>CM051007.1:24248018-24258018 GCA_027704905.1 Muraenolepis orangiensis
GAAAGTACTCTACTTTTTTTGAGTATTCTATACTACGATAATATGTTCTACTCTACTTTAGACTATTCTGTATTGTATTGTACTCAACTTTAGACTGTTATATATTACTATTCTATGTTTCAAGATTCAAGATGTTATTTGCCATATGCAACAAGTACATGTGTACATGTAATGCTTACTCTCCTGCAGTGTGAATTTTCTAAAACACTACACTACATACATGTGTTGAATTGTGCAAAAAGCATTTAAAAAGCATTTTAAAGTGCCAGTAGTGCAGTAGCATCATGAACACAGAGCAGTACAGTGGCATAACAGTGCAGTAACAGTAATGAGTCCAGAAAGTCCAGCAAAAGTATGATAGTGTATGATAGTGTAATATAATATGGATGACAATGTTATGATAGTGGCAGCACTCCTAGTAGTTCAGCAGGCGCACTGCCTGTGGATAAAAAACTGCCCTTGAACCTGGCAGTCCTTGTCCATGTTCTACTCTACTCTAGACTATTCTATATTGTATTGTACTTTCTATTCTATACTATTCTATACTACTATACTTAAGTATACTCTACTTTGGAATATTCTATACTACTACACTGTGTTCTACTCTATTATATCTACTATATTTTTACAGCCCTACTATATTATACTCTATACTATTTACTATATACTATACTTTTTACTTTTATACTATTTTTACTATTTTTTTGTTAATTATACTACCATCATATTCTGTTCCGTTTTTTGTTCTGTTATTCTATTGCCTCTCGTCCTCTCATATTGTATTCTGTGCTGTTGCTCCAGTCCCAGACGACGTGTTCGCTCCTAACTACATATGGAAGGGCTCCTACAACTACCGGAGCAGGAAGCTGCCCATGACCCTGGCCATCACCAGCTCCAACACCACCACCGGACACGTCAACGTCACCCTGAACAACGGCAACCTGGAGCTGCTCCTGTCAGGTGTGGTGGAGATGTGGTCGCACGCACGCACGCACGCACACACACACACACACACACACACACACACACACACACACACACACACATTTAAGAATTTAAGATTCAAGATTCAAGATCCAAGATTTGTATTTGCCATATGCAACAAGTACAATGGAATGCTTACTCTCCATTCCCTCCCCCAGTATGAATTTCCTACAATTTAACACTATATGCTATACTGTACTATGTAATATGTAATGTACTACATTTATACTATACAACACTAAACTATAACTATAACAACACTGTACACAATAAAAATAACAATAAAGTGACTGATGGATGATATGTAGAATGTGTTGAATTGTGCAAAAAGCATTTAAAAAGCATTTTAAAGTGCCAGTAGTGTATCAGCATCATGAATACAGTGCAGCACAGTCTGTAACTGTGATGAGTCCAGAAAGTCCAGCAAAAGTATGATAATGTATGCTAGTGTAATGCAATATTGATGACAATATTATAATAGTGGCAGCACTCCTAGCAGTTCAGTAGGGGCACTGCCTGTGGATAAAAACTGTCATTGAACCTGGCAGTCCTTGTACGGATGCTGAGGAACTGGTGACCGGACCCCAGGGGGGAGAAGAGATGGAGCCCAGTGTGGTTTCAGTTCTTTATGATGGACATGGCCTTATTCCGACATCTGGTCCTAAATATCTCCTCAATGTATGGAAGTGCACACCCGATGATCTTTTCTGCCGTCCTCACGACCCTCTGGATGGCTTTCATGTCCCGTGCAGCGGTGTCGCCGTACCACACGGTGACACCGCTCACCAGGACGCTCTCTACGGTACCACGATAACAATTCACCAGCCACCATTTGCCTATGCTGCTTCTCCTGAGGCACCGCAGGGTATAGAGGCGCTGGTTTGGCCGGTTTCTTTAGCGTGACATCCGTGTCGCCAGGTCGTCAGAGATCTGTAAGTCCCAGGAAACGGAAGCAGCTGACGATTTCCACCGGTAGTGTCCCGTCCAGGCTGATGGTGGAGTGGGTGCCCCGGTGGCTCCTGAAGTCCACGATGAGCTCCTTGGTCTTGCTGAAATTCAGTGCGAGGCTGTTGTCCTCGCACCATCGCGTCAGCCGGACCACCTCATCTCTGTACTCTGTACCCGTTTCGTTGTCGCCGCTTATCGCCGATGAGCGTTGTGTCGTGTGCAAACATGATAATCCAATTGTTGCTGTGTGTGGGGCAGTACAGTCCTGTGTGTACAGCGAGTACAGCCGGGGACTGGGGCAGCAGCCTTTAATACTTTGATCCGTGTTCACACACACACACAGGACAAGTCATCGGTCAACATAAACAATTAACAGATGCTTAACTCTGTAGGCTACAAACATACAGAGTGGTACCTTGCCAGGGCTCTCACATTTATCTTTTGCAGTCCTACTGTCCTCCGAAACCCTTACCACCAGCCCGTGGACATTACCGACGCTACCAAATATAAACACGCATTACCTTTATATCCCCGACAGTAATGACTCTCTCTCTTATGACCGCCTGTTACTTTAGGAAGGAAGGCTTCTTCCAAACTGTAGTCAAACTCACAGCCCACCTCCACTTCCTCTGACGCGCACATGCACGCACGCACGCACGCACGCACGCACACACACACACACACACACACACACACACACACACACACACACACACACACACACACACACACACACACACACACACACATACACCTTTCTCTCTTTCACTCTCTCACTCTTTCTCTCTCTCTCTTTCTCTCTCTCACACACACACACACACACACACACACACACACACACACACACACTCCCTCTCCTTCACACGTACTTGCACACTGACTTACTGAAGTCTACATCATCTCGGGAGGAAGACAAACACAAATCCTATTACCCTGACATTGGGTCCTGAGGGGGCCATAGGAAGAACACTCCCTTTATCTGGAAACTTGGCAGTTGGCTGACTTTAACCGCCTGTCTCCCGGCTTTAAGATCGCTAACTTTTTTTGTAGTGCTTCCCCGGTGCCAAGCCAGCAAGCAAACCCCAAACATCTGCGTGTAAAATCCATCAAATCAAATGTAATTGAGTCTGCAAAATAGTTTAGTTTAGCCCCGCGCCGCTGTGTGTGTGTGTGTGTGTGTGTGTGGGGGGGGGGGGAAATAGCTTACGGTTTTACGCCCGCCCCGCCTTGTGTGTAAATGGAAAATTGACTAAATGTAGGAGAGATTTAGGATAACAAAGACGGTTTGAAAGTGGGTACAAGCCACCCCTCCCCCACCACCACCACCACGCCAATCAGTTGCTGCTGGTTGAAGGCTGCATATCCAACGCTTTCCTCTCTTTTATTACTTGAGTTGGTGGTTTGATCATTTTTCTGCTGTTGTGTTGGATGAATGTGATTCCCCAGAGACACTTAAGTTAGACCAGTGGTTTCTAAACTGTTTCTGCAAGCCCCCCCCCCCCCCCCACCTACATGCACCCACATAAAGACACTCTCAGACACATCCTTTGCGTTCACACGCCTATAGAATTTTATACAACATTGTCTTATTAATGCAGAACCGCCACATTAAAAACACTTAATTAATATTTAGCCTGGCCCCCTTCCCTCTGTCATAACTCCGGGTTCCCCCCGAGGGGTCGCGCGCCCCCCAGTTTGGGAACCATTGATCAACCTTGATACCTGAGATACAGCTTCTAGACACTTTAGCCATCACTATTTCATTGCATAAACTTGATTTAGACTTCCAGTTGAACATTTGCAGTTGATGATTTCCTTATCTTCAGCTGGTTGGTGGTAGCCTATGGGTTGTCCACCTGGACTGTACCACCTGTCCACCTTGTATCACCTGTATGGTGTAAGTGTGACACCGTTTGAGAAGACTGCTGTCAATGCTGACTCACTGATTAGCTTTTAGTTCAGCACATTTCAGATTTTTCCACTCCACGCCTCACCTTAATCATTAGTGGCTTCATTCACGCCTTTCATGTATGAAATGTATCCTCTTTTCTGGTTGATGCTTATTTTGTGTGTGAAAGATCTTCTTGGTGTGGCTGACACACCACCGTTGCTAGGTGACCAGGGGGATTGCAGACAGAAGCCCACTGATAACATCTGACTCTGTTAACAACAAGCTTCTTCTTCTTCTTCTTCTTCCTCCTTCCAAAGGGGTCTACAAGGCATCTGAGGCCAGGCTGCTGCTACTGAGGTACCAGGCCACACAGCTGAACCAGGGCAGGCAGCAGAAAGACCCAGTTCTCTCCCCAGCCAAGATCTCAGACGACTCCTGGACCATGGATGGATTTGTAAGTGCCAATGACTACTAGGCTAGGATAATGCAAGTTACAGAGATATATATACTGGAAATACTGTTTATTGTTTATTGTACATATATCTTGTGTATAATAATAATGATAATAATAATAATATAATAATAATCAGAATAATCATAATAATAAAATAGGTTACTGGTTTGTTTGACGTCTTTCAGACACTGCAGGCTGCCTGACTGCCCTAACATCACTCAGGACTGCGGTTCCCAAACTGGGGAGTCATGACAGGGGGGGGGGGGGGCGTGGCCAGGCTAAATATAATTTATGCGAGACGGCAAATCTAAATAGGAACAAGTCACCTTTACGATTAAAGGTTCCTATTTAGATTTGATAGATTGCAGTTCTGCATTAATTACAGAAAATGGAGTGTGCAAGCAAAAGGGTGTGTCTGAGAGTGTCTTTATGTGGGTACATGGAGGTGGGGGGGGGGGGGTTTGGGAACCAATGACTTAGGTGGGAACCACTGACTTAGGGACATACGTTTTTATAAACGCCACATGGGGGTTTGGGTGGTCCAGTCACTGGTAGCTAACATGGCGGTGGCTATGACACCATAAATAATGTATTTGAGAAACGTGCGATGAAATGGGAGGTTAAAAAGAAATTAAGAAAAGCAAAAAATAAGTGATGACCTAAACTCCGTTGGAGGCCAGGGTCTTTTGGATTTAAATTTAGATTGTAACCATCCCTTTTTCTAAAGTCAATATGACCTTTCTGGAAATGATCTCCCAGGGAGAATTCAATTGCGGTTCAGCAGCACGGCGGTGCTTACTCCAAAAGGTATCGTGTGAGAAGGAAAATGAGCTAGACTGTGAGAAGAGACGAGAGAGTCGATACGCACCGAATACTATACGGAAAAAAGAGATGTGCCGCACACAATGTGTGTGACTAACTCCTTTAATAAAGAGGATGAGCTCAACTCATATGATTAAATATATTAAGACCATTCATCAACACTAATGTATGTCATGAATCCTCATCCCATTGTTCTTTGGGATCCAAGCACGGCGAAGGCCAGCAGCGCTCGCGGTGCCCAGTGAACCGTCGTCGTACACTCAATGCTTCTGGAGGGCTAATCTATGCACATGAAATACATTTGGACGGTGTAATAATCACTCCCTGTTTCTTCTCTCCAACATCGTCATACGTCGTCCCCTCCTCCTCCTGCCCTTCTCGTCCTCCTCCTCCTGCCCTCCTCCTCCTTCTCCTCCTCCTGCCCTCCTTCCCTTCTCCTCCTGCCCGCCTCCACCTCCACCTTCTATCCTTCTCCTGCCCTCCTCCTCCTCTTCCTGCCCGCCTCCACCTCCACCTTCTATCCTCCTCCTGCCCTCCTCCTCCTCTTCCTCCTCCTTCTCCTGCCCTCCTCATCCTCCTCCTCCTCCTGCCCTCTTCCTCCTCCTCCTCCTCCTCCTCCTCCTGCCCTCCTTCTCCTCCTCCTCCTCCAGGTGTCTGCGGAGCCAGACGGCTCCACCTACGTGTTTCAGGGCTTCATCCAGGGGAAGGACTTTGGCCAGTTTGGACTGCAGAGACTGGGTGGGTTCATGAGGACCCCTTTCCTGTTGTGGTGTTAGTTTAATGGTTTGATTCCTGTTGTAGCTTGATGGTTTGATTCCTGTTGTAGTTTAATGGTTTGATTCATTTGATTGTTTGATTCCTGTTGTAGCTTGATGGTTTGATTCCTATTGTAGCTTGATGGTTTGATTCCTGTTGTAGTTTAATGGTTTGATTCATTTGATGGTTTGATTCCTGTTGTAGCTTGATGGTTTGATTCCAGTTATGGTGTTAGTTCGATGGTTTGATTCCTGTTCTGGTGTTAGTTTGATGGTTTGATTGCTGTGGTGTTAGTTTGATATATGTATTCCTGTTGTAGTTTGATGGTTTGATTCCTGTTGTAGTTTGATGGTTTGATTCCTGTTGTCGTTTGATGGTTTGATTCCTGATGTGGTGTTAGTTTGATGGTTTGATTCCTGTGGTGGTGTTAGTTTGATGGTTTGATGATTCCTGATGTGGTGTTAGTTTGATGGTTTGATTCCTGTGGTGGTGTTAGTTTGATGGTTTGATTCCTGTGGTGGTTTTTGTTTGATGGTTTGATTCATGTTGTGGTGTTTGTTTGATGGTTTGATTCCTGTGGTGGTAGTAGTTTGATGGTTTGATTCCTGTGGTGGTAGTAGTTTGATGGTTTGATTCCTGTGGTGGTTTTAGTTAGATGGTTTGATTCATGTTGTGGTGTTTGTTTGATGGTTTGATTATTGTGGTGGTGTTAGTTTGATGGTTTGATTCCTAGTGTGGTGTGATTGTGATGGTTTGATTCCTAGTGTGGTGTGGTGGTGTGGTTTGATTCCTAGCGGGGTGTGATTGTGATGGTTTGATTCCTAGTGTGGTGTGATTGTGATGGTTTAATTCCTAGTGTGGTGTGGTGGTGATGGTTTGATTCCTAGTGTGGTGTGGTGGTGATGGTTTGATTCCTAGTGTGGTGTGGTGGTGATGGTTTGATTCCTAGTGTGGTGTGGTGGTGAGGGTTTGATTCCTAGTGTGGTGTGGTGGTGATGGTTTGATTCCTAGTGTGGTGTGGTGGTGATGGTTTGATTCCTAGTGTGGTGTGGTGGTGATGGTTTGATTCCTAGTGTGGTGTGGTGGTGATGGTTTGATTCCTAGTGTGGTGTGGTGGTGAGGGTTTGATTCCTAGTGTGGTGTGGTGGTGATGGTTTGATTCCTAGTGTGGTGTGGTGGTGATGGTTTGATTCCTAGTGTGGTGTGGTGGTGAGGGTTTGATTCCTAGTGTGGTGTAGTGGTGATGGTTTGATTCCTAGTGTGGTGTGGTGGTGATGGTTTGATTCCTAGTGTGGTGTGGTGGTGATGGTTTGATTCCTAGTGTGGTGTGATTGTGATGGTTTGATTCCTAGTGTGGTGTGGTGGTGATGGTTTGATTCCTAGTGTGGTGTGGTGGTGATGGTTTGATTCCTAGTGTGGTGTGATTGTGATGGTTTGATTCCTAGTGTGGTGTGGTGGTGATGGTTTGATTCCTAGTGTGGTGTGGTGGTGAGGGTTTGATTCCTAGTGTGGTGTGGTGGTGATGGTTTGATTCCTAGTGTGGTGTGGTGGTGATGGTTTGATTCCTAGTGTGGTGTGATTGTGATGGTTTGATTCCTAGTGTGGTGTGGTGGTGATAGCCAGACTCCAGTGGGAAGAATCTTAACATAGGGTCAGGTCAGTGTGGGTTGTTTGGTATTGATGATTTGGAAGAAGACATGGTTCTGCCTAGTTTGTGTGTTTGCAATTGTTACTATTGTTATCTGGTTATGTTCAGCACACTCGTTCGTACCCATACACCAAGTACTTATTGTTATTAATAATAATAATAATAATAATATTAATTATAATAATAATAATAATTTGATAGCGCTTTTCAGGAAACTCGAAGACAAGACTTTACATTATTAAAATAATTTGGTACATAGATGCATGAATACATTTAAGAGGAAAGAACTTTAATTTGTTATGTTAGAAACATAACACAACACTATTTACACGTACATACACGTACACAAGGTAATCTGCACAGCATAAGGCATTTGGTGTGTGTGTGTGTGTGTGTGTGTGTGTGTGTGTGTGTGTGTGTGTGTGTGTGTGTGTGTGTGTGTGTGTGTGTGTGTGTGTGTGTGTGTGTGTGTGTGTGTGTGTGTGTGTGTGTGTGTGTGTGTGTGTGTGCGCGTGTGTGTGTCAGGTCTGAACATGTCAGAGAGCCACAACTCGTCCCCCCCCCAGCTGGGTACCAACAGCAGCTCAGTGGCCATCGCCATCCTGGTGCCTTTCTTTGCTCTCATCTTCACTGGGTTTGGATTCTACCTATACAAGCAAAGGTATGCTTTATCCATCTATCAATATCAATATGAGTTATTATTATTATTACATTTTAGAAGATGCTTTTTCCAAAATGAAGTGTTAGGAGGAGGAGGATGATGGTGATGGTGATGGTGATGGTGATGGTGATGGTGGTGATGATGGTGATGGTGATGGTGATGATGATGATGGTGATGATGATGATGATGATGATGATGATGATGAAGATGATGATGATGATGATAAAGAGATGTCAACACATTATTTTTCATGAAATCATTTATTTGTATCTTTTGTACTCAAATACAGTACGATACAATACGGATCTGTGTTGTCGGGCTCACAGTGTGTTCCCGGTGTGTTCCCGGTGTGTTCCGATACCATGGAGCCCTTTTCCGTACTTCTTCATACATCTCATATGAATCACACCGTTTCACCCCCTCATTTATTCCTGTATTCATGGCGTGTGTATGGTGTGTTTATTCTCTCCCCCGGTGTTTGTGTGCGTCCCACCAGGACCACGCCCAAGACCCAGTACACCGGCTGCTCGGTGCACGAGAATAACAACGGCCAGGCCGCCTTCGAGAACCCCATGTACAACACCAACGCCAAGGCGGTGGAGGGCAAGGCGGTGCGCTTCGACCCCAACCTCAACACCGTCTGCACCATGGTGTAGAGTAGAACCCTCGCCCTCCAACGCCCTCCAACTACACCCACCCACCCCCCCCCCCCCACCCCCCCCCCACCCCCTCTTTTACCCCCAACCCCCTTTAACCTTTAACCTCCTGCCCGGTCAAGACTCAACACTCAACCCCCTTACGGCAAACCCTGGAATTGGAGGCCGTGGCTGTTCGATGATCGATGCCATCCGCGTCTCCACGGTGACGAGTGACCATGATGTGGCCAAGGCGATGGCAAAAAAAGAAAGGAACGTGGGAGCGTAGGTCTGAAATCCACCTCCTCCACCCACCCCCCCCCCCGCCCCTCCCAACCCCACCCCCCTTCCTTCCTGAATCGTACCCTTATCCCCAAAAAGCGAGAAGAAAACCACTTCTCAACTCACAACCCCCCCGGACCAGTGGACAGGACACATGGGAGGAGGAGGAGGAGGAGGAGGAGGAGGAGGAGGAGGAGGAGGAGGAGGAGGAGGAGGAGGAGGAGGAGGAGGAAGAGGGTGGTGTCCACTTGAGTAGACAGAGAAGAAGAAGAAGAAGAAGAAGAAGCAGAATGAGGAATGAATGAAACTCCACACTGTCTGGTCCCTGTAGTCTCGGGA
Organism: Muraenolepis orangiensis; assembly: GCA_027704905.1. Lineage (NCBI taxonomy): Eukaryota > Metazoa > Chordata > Actinopteri > Gadiformes > Muraenolepididae > Muraenolepis > Muraenolepis orangiensis. Next base: position 24,257,439 of record CM051007.1, read on the forward strand.
TGGACCATGAGCAGACCTGACGCCAGGTGGACCAGGTGGACCAGGCGGTGGTGGTGAAGGAGGGAGGGGTCTAATCTAACGAGCGTCTGCACAGCGCTCTGTCGGCCACGTCCCTGGACACGCTTCTCGTAACACTCTAAACACCTGTGACATCTTTTGTCAACCGTCAGGTAAACCAGACCACCCACACGCACACACACACACACACACACACACACGTGTCAACCAGACGAAGGAAGAGGTGTATGAGATATATAGAGCATATTTTAAACAGACGCAACAAACAAAACTTAAATCAGGGTTTGATGACTGTTTTGAGAGCCCACGGTCGGACGGCTCTGATGGTTTGGATCCTCCCGACGGTGGACAGTGTTTACCTGCGGGATACAGCCTCTTCAGCCACCGGATGGAGCGGGTGGAGTCATGGTGGAGTCAAAGTGTGTCTGCGTCTCCCGTTAAGGAACTGGGGTAGAGAGCTGGAGGCTTAGAAACTTCTAATTTCTCTCAGCATCCATCCCGGGAGCCAAAAAAGGTCCTGCTTTGACCTCTTAATGATTGCAAAAAGTCAATATGTCGTCCC
>CM051007.1:24263018-24280518 GCA_027704905.1 Muraenolepis orangiensis
AAAAAACCACGACAAATGTTTTTTGGGTCTCTTTATTTCTTCTCTTCTTCAAACGTGTTTATTGACGATGACTCTTCACGCTTCCATCGTGTCTCCTTCCAGGCACCTTGCAGATGGGATGTGTGTGTGTGTGTGTGTGTGTGGTGTGGGTGAGGCAGTGGTGTGTGTGAGAGTGTTTGTTTCTCAAGGAGACCAGGTGACGATCTCTCTGGTTTAAAATGTTCTCAAGGAGGTGACACGGCGCAGAGAGGTTCTATGGAACCCGTCAGGTTTAATATCAGCAGCATGTAGGCCTATGCGTAGGCCTTACTCTGTGGAGTTGTTGAATCTAAGCTTCTTTATTAGTACACACACACACACACACACAGTGAAATGTGTTTCTCTGCATTTAACCCATCCTAGTATAAGGAGCAGTGGGCAGCTATTGTGTATATATATATATATATATATATATATATATATATATATATATATATATACACTGCTGCCTGGGGAGCAGTGTAAGGGGGGGGGGGGGCTCTGGTGCCTTGCTCAAGGGCACCTCGGCAGTGCCTCAGGAGTTTCGGGGACTTGAACCGCCGACCTTCCGGTTCCAAAGCCCCAAGTCCCAACAGACTGAAGTACCCTGCCCCTTGTGGCTGTTATGGGAACACAGTCAGTAAGAGGATGGTTTCAAAGGTACTGCAGGTCACATTAGAGTAGAGTGGTCAGAGAGCAGAAAAGTAGGATTGTTTTTTAAACTAAACCAAAAAAACAATGCCCCCCCCCCTCCCTCTGCCCTCTCCATCCCTCCCTACATGTCTCCATCATTTAGGAGACGTTTCATGCACCTTGATTGATTGACAGGTAAGGTGGATTCCTTTGAACCAATCAGGGGACGAGATTCCCTGATTGGTCAGAAATTATCCTGGGCGCGGCCTTAAATGTAAATAGTCTCATACAGAGGCAGGTGCAGTAAACTAGTAAGTAACAGATTATATTATATTATATTATTAGTGCACTTCACTCAGTTCCACTTCCTCTCAAATGACACTTACATCTATATAATAGCTCGTCAGTCTTACCACAACCTTTAATGTAAGTATCAACATTGTTCATTCTGATTCAAGCTAAGCCATATCTCATTTTTGTGGAGGATCCTAGTGTTCAAATTCAAATTCAAATACCGTGGTCGTTTTGGGTTTTGAGTCTTGGCTTCTAAAATGTAAACAAAGACAGCTTGGGTGATTAAAGCTGCCCCATGCACCTGTGGTGGAGTTAGTCTCAGGAGGCGGGCGGATGCTGCTAGGAGCGGCTTATTATGGGATGGCATCCAGTCAGCTCTGGGACCTTCCCACCGCCAACACACGCAAATCAGATGTGTTACGTGTTATGTGTGTGTCGGTTAACAGTCCCGAATTACGAATTACGAAGAATCTCTCTCTCTCTCTCTCTCTCTCTCTCTCTCTCTCTCTCTCTCTCTCTCTCTCTCTCTCTCTCTCTCTCTCGCTCTCTCTCTCTCTCTCTGGGCTCTCTCTCTCTCTTGGGCTCTCTCTCTCTCTCTGTCTCGCCACTATCCTGCACAGTCTAAGCTGTCCTTGGTGACAGGAGAAAGCCCTGGGGGATGGTCACGTGACAGCGCTGTGTGTCCAGGCATGTGATTGACAGGCCCCGGATGGAATCAGGGAAGTGATGCCCTCATTGGTCAGAAATGAGCCCGGAGCGGTCTCCTACAGGTAGTGAAACTGACTCCAAACCAAACTATCTGTTCTTCTGCTGAGTATTTCACTCAATAGTAGCTGACTATGGCTGGATATATATAAATATATATATATATATATATATATATATATATATATAAAAAGTTATGTCGCATATATAAAGTTATGTCTGAATGACTTGAGTGGCAGAAAACATAAAACATTTGGAAGATTTGGGGTTCATTACTGCTTTCCATATATAACACTCATCTGGAAAAAACAATCCAAACAAAGCCTAAATAAACAGTCTTAGAACTAAAGTTGGCACATAGCCGCTAACCAAACAACACACACACTCTCTCTCTCTCTCTCTCTCTCTCTCTCTCTCTCTCTCTCTCTCTCTCTCTCTCTCTCTCTCTCTCTCTCTCTCTCTCTCTCTCTCTCTCTCTCTCTCGCCCTCTAGGAAACTCTGGGGAGATGTAATAATAGTGTTTGTATGCAGTGATCGATTGAACCTGGGCTCCCTGTGGCATTACAAGGAATGCATACTTCCAGCCAAACTTTAGTTTGCACTATTATTGATTGCAGGCTTTCCTCGTTGGCAATGGCCCACTCTCTCTTTTATTAGTTTTTATTTATTTTCTTTACCCGTTTGATCCTGTAAGATTAATCAGGGTGCTCGATATCTATTTGAGCCTTCTTTTTGTGAAAGGAGGCCAATTTGGATCACCAAGAACTGTCCACTGCAGCACTCTGCACTTATTTAACTCACACTGAAATCCCAATGAGGTCCTAATGTCCTAATGTCCTAACAACTCTCGTGCCTTATTGATTCAAAACGGGAAGCGAGATTCAATTGTCATATACGGGACGGGTGGACAACCCCAACCTTCAGGTAACCATTTATGCTAATTGATAGTTGTTGATAGCCGAGCAAGCGCGAAAATTTCTGGCGCAGAATTAGTTTATTGATCATTAAATGATATTCTCTGGCGCTGTATTTGTTTACTGATCATTAAATGATATACTCTGGCGTTGTTTTCGTCTATTGATCATTAAATAATGTACTATGCCGCTGTTTTCGTTTATTGCGGACACTAACGCCTGACAGTAATTAAGGATATACAAAATTATTAATATAGATTGATTGGGACGGATTACAATCGTCCAATCAGCATCGACCTGGTAGAGACCTACCTTTTCCGGTTTGAAGTTAATGTGTTTTCTGACCAAGTCAGTAAACACAAAAACCCAAAAATGTCAAGGATTCGACTTCTGCTTCCTCCAATAGCATTAGGTGGCGATCACACAGCATGCGTTTTGCTGGCCAAAAGGCGCCAGGCGCGCTGCGCTGCTCTTAATCGATCACACAGGACGAGATCCTATTTTTAAAAAGTCGTTCGAAGCAGGGGTTTTGTTGTTGCTATGCAACCATCGAATCAGCGGTCAGTCTGAGCATTGTAAACACGGAAGCTAATTTGCTGCTTGCTGCTTGTAAATTCATCTGATTGGACAATGAAATAAAAGAAAGAAAGAGAATAATAATATAATAATAATAATAATAATAATAATAATAATAATAAATAAAAGCAAACCATATAGAATTGCATAACATCATATTATTTTGCATCGCATCGCATTTCATTGATCAAATCGTAACGAATCGCACAGCATCGCACTAGGAAATGATCGCATCGCATTAGTAGTTGTTTCATATGTATCTTTGATGTATCGGGATTGGTTCAATACAAATAACAATTGCTATATCTAGGAAAACACAATCAATTGTAAACCTTACTTGGTAGACACACCAAGTGCACTGAACAAATACGTGGTCTAAGTGTTCAAGGCCACAACAAATATAACATAATTAACTGAAGGTCACGAGTACAAAAACAAGACAAATAATCCAGACGAATCATAGTCAAGCTTAAAGGTATCCAGAGCCTGGAGTATTCTGCATCCTAAACTTCATGTTTGTCCTAAAGACGATAAGAATTGAACAGCGGTAGCTTAAGCGTATTAGTACAGGTGTTTGACATTAGGATCTGGTTAAAGACTCGATGCGTGTCATTCCAGCAGGTGGAAGTGATGCTCGCCCTGTGGCCAACGTCAACACATCCTCACATCCTCTACACATCCTCACAGCCGTCACGGTTTCTGAAAACCGAAGAACAAAGTCAACATTGCGGTGCATTGTTTTAGTGTCTGCATCATCTGAGAAATACGTTAAGCATGTGTCTCCTAGTTTACAGCGTGAAAAATCCTAAGAGGTTTACAAATACCTTATGTAACAACTCCATGACCGACCTTCACAATCGAGACGATAATGTGCCCAAATTTGTTTTCAAATGAAAACTAAAGCCACACCTGTAATAAGTGCTCTTGGTTGCAAGACATTATGAGGTACTTATTTTTTTAAATATATAATTAGATCCTTGCCAGGCAATAAACTAATACAGCGGCAGAGTATATCAATAAATAATCAATAAACAAAAACAGCGGCAGAGCTTTAGAGCTTGCTCGGCTATAAACAACTAGCAATTAGCATCAATAGAACTAAAGGTGGTCCGTTGGTTCAACCACTGCAAAAGTTGTGCCGCATGATTTCAATTTTGCGACCACAGAACAAATACTTTGGTTCATCTTAAAGTGACGGACAGCACGCCCAATCAGCGTTGACATGATAGAGACCTACCTTTTCCAGTTTTAAGAAAATTACGTTGTGTTTCTGACTTGTGGGTGTGTTCTGACTTGTGGGTGTGTTTCCGACTTGTGGGTGTGTTTCTGACTTGTGGGTGTGTTTCCGACTTGTGGTTGTGTTTCTGACTTGTGGGTGTGTTTCCGACTTGTGGTTGTGTTTCTGACTTGTGGGTGTGTTTCCGACTTGTGGGTGTGTTTCTGACTTGTGGGTGTGTTTCCGACTTGTGGGTGTGTTTCTGACTTGTGGGTGTGTTTTCTGTTATGTCGTTGTGATTCTGATTTGGCGTGTGTGTTTTCTGATTTGGAGTTGTTTTCTTATTGTGGTTGTGATTTGCCCTTCAGGGCCACCGTACTAGGACTACCACACCAGGCCGTTCATCGTGGACATCATCTACACAAACCCACGTATGGCAGATACTCTACTCACTACTTTAGCTTTTCTAGCAGTAGATGGCGCTACGCAACCAACCACGCAATTTTTTTTAATGTTGTTGGGTAATTAATTGTGCGTAAATCAAATGGTTTACTCAATAATGTATTACTCTATTCCTTTATTTTGCCCTAGACTGCACATTGGAAACGCATTCCATATTTTAGCAAGGGGGTTATGGTGGATGGTCATGTATTTTCGCTTTGGTCGTTACACACGAGTGGCCACTAGATGGCGCTAATTGACCGTATGTTGCCCAACTACTTGAGGTTCCACCCCGGAGTTAATAAGCAGCCGGCGGTACTGTGTAGTTAATGGACGGTTAAACTAGCTGGAGACGAACGGCGATATACATTCGTTTGTGGACGATGAACAACATCTAACATGAAGACACCTTTGACTCAAGGTCAAGGTCAAACTACTGAACAATACATTGAGTAAAAAACTTGAATTCACGTTTTTATCCCAATCATTTGGGCCTACTTTGTTTTGCTTCACTAAGTGCGGTATGTTCGCCTCTGTTATGATTGTCGTGCTATGCCAATTACATTTATATTTATAAAATATATAAATGAAGCAGCTGACAGCTGTGTTGTGATTTTAACCACCAAGATTGCTATGCAATCAATGATCAATAGATGGCGCCACCATACTTCTCCCAATGCACGTATTTGCAGAGACCGCTCAAAGTGTGTGTGTGTGTGTGTGTGTGTGTGTGTGTGTGTGTGTGTGTGTGTGTGTGTGTGTGTGTGTGTGTGTGTGTGTGTGTGTGTGTGTGTGTGTGTGTGTGTGTGTGTGTGTGTGTGTGTGTGTGTGTGTGTCAGGATTGACCATGACACAATGAATTCTAAAACTCAATAATTGTATAACCACTACCGATAGTATTTTTTTTGTATAGTATTTAAGAAGCAAGCATTCAAATAATGAACAATATGTTGAAATATATAAGTACAAATACTTTTTTTTTTTTTATCAAATAAATGTATGTAATCTACCAAAAGTCTTGCCTATAGTCAGTATTAATCAAAATGCCTGTGTTTCTTTGAAAAAAAAACCCCCAGCCACCAGGTTGAACGACTCCACACTTCCATGGTGGCCGCATGGTGTGGTCCCAGCAGGTCAACCTCTCCGTCCCACCGTCTCCCAGACCACAGGGTAAGTTAACGTCGTCTCCACGCCTATTCGGTATACTTCTATTTCTGCCACGGTGTGTAAAATGCTCCTTGTTTATCCAGGGAGTCATTTCAACCAAAATGCTACTGTCTTAATGGGGGGAAGTAGAGAGCCTTGTTGCTATGAAGGGGAGCTGGTGGTCATTTTGGGGGGTTTTTAATGTTCCAATGTTCCAATTTTTTATTTTTTATCTATTTTAAATCTTGCTTTTTTTGGTCTGTTGTTAATTTTAGAGGTGGGTGCTCACAATGTCTCTAGTGATCTCTTCAAGGTTTGTTTGATTGTTATGAAGTGAGAGGAGAATGCTTCAATATCATATTGTTATTGATATTATCTAAATGTGGCCTTTTGTGTGTAGTATTGGTTCCAGCACCATTTAAAGTGCATTGTGGAAAAATATCTTGTCTGAAATTGATGGAGAATGTGAAAGATATGAAAGAATGTTTATTCTATAAAATAAAATAAAAAGACAATATATATTTATATATATATATATATATATATTTGATTAGATTAGATTCAAATGTATTGTTATTGCAAATAAAGTCACCCACACACCCACACACCCACACACCCACACACACACACACACACACACACACACACACACACACACACACACACACACACACACACACACACACACACACGTCTGTGAAAGTAGTTGCAGTACAGCGATTAATATATCATTGTAAATAATATATCATTTTCATTTTGTATTTGGGCTTATTTTACATGTTTAGCTTACTCTCTGTACTGTAACTACTTTTGCAGATGTGTGTGTGTGTGTGTGTGTGTGTGTGTGTGTGTGTGTGTGTGTGTGTGTGTGTGTGTGTGTGTGTGTGTGTGGTGTGTGTGTGTGTGTGTGTGTGTGTGTGTGTGTGTGTGTGTGTGTGTGTGTGTGTGTGTGTGTGTGTGTGTGTGTGTGTGTGTGTGTGTGTGTGTGACTGTTTGACTTTTTTTGCTTGCATGTGTGGTGATGAATGAGTTCAGGATGAACATTAACTATTTACTCACTACTTTACTCTCTCTCTCTGCACTATCCCTTCCTAAAACGTAAAAATAAGACAAACAAAATCATAATTATGAAAATATATACCAATGTGTGAATGTAAATATCTTCGTGTTATGGATCCTCACTAAACCAGTCAGTAAACACAGATAGGTATAGTGTTGTTGTGACCTGCACTGGTCAGCAACATTCACTTCCCATCCAGATTGTTTAATTTTAAGAGTTTCTGTGCTGCTTTGTGCAGCAGAGTTCCTCCGTCCTCCGCCTCCGAGGACCGAGGAGGTGCTTCCAGATCAATCCGGGATTAGGCATGATTACCCCGGGTTCAACCCCCCCCTCGGGGAATGCCTTAGTCCAATGAATTAGTCGAGTGAACGGCAACAGAACGGTATTTTGTATCAGCCACATTAATTATGCATAATAATCCGTGTGGATACCAAAGCCAGCCTTGATCATTCCCGTTTCACTTTTTTAATTTATTTATTTTTTCTTCTTTTTTCCCCTGGTTGGTAGTTTGAATCCGAAATGTGAAAGAAATCGTTAATTACTGGCCTCTCGTCAAGAGCAGGCCACCGTTTGATGTACACAAACCGTTGGTGCAAATACAATCTCTGTATATATATAACTGGTTTATTCATGTGAGAGCGGATGAAACAAACAGTCACAGATGAAATGTGTGTGTGTGTGTGTGTGTTGTTATTCTATGTTTTCGTCCTATACGTGGTCATGAGAAAAATAAATAAAATGAAGGCTACTGATGAATAAATTAAAAAACACGATATGTATACTGCGTTTCGTCCGTTTCCACTGTGATGATGCAATGTGTTTTTATATATTCTTTATATATTCTGTATCATCTTTACTTGCCTGTGAGTATGTAATGAAGTAGTGAGAGGAACATTGAACTGAAGGCCTGATTCCTGCTATTTTTAAATGGCTATACTGCAATTAAGTGATGCAGTTTGTTTAGCGCATAAATTGCCTCATTCTAAAAGTTGACCGTTGTGTGGAAATGTGCTTTGCGGAGCTTTAAATAAGACCCTTTTAACAGAATAGATAGATAATTGCCACTTTAACCGGCTATGCTCGCACACATACATTAAGACCGTCGTTTTTTTCCTACTTTAATTAAATCTCATTTAAATATAAGAACGTAATTAAAAAAAATAATAATTCCAATCCCCCCCCCCCCACATCTAGTACATCATATTTACCTTTTAAAACCATGAAGAAGAAAAAACATAAAACATAAAACATACTCAGACTAGATTGACACGAGGGACTGGAGCTGCGATCGGATTGAATGAACTCCTTGGATAAAAAATATTTAATAATGCAAATTGGATGCAGGGATTTGCATACAGCAGTATTTAAAAACCAGCCCCCCCTGCCCCCGCCCCCTCGCCGGAGGAGGAGGGGGTGGGGGGGGGCTGGTCGAGACAAAAGAGAGAGGGATTATGGGTAAGATACTCTCAGTGTTGTGATCACAGCACCGCTGGTCAAATCACAATGTTGTGTAAATAGTAAGCCAGTGGTATAGAGGAGGCTTGATAATGACCTATCTATTATTCTCATTTATTTATTTATTTATTTATTTATTTATCGTACAAGGAATACTGCCCTGAAGGGGATATAATTAGGCTGTAAGAAATACTGTACTTTGGTTTTTAAAGTAATGAGAAGATTAAGGCAGGCGGGGTCGTACATTTGAGTAATCCTCCTACATTTCTAATTGTGTTCCTCATGATTGATGATGACTAGATGGATGGAAAATGAATTCAAAAGCAGCTTATTTCAGATTGCTTGAAATACTAATATTGGAACGGCTATAGGCTACGCCTATTCGCTTTCCCCATTGTGTTTTCAAATAATATGATAGAAGTGTAGTGAAGGTCAGAGGTCGGAGGTTATGTATGTGTTGAGCAGTCCTGCAGTCCTGCAGGTGTAGCAAGCCAGGTGGAGCTGTCTCTAGTGGTGATGTAGTGGTCCTGCAGGTGTAGCAAGCCAGGTGGAGCTGTCTCTAGTGGTGATGAGGCGGTCCTGCAGGTGTAGCAAGCCAGGTGGAGCTGTCTCTAGTGGTGATGAGGCGGTCCTGCAGGTGTAGCAAGCCAGGTGGAGCTGTCTCTAGTGGTGATGAAGCGGTCCTGCAGGTGTAGCAAGCCAGGTGGGGCTGTCTCTAGTGGTGATGAGGCGGTCCTGCAGGTGTAGCAAGCCAGGTGGAGCTGTCTCCTGGTGGGGACACTGTGTTAAGACGGGGCACCTTGGCCGAAACCAGAACTATGAGCTGTGTGGTTACAAGGTTTATAGTGGGGTTTTTATTCCTTCAAAATGTTCTTTTAAATGTGAACCAAGACTAGTTCAGGGCATGATGCCGGAGTTTGGAACGCAAGTAGTATTTGTGTATGTCGTTTACAATATTTCTACATCCAGTGTGTATAGTGCATCATATATTTCTGTGTAGAAAAAAAATGTATTCCTGTGTATCCCACTGATTCTGATCTGCCTCTGGTTCAACACTTCTCGACCAAGACGTGTCAGAGGCCAAATTAAACCTCTCTCTCTCTCTCTCTCTCTCTCTCTCTCTCTCTCTCTCTCTCTCTCTCTCTCTCTCTCTCTCTCTCTCTCTCTGTCTCTGTCTCTCTCTCTCTCTCTCTCTCCCTCTCTGTGTCTAATCGATGAGTGTAACATGTTCGTCCATGTCCCGCTGTGAGAGGCGACCATGTTAGATTAAACGCCAACTAGACGACGCAGGGAAAGGGGGGGGGGGGCGGGGGGTTGGGAGGAGAAGAAGAGGAGGAGGAGGAAGAGAAAATCAATGCTTGTTGTTAAGGGTGAATGGTGGACATGGGGGGGTGGGGGGATGGGGGGGGGGGTGTAGAATCACTTTACATGGTGTGTCCTGCACTGTTTGCACTGTGGCGCCTGCCTGTATTGACCTGGGGGGGGGGGGGAAGGGAGAGAGAGAGAGAGAGAGAGAGAGAGAGAGAGAGAGAGAGAGAGAGAGAGAGAGAGAGAGAGAGAGAGAGAGAGAGAGAGAGAGAGAGAGAGAGAGAGAGAGAGAGAGAGAGAGAGAGAGAGAGAGAGAGAGAGCGCGCTCGTGAGCGAGTCGCTCAGTCATGTCCACCTGTCCCTGTCCCCTGTCCCCCCGTCCCCCCCTCCTCCTCCCTCCCCCTCTTCTAATGGCCATCGATGCTCCTCTGCTAATGGGTGGCGTCTCACTGTGAAACCTGAGCCAGTATTGGACACCAGGCGTGTTATTAGCAGCACAGATGGCTGTGTCTGTGGTTGACACGCCTGAGACTAAAGCACTAAAGTCGTGATGAAGAATGTTTAAGGAGCGTGACACACGGCTACATGGGTACCTTCCCCACCCCACCCCCCCCCCCCCCCCCCCCCCCCCCCCCCCAACCGGAGCGGGCACACGACCCACAATTTGAAAAGCCCACTGATTTTACACGACAAAATCGCATTTTTTCCACGCAAAATTGTTTATTAACGTTTATTTGTCAGCATCATCCTGGAAAAGACAATCTTTGCTTTCACATGGTCGATGTTTATCATTTAACATGCCCACATGCAAAACTTGAATGTGCAATTTGGTTGTATTGATAAAGTTTACCTTCAATATCGGTTCACAAACACACAAACTAACTGATGAAGTCAATCATTCAGCTGAGCTGTAAAAAAAAAACCCCATTGTAATATGTTCCCCTCTTCCTCCCTCACCCTGTCTTCCTCCCTCACCCTGTCTTCCTCTCTCATCCTGTCTTCCTCTCTCATCCTGTCTTCCTCCCTCACCCTGTCTTCCTCCTTCACCCTGTCTTCCTCCCTCACCCTGTCTTCCTCCCTCACCCTGTCTTCCTCTCTCATCCTGTCTTCCTCTCTCATCCTGTCTTCCTCCCTCACCCTGTCTTCCTCCCTCACCCTGTCTTCCTCCCTCACCCTGTCTTCCTCTCTCACCCTGTCTTCCTCTCTCCCTCATCCTTTGTCTCTCCTCATCCTGTCTTCCATCCTCCCCCTGTCTTCCTCCCTCACCCTGTCTTCCCCCCCTCATCCTGTCTTCCTCCCTCACCCTGTCTTCCTCTCTCACCCTGTCTTCCTCTCTCTCCCTGTCTTCCTCTCTCATCCTGTCTTCCCCCCTCATCCTGTCTTCCTCCCTCACCCTGTCTTCCTCTCTCTCCCTGTCTTCCTCTCTCATCCTGTCTTCCTCTTCCTCCCTCACCCTGTCTTCCTCCCTCACCCTGTCTTCCTCTCTCTCCCTGTCTTCCTCCCTCATCCTGTCTTCCCCCCCTCATCCTGTCTTCCATCCTCCTCCTGTCTTCCATCTTCTGTTCAGTTTTTCCCCTTCTCCCTTTCTTTGCGTCTCCCTGCACAGGACGGCCCTACATGCCATTTACAGGACAAATGACATTTGTGTTTCCTTTGATAGGAATACTCTCTCTCTTTCTCTCCCCACGGGCAGGAATATCATTTACAACCTCCCCCTCTCTCTCTCTCTCTCTCTCTCTCTCTCTCTCTCTCTCTCTCTCTCTCTCTCTCTCTCTCTCTCTCTCTCTCGCTCTCTCGCTCTCCCAACCTCAGGCTTGTACATTTTTTTTTTATGTTTTTCCATACTCATCATCATCTCGGTCGGTCGCCTTTGGCACGGATTGAAATGTATGGCCCCCGTTGGATGAGGAAGTTAAAGGTGTTTTCTCTGATATATGTTGTGCCTGTTTATGGTGGTTTTTCATGGGTCCCTTCTTAACTGCGGTTGTGTTGTGTATTCTGTAATCCTAAGGAAATCCCTCCCTCTCTTTGATTGCATTTATTTTAGATCAAAACCTTCAGTCTAGAACATAAATGGCATATTGCTGTATAAATTGGTTTGGAAATACTGCTTTCAGCTCAGATATATTGCTCTCGCTTTTGCTGCTATTGTGCTTGCTTAAGTTTTTAATTCTTAACATATTAACGTGACACACACACACACACACACACGTGCACGCACGCACGCACACGCACACACACACACACACACACACACACACACACACACACACACACACACACACACACACACACACACACACACACACACACACACACACACACACACACACACACACACACACACACACACACAGTTTCAGACAGATGTAGCCTCACTATTCCAAACCTTTTTCCACATGTAAAAACACTCCTACACGAGTTTCAGTTTCAGTTCATATAATCTGTGAGTACAGTTACTTTCTACTGTATCTTGGAAAATATTTCTCCCATCCGACCCAAATCAAAATCCATTATTTTCCAGTCTCCAGTACTCCCCACTAACCAATGCATGTACTGTATTATACTATACATATTACTATGTGTTGTATTAGGGTCCATACATATCACTTTGTATGGGGGGGGTGTAAGTCTGGAACAGTTCCTGATCTGTTTACGATCTGTTTTGGATTTTCCTTTTCTTTTTTAATTCAAATTTCAGTATCAATCAAACATTTTCTTTCAAATCGATTTCAGATCCTGTATGATCATCGTTTGTCACAGATCTCAAAGCAGTATATTTTTAGATGAAGATATACACAGATAAACAAAGAGATCTACAGTTAGGGAGTGATACGTACTTTCCATTTCAACATCAACAAGCAAGGGCAAGGATTTTCGGCAACTTTGGCAACTCATAATGTCATGTGTGTGAAATGTAAAAAACCACCAATTCAGTTAGAGAAGAACACACGTTAATCACTCCTCTCCCCCTACTCCTCTCTCCCACTCCTCTCTCCCACTCCTCTCTCCCACTCCTCTCCCCCCACTCCTCCCCCCTACTCCTCTCTCCCACTCCTCTCCCCTCCCTCCCACTCCTCTCCCCCACTCCTCTCTCCCACTCCTCTCCCCCACTCCTCTCCCCCACTCCTCTCCCCACTCCTCTCCCCACTCCTCCCCTCACTCCTCTCTACTCCTCTCCCACTCCCTCTCCCTCCCCCACTCCTCCCCCTACTCTCTCCCACTCCTCTCCCCCCACTCCTCCTCCCCCCTCACTCCTCTCTCCCACTCCTCTCCCCCCACTCCTCTCCCCTACTCCTCTCCCCCACTCCTCTCCCCCCTACTCCTCTCCCCACTCCTCTCCCCCCTCTCCTCTCCTCCCACTCCTCTCCCCCACTCCTCTCCCCCTACTCCTCTCCCCCCTCACCTCCCCTCCTCCCTCCCCACTCCTCTCCCCCCACTCCTCCCCCACTCCCTACTCCTCTCTCCCCTATCCTCTCCCCCTACTCCTCTCTCCCCTACTCCTCTCCCCCCACCCCTCTCCCCCCAGTCCCCCTACTCCTCTCCCCCCCACTCCTCTCCCCCACTCCCCTACTCCTCTCTCCCCTATCCTCTCCCCCTACTCCTCTCTCCCCTACTCCTCTCCCCCCACCCCTCTCCCCCCCTCCCCCCACCCCTCTCCCCCACCCCTCTCCCCCCCCACTCCCCCACCCCTCTCCCCCCCCCCCCCACTCCCCCACCCCTCTCTCCCCCCACTCCCCCTACTCCTCTCTCCCCCCACTCCCCCACCCCTCTCCCCCCCCCCCCCACTCCCCCTACTCCTCTCTCCCCCCACTCCCCTACTCTCCCCTACCTCTCTCCCCCCTCTCCCCCACCCCTCTCCCCCCCCCCCCACTCCCCCTACTCCTCTCTCCCCCCTCTCCCCCACCCCTCTCCCCCCCCCCACTCCCCCTACTCCTCTCTCCCCCCACTCCCCTACTCCTCTCTCCCCCCACTCCCCCTACTCCTCTCTCCCCCCACTCCCCCTACTCCTCTCTCCCCCCTCTCCCCCACCCCTCTCCCCCCCCCCCCCCCCCCACTCCCCCTACTCCTCTCTCCCCCCCACTCCCCTACCCCTCTCCCCCCACTCCCCTACTCTCCCCAGGCAGGATCCATATCTGGGTCCAGAAGGAGTCCCAAAGTGGACCAGCGGGGTGCAGCGGCCGATGGGCTGATCGACCCGCCACACCGGCTTTGTTTGACTGGGGTAATTGAAAGTGCTTTAAACTATTACAGCCACCACAGGGCTTGTTTAACTGTCGAGCTGCCAGTCACGCGGGCGAGCGAGAGAGAGAGAGGGAGCCCTGCTCGCCCGTCAAGTCCCGTCAGTCACTGGAAACGAGAAGTGTCTGCTTAATGGATTTCTCCACGCCGTTCGCTCGTCTCGGGGAGAGGGAGGGGGGGGGGGGGGAGGGAGGGAGAGAGAGAGAGAGAGAGAGAGAGAGAGAGAGAGAGAGAGAGAGAGAGAGAGAGAGAGAGAGAGAATCAATGCCTTGTCATGTGTGAGTGTGAACCATCAAACCACCAGCTGAATTGAAACTGTATGTGTGTGTGTGTGTGTGTGTGTGTGTGTGTGTGTGTGTGTGTGTGTGTGTGTGTGTGTGTGTGTGTGTGTGTGTGTGTGTGTGTGTGTGTGTGTGTGTGTGTGTGTGTGTGTGTGTGTGTGTGTGTGGTGAGTATGAGCTACCTGTAATAGACAGACGTTCCCCACTCTGGGGCTTTTGTTGGCTTTTCACGTGTAAGAGGGGTCATGTCCTGTTATGTTTCTCTATTTTTTTTGCCGTCTTCTCTCCACAGGGGGGCAGGCTGACTTCTGTCCTCACGCTTGTTGTTTTAGAGGGGGGGGGGGGGGGGTGGTGTTTGTTGTATGTTTTACACCGTACACAGCGAGATAGAGAAGAGTCTTCACCGTCTCTCGTGGAAACGGCATTACAGCTGCCACTGTGATACCCATACTGGTACACATACAGTATGTTGTGGTTACTGGTACAGGTATGTTGAGGATACTGGGTACCTGTATTCATTTAAGATACAGGTACAGGTAGGTTGAGGATACTGGTAGATGTTAGTTTAGGGTACAGGTAAGTTAAGGATACTGGTACACGTATGTTGAGGATACTGGTAGATGTTAGTTTAGGATACAGGTACAGGTAAGTTAAGGATACTGGTACACGTATGTTTAGGATACTGGAAGGACACTTTATTGTTATTTTTATGTTCATTTTATTGTGTATAGTATTTTTTATAGAATATATATGTTTTAGAAATGCATACTGCGGGAGGGGATGGGGACTAAGCTTTCCATTGTTGCAAATGGCAAATCAAAACAAATCTTGACTCTTGAATCTTAAGTGATTTGCATTACATTCATCATTCAGTCGGTCAGGTATACTGCACTGAGAATCTAACCCAGTAATGACAAATGATAAAAGTAGATTTATTAAAGTGATATTTGGGTAAATTTGGGTTAATGAGCATTTAGTAGGGTTTTTTTTGTTTGTTTGTTTCCATTGTTGTAGCTCAATGCGCTATTTATTTGTAAAAGTAAAACCAAAAGCCTATTTGCTGGCTGAAGAGAGTTTGAGAGTGAGTTGTGCTGACCAGAAGAAGCCACCATCAATCTTCAGGATGCTTTTGTTAAGCGGTAGTTGTTTCAATGTGGTTCAATTGTGGTTCTTGGACAGCGGTGGGATCCATGGCACGGTCCAGCGCCGGCTGGGGAGCGTAGAGGCCTACCAGTGTGCAGGAGAACAACCGTATCCCCACAATTGGAATTGTCTTTTAAAGGCTTCACCATTTTTTCCTTCCAGCGGAAACGTCTGACACAAGTTGGCTTCTATTCAGTTTTAGAAGCCCCCCCCCCCCCCCCCCCCCCCCTTTCTTGAAAAAACATACTGACCCCTTAACTGTAACCTGAGATGTACGTGTATATATGTATATAAAAAGTATTTATAATATATGGATACACCGGCAGAAGCACACACACACACACACACACACACACACACACACACACACGCCATTCCTCCTCCAAAAGTAATATTTATTTGAACGGTTCCAGCGGTTACAGAAAATGGCCGCCCTGGCATGTAGCTTCCCCCCCCCCCCCCCTCTGTCCCCCTCTGTCGTTTCCACGCCACCTCCTGTGATTCACAGCCAGGACGGCGTCCCGCGTGTCTCCTCCGCCCGCCACCCGGACGCTTTAATCTCCGCCAAAAGGATCGCCTCGTCCGTCGCGGCCGCCAAAGCGCTAACGTGAGGCAGAGGGACACGTCGCCGCTGAGCTAAACCAGACCTCCCCCCTGAGAGGGGGATCAAATCATTCCACCATGTTGTCCCCAGCCAGAAAACCTGGTAATTACTGGTAATTGGAACTTTTTGAAATCTCTCTCTTTTCTCTCGCCCCTTCTTCTTTTGTTTTTTTTCTCTCTCTTTAATTCATTCTTGCTTTCTTTCCTTCGTTCCTTTGTTCTTTCTCTCTCTTTCTTTCTTTCTTTCTTTCTTTCTTTCTTCTTTCTTTCTTTCTTTCTTTCTTTCTTTCTTTCTTTCTTTCTTTCTTTCTTTCTTTCTATCTCTCTTCTTCTTTCTTTCTTCTTTCTTTCTTTCTTTCTTTATATCATTCTTTCTTTCTATCTCTCATTCTTTCTTTCTATCTCTCTATTCTATTCTTTCTTTATATCTCTCTTTCTTTCTTTATATCTATCTTCTTTCTTTATCATCTTTCTTATATCATTCTTTCTTTATATCTTCTTTCTATCTTTCTCTCTTCTATCTTTCTCTCTTTCTTTCTTTCTTTCTATCTTTCTCTCTTTCTATCTTTCTCTCTTTCTTTCTTTCTTCTATCTTCTATCTTTCTCTCTTCTATCTTTCTCTCTTTCTCTTCTTAGTTGGTTCTCTCCTCTTCCATTCCTCCCAATGGGATGATTTCCTTTTCTTTTTAGAGAGCCGGTTTAGAGCGGCCTCGGGTTCAGCCCTCGCTGCCCAATGGAAAACCGCTTTCTCTTCTGCAAATGTATTACTTTTTAAAATAATAATACATCTTATTATTATTATTGTTGTTGTTGTTAGCAGCGTCACAGCGACACACACGCACGCACGCACACACACACACACACACACACACACACACACACACACACACACACACACACACACACACACACACACACACACACACACACACACACACACACACACACACACACACACACTCTCTCTCTCTCTCTCGGTGCTCCTTAATATATTTGTTTAAGGGTTATTTGTGTAGGCGGCCTATACTACGCTACTCCGAACTGTGGTCCTTTGTGTGTGTGTGTGTGTGTGTGTGTCTGTGTGTCTGTGTGTGTGTATGGTGTGTGCGTGTGTCAGTATGTGTATGGCGTGTGCGTGTGTGCATCCCTTTGCCTTTTTCATATTTTTAAAAAGCACTACATTTTAAACACTACCAGCTGGAATAGCATTGTGTGCCATTCTAATGTGGCATTAGCTTGTTGTCACTAATAATCGGCAATAATATTATATGGGTTTGTTGTATTATAATATATAATCGTCGTTTCAATCGTTTTTTAAATGAATTATTATGTAAATAAAATGAAATCGTGGGATTTGTAGTTCGAACTCACAAAAGCGGTGCACTATTTAGGCCTCTTTTTAGTCTGAAGTCCACTGTCCACATGAGATAAAAAAAATAGATGCCAGAATTGTGACAAGGAAATA
>CM051007.1:24295518-24298018 GCA_027704905.1 Muraenolepis orangiensis
TCTTTCCTCTCCCTCTCCCTCTTTCGCTCTGTTTTCCCCTGATGTGCTTTTGCAGTACTCTTTCTGATGGCTGGTGTCTGAGAGGATGGACTCTCTCTCTCTGTCTCTGTCTCTCTCTCTCTCTCTCTCTCTCTCTCTCTCTCTCTCTCTCTCTCTCTCTCTCTCTCCTCTCTCTCTCTCTCTCTCTCTCTCTCTCTCTCTCTCTCTCTCTCTCTCTCTCTCTCTCTCTCTCTCTTTACTACCTCCTGTACTCCCCTGTTTAACATATGATCTACTTCCGTTCAACAGGCCAAGGAGTACGAAGAGCGAAGGATATGTCTTTCAAATATCCCCACACGGCTGAGACAATCAATGGTATAGAATTGTGTATTGTTTTTGTCAAAAAAACAATAATTTTTTCTGCCAACGCCATTGGCAGAAAAAAAATATACTGTCATTTAATGAGTGTGTGTGTGTGTGTGTGTGGTGTGTGTGTGTGTGTGTGTGTGTGTGTGTGTGTGTGTGTGTGTGTGTGTGTGTGTGTGTGTGTGTGTGTGTGTGTGTGTGTGTGTGTGTGTGTGTGTGTGTGTGTGTGTGTGTGTGTGTGTCTCTGTCTGCCTGTGTATCTGTGCACATGGTCTGCGTGTGTGTGTGTGTGTGTGAGGTTGTTGACTTGGCACGAGGTTGGCACGGTGGTGGAGGTGTTCGGTGACAGCGTGTTGTGGCAGTGGCAGTGCCGTGGGCGGGGGGGGTGACCTTTTCCTGTTCCCATGCACTCCCTATAGCTCCCGTAATGAGCTCCTCATATGCGGCGTGTCAAGCAGACCCCCAGACCAGTGTTCTACGCGCAACATTGCCATGCGGCGAGAGTCCCGAACCGCTGCATCTTTCACCTGAGCGCTCGCTGATAGATTTGTGTTGAAGTTAATTGCATTTCACACGGGAAAATCGAGTGCGCTAATCCGAAACAAGTTGAAGACATGTTAATTGTCTAGTTGTTTAGTGTCATGTGTGTGTGTGTGTGTGTGGGAGTGTGTGTGTGTGTGTGTGTGTGTGTGTGTGTGTGTGTGTGTGTGTGTGTGTGTGTGTGTTCCCATGGCAGGGTTTTCACTGCAGTTGTGTACATATTATATTATATAGAGGATTGATAATACCAGTACAATGAGTGGGGGTCCGCTCTGGACCATCTACACGCATAGTTTGACGGGTCAACTCTTACTTTGAAATGTCACCTCTTCTCTCATCACTGCTGTTGAGAAGTCCATCCCTGCCCTCATCGTCTTCACAACTGTTCCGTTGACGTTCTGTAGATAATGCATAATGTTTACACATTAGTTTGACAGTGGCACTCTTACTTTGAAATGTCACCCTGTCTCTCACAGCTGTCGGGGGGAGCCTCATCTTCACAACTGTTACATGAACTGTTACTATAGATACGCATGTTGTTTATGCTTATGTGCACGCAAACAACAACTTAGATTTGGAGATTTAGCTAGTTAGATTAGATTAGATTCGAATGTATTGTCATTGCACCGTACGGTACATCGAAAATAATTTGGCATCTTACCAGAGTGCAAATGTTGCCGTAAAGTGCATGGTAATATATAATGTACAGTTGTTGAATAATATGTAAAAACTACTACTAAAAACAGGTATAAAATTACTTATAGAGTAGGTAGGTATATACATACACAGGTAAGTATGAACGGGCCCACTTTGCATGAAGGGGACGGTAAAAACCCTGACCCTGGCATCCAGCGGTTAAAACCGCTTAAAAAGACGGCCCTCCAGTCATTATTTAAAGTTTGTTCCGGAGTGGGCGGGGCGAGTCTGAACTAAAGGGCCGGTTTCAATTCAGTTATTTGTTTTCAGGCATGACTTTAAAAAGGGATGAGATGAAAGTAGAAGTTTTAAGACACAACTACATCATCCGCCTCGCTGCGAGGGGTCCTTCGGCCTCTCTCTCTCTCTCTCTCTCTGTCTGTCTGAGGAGGATGTTTACGCGTTCACGTTTTACGGCGCTATCTACGCTATAACTACAAACGATGAATTCCAAGGACTGTATTAGCAATAAAAAGCAAACGGCGTTCACTCGCTCTTAACGCAACATATAATTATAATTATATACATATATATATATATAATAAGAATAAAATATGAGAAATAAAAGCGTGTTTGTTTGTTTGTGTGGGGTTGGCGGTGGGCGCCACCACAGACGAGCGAGACGTCCACACTAACTATCCATGAAGACATGGACACAAACCTCCTCCCTGAAATGCCCCTCTGCTCGGCTGCATGGCCGGCCAGCGTCCACATTCCTACACACACACACACACACACACACACACACACGCACACACACGTCAACATTAGTTGAAGGGGGGGGGGGGGGGAGAAAAATATTAAGATGAGAAGAAGGAGAGGAGAGGGAAAAAGGGGGGGGGGGGCAGGCTAATTTGCATACAGTGCCTCATTAGCATAACGTTAAGGACAGCCAGCAAAAGAGAGCGTCTTCGGCACC
>CM051007.1:24300518-24315518 GCA_027704905.1 Muraenolepis orangiensis
ACAAGACAGTGTTATTAACTATTAAAGTTCCTGTACCCCCTCACACGTGGAACCTCCCGCTGTGTACCCCCTACACCTCTGATATGATGTTACATATGAAGACAAGACAGTGTTATTAACTATTTTGCCCTTTATTCAGCCTTGTAGAAAGCCAGACAAACAAGCGATATGCCCATCAGCTCAAACACAATATAGGGTTAGGGTTAGTATAGGATTAGGATTAGAATATTTAAAATATAAAAAAAGGTTTAAAATATAAAACAACAACAACAACAACATGACTGAATGACTTCTCACCTGCCAGGGATTAACATCCAGCTGATACCGATCAACCAACAACCAAATACTAGTTGGAAAGTAAGATTAAGAAATGTAAGTCATAAGAAGAAATGTTTATTTTTTTGCAACAACCAAATAAGTGACCAATTGAATACACGAGTATGGGCTGGCTGTGTGTGTTTTTTTTATTTAAAAAGTGAGTTTATTTTTTGACACAGAGAGGCTATTACATATATTTTTTGTTGCCGTAACCCTGGGGGTACACATACCCCACTTATGGAATGGCCATCCTAACCTATATGTCCCGAGACAATCTCCTCCTGGTCCAGTGTGGTCCATCTTCCAACCAATACAATATGTTAAGTAGGCTGACCCCAAACCTCAAATATCTGCTCACAATTCTCTCTTCATAATTAGCCATAATGTGCCAACGTTTGCGTTTCATACACACAATTCCTCGCAGACGGTCTGAACGGCCCGCTGTTCTACTACTACTACTACTACTTACTACTTCACTAGGGTTCACCCTCAGTGGCACCAAAGAGCCCGTGGGTCCGCTTAAGGCCTTGCCTTCAACACTGCGGTGCTTTGAATCGCTTTCTACTTATGTATTATTATTTATTTTTTAAAGTAAATGAGAGAGAGAGAGAGAGGGGGAGGGAGGAGAGAGAGAGAGAGAGAGAGAGAGAGAGAGAGAGAGAGAGAGAGAGAGAGAGAGAGAGAGAGAGAGAGAGAGAGAGAGAGAGAGAGAGAGAGAGAGAGAGAGAGAGAGAGAGAGAGAGAGAGGGGGGGAGAGAAATACACACATTTTGACTCCAGATTCCTGTGATTCCTCTGTAAGTTTTAGCTAAGCGGGCCAAATGAGAAGCCCAGAGCTCCTGAATGAATTAGTAGCGTGTGGAAAACCCACGCCGAGGAGAGAAAGGCCAAAAGACAAATTAGCTTGTTCCTCTTTAATTGGAACGAGGAGGAGAAGAAGAAGAAGAAGAAGAAGAAGAAGAAGAAGAAGAAGAAGAAGAAGAAGAAACAAAGTTCCTCGATAGGAAATAACAATTTTTGGAGGAAGGATAGCCATCATATTTGTTTAATAATGGGGAAAAAAAGGGGGAGAGGGGGATGGGGGGGGAGATCGTAGTGTGGCGATGGACGGCCGCTTTGTACACAAACCAAATTTCTGGGAGAACGATTTCTGGGAGTGTGATGAGAAAAACACCAAACTGGTGTGTTTTACCAAATCTAAATACCGTAACTCCTCTTGATCATAAAAAAGAGAGATCTTCATGCGGTACTATTATATCCATATAGAGGACAGCTCTGTGCTAATCCGATTTCAAAACTACAGGCTCCATTAATACTGGATAACTAACCCCCCTCCCCCCTCTCCACCTCCCCTCCACCGGCCCCCCTCAAAATAAAGTCAAGTTGGCCCGTCCTCCAAACAGGTTTTGATTGTAAGTGGATCCGCCGTTCCCGCAAACATGACCTCCGACCCCTTTACAAGTGTGAGCGCGGGGAGGTGCGGCCCTCATGTTTATTCAGCGGGCGTAATGGCCCCCGGGAACAAATCGCTCTCAGCGAGCAACTCTCTCTCTCTCTCTCTCTCTCTCTCTCTCTCTCTCTCTCTCTCTCTCGTCTCCCCCTCTCCTCCCCCCCCCCCCCCCGGAGAGACAGAGCCCCCCCCCCCCCCCCCCCCCAAAGCACCGGAGCCTGCCTGGCTAAACAGCAGTACTGGCAGGAGAGGGACCTCCGGTAGTCCTCCTCACAACCTGCTGGTCTTCACCGCCGCACGCACACACACACACACACACACAAATGCACGCACGCACGCACGAACGGCACGCACGCACACACACACACACACACACAAACGCACACACGCACGCACGCATGCACCGCACACACCACACACCACA
The DNA here is from genome assembly GCA_027704905.1 of Muraenolepis orangiensis. Classification (NCBI taxonomy): domain Eukaryota; kingdom Metazoa; phylum Chordata; class Actinopteri; order Gadiformes; family Muraenolepididae; genus Muraenolepis; species Muraenolepis orangiensis. The sequence goes on from CM051007.1 coordinate 24,302,711, forward strand.
CACCACACACTACACACCACATACCACACACACACACACACACACACACACACACATACCACACACACACCCTAAACACACACATCACACACACCACACACACACATACCACACACACACACACACACACATACCACACACACACTCCACACTCCACACTACCACACACACACCACACACACACACACCACACCACACATGCACACATGCCCGCACGCACACACACGCAAGCACACAACACACTACCACACACACACACACCACACCACCGCTAGCCCAAGGTTGCAACATTAACATGGACAAAATCTGCATCCTTCTCATCACCATAGCCTGCTGTATACTTTGATTGGCTGCTGAGTGAATCCGGAAGAGAGAGTGTGTTTGGGTGTATGTGTGTGTGTGTGTGTGTGTATGTAATTATGTATATATATGTGTGTGTCTGCATGTGTGTGTGTAAAAAATTGTGTATCTTGTGTGTGTGTGTGTGTGTGTGTGTGTGTGCGCGTGGTAGGCCCCAGCGTTTTGTGTTTTGTGTTTCTCAGGTGTTGTAAAGTGTGGCCGTAGGTAGTTGTCAGCGCTAATACGATGTTGTATTCAATCATCCCGACAGCTTCCAGAGGTGCGAGGGGGGGGGGGGGGATGTGTGTGAGTGACAGCGTTTTTCTCTCGTTAGATCTCCCTGACAGACGGCTGTTTGCCGCTGAAAGTTTAGACAGCGGTGCCGTCTGGTCCGGTAAAGCGCGTTGACAGTGATCAACAAAGAAGTGTCTTACTGTTTTTTTGGTTTTATTTTTTTCTCTTTCTAACAGGAGGAAAAAAGAAAAAATATGGTCTCAGAGATCAACTGCTGAGATGTTTGTGAGCGTGTGCGCGCGCGTGTGTGTGTGTGTGTGTGTGTGTGTGTGTGTGTGTGTGTGTGTGTGTGTGTGTGTGTGTGTGTGTGTGTGTGTGTGTGTGTGTGTGTGTGTGTGTGTGTGTGTGTGTGTGTGTGTGTGTGTGTGTGTGTGTGTGTGTGCGTTTTTTTGTGTTTTTGGTGTCGGTTGTAAAGCGGTTCGGTGTAAGCGATGTTTCCCTGAGTGCTCGCGGCGGAGCTCTCTGAGCGATATTGACATGTTGTCAAGGCAACGCCTCTCTCTCTCTCTCTCTCTCTCTCTCTCTCTCTCTCTCTCTCTCTCTCTCTCTCTCTCTCTCTCTCTCTCTCTCTGAGGACGATGGGTTTTTGACGGGACTGAGCTGCGATCCTCACTCACCGCCGGCGGTGGTGGGGTAATTTCAGCCTGTCGGCTAAGACATGATTCGTTGCCCCTGTTGTGGTCTTTTTAGCGCAAACTCCAGCAAAGTCAGTCAGTGTGTGTGTGTGTGTGTGTGTGTGTGTGTGTGTGTGTGTGTGTGTGTGTGTGTGTGTGTGTGTGTGTGTGTGTGTGTGTGTGTGTGCGTGTGTGTGTGTGTGTGTGTGTGTGTGTGTGTGTGTGTGCGCGTGTGTGTGTGTGTGTGTGTGCGCGTGTGTGTGTGTGTGTGAAGGAAATCACCTGCCGTGTGATGTTTCTTGTGGAACACCATCAGCACAACTTTGTCGATTAAACAGGGGGGAGAGAGCATTTCACGTATCTCCATTTAAAAAAGCGGTCTTCCCTCTTTAGATCTCACGAGGTACAGTAGATGCTGAGCGGATTGCTAGTTAGTTGTTTCTGTGTAGAGGCCTGATAGGATGGAAATGGGTTCCTTCTGCCTTACGTTCTTTCAAACTCTTGTATCTTCTTGTATCTTGTAAACTTCCAACACCGCCCGTAGAAGGAAATTGTTCATTTTTGATCCTTGAAAACATGAGACGCTTGTTCTTTTCTTTTTATGTTCATTGTATTTATTATATGTATATATATATATATATGTATTTTTTTATAGTATTGTTTTAAAAATTCATTCAGGGAATGGGGAGTAAGCATTCCATTGTACTTGTTTGCAAATGGCCAATAAAACATCTTGTGTCTTGTATCCTGAAGGAGGTTTCTGGATGTAGTTCTGACCACAGGACGCGGTTGTAGTTCAAATCGCACAAATTGTGTGTGTGAATGTCACATTACCAATTAATGCGTGTATAAATTTCATGTCGAACGAAAGATGCCATACTTTGACAATATTTCAGAGGCTCAACCCGAGAGTGCGCTGACCATGTATTCGGTACGCCTTGTAGGTGTCCCAGGTTCGATTCCCACCTGTGGTCCAATGCTACACATCATTCCCATTGTTCTTCAATCAACTTCCATGTCCCTCTTCACTCTCCATGAAGGCACAACAAAAGCCTATTCAATTATATGCACAAAAATATTTGTTATATTTTTGTTTCCCTGCCCCACCACCCTGTCTACCCCTCTCCCCCCCCCCCTCTCCCCCCCCCCTCTCCCTCCCTTCCCCCCTCCCTCCCCCTATGGAATACAGAATATTCACAGAAGCTTTTTTGGGGGGGGAGGTTCTTCCGTCTTTGGATGCTAGCCACGGGCGTGGTGGGAGCGCTACAAGGTCGATGGGTGGAGGTCATCGCGCGGCTGCTTGACATATGGCCCCCACCGCTCTCCGCTGGCTGAACACCTTGTGGGTCCCAGCCCCTCCCTCCCCCCCCCCCCTGCCCCACCACCCTGTCTACCCCTCTCCCCCCCCCCCTCCCCTCCCCCCCCTCCCTCCCCTGCAACACACGAGGCCAGAGCGGTTCAGAGGACAGGCTCCTGGGTGTTGACCATAAAAAGAACATCAAGCCAATGAGCCACAAAGAATAGAGAGAGATATTAAGAGAGGGAGAGACATGGGAAAAGGGGGCAAGAGGGAGAGAGGAAAGAAAAATGGTCTGAAAGGGAGAAACAGGATGAGGTAAAATAAAAAGAGAGCAATAAGGCAGAGAGAAAGAGAGAGAGAGATGCAAAGAGAGAGAGAGATGGAGAGGATGGGAACAAGCAAAAGATGGAGAGACGGCCAGCCAGTGAGAGAGGGAGAGAGACAGCCACACAACGAGAGAGAGAGGGAGAGAGACAGCCAGCCAGCGAGAGAGGGAGAGAGACAGCCAGTCAGCGAGAGAGAGAGGGAGAGAGACAGCCAGCCAGTGAGAGAGGGAGAGAGACAGCCAGTCAGCGAGAGAGAGAGGGAGAGAGACAGTCAGACAGCGAGAGAGAGAGGGAGAGAGACAGCCAGCCAGTGAGAGAGGGAGGGAGAGAGACAGCCAGACAGCGAGAGAGAGAGGGAGAGAGACAGCCAGCCAGTGAGAGAGGGAGGGAGAGAGACAGCCAACCAGCCAGAGACAGAGGGGGAGAGACAGCTAGCCAGCGAGAGAGAGAGGGATAGAGATAGCTAGTCAGTGAGAGAGGGAGGGAGGGAGAGAGACAACCAGCCAGCCAAAGACAGAGGGAGAGAGACAGCCAGCCAGCCAGCGAGAGACAGAGGGAGAGAGGCAGCTAGCCAGCCAGCGAGAGAGGGTGAGAGACAGCCAGCCAGCCAGCCAGAGACAGAGGGAGAGAGACAGCCAGCCAGCCAGCGAGAGACAGAGGGAGAGAGGCAGCTAGCCAGCCAGCGAGAGAGCGAGGGAGAGAGACAGCCAGCCAGCCAGAGACAGAGGGAGACAGCCAGCCAGCCAGAGACAGAGGGAGACAGCCAGCCTGCCATCCAGCCAAAGACAGGGAGAGAGAGAGAGACAGCCAGCCAGCCAGGGAGAGACAGAGGGAGAGAGACAGCCAACCAGCGAGTGAAGGAAGGAGACAGCCAGCCAGCTAGCGAGAGAGCGAGGGAGAGAGACAGCCAGCCAGCCAGCCAGCCAGCGAGCGAGAGAGAGAGGGAGAGAAGTGGGAGGCAGAGGGATTCGAAGAGCAAAAGAGAGTAGGGGGAGAGGCAGGGAGAGAGGGAGAGAGATTGCCTGCTCTGGGCCAAATGGGAGCTTGGCTGCTCCAGCTGTGCCCATAAAAACAGCAGGTGGACGCCATCATTAGGTCTGGCAGATGAAGCGCCAACTCCAGAGTCCCAGCTCCCATGATGCTCACTCTGGGTGCGCTGCGCTCGTCCACTCTGCCATGCTCAATGGGCCCGGCGCTCAGCCTCTCAGCCTCTCAGCCTTTCAGCCTCTCAGCCTCTCAGCCTCGCCCGTGTCGTTTGTGGACTGTGGAAAAACCACAGCGGCACAGACGATGACTCTGGAATAGGTGGAGGGAATAAAAACGTGAAACGACTCTGTCTCTGTCCAATTGAATTAGGAGTCCCAAGATGATTGAGGTGATTTTAGTTCTTCGCAAAACTCCCAAATACTTTTAGGTTATTTGGTGTTAAAATGAGGACCCGATAAACCCTGTTCTTTTAGACCTGACGCATATTTGTAATGCTCTTCACAATGCCAAAAGCAATGTATGCGTTACAAGTGAAACACCCATTTACCTTAAAAAGTGTTTAATTCATCAAATTAAATCAGAATAACATCGTGGTTCTGTACAGTGATATTCTTCCGAGGATAATCGATGTAGTTCAAAATATAAGCGACATAATACGGATCATAAATGATTTTTGATGCATATAAGGCATTCACAAAAGGTGAAAGGTAGCTTATATGTGATGTGACTCAAAATATACGGGAGGGACAGATCATTCCAATTACCTAGTTTTAGGAGGACCTATAGCCAGGTCCTAGCTTTATGAGGACTTAGCCTTACCAGGACCTAGCCTCACAAGGACGTAACCTTAACCAGGACCTAGCCTTACGATGAGCCTTAGGAGGACTCAAGAACCTAGCTTTAGGAGGACCTAGCCTCACAAGGACCTAGCCTTAGGAGAACCTAGCCTCACAAGGACCTAGCCTTAGGAGGACCTAGCCTCACAAGAACCTAGCTTTAGGAGGACCTAGCCTCACAAAGACCTAGCCTTAGGAGGACCTAGCCTCACAAGGACCTAGCCTTAGGAGGACCTAGCCTCACAAGGACCTAGCTTTAGGAGGACCTAGCCTCACAAGAACCTAGCTTTAGGAGGACCTAGCCTCACAAGGACCTAGCCTTAGGAGGACCTAGCCTCACAAGGACCTAGCTTTAGGAGGACCTAGCCTCACAAGGACCTAGCTTTAGGAGGACCTAGCCTCACAAGGACCTAGCCTTAGGAGGACCTAGCCTCACAAGGACCTAGCCTTATGCGGACATAGGCGTATGAGGACCTAGGCGTATGAGGACCTAGCCTTATGAGGACCTAGCCTTATGAGGACCTAGGCGTATGAGGACCTAGCCTCACAAGGACCTAGCCTTAAGAGGACCTAGCATCACAAGGACCTAGCCTATGAGGACCTAGGTGTATGAGGACCTAGGCGTATGAGGACCTTGCCTCACAAGGACCTAGCCTCAGGAGGACCTAGCCTTATGAGGACCTAGATCACCAGGAGCTAGTAGGAGAACACTTTCCATCTCCTTCTGCTCCGATGACGGTGCTAATAGTTCTGACACTCTGGCCTCTCCTTTATCTGCCACATTTGATTTTTTTCCCCACTGATGAGCAGACATACATGCCACCGCTTTGATTAGCGGCGTCTTATCACAGATCACTAATTAAAATCCACAAGCTTTTTCCGTTACAACCTGCCATCTTTTGTGTGTGTGTGTGTGTGTGTGTGTGTGTGTGTGACTGGCGGTGGCGTGATTTGCATATGCACAAAGTCCTGCTCATATGCTAATCACGCCCACCGTGCCTCTTGGCTTTTTCCGTAATTAAGTTCATAAAGGACAGTTGTAATACATGATTAACTGAAATGTTTCCAAGATGGTGGAACCCCTCCCGTCCCCCCGTACCCCCTCCCTCCCCCTGCCCCCCCCTCCCCCCCCCCCCCCCCCCCCACTCCGTAGACGTTCCTCGGTTGACGCTGGCAGAGGACTGCACCGAGGAGCTGTCGTCAGGGGGATGAAAGGCTGATGGCGGATGAGAGGCTCCGTGGCCATGCCCCGCAGGTTTCCTCAGGGAGGAATAAATGCCTGGCTTCTGCTCCGTGCCATTTTTGGGCAAGGCCTCTCTGTGCCTTGTCCCTGATTGGTCCTTACTCCCCCCCCCCCCCCCCCCCACACACACACACACACACACCTTGTCACACGTAGATGTGTTTATTTGAAACCTTGTCGCTGTCAACCATGGCGTGTTTTTTTCTTTTGCCCTGCCGTTCGTATATGTGTTTTTATTTGAAAGACGAGTCGTTGTTTTTTAAGGATCAAACTTGCTGTCTTTCTCTCTTCTTCTTCTTCTTCTTCTTCTTCTTCTTCTTCTTCTTCTTCTTCTTCTTCTTCTTCTTCTTCTTCTTCCTCCACCACCACCGTGAAACCTGTGCATCTCTCTCTCTCTCTCTCTCTCTCTCTCTCTCTCTCTCTCTCTCTCTCTCTCTCTCTCTCTCTCTCTCTCTCTCTCTGTGACAGCGACGTCTTCAATGGGTCTAGTGGAAACGGTGCACTCACACAACAGCACAAACCTTTAACGAGGCAGCCACTAGGACCCTGGGGACGGAGCTTGCTCCACTTGCGAAATTGTCGCCAATTTGGCAAAACTGTGTTGGTTATATATAGTGGCTGTTTACAACCGTAGTCAATTTTAAAAAAGTGAACCAAGCCAAAAGAGTACCAACCAATCAATTCTAATTTGTCTAAAAACTCCCCTGTTATTGTCCTCCAAAGGGTAAAATAAATAAATAAATGCTAAACTCAATATCCCATAATCCCCGACCCCTTTGAAGGTAATATCCAGGAATTGCCTGCCGAGGAATGTTAAACCAAACACCTTGATGGAAGGTTTTCAGCTAACAAAATGCATAAATACATTTCCAACCTCTCCAGAAAAATAACTTCAGGTGTCACGAGAAGCGGGGCATGCAACCCATCCCTTCCATATCGACGTTATCATCATAAACCAGCCAGTTTATTTAGTTTGTTTTGTGGTGGATCCCAGCAGGGGCTGTGGGCCGTCCTCTTGGTACTGGGATGCTCTTGATCTGGACTCAGGCTGTGCATTGGTTCTGTCATCTAGGCCTGTCTCTCTCTTTGTCTTTGACTGCAGCACAGGCCTATTCCCTCTGTGGTCTCAGCACCAAGCCCAGCGCCGCCTGTGTTTGTGTGTGTGTCTGTGTGTGTGTGTGTGTGTGTGTGTGTCTGTGTTTGTGTGTGTGTCTGTGTGTGTGTTTCTGTATGTGTGTGTGTGTGTGTGTCTGTGTAAAAGCGTGTGAGGGTGTGTGTGTGTGAGTGTGTGTGTGTGTGTGTGTGTCTGTGTAAAAACGTGAGTGTGTGTGTGTGTGTGTGTGTGTTTCTGTATGTGTGTGTGTGTGTGTGTCTGTGTAAAAGCGTGTGAGGGTGTGTGTGTGTGAGTGTGTGTGTGTGTGTGTTCTGTGTGTGTGTGTGTGTGTTTCTGTGTGTGTGTGTGTGTGTGTGTAAAAACGTGTGAGTGTGTGTGTGTGTTTCTGTATGTGTGTGTGTCTGTGTAAAAGCGTGTGTGTGTGTGTGTCTGTGTAAAAGCGTGTGAGTGTATGTGTGTGTGTTTCTGTGTGTGTGTGTGTGTGTGTGTGTGTGTGTGTGTGTCTGTGTAAAAATGTGTGAGTGTGTGTGTGTGTTTCTGTATGTGTGTGTGTCTGTGTAAAAGCGTGTGAGAGTGTGTGTTTGTGTGTGTGTTTCTGTATATGTGTGTGTGTGTGTGTGTGTCTGTGTAAAAGCGTGTGAGTGTGTGTGTTTCTGTATGTGTGTGTGTATGTGTCTCTGTGTGTGTGTGTGTGTGTCTGTGTAAAAGCGTGTGAGTGTGAGTGTGTGTGTGTGTGTCTGTGTAAAAGCGTGTGAGTGTGTGTGTGTGTGTGTGTGTGTGTGTGTGTTTCTGTATGTGTGTGTGTGTGTGTGTGTGTGTGTGTGTGTACGCGCGTGTGTGTGTGAGAGTGTGTGAGAGTGTGTGTGTGTCTCTGCATGTGTGTGTGGTGTGTGTTCGCGGTGTGGTGTCTGGTAAAACGGTGAGTGTGTGTGTCTGTGTAAAAACGTGTGAGTGTGTGTTCGTATGTGTGTGTGTGTGTGTGTGTGTGTGTGTGTGAAAAGCGTGTGAGGGTGGGTGTGTGTGTGTGTGTGTGAGTGTGTGTTTCTGTGTGTGTGTGTGTGTGTTTCTGTGTGTGTGTTTCTGTATGTGTGTGTGTGTGTGTGTGTCTGTGTAAAAGCGTGTGAGGGTGTGTGGTGTGTGTGTGTGAGTGTGTGTGTGTGTGTTTCTGTGTGTGTGTGTGTGTGTGTTTCTGTGTGTGTGTGTGTGTGTGTGTGTGTGTGTGTAAAAACGTGTGAGTGTGTGTGTTTCTGTATGTGTGTGTGTCTGTGTAAAAGTGTGTGTGTGTGTGTGTGTGTGTGTGTGTGTGTCTGTGTAAAAGCGTGTGAGTGTATGTGTGTGTGTTTCTGTGTGTGTGTGTGTGTGTGTGTCTGTGTAAAAACGTGTGAGTGTGTGTGTGTGTTTCTGTATGTGTGTGTGTCTGTGTAAAAGCGTGTGAGAGTGTGTGTGTTTGTGTGTGTTTCTGTATGTGTGTGTGTGTGTGTCTGTGTAAAAGCGTGTGAGAGTGTGTGTGTTTCTGTATGTGTGTGTGTATGTGTCTCTGTGTGTGTGTGTGTCTGTGTAAAAGTGTGTGAGTGTGTGTGTGTGTCTGTGTAAAAGCGTGTGTGTGTGAGAGTGTGTGAGAGTGTGTGTGTGTCTCTGCATGTGTGTGTGTGTGTGTGTGTGTCTTCGCGAGTGCGTGTGTCTCTGCGTGCGTGTGTGTCTCTGCGTGCGCGTGTGTGCGTCTCTGCGCGCGTGTGTGTGTGTGTGTGAAAGCGTGTAGATCGGCAGATTTTTTCCTTTTAAAATAGCCAACAACGCTGATGTGTTTTAAATGCCTCATCAAGGCAGCGGGGGCTGTCCAAGTCGCTTACAAGTTAACCAAATACGCACTGACAATGAAATTAATAATGCATATTGTTTTCCCCGCGCCTCAGCTGGATCAGTTGACTGATGTATGCAGAGATGGTAATTTATTGAAAGTAAAAAAGAAAAAAATGTGTGTAATTGCGCGGCGGTACTTGATGAAGCAAAAGGAGATGTCAGCGTGGTGTCCGTCATTATCTAGCCAGTAAAAAAAGAAAACCATTGAAGAGCCGGGGGGAAAAGGCGGGAAGGGCGGGAAAACAACAACAAACAAACCAACAAACAAACAAACAAACCAACCAAAAAAAGAACCAATCTTCAAAGGCATAGCGGACAGAACAAACCGTTTATTTAATGGACGACGCGTTTCATTTGGAGCAAAAGTTCCAACAAAAAAAACCGGCCCGTTACGGTAAACATGTCAGACTTGTTGTTGCTGTGGTTGTTGATTCTGTAGTTGTTGTTGTTGTTGTTGTTTTGGGGAGCTGGTCGTTTTTGGTGTATGGTCCGATGGGACTTTGAAACACTCAGTCAAAGTTCAAAGTAGTCAAGTAGTCATAGTAGTGTAGATTGCATCTGAGGAGGAGGAGGAGGAGGAGGAGGAGGAGGAGGAGGAGGAGGAGGAGGAGGAGGGGGGGAAGAGGAGGAGGAGGAGGAGGAGGAGGAGGAGGAGGAGGGGGGAAGAGGAGGAGGAGGAGGAGGAGGAGGAGGAGGGAGGAGGAGGAGGAGGAGGAGGAGGGGGGAGGAGGAGGAGGAGGAGGAGGAGGAGGAACAAGAGCTAAAAAATTGTGTGTTGGTCGTCGGACTCGGGACTTTCCACAACCCCCGGAGCTCGACTGGCACGCTACATCCCACAGGCCTTCAACCACCGGTGAAGAGAGAGAAAAGTCATTTCTCTCTTCCCCGTTAAGGACTATGTGCTGATGTTGACGTTGCCGTCTCGCTGCCTTCTGGAAGGCTCTCTGACACACTCCTCTCAAGGCCCCCTTTTCCCCCCTCCTTTTGTCGAAGTGTCAACAACACACTTCAGTTAAAAATGATGCAGATGACGACGCCTGTTGGAAACACATGAGCGCCGCCAGAGAGATGGTTTTCACACCTACCGAGCGGCTTTGATGCAACCTGATACATGGGAACCTTGTCAGTGTTGTTGTATTCAATCGAGTTCCTAGTCTCAGGAAAAGCTTTCTTTCGTTTTCAGTTAAATCGGACTAGAATCCTCTTTATTGGTCGCATACATGTACACACACACACACACACACACACACACACACACACACACACACACACACACACACACACACACACACACACACACACACACACACACACACACACACACACACACACACACACACCACACACACACACACACACACACAGTGAAATGTGTTTCTCTGCATTTAACCCATCCTAGTATTAGGAGCAGTGGGAGCAGCTATTGTATATACAGCCCCCGGGGAGCAGTGTATGGGGGGGGGGGGGGGTCTCGTGCCTTGCTCAAGGGCACCTCTGCAGTGCCCGGGTGTTTCGGGGACTTGAACCGGCTTCCCTCCGGTTTCCCAAGCCCCTAGTCCCAACAGACTGAGCTGCTGCCGCCACTCAGTGGACGAAACAATTTGACTGAGATTCCGACAAGGTCGATCCAGAAATGCTACCAAAGAAACCGTGCTTTGTTTGGTTGCGTGAACAACAGCAAACGCACCAAACACGGCACACAACTACATTTCCTCAAAATGCAACGCTACAAGAACTTGAGCTTGAACTTGCCTTGTGTGTTGACTTGTGTGTTCTCAGATCTGCAGTTCACATCAGTTGGAAGCCACCCAGTGGTGGAGGAGGAGAGTCAGAGGATGTGAGGGTGAGGGAGCAGGTCTGATGTGTCGTCCCTGTTTTACAGTGTTTGTGAAGTAAGTGGGTGCTTTCCTCGACACGGCCTCGGTGTTCAGAGTTCGCCGTTTTTTTTACCGCCACGTTGCCGTGGAAGCACAGACACAAAGGTCCTCGTCGGATGAACCCGCGAGAGAGGTGACCGCAGTCTGGGTCATCGGTTGGCGACTGTAAATGAGGTTTTACAGGGAGATCCCTTCTCCCTACCAGCCCACACGTCACCCACAGGTCACCCAGGTATTGTGCTACACACACATGTCACACATGTCAAGTGTTTCATTATCGGGCAATATAAAGCAGAAAAGAAGAAAATAACTTACCTCAAAAATGAACTATGACCTAGGAGGGGGGGGGTTTCCTTGCTGGAAACCCCCCTTTTTTGAAGAGCCAATCAATGGCCAGGGATTGCAGTGATGGACAGCTCAAGGCCTGTTGCCCCCCCCCCCCCTCCCCCAGCCCCTCCTGACCATGTGATCCAGCTCAAATAGAATGGGGAAATTAAAAAAGCTTGTTTGTGGATCTTAGCGTGGCGTGTCGCTTTACTTTCCTCCTTGCCTCTTCTCCCTCCTGTCAGACTAATTAACACAGGGGTGTCACGTCTCATCCTATCAATTATGGAGGTTGTGTTTTGGTGTACGTCGGCATGGCGACGGCGTGCCGCGACGCTGAGCCTCAGAGCGTGGTAACTACGTGAGTACAGAGAGGTTAACGCAGGGGGGGAAAGTGCTCTGGGTTTTTTTTTTACCACAGTTGGTCTTGCAGTCTTGTTCCTCCTCGCCCTGTATTGCAATTGTGTGTCTGTCTGTGGGGGAGATATAAGATGGTAGAATCATATACTGTATGGCTAACAGAAACAGTGATTTGAAAAAAAAAAGTCTTAGACATGTATGAAGTAATTGACAGACGTTTAAGAGCTCCAACACATGTGCAATCTCACACGCACACACGCACACACGCACGCACGCACACACACCACACACCACACACACACACACACACACACACACACACATACACGCTCGCACACACACACACACACACGCACGCACACACACGCACCACGCACACACACACACACACACACACGCACACACACACACACACACACACACACACACACACACACACACAGGGTGTCAAATCATTCTCACTACATTTATCCCAGAAATGCTGGTACCTGTCACTCTGGAAGAGATGGAATTTGTGAACATCAAGTCCCTGGCAGGCTGTGAACACAAGCCCTGTATCTGAAAACAGACCAATCAGAGAAGGCCTGGCTGTTTCCTAAGGGCTGGGCAATAAAACCATAACAAAAATGATCCCAATCTTATTATCCTCCATAGAAATATATGGAAAAGTTAGATATCATTATTTTCAGTAGTTTTCCACGGTTGTGGAAGAAAGTGGAGTATTCGTGTTTAATGCTAATAATGTTTGGTTAAAGTGTTGCTAGTGCATGATATAGGCGTGCATTATGTTACATATTTGCATACCTATGTTTTGTGTCTATTGTTCAGTGAGCGGTGATCTCACGCATTAACCTTAACATTTTGAAGAGACTTGACAATGAAAGAGTGTCATGAAAATATTTCATGTATGTTTCAGTTTATTCCTATTTTACAAAGTTAGCAACTGTGTGACGATCCTCATTTTCTGCTTTCTAACAAAAGAAAGAATAAAAAAGTGTTAGGAATTGGCAGATACTTAAGATTGAAGTGTCTGTGTTTGAACCTAAACTATCGTTCCATTTCTACTTTTAACCACATTGTTTTCTACTGGTTTCTTCAGCTGTCACTCAGTAGCAAAATAGCCATCAATGATCCTATATACAGTATATTGTGATAATTAGCAATATCTGATGGCCATATCACCCAGCTCTTCTGTTCCCTCATATCTACCGAAACAGACACACATACACACACACACACACACACACACACTCAGACACACACACACACACACACACACACACACACACACACACACAGACAGACAGACAGACAGACAGACAGACAGACAGACA
>CM051007.1:24320518-24323507 GCA_027704905.1 Muraenolepis orangiensis
CAGCGCCAGCCAGCCAGCCAGCCAGCCAGCCAGCCAGCAGCCAGCCAGCCAGCCAGCCAGCCAGCCAGCCAGCCAGCCAGCCAGCCAGCCATCCAGCCAGCCAGCCAGCCAGCCAGCAGCCAGCCAGCCAGCCAGCCAGCCAGCAGCCAGCCAGCCAGCCAGCCAGCCAGCCAGCCAGCCAGCCAGCCAGCCAGCCAGCCAGCAGCCAGCCAGCCAGCCAGCCAGCCAGCCAGCAGCCAGCCAGCCAGCCAGCCAGCAGCCAGCCAGCAGCCAGCCAGCCAGCCAGCCAGCCAGCCAGCCAGACAGCCAGCCAGCCAGCCAGCAGCCAGCCAGCCAGCCAGCCAGCCAGCCAGCCAGCCAGCCAGCCAGCCAGCCAGCCAGCCAGCAGCCAGCCAGCAGCCAGCCAGCCAGCCAGCAGCCAGCCAGCCAGCCAGCCAGCCAGCCAAGCCAGCCAGCCAAGATCTTTGGGTGGAGGACATCCACTCCATCGAAATCCCCTTTTTAGAGTTTAAGAGTAAGTCCCAAGATCCAAAATGGCTTTTTTTCCGTCAAGGACGTACCGCAAGCTGAAACCCCCCCCCCCCCCACCCCTCACATAATAATGGTGTTTTGTCTCCATAAACCTTCAGTGGAAAGCATGGCTATCAGCACAGCACAGTGGGGGGGATGGGGGGGTGGAAGGAAATGAGTATCGCCATCTTATTTTATTCTTAAACTAAAGGCAGCGCAAATTAAAGTGGTACCAATGTCACAAACGATCCCCAAGCTAGATTTCACACTCGCTGAGTATTTATCTCAACAACAGCTAGCACCGAAGAGAGAGGAGAGAGAGAGGAGAGAGAGAGAGAGAGAGACGGAGAGAGAGAGCGAGGAGCGCGGGAGAGAGGGGGAGAGAGCGAGCGAGAGAGAGAGAGAGAGAGAGAGAGAGAGAGCGAGAGAGAGAGAGAGAGAGAGATAGGAGAGAGAGAGAGAGGAGGAGAGAGAGAGAGAGAAGAGAGAGAGAGAGAGAGAGAGAGAGACGGAGGGCTGTGAATGAGAGCTCCGGATTGCAAAATTGCTCTCTCTAAAAAGCGTGTCTGTTGAAAATCAGACGATCCAAGGGTAGGAGCGAGCGAGCGAGTGGCGGAAGAAGAAGAAGAAGAAGTGCAGAATTACACTGTAATACCCCCCCCACCCCCCCCACCCCCCCCCCCACCCCCACCCCCCCACCCCCACCCCCACCCCCCCACACAGATTCCCTGCAATGCATATTAGACGCTATGTTTTTATTTCCGCAAAACTCATGATGGAAAAAAAAACAAAAAAAAAAAAAAAAAAAAGGGGGGGGTTAAGGGGATAGGGGAGAAGGAAGTAAAGGAAAAAAAAAAAAAAAAAAAAAGGTAGAAAAAAGAGTGGCAAAAGAGAAAATGGTACCGGAGAGAAAGAGGAGGGGAGAAAGGGTGAGGAGGGGGAAGTGAGGGGAAGGGAAAGAAGAAGAAGAGGGAAAGGCATTAACGGAGGTGGGGGAGAAGGGAGAAAGAGAAGGATGGGTGAGCGCGGAGGCATGAGGAAGGATAATAAGGAGGAGAGGGCGGAAGGATCGAGTAAGGAGGAGGAGGAGGAGGAGGAGACATGAGGAGGCAAGCCCGCGGAGTAGGAGGAGGAGGATGAGGAGTCTTCTTCTTCAATACTCACTCCTCCTCCTCCCCCCTCCTCTAGATTTTGAAGCCCATTGGCCCCATGTGGGTTGAGTCGTCCAACCAAAACCACTTCAGTCGCCACGTGTTTGCATGGGGAAGGAAGAGGGGGAAGTGTAAAGAGAGAGAGAGAGAGAGAGAGCGAGAGGGAGAGAGAGAGAGAGAGAGAGATGAGAGAGAGAAAGGAGAGAGAGAGGAAGAGTAGAGAGAGGAAAAAGAGAGAGAGAGAAGCGAGACGAGAGAGAGAGAGAGAGAGACGAGAGAGAGAGAGAGACGAGAGAGGGAGAGAGAGAGAGAGAGAGAGAGGAAGAGAGAGAGAGAGAGAGAGAGAGAGAGAGGGAGAGAGAGAGAGCTCAGAGAGAGAGAGAGAGAGAGAGAGAGAGAGCTATAGCTCGTATAACAAGGATAAAAATAGAGGAAAGAATGAAGAGTAGAACAACAGCAAGAGAGAGAGTAGCGAGAGAGAAAAGATCTACCCTCTCTCTCGCTCATCTCTAGCGACGCGATATGCGCTCTCTAGCTCTAGCACAGTGTTTCCACACAGGCAATAGATCAGTGGCGACCTTATTATTAGCTATTTGTTGAGAAAGAGAGAGAGGAGGGGGGGGGGGATGAGGAGGGAGGAGAGAGGAGAGGAGAGATGGGAGAGAGAGGAGAGAGAGGAGAGAGAGGAAGAGAGGAGAGGAGAGAGAGAGAGGAGAGAGGAGGAGGAGAGAGAGAGAGGAGAGAGAGAGGAGGAGGAGGAGAGAGGAGAGGAGAGAGAGAGAGGAGAGGAGAGCGAGAGAGAGAGGAGAGAGAGACGAGAGAGAGAGAGAGAGAGAGGAGAGGGAGGAGAGAGGAGAGAGAGAGGGAGAGAGAGGAGAGAGAGAGAGAGAGAGACGACGATGAGAGAGAGTGGAG
The DNA here is from genome assembly GCA_027704905.1 of Muraenolepis orangiensis. NCBI lineage: Eukaryota > Metazoa > Chordata > Actinopteri > Gadiformes > Muraenolepididae > Muraenolepis > Muraenolepis orangiensis. The sequence goes on from CM051007.1 coordinate 24,323,095, forward strand.
AAGAGAGAGAGAGGAGCAACATAATAACCATATACCCTGGACCCTGTTGTTTTTTCTTAACTTCAAAAAAGACACATCTTATTCGCTCGAACGAAAAACTTCGAAAACTACTAAATCTTGCAGTGGGCTCTCGGAAACGTGGGGGCAAACGTGGGGGCCGTGATTGACAGCGCAGACGCGGGCCCTTAATAGAACATAATTGGGGCAATTTTGAGGGCCCCGACGAAAGAAAAAAAGAAAATGGCCCAAATAATAACACATGACTTGATCTCCAGCCCTTGTTCTCTCAAATAATTCGCGCAAAAACAAAGCGTCTGGCACGCCATTAGTTCCATTTTCACATTAGAATAAATAAGCCTTTTGAACTAATAACACTGCTAAATGCTAGCGTGTGGTGGGTGGTGGTAGGGGTG
>CM051007.1:24332007-24339507 GCA_027704905.1 Muraenolepis orangiensis
AGTGTTGTTTTGTTTTGTTTTAACGGGCGTGACAATGAGTGATCGCCTTCGATATCTCAGCAAACACACACCTCCTACATCTCAGGAAAAGTACCAAAGAATGTGTGTGCGTGAAGCTATCTCTCACCTATGTTGAAGCCAAAAGAATGGAGTGTCAGGCAGGCTTGGTGATGATAATAATAAACTTTACAGACTCAGACTTGTGCCATTTAGGTTAGGTCAAATTTTCAATCCATTTCAATCTTAAATACTCCTAAAGACACTCTTATGTTTAATTAGTTCTACATATATATTTTATTTTTTATTTTTTATTTGATCATTTAACAGCTCATATATGTATTTTGAGCCTGAAATGGTTAAACGGCAAGTCTAACAGCCAACGTCGACGTGTTTCGAATCTCTAGAGTAAATTAGTTGTCAAAAGCGTCGTTATTTCCTCCATCTGAATGTGTGTTCCGTCAGGATTTTCGACACGTCACTTTTATACCCTGTCAATCACCAGTCAACACACACAGTCAACCCCCCCCCCCCTCCCCCCCACCACCTCAAATCCATCTTTCATTCACCACTAATCCACACACACACGCACGCACGCACGCACGCACGCACGCACGCACACACACACACACACACACACAATTACTCTCACACACACACACACACACACACACACACACACACACACACACGCACACACACAATTACTCTCACACACACACACACACACACACAATTACTCTCACACACACACACACACACACACAATTACTCACTCACACACACACACACACACACACACACACACACACACACACAATTACTCATACACACACACACACACACAATTACTCACACACACACACACACATACAATTACTCACACACACACACACACACACACACACACACACACACACACACACACACACACACACACACACACACACACACACACACACACACACACACACACACCTACAGATCTGCATCTTGCAGTCAGTGCACAGATTTCCCCACCCTCCCACGGCTGTGGTAAATTAACTTGAAACCTTCCCTTGCACATGAAGGGGGGCGGGGTACAATTCAATGGCGAGCAGAGCAGAGAAATTAAAATTTCATTATTTACAGCTTGCTGGAAGTTAGGGGCGCACAATTAGTATCCTCAGTGTCTGGCCCAGGGATGTTTACTGCTTTGGCCTCTCTGTCTTTATTGTTCTGTTTCTCTCTCTCTCTCTCTCTCTCTCTCTCTCTCTCTCTCTCTCTCTTCTCTCTCTCTCTCTCTCTCTCTCTCTCTCTCTCTCTCTCTCTCTCTCTCTCTCTCTCTCTCTCTCTGTCTTTATCTTCATCTCTCTGTCTTTATCTTTATCTCTCTCTCTGTCTTTATCTTTATCTCTCACTCTCTCTATGTATATATATATATATATGTATATATTTCTCTCTCTCTCTCTCTCTCGCTCTCTCTCTCTCTCTCTCTCTCTCTCTCTCTCTCTCTCTCTCTCTCTCTCTCTCTCTCTCTCTCTCTCTCTCTCTCTCTCTCTCTCTCTCTCTGTCTTTATCTTCATCTCTCTGTCTTTATCTTTATCTCTCTCTCTGTCTTTATCTTTATCTCTCACTCTCTCTATGTATATATATATATGTATATATTTCTCTCTCTCTCTCTCTCTCTCTCGCTCTCTCTCTCTCTCTCTCTCGCTCTCTCTCTCTCTCTCTCTCTCTCTCTCTCTCTCTCTCTCTCTCTCTCTCTCTCTCTCTCTCTCTCTCTCTCTCTCTCTGTCTTTATCTCTCTCTCTCCCTGTGTGTTTATCTTTATCTTTCCCCCCCTCTCTCTCTCTCTCTCTCTCTCTCTCTCTCTCTCTCTCTCTCTCTCTCTCTCTCTCTCTCTCTCTCTCGCTCTCTCGTTATTTTCCTTTCTTCCATCCTTTCTGCCGGACACTGATGCCATCGCTTGGTCATTGCGGCGTTTCCCGCTAGATAATTACTGTTTCCGAGGCACACTTGGGGGAGACGGAGGGTGATTGCGAGGTGTCACCGTAATGACTTTGTCTTGAAATGTATCGTCGCTGCCGTCTGAAAACTTTCCGCCTTGTTTAGTTTTCGGGCGACTGTCGCCGCCGCACACACACGAGCACACACACACACACACACACACACACACACACACACACACACACACACACACACACACACACACACACACACACACACACGTCGTCTGTGTTTCTTTGTATTATTGTGCATTTACCGGTAAAGTGACCGGTGAAATGAAGATTGATCCGTTGCTCGATCCATTGCTCGAACGGTGAGTCTGCCGCAGACCTGCCGCAAGGCCCACCTGTTGGAGCGTTGTGTTTAAAGGAGGACTCACAGCCATCTGACTACCGGACAATTATTCTATTCCCCTTGTTTAAGGGCTGCAGAATGGAGTGTGTAAGCCTACTAAGTTTGTTTCAGGGTTTCAATCTACAGCCCTCTTTCTTGCCCCATTGTCAGTCACATGACAGTTTGTGACTGTCATGTGACTCTGGAACTGGAACATGGAATCGTCATGGTTACGGATACTGTGTTTCTGCGTTTAAAACACCTGGAAACGGAATTGCATAAAGGTTCACGTTTGTTAATTTTTTTGCTTACAAAAACGGGTTTTCTCCCGTTCCTCTCCGGAGCAGCTCTAACTGTCTGAACCCTGAGAAGATCCAATGTTGATGTAAACATTTTTCATTAATTGAACTAATTGATATTACATTTTGATTCAACATTGACCTTTTAAATCAAATGTATCCATTAGATAAATTCAATTAGATGCTTGTAAGGTTTATTGCATTCCACTCTAGTACACATGATTCCATCGGGGGGGGGGGGGGGGGGGGTACTTCAATTTACAGCAATTTAGCCATAAGGGGTCCCCATATGATCTGATATGTGATCAGATTATGATTGGTTTACAGCATAGATGTTATTCACCGGGGGTGAGGAGGGGTAAGGGGGGGGGGGGCGGGGGGGCGGGGTGAGGAGGGGTAAGGGGGGGTGAGGATGGGTAGGGGGTGGGCGGGTAGGTGAGTGAGAGTAGTGAAGTGAAGTGCTTACTACACTGAAAAACCCAAAACACAATACAATGCAACCTTATGTACACGCCACCGCGACCGGTCCCCCTCAGTCACTGCTTGCTGTTGCTTTTGCTTTTGTTTTTGTTGTTTTTTGTGTCACGTGCGTCAATTAAGGACAAAAAAACTGCGACTGTTAATTTGCTTGGTGCAGCACAACTCGCAGGCAGCCGAGCCAGCAGAAAAACACCACAGACCACAACAACAACAACAACAACAACAAAACACAAAAACAACAACCATAATACTGGATACCAGTTGACAAACACACTTCCTGGCGCTGGTGGGGGGGACAGCCATGTCTTCCATGTCTTCCTCCTCCCCTCCGTCCCCTCTCCATCCCCCCCCCTCCCACATTAGGCTGGTGCTTACCCTAGTCGTGCACGTGTAAGTGTGCACGTGTAAGTGTGCACGTGTAAGTGTGCACGTGTGCACGTGCACGTCTAGGAAAGCACAAAACCTGGGAGAGACCGGGGGATACGAGAGATCAGACGGTGGCGGTGGACGAGCTGGGGATCAAAGGCGGCTCTCTGATCTCATAAAGATCACATTTAAAACTCTCTCTCCCCCGCCACACACACGCACACACACACACACACACACACACACACACACAATGTGTATCGATCGTACAGTGGAGATGACATGATGAGAAGGTGGAGGGAGCGTCAATAAAGACCTTGCGGCTGAGGGGACAGAAACCCGGAAGTCCTCTTGTGCTGGCAGAGAGAGAGAGAGAGAGAGAGAGAGAGAGAGAGAGAGAGAGAGAGAGAGAGAGAGAGAGAGAGAGAGAGAGAGAGAGAGAGAGAGAGAGAGAGAGAGGAGAGAGAGAGAGAGAGAGAGAGAGAGAGAGAGAGAGAGAGAGAGAGAGAGAGAGAGAGAGAGAGAGAGAGAGAGAGGGGGGGGGGGTCGTTAAAAGGGCACAGCGCTCAATAAACAATGGGAAGGGGTAACTCCGGGGGGCGTGGATCTAACAGAGGGTGGTGGTTAGTGGGTGGTGGGTGATGGAGGTGGTTGTTGGTGGTGGTGGTGCAGGAGGTTGGTGGTGGTGGTGGTGCAGGAGGTGGTGATGGTGGTGGTGATGGAGGTTGGTGGTGGGGGGGAAGACGCAACTAGAGATGTTCTGAATAGCATGTTCACCGGTCGCTGATCGCTTCCGATCTACCCACTTACACACCGAGACACGATCGCTCGCGTGCACTCACACACACACACACACACACACACACTCACACATAAACACACACTCACACACTCACACACACACACACACACACACACTCACACATAAACACACACTCACACACACACTCACACACACATCAACACACACACACACACACACACACACATCAACACACACACTCACACACACACACACACACATCAACACACACACTCACACACACATCAACACACACACTCACACACACACATGAACACACACACACACACGCACGCACGCACACACACACACACACTCACACACATCTACACCACACACACACTCACACTCACACATAAACTCACACACACACACACACACACGCACACGTGTCGCACACGACTTCCCCTTTTGTTAGCGATATACGATTTCCTGCCGATCTGTTGAAGACAATAGGCAGCAGGCGGACGTATCGGCAAAAATAACCCGCCGCTGTCTCCCTCTCCGGCAGCCGGCTGCCATGTTGGAACGGCGGCGGCGCGAGGTGCGGCGTGATCTGATTATACCGTCGTCGTAGTTACCGCGTTTGACTAATAAGTACTTTTCAAAACCTGGCCCCTCCCCCCCCCGCACAGTCGCCACCACCGGGGTTTCCTGTAGGAGTTAACACAGCCTTCAAACGGCCTCCATTACTGTCACCCTGCACCGCGTGGCTCCGCAGGGGGCCACGTGTGTGTGTGTGTGTGTGTGTGTGTGTGTGTGTGTGTGTGTGTGTGTGTGTGTGTGTGGGGGGTGTGTGGGTGTGTGTGTGTGGGGGGGTGTGTGTGTGTGTGTGTGTGTGTGTGTGTGTGTGTGTAGGGGGGTGGGGGGAGGGTATGTTGGGGGGGTCTGTGTGTGTGTGTGTGTGTGTGTGTGTGTGTGTGTAAGGGGGGGGGGGGGGGAGGGTATATGTTGGGGGGGTCTGTGAGTGTGTGTGTGTGTATGTGTGTGTGGGTGTACGGGGGTCTGTATGTGTTTGTGTGTGTGTAGGGGGGGGTCCGTGTGTATGTGTGCATGTGTGCCCCTGTGTGTTTGTGTGTGTGTGCGTGGATCTGTGTGTGTGTGTGTGTGTGTGTGTGTGTGTGTGTGTGTGTGTGGGGGGGGGGGGGGGCTTTTGGTTATTGTCTGTGTGTGCATGTGTGTGTGTGTGTGTGTATGTGTGTTTCTCATTGACTTTGTTAAGGAAAAAGCTCTTTGTCTTCAATGCCTCACAATCCTGGGCTCTTGATCTTGCAACTGGGGTCTATGGCTGGATATTCCTGGGTCTATAGCTGGATATTCCTGGGTCTATAGCTGGATATTCCTGGGTCTATAACTGGATATTCCTGGGTATATAGCTGGATATTTCTGTGGGGTCTATAGCTGGATATTCCTGGGTCTATAGCTGGATATTCCTGGGTCTATAGCTGGATATTATTGGGTCTATAGCTGGATATTCCTGGGTCTATAGCTGGATATTCCTGGGGGTCTATAGCTGGATATTCCTGGGTCTAAAGCTGGTTATTCCTGGGTCTATAGCTGGATATTCCTGGGTCTATAGCTGGATATTCCTGAGTCTATAGATTGATATTCCTGAGTATATAGCTGGATATTCCTGTGGGTCTATAGCTGGATATTCCTGGGTCTATAGCTGGATATTCCTGGGGGTCTATAGCTGGATATTCCTGGGTCTATAGCTAGATATTTCTGTGTCTATAGCTGGATATTCTTGGGTCTATAGCTGGATATTCCTGGGTCTATAGCTGGATATTCCTGGGTCTATAGCTGGATATTCCTGGGTCTATAACTGGATATTCCTGGGTCTATAGCTGGATATTCCTGGGTCTATAGCTGGATATTCCTGGGTCTATAACTGGATATTCCTGGGTCTATAGCTGGATATTCCTGGGTCTATAGCTGGATATTCCTGGGTCTATAGCTGGATATTCTTGGGTCTATAGCTGGATATTCCTGGGTCTATAGCTGGATATTCCTGGGGGTCTATAGCTGGATATTCCTGGGTCTATAGCTGGATATTCCTGGGTCTATAGCTGGATATTCCTGAGTCTATAGATTGATATTCCTGAGTATATAGCTGGATATTCCTGTGGGTCTATAGCTGGATATTCCTGGGTCTATAGCTGGATATTCCTGGGGGTCTATAGCTGGATATTCCTGGGTCTATAGCTAGATATTTCTGTGTCTATAGCTGGATATTCCTGGGTCTATAGCTGGATATTCCTGGTCTATAGCTGGATATTCCTTGGTATATAGCTGGATATTCCTGGGTCTATAGCTGGATATTCCTGAGTCTATAGCTTGATATTCCTCAGTCTATAGCTGGATATTCCTGGGAGTCTATAACTGGATATTCCTGAGTCTATAGCTGGATATTCCTGGATCAATAGCTGGATATTCCTGAGTCTATAGCTGGATATTCCTGGGGGTCTATGGCTGGATATTCCTGGGTCTATAGCTGGATATTCCTGGGTCTATATCTGGATATTCCTGTGTCTATAGCTGGATATTCCTGGGTCTATAGCTCAATATTCCTTGGTCTATAGCTGGATGTTCCTGGGGGGTCTATAGCTGGATATTCCTGAATCTATAGCTGGATATTCCTGGGGGGTCTATAGCTGGTTATTCCTGGGTCTATAGCTGGATATTCCTGGGTCTATAGCTGGATATTCCTGGGTCTAAAGCTGGTTATTCCTGGGTCTATAGCTGGATATTCCTGTGTCTATAGCTGGATATTCCTGGGTCTATAGCTGGATATTCCTGGGTCTATAGCTGGATATTCCTGGGGGTCTATAACTGGATATTCCTGAGTCTATAGCTGGATATTCCTGGATCTATAGCTGGATATTCCTATATAACCAGCAATAGCTGTATATTCCTGGGGGGTCTATAGCTGTATATTCCTGGGGGGTCTATAGCTGGATATTCCCGGGGGGTCTATAGCTGGATATTCCCGGGGGGTCTATAGCTGGATATTCCTGGGGGGTCTATAGCTGGATATTCCCGGGGGGTCTATAGCTGGATATTCCCGGGGGGTCTATAGCTGGATATTCCTGGGGGGTCTATAGCTGGATATTCCCGGGGGGTCTATAGCTGGATATTCCCGGGGGGTCTATAGCTGGATATTCCTGGGGGGTCTATAGCTGGATATTCCCGGGGGGTCTATAGCTGGATATTCCCGGGGGGTCTATAGCTGGA
>CM051007.1:24344507-24362007 GCA_027704905.1 Muraenolepis orangiensis
CGATGGAGATAGGGCTGTGCTCTCCTCTCCGCTTCCTTTAGTCCATGATCAGCTCCTTGGTCTTCTTGACGTTGAGGGCGAGGCTGTTCTCCTGGCACCACTGCTCCAGCGATCCGACCTCCTCCCTGTAGGCTGTCTCGTCGTCGCCGGCGATCAGTCCCATCACTGTCGTGTCGTCAGCAAACTTGATGATGATGACGTTGGAGCTGTGCATAGCCATGCAGTCGTGGGTGTAGAGGGAGTAGAGGAGAGGGCTCAGCACGCATCCCTGGGAGGCTCCCGTGTTGAGGGTCAGTGGCTCTGAGGTGGTGCTGCCCATCCTCACCACCTGGCGGCGGTCCGACAGGAGGTCCAGTATCCAGCTGCACGTGGATGGGGGCACGCCTAGACCTCTAAGCTTGGTGTCGAGCTTGGCAGGAACTATCGTGTTGAACGCTGAGCTGTAGTCCACAAACAGCATTCGCACATAACAGTTCTTTCCCTCCAGGTGGGAAAGGGCAGTGTGGAGGACCATGGCAATTGCGTCGTCCGTGGATCTGTTTTGGCGATATGCAAATTGCCATGGGTCCAGCGTGGCAGGTAACACGGAGCAAATAAAGTCCTTGACCAACCTCTCGAAGCATTTGCTGACAATCGAGGTGAGGGCTACAGGTCTATAGTCATTCAGGCATGTTACCTTGGGTTGTTTAGGGACAGGCACGATGGTGGACATCTTGAAGACCGCGGGAACAACAGCCTGGGACAGGGAGAGGTTGAAGATGTCTGCAAAGACTCCTGCCAACTGGTCTGCGCATGCTCTGAGGACGCGGCCCGGGATGTCGTCATGGCCTGCCGCCTACGATGTTCAACCGCTTGAAGGTGCGGCGCACATCCGCCTCCGAGATGTTCACAGGGTCTCCTCAGGCGGCGCTGGCTTCGGCGGGCTGCCGTTCACATCGAACCGAGCAAAAAAGTATTTAGCTCTCCTGGGAGGGAGGTAGAGGAGTTCTCTACACAACTGGTTCTCCCTCTGAAGTTCGTTATCGTCTGTAGCCCCTGCCACATACCCCTCGCGTTGTGGCTCTTGAATTTCTCCTCCACTCTGTCCTTATACTCCCGCTTGGCAGTGACGATGGTCTTACGGAGGTCATAGCGGGCTCTCGTATATTCCTCCATATTCCCGGAGCCAAAGGCGGCGTTACGCGCGTGTAGGGCAGCACGAACATCGCCATTAATCCACGGTTTCTGGTTGGGGTATATCCGAACCGACTTGGTCGGAACATCCGATTGGTCCGACCAGCATTGGACCTCCCTCACAGCGATCGGTTGCTGCTTGTGTAGCAGTGGTCGAGGATCCGCTCACCCCGTGTGTTGCTCGTTATGTGTTGGTAGAACTTCGGGAGAACCTTCTTCAGGTTCGCCTTGTTGAAGTCCCCCGCCACGATGAGAGCAGCCTCGGAGTGTGCCAACTCCTGTTCGCTGATAGCCCGTACAGTTCCTTCAGCGCTGTGTCCGTGTTGGCTTGTGGGGGAATGTAAACAGCGGTCACGGTTACCGCTGTAAACTCCCGAGGTAGCCAGTGTGGACGGCATAAGCATCAGGTCCGGGGAACAGAAAGACTTGAGGGGATGTACATGACTTTGGTTGCACCAAGATCTGTTTATCATGAGACATACCTCCCCTCCGCGATCTTTATCGGAGAGAGCCTTTGTTCTGTCCGCCCGGTGGACGGAAAATCCGGTCGGCTCGATGCGTCGGTAACCCCCTCCGACATCCATGTCTCCGTAAGGCAGATGATACAGTTGTCCTTAGTTTCCCGGTGGAATTGAATACGAGCCTGTAGCTCGCTTAACTTATTGTCCAGAGACTGTACATTAGCCAGTAGAATGGTGGGTAGTGGGGGGGCGATCGGATCTCAGCCTGACTAGCACGCCGGCTCGCTTCCCTCGCTTCCTCCAGCGACGCTTGCGTGTAATCGTGCCCAAGATGGTCGGAGATAATCCAGCTGTGACTTTGGGCGGGACGTCCGAGTCGAAAGAATAAAAAAACTCCGGTAGGCGGCGAGCGACTGTCGATCTGATCTCCAGAAGTGTGCAAAAGTTATAAATGAACGTGCTGCTAACTTCCTGAACAAGGATAGTCGCGATAAAAAGACTAAATAACAAAAAAACTGCGTCGTCGTGTGGGAGCTCGAGAAATGGCAGCCATCTCGTACGGCGCCATACTCCATACTCCATACTCCACATTTTGTCCTTCATCTCATTATAATATACAGTATAAAAGCTGGTAATACCAGCACTATTAGGGAAGATTATCAGGAGATTTTGGTTTGATAGTTATTAACTCATATTCAAGCAATGACACGGTGAACTGTCAAGTGTAAGTCTCCTGATCGGCATATATAATGACGAATATTCGTTCTTATATTTCTTATGAATTTAGTTCAAAAATGTGTTTTTTCCAGCAGCGGTACTGATGTGTGTGTGCTCTGTACTGGTGTGTGTGTGTGTGTGTGTGTGTGTGTGTGTGTGTGTGTGTGTGTGTGTGTGTGTGTGTGTGTGTGTGTGTGTGTGTGTGTGTGTGTGTGTGTGTGTGTGCTCTGTACTGGTGCAAACACCGTTTTCAGTCTGCAATGTTCTACACAATCAAGTATTTTGGCTACTTTATATTATTAGTATTATATTAGTATTATATATATTATAAGTCCCTTGTGTTTGTGTTCCACAATTGATTCAATAGCCAGCCAGATGAAACATGTAGCCAGCTAAAGGATTTTTGCTGCCAATGTATTTTGTGTGTGTTAGAGAAAGCATCACAATCTAAACAACACAAATGAGCGAGATTATTTCATGAATAAATCAACGGAACTGACCGGATCTGAACCAACATCTCCCTCATTGTCATTTGCAACTTGTAATCCTATCAAACGCATTTAGAATCACTAATTTGCATAAAATCAGCAAAAACGACACAATTGGTGGTGATGGACGGATGATGGTGATTGACGGATGGTGGTGATTGACGGATGGTTGTGGTGATTGACGGATGGGGGTGATTGACAGATGGGGGTGATTGACAGATGGGGGTGATTGACAGATGGTGGTGATTGACGGATGGTGCTGGTGATTGACGGATGGTGCTGGTGATTGACGGATGGTGCTGGTGATTGACTGATGCTGCCTGACATCACTGTCTGATCTTATGCTGAGCTTATGGGGTCCCTTTAAAATTTAACGTTTTTGAGAAATAAATTGAGCCAAATATTATGTTAAAAGACCTCAACCTGAACCTGTCTTCGTAACATTATTTTACAGTTTGGAGCAAAAGATACAGAAACAACCAAAAAAATAGGAAGATGAATCACACACTACCTCATCAAATAATAAATGTGTCACACACCAAATGTATTCCTTGAAATTAACGTCAGATAATTGTTCAAATGATCTGTGAAAGCTATGAGTTATGAGTCGTGAATGATGGCGAGGAAAAGCAAAAGATCAATGATAAAGATTGTGGCCTGCAACACACTCTTTTTCTCCTACTGTTTAATTTATTAAGGGTTTGCATGTTTGTCTTTGTTTAGTTTATATATCTATGTATCTATTTATATGATTTAAATAACAGATCGCTTTCACATCAAATTTTTTAATCATTCTATGGGCGCCTCATGGGTATCATTCGATATGAACATTAACCTCTCAAGCTAATGGAAATGCAACAAGCAGATATGTCCTTCATGTCCGTGGCTCTGAACTTGAACTGCGCTCTCTGCTCGGGTTCACTGGTCCTCAGTGAAGGCCTTGTCCCTCCTGAACTCGGATCTTCCTCCCACTGTACAGTAGTTGAGAGTCATTGTTGTCAACCTGCTACCGTGGCTAACCTGCTACCGCTTAGGCCTTGTGGACGTACAAGGACTACCGGGTTCACGGACAGGTTTTCTAATCAACAGGCAGTGCGCCAACTGAACTGCTAGGAGTGCTGCCACTATCATAACATTGTCATTAACATTACACTGTCATATGTTACACTGCCTTGACTTTCTCGACTCATTACAGTAACCGCACTGTTCTGCACTGTATTCATAATGCTGCTGCACTACTGGCACTTTAAAATGCTTTTAAATGCTTTTTGTACAATTAAAAACATCGACATATCATCCATCAGTCACTTTATTGTTATTTTTATTGTAATTTGTATTGTGTGTAGTATTTTTTTTATAGTATTGTGTTTTAGAAATGCATACTGTGGAAGGGAATTGGGGAGTAAGCATTCTGTTGTACTAAAAGAAATCTTGAATCTTGAACCTTGGTAGACTTTTAGGCTAGTTAGCTGTCGCTAGCGGCTGGCAGGCAGGTGGTCTCCAGTGTTAACCAGGGGGGGTTGGTGACACCAGACACCAACACGGCATGTCGTTAGTTCAAATAGTAGATCACTGGTGGGCTTATTCTCCGTCACTGAAACTGAAAACGTTCACATTCGATAGCTCCTTCCTGCTCATCTCGGCCCCCCCCCCCCCCCCCCCCCCCCCTTGGTGCTGTACTGTCTGAAAAAAAACACGTATCCTTGATTATTTATGATCCGCACTCAGACATGTTTACTTGAAGTCTGATTTAATATGTCCATTCATAAAAACACGCAACATAGTAGTAATGATAACAACAACAGCAATTTGTCCTGTGAGGTAAAGAGAGCTCAGTTTATTTGTGTTCCCTGTGCATGTGGCTGGATGAGAGAATTTGTGTTCATGAGTGATGGAGCCCGTGTGTGTATATATGCGTGTGTGTGTGTGTCTGTGTCTGTGAGTGTGAGTGTGTGTGTGTGTGTCTGTGTGTTTGAGTATCTAAGTGTGAGTGTGTGTGTGTGTGTGTGTCTGTGTGTGTGGGTGTGTGTGTGAGTGTGCATGTACGTATGTGACTGTGTGTGTGTGTGTGTGTGTGTGTGTGTGTGTGTGTGTGTGTGTGTGTGTGTGTGCGTGCATGCCGTCTCTACCAGTTGAACCTCGGGGGGGCGGGTAAGGGGGGGGCGGGTGACGGGGAAGGGGGGGGTGGGGGGGGGGGGCGGTATCTTAACTTGTAACTCATTGTGATTTATGCCCGGCGTCCAAATAAACCGGTAAATCAAGTGAGCTGCCAGGCCCAGTCACTCCGGCAGCGGGCTAGCCCCCGTCCCACAGCCGCGCGGAAGGCCTGCTCCCCCCGCGACAGCCACACAATTGATTCCCTCATTGCGTCAATTTGTCGCCTCGTTCGGTGATATGTTGATGAATTTTTTACTGCCTCGTCGATTAATTTCCCTGAGAAATGGCCCCGGCACCGGTGGACACATCAATACCGCCGGAGCCGTGGAGAAAATATCAGTGGCAAAAATTAAGTGATGAAATTAATAGCACCAACACCAACCCCCCCCCACTCCCCAACCCCCCAACCCCACCACACCCCCACCCCCACCCACACCCCCACCCCCACCCGGCTAACACCATCCTACCTACCCCCATGCTCTGTCTTGTGAAAACATAACTAATGAGGGAGGCAATTATAGTTGCATGTGGTCTCCTTCGGGGATGTGAAGATGGGTGTGGGGGGAGGGGGGGGGTGGTGGATGGGGGGGATTTGGGCGGGAAAAAAGGGAAAAGGACGGTGCTACCGTAATTAGACAAGGGGGAGAAGAAAGAGCCGGGGAAAATGGTCATTGGAAATGATGGTGTCGTCAAATGTGCAAGCCTCAGACGCCACGGCGCAAGGAAGAAACAATCACAAACATACAGACACACCGACAGAGCTCCCTTATCATCACAAAGGCCACATAGGTCTAAAGAAGCACCGGGTACGAGCCCTGGAGCCAACCCAAGGCCTGGCTTCGTATATGGCAGGCCCGCTCTCTGCCGGCCTGCTGTGGTTGAATTATGAATTATTAAAACCGGTCAGGTAAATATAGTCTGAAATGGCAGTACTTTTCCCTATTGATGGAATTCTTTTTTTTGGGGGGGCAGTAGCTCAGTGGATAAGGACTTGGCTTGGGAGCCGCAAGGTCGCCGGTTCAAGACCCGGAAACACCAGGTTACTGCCTAAGTGCCCTTGAGCAAGGCACCCCCTACACTGCTCCCCGGGCGCTGTACTAATGGCTGCCCACTGCTCCTAACACTAGGATGGGTCAAATGCAGAGAAGTAATTTCCCTCGGGATAAAATAAGTAGTTAAAAATTAAAAAAAAAAATTCATGTTTCCTGGCGTTATATTGGTGACCCGATAGTAGTTATTAGGCTATTTTAAATAGAGAGAGAAGATTTCAACCTCCTAACGTGAGAATCTATCATCTCAACTAGGGGTTGTCATGGTAATCCATGAATTGGAAGAGTCAACCCCAGACCATAATGTCAACGCATGTCTGCCTGCGTTGATGTCTGCAAGTTAGTGAAAAAACGGTGAAATTGAGAACTGCTGTCGTTGTTGGACCGACTTTCATCGTGAAGTTCCATCTCTGATGCCCCGTTTAACGTCCGTCCCCCATGATCAGACTTCCCACCGGGAAGTACCGACGGTACTTGCTGATGGTACCTCAGATTAAAACACCGCTTTTATTCCGTTCTACCTCATCCCCATGAACAAAAAAGTTCAACTTCATAAACTCCGCCAAAAGAGCCCTGTTTTAAAACCCTGACATCAACATAAAAGAGAGAGACCTCCAAATCGACCTTAATGAGCCATATATTTTGCGTGTGTAAATTCAAGGCAGATTACCTGAAGCAATCGGAGGAGAGAAAAGGTTTTAATGAAGCCATCAGAGCACGCTGGGGAAATATTGGGATGGAGAGGGTGAGAAGGGTTAGATGACTCATTTTACGGGGCCCAGAAGACCCGCAAACAGCGTTTGAAGCGGTGACTCCGGCGTGGAAACATAATCGATACATTCATTAGCAATAAAAGAGGCCACCGAGGATCATGTGAGAATGCCTGGCGTATCCGACCAAGAGACCACTGTCCAAACATTTATATCATGCCCCCCCCTCCCCCCCCCCCCCGCCCCCCGCCTTCTCCTAAGCTGCTATCCTTTGCAGTTTTACTTCCGATAACCTCTGTTGGATTAATTCCTGTTTTACAAGTTGTCTCCGACGGGCTGCTCCAGACGGTGGTCTGTCGAAAACACAGAACTTTTGCGTACGTACGAGATGCCGGTTTACACTGAAATGTTTTGAGTGATTGGGATGTTTTGGTATAAAAGAGCACAAGACAGCTATCTCTTTAATTTCTCTGCTTTTATTTGAGCTTTTGTAGGTGTCAAGTCAGGGTTACGGTTTCCATACGTAGGTGTGGTAGAGTGGGCAGGGGAGAATGTGTGCATATTCCGTGCAAGAGACGGAATAAAACTATTATAAATCGACTCTGCAAACAGACTAAGTGGTAGCTGCCATTAAGAGTAGGTGTCTGTTTTAAATATGAATCGCTGCGCTCCCACTTTTCCCGGGCTCAAGTTGTTATCTGAATAATTCAGCGACGAGGACGCATTATGGACTTGAGTCAAATGTGGTACGAGGGGTGGTGAATCTGGATGTGTGACTGAGATGATAATTGATATGATAATGGAGTTATGGAAGGGTGGAACAATGGCAACAAATAATGATTAAAGTGTAAATAAATGATAGGGGTAAAACTGTTAGCGCAGCTACGTGCTAGTGCAGCTACGTGCCTGTTAGCGCAGCTACGTGACGCGGCCGGAAAAGCCTAAGTGAGTTTTCTCTTGACGTTCCGTGTTGTTGTGGCGCAAGCTAAGAATTCCAAATGAACCAAAGGCCTCTTATGGGTTCAACTTAAAGTGCTCTGACTCTAGAAAGTGTAGCACACGGCTATTCACTTACAGTCACACGATGCCGCGAACGATGAGCAAAAGGGCCTACGCGATACAGGGGGAACATCGTTTTGAGGGCATCGACTCCCCCGATTTGGGAAGCTAAAAACTAAACGGGCTATCCCTTATTATTACCACCCATTGGCATTGGGTTTAAAACGCCCCGAGTTTGCGATTCTGCTCCCGATTATGTTCACGACGGGAGGCCAATATCATTAGCGAGATCAAACAAGCGCCTTCCAACCCGTCACGGCTGATGTGCACCCTCAACTTAGCCCAACACGTCAGCCCTCCCCTCCCTCTCTGTTCTTTATCTACCCCGCCATCAGACGCCGCTTTGGCGAACGGAGGGGGTGAGGAGAAGTATCAGTGGAGGCTGGGTGGGGTTGGGTGGGGCGGGTGGGGTGGGGTGCACCCTGGATCTGCATAAAACCACTCAAGTGCGTAGAGCAGCCCCATCTGGAAGACATCGGCCCTAAATGAAGTTGTACAAAACCCTTCCATTGATAATAAAGCTAATTTTTACGGCGCTGACACATATGTAATTATGTGCAGTGGTGCTTTTCAGATTTTATCACAGTCAATAAAGCACCACGCTAATTTCATTCCTGTTTTGACATATTTACACGGAAATATTCGATTTGGGAGGAATTAGGGAGGCCCTGAAAGCTGTTGATAGATGGCTTTTAATGATCTGTGACCCCCCTCGGCCCTCGGCCTCATCTGTGGGCCCCGTCGGTCCCTCGTCAGGGGAGCAGGAGGAGGAGGGGGAGACCTCTTGAGACAGGGAGCTGTCCACACCAGACCCATTAAGTCCAGGTCATCACCCCCCACGCCTCTATCCCTTCCCTCCCTTTATCTTCTTTATCTTCCTCGGTTGCCATTCTGTCAGGATCACGATCAAACATCTAAAAAGAAAATAGGAGTCATCATTACTAATGTCCAAGTCTGATTTAGTCTCTTTGTGTCTCATGGTAAAACACTGTCTGTCTCATTCAAACTAAGACGTCATGTCCTTTGTCCCAACATTTGGTCACACCTTGTGCTTTATTTATTTGTATTACTATTTCAGAACAAAGTTTTATGCATGTCAGTTCAACAGTGGACATCGGGTGTGAGTTAGACTGTGGACATCGGGTGTGAGTTAGACTGTGGACATCGGTGTGAGTTAGACTGTGGACATCGGGTGTAAGTTAGACAGTGGACATCGGGTGTCATTTAGACAGTGGACATCGGGTGTAAGTTAGACAGTGGACATCGTGTGTCATTTAGACTGTGGACATCGGGTGTAAGTTAGACTGTGGACATTGGGTGTGAGTTAACCTCTGTGGACATCCGGTGTGAGTTTGACTGTGGACATCGGGTGTGAGTTAGACAGTGGACATCGGGTGTGAGTTAGACTGTGGACATTGGGTGTGAGTTAACCTCTGTGGACATCCGGTGTGAGTTTGACTGTGGACATCGGGTGTGAGTTTGACTGTGGACATCGGGTGTGAGTTAGACTGTGGACATCGGGTGTCTGTTAGACTGTGGACATTCCCTATCTCAAATGTACCGTGAAGACCAGACTGCCCGGTTAAATCAGGCAGACAGTTCTCTTCGCATTTTTTTTTTTTATTGGTCAGGTGCCATCCAGAAAGTCCGGCAGGTGGCCGTTTCTGGCCAGCCATTCTTCCCCCCCTCCCCAACAGGAAGACTCCCATGAGAGGGTAACCGGTGGCTGACGAGGACCTGGATCCTGAGAGCAACCAATTGACATCCCCCCCCCCCCCCCCCCCCAGCAGCTAAGCTAGCGTAGCACCTCCCGGGAGGAGCAATAGCAGGGGGGGGGCTGGGAGGGGGGGAGGGAGCAGCGGAGGGTGGCGGTTGGGGAGGCTTGTGGTGTCATAAAAAGTCCATCAAAGGCACCAGTAATTACCCAGGAAATTGGCAGTGAAATTGAAAAAGTTTGTGACCACTAAAACCCCCCCTCCTCCTCTCATGGCCCTGTTTCCTCGTCGCTTTGAGATGTCTCTTGTGTGTAACAGTGGCGGCGGAGGCGGCGGCGGCGGCGATATAAAATAAAGGGAAGTGTGTCTTCAACGCCCCGATGAACACGCGGTTACGTTACGATGTGCCGACGAATGGCACTGCTCTTTCTTCCTGGCACACTCGATGGGTTTTTTTTTTCTTTTCTCCCCGGTGTGGTTTATGCGACGTCTGCCTTACCCCCCATCACCCCCCCCCCCCCCCCCCCCCCACCCCCCCTCGGTAGATGAGTCTTTCTGTGAAGCGGGGAAACAGAAACAGGATACAGCAGACAACCTCTCCTCTTGTTGTCATCTTCGTTCCGTTTGTGACGCATGTACGAATCACCGGTGTGTTGGTTAGTAGCGGCGTCGTATCATTGAGTGGGGTTTTTTTTTACGGCTTATTGTTTGGTTTTTAGATTTTGTTCTGTTTGTCAAATGCATTATCGCAGTCAAAGGACGTGGGTGTGTCAGTGTTACTTAACCGATGGGTACGTGTTCATGGGCTGTGTCGTTTAAGGTCGTGATAGCCTAAATGTAATACAAGTCTTGCCTTTTCAAAACAAAACAAAAAATGTGTTTGTGGAAATTCACATAGAAGACAAATAAACACTCAACGTATCAAATACGCATATACATACATGCATACATACATACATACATATGCACATATATACACACACATACATGGCTTGAGGATTCATCTTAGGGCACCCCCCTGCCCCCCTCTCCAGACAGAGGGAAGGAGACGGGCGGCAGGGCCCGCATTATAATGCAGCTTGTCAATAGTAATGAAATCATGACATGCTGGGGAACGGCCATGCGCGATGAGCCTCCCATTGTTCTCCTGATTTTAATGCCAATCTCCATAATCAAGATGAAACCACACACTGTCAGGGCCGCCGGTGTGTGCCGACGCTCACCGGTGAATGATTGATTGAATATGAAATAATGAGGGTTCTCTCTCGGCGCTCTTCTCTCCGACGACCGGTCATCTAAAATTCCGCATACAAATGAAATGGAAATTTTATGCAATGAGATGTATTAATGGGGATCCTGGCGGTGGCTGTAAGGTCTTAATGTACGGCAATAAGCAACGCAGGTTGTCTTGGAGGGATGAACAGTTGTTGCCGTTGATAGCCCATTGCGGTGCATTACTGTCAAAATAATGCATGTCACCCTGCATATATTTGTTTGGCTTGACTGCGCTTAACTTTTTGCAGGCGCACTTACAAGACCGCCAGTGCATTTAAGTGTGGATATTCCTGAGCGCAATGTATCCTTAGGGTTACGGAAGTGCCGGTCCGTCGACGGTGTTATTAACGCCGGGTGACACGGAGATCTTGCTTTAAACCCTGACTGTGGATGTCAGCCTGTCCTCCAAAAATCGGTGTCAAGATTTCCCTCAGTGTTTGCCCAGAGCTCACGCCGTTTGGGGCCTTATTGTGTTTTAACACAACCCATTATTTTTGTTGTTTAATAAAGAACACATACAGGACAGATTAGGCTGATGGATGTGTCTGATCAAATAGCAATTTCTACCATTCAAATCAAAAGCAACATACGCTATTTCAATTCTAATACTGGATATAGCGCGGCCCGATAAAGGGTAAACGGTCCCCGTTTCCTGTCTTGTGTTTGAGTTGCGGTATGGGGATACCCCTCTTCTCTTGTGTAGAAGGGCCTGGCCGTCCAGAGTACCGGTTAGCAGCGTGGGTTAATAGCGCCACATTCCTGGTGTAGCCACTGCAGAGCCAACACCTGCAGAAGGCCTGCTATACAATTAGCATATAATACAATACAATACGTATGGAGCTCTGTACATATTGTTTGTGGGGGGGGGGGGTAGTGGGGGGGGCTCCGTACATATTGTTTGTGGGTGGGGGTGCTCCGTAGATATTGTTTGTGGGGGGGGGGGGGGGGGCTCCGTACATATTGTTCGGCATACGCAAACAGATTATCGGTTGCTTTTGTTTTTTTTCGGACCACCAGATGTAAATAAATAAACCGGGGCTCTACGGACATAGCCATTCTGCTTGAGTCGCTCGGTTGACGTTAAATGATATTCACAAGTGGTGACCGACCAAAGTGCATATTAGAAGCCCAATTAGCATGTGTGTTGCCTGAGGGGGGGGGGGGGGGGTGGGGAGGGGGAGGGGCATGGCAGAGAGATCAGCTGGAGAGACCAAAAAGGCCTGGCGACTGTCTGCCGTCTCCCGTTGTCTAAAGAGTTGAAACGTCTTGAGACGGGCGAACGAGGCGATTCCTTCGCATGATCACTGTGTTGTGTGTTTTTTTTTTTTTTTTATACTACGACTGAATAGCTGAAAACAAGGTAGAGTCAAGGTCACCGGCAGCCTGGAGACCGGGGGACTTTAGGAAGGAAGAAAAACGCCAACGTCTCTCACCGAGTTTTATACCAGAGGTACAATTTTGTGGCGACGTTAATCAGAAGTATTTCCGCCGTGTCGTTTGGGGGGGGGGGGGGCTTAAGAGCACACACACACACACACACACACATAACCAACCCCCCCCCCCCTGTTGGATTTATTCCTGTGTGCCTTTCGTGTAATATCCCTCAACGGGCGCTTTGTTGTGCTTTTGAAAAATAGTTTGTTTAGCTGATGAATTATTAACACTGCAACACTGGCATGAATTATGCATGGCGGGCATAAATGTTACGTCTGTGTTCTGCCTGTTTGTGCAACACAACAGAGAGGCTTCCTTTCGGGATCGGGCTCAGTGGAAATAGGTAGTAATTATGTATAGAGACATAATTACATCTTTGCTATTATGTGGCTTTTATTGCAGGTACAACACATGTGTGTTGTTTCTTGCAATCTTTCGTTTTTATTTGCGATGAAACAATGAAGATATGATGATGGTGTTTACTTAAGTCTTCCCCCGGCTGCCTAAACATCGTAACATACTTTTCCGGGGGGTTAATATAGATATTTTTGGAATATTTGTATTAATACAGATATTTTCTAAGTTTCTCCTTGTCAATGGTACGTTGCCGCTAGATAACCTTGCTAGTGTCTCTCAAACTCAGGGGCAAAGCATGAAGGAAATCAATCGAAAGTTAAGGATAAGCGTGTGATTATATGGCCAATTAGGACTTGTGAACAAAAGAACAGAATACTTCTCACAGTAGTACCGAAGTTTCTCCGGGGACACACATTTGTTTTTCTGGTTGTTGTTCAAAGAACCAACGTGGTGGATGCTGCCTCCATCGCATTTAGGAATGTATCCTACAAATATATATGCCGGCTTACAGCCATCGGTCGGCTGAGATAGGCTCTCCGGCACCATGCTGACCTACATAGGTATGTAGGGGAAATGGACGAGTGCAGTACTACAGTACTGACTACATCAACTAAACTTCAACAAAGCTACAACTAAACTACGACTAAACTACGACTACACTTAAATGACACTGTCTACACTACAACTAAAGTACAACTACACTGCAACAACACGACGACTAAACTACAACTACACTACGACTAAACTAGGACTGCACTATGACTACACTAGGACTAAACTAGGACTACACAACGACTAAACTATGACTACACTACGACTAAACTAGGACTGCACTACGACTAAACTAGGACTGCACTATGACTACACTACGACTAAACTAGGACTACACTACGACTAAACCATGACTACACTACGACTAAACTATGACTGCACTATGACTACACTAGGACTACACTACGACTAAACTAGGACTGCACTATGACTACACTACGACTAAACTACAACAACACTAAGACTAAACTACGACTACACTAGGACTAAACTATGACTGCACTACGACTAAACTACAACTACACTACGACTAAACTAGGACTGCACTATGACTACACTACGACTACACTACGACTACACTATGTCTATAGCGTGGTCAACTCCCATACAGTGAGTTAGAGCAGTGATAAGCACGGTGCCGCGGGTGAGACAGAAAGTGAAGGACAGGACAAGACAAGACAGTGAGAATCGCAGAGAGCTGCTTCACACACAGGACATCCATCACTGGGTCAGGCCACTCTAAACAGGTACAGGCGTTGTCAGTTGATGGGTTTTTTTTTTTTTTATATATATATCTTAAGCTCATGATGTAGAGAGGAGTAGAACAGTGTGAGCTATGGAGTAAGACCGTCTCTTTCCCCTGAAGTAGAACAGTTCTACTGGGGGAGTAAAACAACGTTATCGACAGGAGAAGGCTGGCGGAGGGTAGGGGGGTGGGGGTTGGGGGGGGGCGGAGGTCTGCCAAGGCAGTATTTCAGGCACTAGCTGTGGAGTCGGCAAATAACATTGGATTTGATTCTCTGTCTGCACCACCCATGATCCCACCCAGCCCGCTCCTGTATTGCCTGACGTTACATATTTATTTACCTTCACCTCTACCCGTAGCGTGCGGTTAACTTGAGTAACAGGAGAGTTCAAAATTGTTGTTTGGAACGGAAGGAAATAACTAGAACGGTGGATTCCACTGAGCCGAAATTACGAGACAAAAAAAGGAAACCGTCTAGAAAATGTTACAGCCTAATTGAATTGAAACGTTGAAACCGAAGCGCGTCTTATTATAATGATCAGCGTGTTCTTATTAACATATTTATACCGGAGATTGGAGGTTACGTGGTGGTGATGATGATGATGATGATGATGATGATGGTATGGTGGGATAATCAGATAGATTTTTTTATCGTACATTCGAGATTTGCAGTGAGATGACTAGTGCTCTTATGGAAAGACGCTGCCTATAACATTATGAAAAGCCATTGAGGCTTTGAGGCTTTTTTTTTTTGCACTATTATTTCCCAGGATTTTATATTTTTTCCCACATCAGCATATTTCCCTGTGTCTCCCTGTGTCTGAAGGCGCGCAGCAGCACCAAGACACAATTGGGAGGTGCATGTATTCTTTATGGTCTCTTTATGGCCGTAGGGCTGACTCCTTCCAAACTGTGGTATGCTGTGGTGTATTGTGTGCGAGTATTATGACCGGGGCCTTTCCCTAACTGGGCCACATGTGTGCGTTTCCCCTCAAGTCACTTGGGCTGCTTGTGGGGCTGTTTTTTTGTTTTTTTTTGTACATTTTCACAGCACGGCACGGCACGGCGTCGTTTGCTTAGTTTCAGAGTAAAAGCGTGGATGTGTTATTTGTTTGAATATGTTAATTCAGAGAGTTCAGGAGGAAGCAAGGCTGGTGTGTTAAGGTTAAGGTACTCAATTCATTATGAAAGCACTTAGCAGAAGCTCATTCCACATTGTTGCTCCTTTCAGTCGTTAATGCTTCGACCTCTTTCGTCTTCTGCATGGGATGGATGGATGTTGTTGTGTGTGTGTGTGTGTGTGTGTGTGTGTGTGTGTGTGTGTGTGTGGTGTGTGTGTGTGTGTGTGTGTGTGTGTGTGTGTGTGTGCGTGTGTGCGTGTGCGTGCAACGGTAAACTTCTTGTCTGTTTTTTAAGGAACTCAAGGGATCAACATTTATTTTCTATTCAAAATTCATAAGAGGTGTAAGGTTTTTTTTTTCGATTTCTCCCTAAATATAAAGTGCATAGGGTGTACTTATAGAACAGGATCATATTCGTCCATGTCTTTCAACATCTCGTGTTGTCATGTTTTGTTCGTAGTCTCCCAAGTCCATTATATTTGCATATCCCTAAATCCCAGCGACAGTCTCACAGTGCTTCACATTGTACCACGCTCCCTAACTGAGCCCCTCTAAAGGGCAAGGAGGGACTCCAGGCATCGTTAAGGAGTGCAATATATTCCCCAATGGGCAGACATAATGGTAGCACAAAACAAGCAGAAACAAAGGTTAAGTAAGATTAAAACAGTAAAAAGTTGTAGATTAATGACATTAAAAGCAACCCCAGAATGCGGGCTGGACGGTTTAGCGGACACACTAAAAGAGCAATCAAAGTTGTTTTCAGAACAGTTTAGTAAAAATGTAACTCAGTGTTTTATCTCCAGCGTCTTGCCAGTATTCTGCCCATTTCTAATAAGTCTCTGCAAAGAATTTAGGGAAAAGTAAAAGCTGTGGGACAGATGACTATTAATAGAGCTCAGCTCGTCGATAAATCCTTGACGATTGTATATTTTTTTGCAAGAACTTGCAGATTGCGTGTCTGTTAACAGTTTGAATTGTTTCACGGTTTTCACCCTCCCGCCGGCCGGCCGCGCCTTACTCAACTCGAAAGGTAAAAGCTGTATTAATTCATTTTAAGATGAGATGGAAAACATTTGCAACTTCAAATCCAAATGAGTTGTAACAAAGGGG
The DNA here is from genome assembly GCA_027704905.1 of Muraenolepis orangiensis. Taxonomy (NCBI): domain Eukaryota; kingdom Metazoa; phylum Chordata; class Actinopteri; order Gadiformes; family Muraenolepididae; genus Muraenolepis; species Muraenolepis orangiensis. Next base: position 24,360,631 of record CM051007.1, read on the forward strand.
GATGGCAAAAAAATGATGAGTGAGAGCGATCGACATACGATAGCTGGGTTCTGTCGAGGTAGCGCTTCTGCTCTCCTGGCAAGAAGCAAATGATTTCTGATGACCCTTCAGGTCGCTTTTGAAATCTTTATTTTTTTTGTACTATCCTGGATCAAACGGGCTCCGTCTTGTCAGCACCTTGGATTGACAGGTGGGCACAGCTAGCTTTTTTTCCAATTCCAGAACTCACTTCAAATTGCACCGTGCACCGACGACGAGAGCACTGGTTAGCTCACACCAAGCGCTCCCGAAAGAAAGATTTATATTAGGAAGAGTAAGATTTGTATTAATCCGTTCAATCTCCCAATACTGCTGATAGATTCTGGTTTTTTTTTCTTTTCAAACAGATAAAATAGTGATGACGATTGTATTTTTTTTTCAGTTGAATTCACTGAAGTCTAATATGGAAGGGAGAACTTTTTGAGAATTTTACTGAGGAGACAGCTCAGTCACACAATGTTTAAAAGTCGAGCACAATCTCAAAGAAATGTGTTACACGCAAGAACTGTAAATAAACCAAGTGCCAAACTTTGGGCGGCGTGAACACAATAATTCGAGATTCAAGATTCTTTATTTTTAAAGTACAACGGAACGCTTACTCCCTGTTATGTTATGTGTCAGGACTGCAGGGTCACTGGCCGTCTCCCGCCACAGGCTGACATACTCACTCCCTCTTCAGGAGACACTCCACCCGGATCCTTTCTCCTTAGCATGTCCTCTTATCACTTTTATTAGCCTTTTTTGTTTTAGCGTACAAGTGTCTTACTAAGTACATTGTTTGCTTGTTAGTTAGTTGGATATTGTTCTATTGTTTGCCTGTGCACTGGTTTAGTTCTTGGGAACTTGTTTGTATGAAAGCACTTTGACTCTGGTGACGAGTTGTTCTCTTACCTACCTTTGTTGAACGCAGGATTGCAAGTCGCTTTGGACAAAAGCGTCTGCTAAATGTCCGTAATAGAATGGGATGTAATGTTGTAATCACAGCCCTCTCCCACAGTGCATATGGACAGACCACGGACCTCCCCGGTTCAGATGGAACACCGTTGGGTAATGGGCAATGGAAGACCATTCGGGCAAATAACGTCTCAGAAATGTTGTGTTTACAGGACATTAAAGCCTGTGTTAACACGTGGAGTTCACACTTGAATCTGTGTGTTCGTAATTACATACCTAATTGTTCTATTAACATGCAAATATATGCAAATCGATGCCGAAATGCCGCCGTATTATTGGTTTCTGCTCGTTCATTTTAGCCGTCTAAACACGGGCGTTTGTCTGTGTTAACGGGCGGGTATTTTGAACGTGTTTACTTTTTCGCTTGGTCCATTTTGCCTCGTT
>CM051007.1:24367007-24394507 GCA_027704905.1 Muraenolepis orangiensis
GTGTAGTGTAGGGGTCTGGTGTCTTGCTCAAGGGCATCTCGGCAGTGCCCGGGTGTTTCGGGGACTTGACCCTTCCGGTTCCCGAGCCCAAGTCCCAACAGACGGAGCTGCCTGCCGCCGATGTCAACAGATATCAGATATCCCACCGGTTTGAGCTTAACATGGTGTCTATCGGCATGGCGATAGATCGTCTAGGGTTATGGTCTGTGTACAGTGATGACGGAATTTTGCCCAATAAACTGCCATCTGCCCTGTGTGAGTGTACATCCTCGAATACTTCGAGGTAATACCTCGAACACCATATTTGTTTTTTCATACGCGTTTGTTTAATTATTTTAATAATTTTTTTAACGACTTACTAACTGCACCTTATTTACTTCAGTTAAAATGTGAGTTAAGTGATAAAAGCACACACGTCCTCCACACACAAACATGACCTTCATGCTCCAGAATGTTAACCACTGAGGTGTTAATTAGATCCTTGCCACACCAATTTACAAGGTAGAGCAAGATATATATATGGTTGATAATCTCTGTTTTATATAGATTTTATTGTATTGCCAATACAAATGAGTAACACTGGGTACAACATGATGTTTAACCATGACAACAATGATCACTGATCATCCTTGGTGGCTGGTTTAAGCAGCCTCACCTGGCCTGAGTTGGACTGATTGGCTGGTGAGGCTGCACACCTGTGGGTCCTTGTTAATCAAAGGCCCACAGGTTAAAACAGCCTCCACCACACACACTGGAGGAGAAGAGCTCTAGCATGTTCCGTCTGCTCTGTGCTCACCATGATTCAAACTCTTACAAAAACCCAGATTCCTCATCACCCTGTGTCCTTGTCTTTGGGAGGACCCCTTAAGAAGCCATTTTAATGGCTGGTGGCAGCGTCGTCTGCTACATACATGTATACATACAGTATATATGAAATACATATATAATATCATATATTGACAGCACTAAGAATACCATCATTTGCTGATGTATGCAACAACAACACAAATAACTGAAATGGTGCAAATGAGGTACGATATGAGTTGTTCATCTTGTACCGCCACATGCCCACTGATTTGCATGAGAGTGACTTAATGTCGCCAGGCTTCGGGGAATTAGACGAGAGAGAGACGGGGACCGAGGACGGGGAGTGTGTGTGACTACCGGGGAGACACGTGCGTGCGAAAGGACCTCGCGGTGTCCTCTCAAGGACGTCCGACATCGGCACAACTCCCCACTGTCCAATTAATAAGACTGGGGGAGCCACGGCAATCAAGACTGCAGTCCAAAGGGGGGGGGGGGGGGGGGGGGGCGGGTGGCTCGCTAGAGTGCTGGCTCACATCGCTCTGGAACAACAAGTTAGGCTGTGGAGTACACCGTGGAGCTGCACTTTACATTGTGACAGGAAAGTTTGATTTTTCTTCACTTTTTGTTCCAGTGCGGGTAATGGTGAACTCTCATATGTGTGTGTGTGTGTGTGTGTGTGTGTGTGTGTGTGTGTGTGTGTGTGTGTGTGTGTGTGTGTGTGTGTGTGTGTGTGTGTGTATATATATATATATATATATATACATACATAGTATATATGTAGAACAGGGTTGTGCTTATGATCTTCTTTGCATACACGTTGCACTGAATTGTATGTGTATTCACATCTTCATCTGTTGTTGTGACAACGAAGAAGACACATAAATCACTGTCCCTCCTGATGGCAATACATATTAATTAGAGCGAGAGGGAGGGAGGTGGAAAGAGAGAGAGAGAGAGAGAGAGAGAGAGGAGAGAGAGAGAGAGAGAGAGAGAGAGAGGAGAGGGGGGGGGGGGAGGTGGAGAGAGAGAGAGAGGAGAGAGAGACTTGGAGAGAAGAGGAGAGATACAGGGATAGCGACTGAGAGACACCTAGAGAGAGAGAGAGAGAGGAGAGAGGAGGAGAGAGAGAGAGAGAGAGAGAGGTACTAAGATACAGAGAAACAGACCAAAAGATGAATAGAACACGAGAGAGACAGAGGACTCTCTCTTGAGTCGATGGGTTGATCGTGTCCCTAAACTGTTCTGCTTTGAGATTGCAGTCTTCAAGTGAAAAGTGTTAACAAGGGCATTGGCCACACATCTAACGTCAGCACGTCAGCTCCAATGCGCAGATGCGGCCAGGGTAAAGGATGTCTTTCCTTCCTATGCCCCTGCACAAGCCCAACGGGAGCACATAGAACGGAGGGTCGCACCAATGTGTGTTTTATGTGTTTCATTTAAGGGCAATTCCTCCAAGAGAAGTTACATAGGGACACTTCCTACTCGGGCTACATTGTAGAATGACATACATTGGTCCAAAGTAATACTCCACACAATGTGGAATCACTTTTATCCAGAGAGACTTGGAGGTGGATGCAGGTATTTAGCTTTAAAAGGTTTCCTAGACGTTTGGGGGGAGAACAGAGAAGGAATACATTTGACCATTTGTTTTTTCAGTTTTAAGCGTCTTTCGGATTGGGGCTTGAACGTCCTAACGACGAGGCTATAACCTTCCAAAGGCGTCATGCTGGCGTATGAATTTTCAATTCAGCGCATACAAATTGACAGCAACTGGGCCTTTTATATACCGTGGGGGCCGAGGTCGCAATCCCTCTCGCTCGCGCTGTTATTACATCGACGCTGTCATCTGATTTGTCATCTGTTGCTTGTTAGTAAGCAGAGGGAACCGAGCGAGGACAGAGGCGTACCCCTCCCCACCCCACCCGCTCCCTTCCCTTCCAAAACAAGAGAGCAGGAAAACAATGGAAGACAAAAATCAGAAAGGACAGGCAGTCAGTGAGAATGTGGAATTGGATACGATGCTGACACGGACGTGATTTGAATTCATCAAGCCAGGTTTAGGCTCGCAAAGGATTTACTGCTGCAAAAAAATAAGGCTATTGGAATGAGAGAAGAACGCATTTTTGTCAGTGTAATTATTATCTTTTTCTTTGATCATTTTGTTTGACCGTTTCGGTGTTCTAAAAGAATGGGCGTTGGGGGGGGGTTTCAAAATAAGAGTTCAAATGCAATAATTTAACATGGGATAATGTTTCCCAATTACACATTATGCTCCCTCGAGTAACAAAGTGTTGTTGTCTTAGAAACGGTCTACACGTCCCACTCGGTCTTTATCCATCAGTCGTCATTATCCCACAATGAACAACAGCCGGTTTAAACAGGATGACCTGGGATAAGGTGTCGTGTTTCAACCAATCCTGACACCAGACAGACAGACGGCTGACAAGCGCAGACTCACCTGCCGGTGGTTGCCGTGCCAATCAGCCTGACTGACATCTCTCAAGTTGGCAAGTCGGCTAATTTCCTTCTGATTCTGATTGATTTTTTTTTTCTCCCCTCTCCCCCGGCATCTATCAGGGGACCCTATTTGAAACAATTTCCTTGGTGGGAGAAAGGACATGCCTGTCAGGGTGAATGACAGGCCTCAGCCCGGCTCTGGAATGAGCCCTGGCTCCCATTCTGAGCAGCAGTCAAATGGAATATTTTAAAAATGCAGCAGATTTAACAACCTAATAATGCATAGTCAATTGGAAAAGAGGTTGCATGTGCAGTGATGGGGAGAGAGAAAAAAAATAATATATCTACAGATTCTGCTGTGTGGTTTATATTTTTTCCTGGTGCACATGCCACAAAGCATTTTTTTACCGCGAAACCGGCACATGGTGGTGGAGTCCGATTACAAAGAGAGTTGTGGCAAATCATTTTAACTGTGAGTGTCATTTAAATACAAACGGATTGATGTATTTATGCCGAAAACAATTGCTCCCCATGGTTACATTATTTTTTTTTTAAAAGGGGCTTTTCTTTGTTTGCTTGCATATTTGTGGGATATATGGGTATATATATATATATGGGTGGTGTGTGAATGGCGTCTTGCTAGGAGGACATGTAGCGTAATGGATAGCATGTGTCAGGCTTCGCTGGATACGGGGTTAGCGGTGAAGCTATACAGCTAGTGGGGACTCCAGGCCCATGAGGCTCAGGCTATGGATCAGAGAGGTTAGGTGTGGTTAGATTAGATTAGATTAGATTAGATTAGATTAGATGCAAATGTATTGTAAGTAAAGTACAGCGAAAATGATTTGGCATCTAACCAGAGTGCAAATGTGTCAGTAAAGTGCAGAGTAATATATAATTTACAGTGGTTAAATAAAATGCAAAAACTACTATCTACTATGAATAAGAACAGGTAGAAAACAACTTATAGAGTTGAGGTATGAGCAGGTATATATGTGCAGAAAGGTATATATATATATATATATATATATATATATATACAGGTAAGTATATAAGTATCAACAGGTAGTGAGCAGGGGTATGCAGTTATATCAACACAAATGGTTAGTGGTAGGTTGTGCTGTGTCCTAGGACTAGCAGAAGATCTAGGGACATGGCTGTGTGTGAGGGCAAGGTACTGTATCTACAGGTTGGTAGGTTAAGTGAGAGGCTTAGGTCATGGCTACGGTTTAGGGTTAGATTGAAAGATTAGTGTTTCTGATTTGTGCTTGTTTGTTTTCTTAGTGGTCCCAGATGGATCAGCAGAACATGGTAATGCCGCCCCCACTTTACTCTAGATGGGGAATGGATGCAGGGTCTGTTCCCATCTGACCCCGGCTGTGTAGCACTATATTATCGGGTTGAGTTCTGTGTTTTAGCTCTACAGCTAATGTTCTCTCTCTCTCTCTCTCTCTCTCTCTCTCTCTCTCTCTCTCTCTCTCTCTCCTCTCTCTCTCTCTCTCTCTCTCTCTCTCTCTCTCTCTCTCTCTCTCTCTCTCTCTCTCTCTCTCTCTCTCTCTCTCTCACTTTCTCTCCCCCTGTACTGGTGTTGTACATGGCTCAGCAGATCTGTCCATTAGCAATACAGCTAAGAGGCATTAACACACCTGGGCTGTCAACACAAACACACAGGCCCAAGGTGAACCGGTACACACCATTCCATGTCAATGAATACGTTGCTTAACTCCGAATACGTCCAATACGTTGCTTAACTCCACAGGGGGGAATGAACTGTGTGTACTCTTTGAGACGGATGTCCAAAGTCCTCAGTGTCATTGGACCGGCAACTGAATCGACAACTCGCCCTGTGTGTGTCACTTTTGAACCTCACTCGGTCGTCACCCTTTTGTGACGAAACGTGAGCCGTACAATATATAGTCTTATATATAGTCACTTTGTCCCTTCACTTGGTAAGGTCACTTTGTCAACTCCTATTTTTAAACTCCTATTTGCACCATGTCTATGTACTGTATCATCCATCAGTCACTTTACTGTTCTTAGTATTGTTGTAGTATTGTTGTAGTATACTGTTGTTATCGTATATTATATAGTAGGTAGTATAAAGTGTTGTTAATAGTTTAGTGTAGTATAGTATAGCATTGCATAGTTTAGTATAGCATAGTATAGTATTGAAATTCATACTGCAGGAGGGAATGGGGAGCAAGCATTCCATTGTACTTGTTGCACAACATGGCAAATGAAAACATGTCGAATCTTGATCCATCTTATGTAGGAATTGATTTTCACATTTTGAAATTCTAGACGTATAGTTCCCTCCAGCCACAGCCGCCTATAGGCTCTGGACCCACACGTAGACCCCTCAGCCCCTTTGCCTGCTCCTCACTGACGATCAGAATTCACCCCAAGTCTCTCTCTCTCTAGACAAACGCTCTGCTCAATGACCATGATGACATGATGACTGTGTGCTTGCCTGTGAATGAACGATGAAGGAATGCATTCATTATGTTGACCGTGGGCATAGAGTTAAAACTCCCCCCCCCCCACCCTCCCCACCCGTCCCCTCCCCACCCGTCCCCCCCACTGGCCACAAACACAATAATTGAGACAAAGTAGGAGACTGCTGTCACACCTGAAGTACAGATACACCTACACCGCGCTGTCTGATTAATCGTCTTCTCCCCACAGGAGGATCTGTGTGACGCACGGAGGGCTGTTTGTTGGCGCGCATTAGGAATGAATGAGGAAGCGACATTATATGGTAATAGGGATGCATACAGTAGCACTAGATAAACAGATTCCATCCCAGATTGGAGGTCATTAGTCATCTTGCAGATGTCCAGATGCCGTTATTATTGTCCCATTCCACTGACGGAAGTTGGGAGGTTTTTTTTAATCCGAAACCCTGGGATCGGCGGGCGAGAGAGAGAGAGAGAGAGAGAGAGAGAGAGAGAGAGAGAGAGAGAGAGAGAGAGAGAGAGAGGGGGACGGTTTTCTTTATCATTAATCCTGGCCATCACTCTTCAGTCTAGGATGCACTTTGGTGTGCTGCAATCTATTTATAGATCTGCACCAGGCGAGGTGAAAAGCATCAGATGCAAAAATGCGTGACCATGTATTAATTAATCCAACCATCCGTCCTTCTTCCAACACACCCACCCGTTCATCCATCCATCCATCCATCCAGTCATTCAACTAGGACAGTGTCTAAGACTAGGACACCCACCGTGTAGGACATTCATAACGCGGAAGAGAAATAGGAGAAAGCATTCCATTGTACTTGTTGCATACGGCAATTACATCTTAAATCTCGAATGTGTTTTGAAGGCTGTGGGTTTAAAAAATAAATCAAAAGAAAACCAAAATTGCCATATTGAAGGCAATGGTCTAAACGTTGTGCATGGCGTGTATTACCCGTGTGTATGGTGTGTATTACGGTGTGTACGGTTTGTATAAGGGTGTGTATGCTGTGTCTTATGGTGTGTAGTAGTGTGTGTATGGTGTGTATTAAGGTGTGTATGCTCTGTATAGTGTGTATGGTGTGTATGCTGTTTATTTAGATGTGTATGGTGTGTATAGTGTGTATTAAGGTGTGTATCTTTGTGTGTATGGTGTGTATTAAGGTGTGTATGGTGTGTATTATGTGGTGTATGGTGTGTACAGTGTGTATTAGGGTTTGTATGCTGTGTGTACGGTGTGTATGGTGCGTCGTATTGTGTGTGTATGGTGTGTATTAAGGTGTGTATGCTGTGTATAGTGTGTATGGTGTTTATTAAGGTGTCAATGGTGTGTATAGTGTGTATTGAGGTGTGTCAAATTGTGTGTATTAGGTGTATTAAGGTGTGTATGCTGTGTATAGTGTGTAAGGTGTGTATGGTGTGTATTAAGGTGTGTACACTGTGTATTACGGTGTGTATGGTGAGTATTAGGGTGTGTATGCTGTGTATTAAGGTGTGTATGGTGTGTGTGTACGGTGTGTATTACGGTGTGTAAGGTGTGCAAAGTGTGTATTATGGTGTGTGTGACAGTGTGTATGTGAGCAAGCCAGAGGATGAACAGCATGGAGAGTTCCAGAAGAGTCAACCAGGATATGAAGTGTATGAAAATGTGTGTGTGTGTGTGTGTGTGTGTGTGTGTGTGTGTGGTGTGTGTGTGTGTGTGTGTGTGTGTGTGTGTGTGTGTGTGTGTGTGTGTGTGTGTGTGTGTGTGTGTGTGTGTGTGCACGCGGCATATTTGCTATATGCAACAAGTACAATGGAATGCTTACTCCCCATTTCCTCCCCCAGTAGGTCTTTTCTAAAACACTAAAACACAATACTATAACAAATACTGTACACAATATCAATACAAATACAACGAACAAACAAGGACAGAACAACAATTATTTTTATTCGATGTGTAGCAGGTTAGAAACAAAAGGGATACGAAGAGAAGAAATCTGTTTGTTTTGTTAAAGTAGTTCAATAAAGATATTGAAGGTGTGTGTGTGTGTGTTTGGATCAGTGTGTATGTGCATGTGTGTGTGTCTCTTTAAATCTGTATGTATTTCTGTGTGTGTGTGTGTGTATGTGTGTGTGTGTGTGTGCGTGTGTGTGTGTGTGTGTTCCTCCAAGAGAGGACCTCCTCCCTTACCGCTATCTCCGCCGGTGTTCTGCCTTATTGATAGCTGGGCGGCTATTGACAGGCGCTGGGCAGCGGTGGCTACGTTAGCGACGATAGCGGTGGCGGTATAACGTGGGGCGTTGGGGTGTGGGGGGGGGTGTGGGGCGTTGGGGGGGGGGGGATATGACTTTGATATGACATATTGTGGTTCTCAGCAGCGGCCATAAATAACGCTGACACCTTTCCTGTATGCATGGGGAGGCCTCTGATTCAGCCCGGCGCCGGAGAATAAACCTCTATTATGGGACGTGTTTGTCAAGCCGCCCAGCCCCGTGATGGATGGAGCAGTCCTCTACTACAGCCCCTCCTCCACCCACCTGCTCTCCCCACCCTACCCATCCACCCAGCTACCTAACAACCACACCCACCCCCTGGCAGGTGGATGAGGTGGACCAGGCCCGCTAAACCACTGTGAGGGTGGTGTGAGGTGTGAGTGGGGTTAATGCCGGGCGCTGAGTCTGTGGGCGTGGGGGTTTTGGTGGGTGGGGTTGGGTGGCGTCCATGCAATTATTCAAGAAGAGGAAGAGGAATCGCTTCCCACTACCACCTGCATTCTCACTCCCAGCATGCGCATTAGGGCGATAGGTATCCCCCCCCCCCACGCACACGCGCACACACACACACGCACACACACACACATGCACACACACACACACACGCACACACGCGCACACACACACACACACACACGCATACGCACGCACACACGCGCACACACCACACACTTGTGCACACAGCCTTTCTGCTGTGATGCCGGCTGCAGGCTGCAGGCTGCAGGCTGCAGGCTGCAGAGGACAGGCTACTGAGGTACACCACCACCTGGGTCTGAGACTAAACCATCCGTGTAACGTTCATGTATGTCTTCTGATCACCGTAGTCCACAGCAGTCATCTGGGAATTAGATACCATTAAAAATGTTACACTTCATGTAATTTTATTGGTATAATAATAATAATAATAATAATAATAATACAAATAATAATAATACAAATAATAATAATACCTTTATTTATATAGCACTCATCATGCATATACAGAATAAAGTTCTTCACAAAACAAAACAATAAAATAAAACAGAAATTATTAAAAAACTGAAGGCATAATATACGTTTTGTTAAAAAAAAACATAATATATAGAAATATATACACAATCCATCCACTACACTAATCTAAGCAATCAACAACATCAACCCAAGCATGAACCAATTTACAATTAAAGCAGATGAAAAGCAATGATTATAGTCTATATATATTTATATAGTATTATCCAACATCTTTGTTTTCATTGTGGGAGTTCTGGTAGGGTACAGTTAAAGCGTTAAGGCCAAGGACTGCCCTAGGCCTGCATGTAGTGTAGTATAATGTATAGTATTGTTGTGTTCGCAGAGCATAGTAGTGTTGTACTGTAGTGGTGTGGTGGTGTGGTGGTACTATACTATACTAAGACTCATCACAGCTACTTGACTATGCATCGTGTCCAGTGTTCCACTCAGTTTTGCCCCCTCAGGCTCGGCGGTCCACGTTCAGGTCGGAGGTCAGCTGCACCGTTTTCTTTGTCAATAGGCTTACACAATACGGACAGGAGCTATTGATTCAGCGGGATCTAAGTAAGGCTTTCCTCGCTAATTGTTTCCACTTTTTCCTCATCTGCAGGTGCTCCGTGGGAACGGCCAAGGGGGAGTTTTTCAATGTATGGATTAGAGAGAGAGAGAGGAGAGAGAGAGAGAGAGAGAGAGAGAGAGAGAGAGAGAGAGAGAGAGAGAGAGAGAGAGAGAGAGAGAGAGAGAGAGAGAGTTCAGCCTCCATGTATCAAAGGAGGGCAAGGAGTCAACTGGGCCTGATGGAGCACACACACACACACACACATACAGATTCAGACATATAGAAGTGTTTACATTTGGCTCCTTCCTCTCCTTTATCCTTTTCCTCTCCTCTCTCCTCTCTCTCCTTCCTCCTCTCTCCTCTCTCTCCTTCCTCCTCTCTCCTCTCTCTCTCCTTACCGCCACTCCTCTCTCTTTCCTCCTCTCTTCTTTCCTCTCTCTCCTTACCTCCACTCCTCTCTCCTCTCTTTCCTCCTCTCTCCTCTCCTCTCCTCTCCTCTCCTCTTCTCCCTCTCATTCCTCCTCTCTCCTCTCTTCTCTCCTCTCTCTCCTTTAGCCTCTCCTCTCCTCTCTCTCCTTTCCTCCACTCCTCCACTCCTCTCTCCTATCCCCTCTCTCCTTTCCTCCACTCCTCCACTCCTCTCTCCTATCCCCTCTCTCCTTACCTCCACTCCTCTCTCCTCTCTTTCCTCCTCTCTCCTCTCTTCTCTCCTCTCTCTCCTTTCGCCTCTCCTCTCTCTCCTTTCCTCCACTCCTCCACTCCTCTCTCCTATCCTTTCCTCCACTCCTCCACTCCTCTCTCCTATCCCCTCTCTCCTTTCCTCCACTCCTCCACTCCTCCACTCCTCCCCGTGGCAGCAGTGGCCCATGAAGCGTGGTCTGAAACCCAGGGAGCGTGTGACGGAGAACACTGAGACTCTCTCATCCATTTCACATTTGTTCCAATCAATTATTGAAGTCGACAGTCAATTAGCAAACGGAGGAGGATTTGAGTGGCCCCGGCGTTCGGCTCTCTCCTTCCAAAGGCTCACATTAAACGTCCTCTCTCTCACGGGGGAGTGAATAATTGGTGCGATTAATTTACTGTTGGGCGCAGTTGGAGCGGGTGGGGTCGGTGGGGGGGGGTCGGGGGGGTGTTCTGCTTCCATGCAGGCCTTCAAGCAAGCAACCCCCCCCCCCCCCCTCAACCCCCCCCGCCGCCTCACCCTCGACAGATTTAAGTATTAAAGATCAGAGCGGAGGAGGGGGGGGAGATCATCTACCAGGCCTCCTCGTCAGCGAGGTATAACAGGTTGAGATGAACTTTAATTGTGTGTTGATCCATGCCATTCTTCCATACAGCGGTCCAGCTCTAATCTTCAATTATTCCCACTCCGTTGGCCCGTCCCCCTCCTCTGCCTAACACCCTCCACACCACCAAGCTACATTGGGAGTTAAGGGGAACAGAGGTGGGCACACGACATTTCATCTGATGTTTGATGTAAACACGCCCCACTGCGTTCTAGTTAGGAACTGGGGTATTATGTATTTGTTAATTATTTATTTATTATTTATTATTTGTTCAGGGTTTTTTGTCCCGACTTTGCATTTCTATTGCGTGGTTTGACCGTTCTAAGATGCCCTGGTTTCATGGCCAGAGTGACGTCATGGAACAACAAGGTGCTTCACTGCTTCCTCTTGACTCGTGTGTGTGTGTCTGTCTGTGTGTGTGTGTGTCTGTCTGTCTGTCTGTCTGTCTGTCTGTCTGTCTGTCTGTCTGTCTGTCTGTCTGTCTGTCTGTCTGTCTGTCTGTCGGTGGTGTGTGTGTGTGTGTGTGTGGTAATACGGTTGGAAAATGTTCTTCTGGTGATGCAGGTGTGGTTAAGGCAATAAATGATTGGGCCTTAAGCTCAACATTTTAAAAGGAGAGAAATCAAATGAAGCCAGGATTAATTGACAATAGGCCCGGATGAGTCCTGAGTGAGAATAACAGTTAAGCATGAAGATGCACTCCTTCTGGTGTGAAGGAGAACAGCCCAATCCCAGGTGCACAAGTTCCACACCCATTTCATCCCCAGCGTCTCTCTCTCTCTCTCTCTCTCTCTCTCTCTCTCTCTCTCATCTCTCTCCTCTCTCTCTCCTCTCTCTCTCTCTCTCTCTCTCTCTCTCTCTCTCTCTCCTCTCTCTCTCTCTCTCTCTCTGCAGACCCCCCCCCCCCCCCCAGGCCTAGGGCGGCCGTGATGGAGGGCCAACACAACACATGGGACAACCTGTGGTGGTGGTGGTGGTGGTGGTGGTGGTGGGGCCTCTCTGGATCTCTTCCTCACCCCCACCCAGCCAGCTCCTGTCTCCCTCCCCCACCAGGCCACCACATAACATCCACACCACATCCACACCATATCCACAGCACATCCACATCCACATCCACATCCACACCACATCCACACCACATCCACAACACATCACATCCACATCCACATCACATCCACATCACATCACATCACAACTCACATCACATCCACACCACATTTACATCACACCCACACCACATCCACACACATCCACACCACACATCCACACACACATCCACACCACATCCACACATCCACATCACACATCCACACATCCACACCACATCCACACCACATCCACACAATCCACATGCATGAGAAGAGTGTTAAGAACAAACATTTATTTCATCTGGATTATGTTTTTTTTAATTTTTGTTGTGAAAGTTAAGCGAATAACTAATAATATCTAACAAAATGAGCACAAAAAACCCAATGCGCCAGAAGCCTGTGAAGCGCTGGTGGTTAAAAGACAACGCTCCCAAACGACAACCCAAAGACAACAGCGAGAACCTCAGCCGTTACCGTGGTTACACAGCGATCTGTTTATCTCTTGCTAATTCCCTGTGAACAAAGAGGACGTGTGTGTGTGTGTGTGTGTGTGTGTGTGTGTGTGTGTGTGTGTGTGTGTGTGTGTGGTGTGTGTGTGTGTGTGTGCGTGTGTGTGTGTGTGTGTGTGTGTGTGTGTGTGTGTGTGTGTGTGTGGTGCGTGCGTGCGTGCGTGCGTGCGTGCGTGCGTGCGCGCGCGCGCGCGGCGTGCGTGCGTGCGTGCGTGCGTGTTTCTGTGTGTGTGTGTGTGTGTGTGTGTGTGTGTGTGTGTGTGTGTGTGTGTGTGCCTCGGAGGTACATCCTCGTCACTCTGGCCCACAGGTTGAGGGAAGGCGATACGTGGGCCATATGCTGAGGCTGTGCAGCTGTGGCTCCATATGTCTCTGCTTGACGGAGGAGCCACGCTCATTTATAGTTCTGTGTGTGGTGTGTGTGTGTGTGTGTGTGTGTGTGTGTGTGTGTGTGTGTGTGTGTGTGTGTGTGTGTGGTGTGTGTGTGTGTGTGTGTGTGTGTGTGTGTGTGTGTGTGTGTGTGTGTGTGCAGGATCAGGCGTTCTCTTTATGTGTGTGTGTGTGTGTGTGTGTGTGTGTGTGTGTGTGTGTGTGTGTGTGTGTGTGTGTGCAGGATCAGGCGTTCTCTTTATGTGTGTGTGTGTGTGTGTGTGTGTGTGTGTGTGTGTGTGTGTGTGTGTGTGTGTGTGTGTGTGTGTGTGTGTGTGTGTGTGGTTAGGTGGATTGTGCACCACCTCAATCCATTTGCCAGCCCTCTATTCTCATAAACAATCATACACTTAAAACACAAATACATACACACTAATACCAATTCAAAAAACATGCATACAGATACGCACACACACACACATTTAAACACATACACATTAAACATACATACACACGAATACCCGTCAAAAGCCAAGCAACACACACACACACACACACACACATACACACACATTTGCACACATACACATAAAACATAAATACACACTAATACCTATCAAAAGACATGCATACATACACACACACACACACACAAGTGCACACATACACATAAAACACACACATACACACTAATACCTATCGAAAAAACATGCACACATATACACACACACATTTGCACACATACACATGAAACATACATACACACTAATACCTGTCAAAAAACCATACACAATACACACACACACACACACACACACACATTTGTATACATAAAGCACACATACAACACACTGATACCCATCAAAACAACATTTGCACACATACACATAAAACATAATACCTATCAAAAAAACATGCACACACTTACACATTAAGCACACATACACACACACTGATACCCATCAAAACAACATGCACACACATACACACGCACGCACACACGCATACACACACACACACACACACACACACACACACACACTCCCCATCCCATCAACAGTCCATACGTCCGTATCCTATACCGGCCCTCCACTTGTTTTTCTCCCCATCCCGCATCCTGAATTTCAAACCTTGCTGGCATTCAATCATTTTGATTAGAAGACTGATTGGCTTCCCAAAGTGAGCAGGAGTTGGTAAGCCCGGCGCGGGCCAATGACATCTGAGGATTCATACATTTTCATAAACTTTTAACAATGTCAACGGGACATGTCTTCCATCTTAGCCCCCCCCCCCCCCCCCCCCCCCCTCACCACAGCAAAGGCACTCCATCTTTCTTTAGCCCCTCGACAGAACATCTGAATATGAGCATAGCATTATTGATGTGACAGTTCTTTAGAGGACACATCACTGGCAGCTTCACAAGGAGAGAGCAGATTTATGTGGTTTTTTATTATTCTTTTTTTTGTTAATGTTGCAGGTGTGTGTCTTTGTTTGAAAATAAAATTTAAATAAAGAAGAAAAAAACAAATGAAAAATATATATAAGGCCACACGAAGGCCCGACTCTGGTGGTTGCGCTTGAGTTAATGTAGTTAATTCATGGCTAATTCTGTCATTATTTGTGTACGTTGTGTATTCAAATCTGGTTGTTTTTGTTTTGGTCGTTTTTTTCTCGTGTCTCGAGTCTCGCTTTGGTTAGGATGCCTTGTGCCTTTTGTATCGGAAACACACCCACAAGTCAGAAACACACACACACAAGTCAGAAACACACACCCACAAGTCAGAAACACACACACACAAGTCAGAAACACACACACACAAGTCAGAAACACACACACACAAGTCAGAAACACACACACACAAGGCAGAAACACACACACACAAGTCAGAAACACACACACACAAGGCAGAAACACACACACACAAGTCAGAAACACACACACACAAGGCAGAAACACACACACACAAGTCAGAAACACACACACAAGTCAGAAACACACACACACAAGTCAGAAACACACCCACAAGTCAGAAGCACACACACACAAGTCAGAAACACACACGCACAAGTCGGAAACACACACACACAAGTCAGAAACACACACACAAGTCAGAAACACACACACACACAAGTCGGAAACACACACACAAGTCGGAAACACACACACAAGTCAGAAACACACGCACAAGCTTAAAAAGTGTGAAAAGCTTTGCTGGGCCAAAGTCAAATGCTTGAGTTAAAATTAGGGCTGGGGGATAAAACAATCTTGATCATTTTTTGTGATACAATTTCCCACCATAACTATGACTAAACGATTCCATTCTTTCTCCATACAAAAAAAAAAAAGGGAGGGAGGGAGGGAGGGAGGGAGGGAGGGAGGGAGGGAGGAAGGAAGGGAGGGAGGGAGGGAGGGAGGGAGGGAGGGAGGGAGGGAGGGAGGGAGGGAGTTGTGGGTGTGTTTTTGACTTGCGGGTGTGTTTTCTGTTATGTCCTTGTGGTTTCTGATTTGGCGTGCATGATTTCTGATTTGGAGTTGATTTGTTGTTGTGGTTGTGATTTGTTCTTCAGGCCTGCCTGAGTGGAAGCTCCTGTTTCAGCTCCAATTCAAACACCATCGTGTATTTTCGCCATGTGGAACAAGTACAATGGAACGCTTCCTCTCCATTCACTCCCACCTTCAGTGAATTTCAACAGTTCTAGGAAAGGGGGGGGGGGGGGGGGGGGGGGTTGGAGAGGGGCGGGTTATCTCCACGGTTACGGCCCACGACCCGCCGTGTGATACTTCCTTGTAGTGGGTACCGTCATTGTGTACGAGCGTTTAGAATGAGCCGTGTATATGAAATGCACACCACTCACACGCCATGCCGTCACTCAGACCGAGCTCCCCATTCACTCCCACACATCTGAATATCAACAGTTCTAGGAAGGAGGGCGATGAGGGGACGGGTTATCCCCACGGTTACCAGCCCCGCCCACTGTGTGTCACTTCATTTGAGTTGGTACCGTCATTGTGTATGAGCCAGTGTAAAGAGCCATGTTGTATGTACAGGTATATATATATGAAATGCACCACACACACACACACCGTAGCCCTGACTCAGACGGAGCTCCACACAGCCACACACACCTGGCCCCGGGTGTCCCATTCGCCGAGACCTCCGAGTATGTTCCACAAAGCCCTTCAATGTTATTAAAAATAACCTCACCTGTGCACAAATGTAGGATTTAACTCTGCTCTTTTCGAAAATGATCTTGTGATGAAATGATCGAAAATGGCATACATTACTGTGCTCACGATCATATAAGACATATTACCACGTTTAAACCAACAAAAATTGATGTTGGGTTCACTACCCCTTTAAACTTTCAACAAGCACAGACAACACAGTAACCACCATTTTGTTCAACAACAACAACAACAACTGGCGAATATCATGTTTAGGACAATTACAACGATTCACCCATCAATCACTTTATTGTTATACTGCGAGAGGGAATGGAGAGTAAGCATTCTCTGCAAAATGGCAAATACAAGCAAATGGCAAATACAATTCTTGAATCTTGAATCTTGATCTGGGGCGGCAGGATAGCTCAGTCTGGAAGGTCACCGGTTCAAGTCCCCGAAACATCTGGGCACTTGCCCTTGAGCAAGGCACCAGACCCACGACACTGCTCCCCGGGCGCTGTATATAAAATAGCTATACACACTGGTCCTAATACTAAGATGGGTTAAATGCAATGTATGACCAAAATAGAGAATTCAATCCTCCAGATGTAGATCTCTCTCAGGTCCCTATTTCAGTTCACTTATTTGAGTGGCATTCATCAACCCCCACTCCCCCCCCCCCCCCCCCCCCTTGTTCTGTCAAGGAGGCAGTGCTCAGGAACATTGGGTGAAGGTGTACCGATAGCAAACACATGCGCGGCAGCACTTATTGAAGTTTCCGCAAAAACAAAAAATTCCATGAAGTTAGCATGAATGGTGTGTGAGTGACACACAGCTGCGTGCCTCCAACTCCCAGCAGCCTCCACTGACTGGGCCCGCTCGCCCTCCCACATTCCGTCATGTTCAGCAAGTTTGGAAGGATGTTTTGTAAAAAAAAAAAAATCGGTTTGTTCTTACTCTCGGGCAGTCGCCTCTCCTCTCCTCACCCCGCTCTGTTCGTCTTCTCTCTCTCTCTCTCTCTCTCTCTCTCTCTCTCTCTCTCTCTCTCTCTCTCTCTCTCTCTCTCTCTCTCTCTCTCTCTCTCTCTCTCTCTCTCTCTCTCTCCCTCGCTCTCTCTGTCTCCATCTCTTTTCCTCTCGTTCTCTCTCTCTTTACCCCTTTCTCGCTCGCACTCTCGCTCTTTCCCTCCCTCTCTCTCTCTCTCCCTCACTCTCTCTATCGCCCTCTCTTTCCCTCTCTTTCCCTCTCTCTCTCTCTCTTTCTCTCTCTCTCTCTCTCTCTCTCTCTCTCTCTCTCTCTCTCTCTCTCTCTCTCTCTCTCTCTCTCTCTCTCTCTCTCTCTCTCTCTCTCCCTTCCCTTTCCTTCCTCCCATTGTTGTGTATGGGAGAGGTTGGTGTCATAAGAATGAATTGAATTTATCCCCTTCAGTGCAAACAACAGCAGACAGAATAGGAAGCTGCAGGAGCAACAAATCACCGTCTCGTGTCCCTTTTGGGGATTGGTGGAGTGTGTGTGTATGTGTGTGTGTGTGTGTGTGTGTGTGTGTGTGTGTGTGTATGTGTGTGTGTGTATGTGTGTGTGTATGTGTGTGTGTGTATGTGTATGTGTGTGTGTGCATGTGCACGTGACTGTGTGTTTGCTGATGGTGGGGTGTGTGTGTGTGTGTGTGTGTGTGTGTGTGTGGGGGGGGGGGGGGGGATGAGGAACAGGCAGAGCCACAGAGTTAGCCAGGGTCATTTATTAACATGTCATCTTCATAGTGGCCAGTGAACCAGCGAGGGATCCAGACAAATGATGTTAATAATACCAGTCCAGCCCCGATGGTGAGGAGCCACCGGCTCAATCAGATTGCCACCTTTGCAAGAAGCACCTGATGCTTGGAGAAGCCGGAGAGTGTGTGTGTGTGTGTGTGTGTACGATCATCGTCGGTTGATAGGGAGGGCATTCAACAACTAAAAAAAAGTTTTGCGTGCATTTTGTTCCACTTTGGTTCTCCGTGGATTCAAAAAAAGGTCTTTCTGTCATTTTTTAGATAGGGTTGTACAAGAACCTTAATGGAGTCATGGTAGGATATCGGTTATCCAGCCTTTCGGAAACGTGCCATGCCCTTCCCCTTGCGCTGTGTATCGTTTCTGTTACGCCTCTCGTCCACAACTCGCACTTTAACATACCGTATGCCCGTCGGGTTTCGCAAAAGGGGGAAAAGACACAAAAAGTGAACCAAAAAGTGACACACAGGTGATCCATGGCCAAAACCTTTGTGTCGCACCCTGGGAGAGGTGAGTGAACTGGAGGGAGGAGGGGGTGGGTGGGGGGTGGGGGGTGGGGGGGGGGGATAAGCGGGTGGGCGTTGATGCTTGTCCGGTGTCCACATCCAAGGACACTCTTTTTGTTATCCCCCCCCCCCCCCTCGGTGGGCCCGGAGGAAAGTCATCTCACGGTGGGTGTCAAAGTGTCAAAATAGGTCCCACTTAGGTCCCACGGCCTGGCAGTCCGCTTACCGAAGCGTACGCTATGCTCTGACGAGACCGGGGGTTTGAGTCCGCCTTGTTGCATTGCAGTCTTTTTTGTTTTCTGTCCACCGTGTCGACCGCTTGTCGTCTTAAAATAAGGACTAAACACAATTGAAATGTTTGGATTGTGCTTTTTTTTTATCAATAGTATTTTTTTGATAAAGGCCTGATTGTATGGGCAAGTAATGAGGGGCTAAAACCTTTAACACTTCATCATCATGTACGTTACATTGAAATTTGACTTTAGAACTGGCCTAGTTTTACCAGGAGATAAAGGGGATGCATGTCTTTTCCCACTGAAAAAGGTAGTTTTGTCATAATTGAAGGGTCTTCACATACGTCAAACTATACTTGACTAAACCGCCGGTGTATATCTCCAGCTGAATGAAAATAACTCCTTCTTAAAAGTTTCCTCTGGATCATTATTAAATATAATTACACAATTTAATGCTTAGAGGTTTACTAAAAATATGTCAGAGGAGAGATTCAGATAATTTGTGCCACTGATAAACAATGGAATCAATATCAAACAAAGAGACAGAGAGAGACAGACAAATAGACAGACATGGAGACAGAGAGACAGAGGGAGAGATAGAGAGACAGAGAGACAGAAAGAGAGAGAAACCGAGAGATAGACCGACAAATAGACAGAGAGAGAGTGAGACAGAGAGACGGATAGAGAGACAGATAAAGAGAAAGAAAGAGAGACAGAGAGACAGACAGAGAAACAGAGAGAGATAGACTGACAGATAGACAGAGAGAGAGAGACAGATAGCGAGTCAGAAAGTCAGAGAGACAGATAGAGTTTTGCAGAGAGAGATAGACCGACATATAGACAGAGAGAGAGAGAGACCGAGAGACAGATAGAGAGACAGAGAGACAAACAGAGAGACAGACAGAGTGACAGATAGAGAGAGACAGACAGAGAGACAGTGAGACAGATAGAGAGACAGAGAGACAGATAAAGAGAAACAGAGAGACAGAAAGAGAGCGAAACAGAGAGAGATAGACCGACAAATAGACAGAGAGAGAGAGAGAGAGAGAGAGAGAGAGAGAGAGAGAGAGGAGAGAGAGAGAGAGAGAGAGAGAGAGAGAGAGAGAGAGAGAGAGAGAGAGAGAGAGAGAGAGAGACAGATAACGAGACAGAAGGACAGAGAGACAGAGTGACAGAGAGAGAGAAAGAAAGAGAGAGAGACAAAGAGACAGAGAAACAGAGACATACAGAGAGAGAGAGAGAGAGGAATTCAATGAGAGACAGAAACAGGTTTCACCGTTAATGCCAATTCAGCCCGGCCCCCAGAGAGAGAGAAAGAGAGAGAGAGAGAGACATCCAACGGCGTAAGTCATTCATGCGCAAATTCATAATGGCGGATCACAATAGCGTTGAATAACGTGAGGTGCAAAAGTTCAGGCCTTCAGGTTCAGACTCCACGCGACTGCAGGTGGTCCACTGCACACATTCACAGTGTGCAGACCATCATGTATAAGATTCCTCCTCCTCCTACTACAGGGGCCGCGCTTAATTCACGAGGAAGGACCAGGCGCCACACAATGGACAAAAGGTTCCTGTTTTAATTGGCTTGACCGAACATTTTCATTACACACCAGAGGGGTATATCTTCCTCTGACAGCTCCCAAAGAGCAAGCTCGTTGGTTTTTCTAGTCGGCCGCCGCCGCCATTGTACGGCGCTAAGAGAACGGAGGCTGTGTTTCAACACGTCGACCACTGTAAGGAACGGAAGAAAGGGAACCGCATAACACGAGTAGAATCCACTTTTTGTTTTGTCTAGGAAACAATACGAAGAGTACAATGCAGCAAGGTTAATCAAACAATCATAAAGAGAGCCATTAGTCTTACCCAATTCTCTTTCTTTTTTGCGTTCGGAATGCTTTGGAAACAATAATGGGGCAATTAACGCGATACCGTTGAATTCGTGGTCGTCCGGACTGCGTGCGCGCAAAGTTTAGTGAATGATTTGCGGCGTCCACATAATTCATCACCGGACTGCGTTAAGTGTAATTGCTTTCATTAGCCAAGTCGTGTAGGCTGGGGTTAGCTGTGTGTTTATGTAGTTCCCTTTCGTCCTCGTGAAGTGTTGCCGGCTGTGATTTCCGTGATACTGTTGTGTTATTGTTATTTATCGGGGTAGATACAAAACGGAAAAATCTGCATTTCCTGGGGCCGTAACCGGCGCAACTTAGCATCTCATTAGCGTCGGCGCTCTACAGCTGTCGTTCAGATTTACCTGTGGTTATGGAACCAACGCGCCATTGTGAGCCTTATCCCCGAGCCATATACAGTACGGTCATGCAAATTCAGAGTCTTTCAACGGTGATTATGATAAATACGATAATCTCCTTATCTCATCGCAGTGTCTTTAGTTACACCGATGCGCTGTTAAATGCATCAATACCCCCGGAAATGGAGCAAAGCTGAAACTAATGCCACTGTTTCCATACTTGATTATTTGTTCCCCCCCCCCCCCCTGGCAAACTGGATGCTGACAGCCAACAGGAAAAACTGAAAAAAAGTTAGAAAAAGACACAAACAGTACAGTTCATTTTTTTATCTCGGATCTGGCACATTTGTTTTCCCCGTTTCCATGGAGACATTTAGAACTCAACACCAAGGCGTCAGGAAACGCCGTTCTCTCCTCTTTTGGATGTGCGGTGGTGATTGCCCTGTGGAAGTTTCCGGTTTTGTGTGTTGTTGGCGAACGCTCTGGCATATCACTCACTCAGCACACACCGCACTCCCATCTGGCCCCAGAGACCCATGGCCACAATTTAATGGAGACGTATTTACCTGTCCAGAGTCGCCCTCACAACCCAATGCGACTCTTCACCACGAGGCCATCGGCAACCCACATGATTGAGACCAACAACCTGCCTGCATATATATATATATATATATATATATATATATATATATATATATATATATATATATATATAGTATATATATATATATATATATAAATCTAAATCTCTCAATCTGGAGGATTGAATCCTCTTTATTGGTCACATACACACACACACAGTGAAATGTGTTTATCTGCATTTAACCCATCCTAGTATTAGGAGCAGTGGGCAGCTATTCTTATATACATCGCCCGGGGAGCAGTGTAGGGGTCTGGTGCCTTGCTCAAGGGCACCTCGGCAGTGCATCCAGGTGTTTCGGGGACTTGAACCGGCGACCTTCCCGGTTCTCAAAGCCAAGTCCCAACAGACTGAGATACCGCTGCCCCCATATATGTATACTGTATATATATAGTAATCTTAGAACTGTTTTTTACACCTAGTAGACTGTCTTTTAGCAACTGTAAACTGTACATTATAAATGATATATTACCATGCACTTTACTGCAACATTTAGACTCTGGTAAGACGTCAAATTATTTTCGTTGTACTGTACTTGTGCTGTGCAATGACAATACATTTGAATCTAATCTTTGAATCTAATATATATATATATATATATATATATATATATATATACTGTATATACCATTTTTAACAGCGTCCAAGTGCATATTCAGAGACATCAACCGCCTCTGTACGGGGCTCTTTGTATCATCTGTGGCGAGGAGCACACCATAACTCACCTGACCTTGCGGTTGGTCACACCTTTTCCCTCCTCCTCCTCCTCCTCCTCCTCCTCTCCTCCTCCTCTTCTCCTCCTCCTCCTCCTCGCCGGGATATCCACTCTATCATCGGGGAGCGCAAGGACGAGGGGGATACACCGCGGCGACGCGGCTGGCAAAGGGGGCCGTAAATATTATTTAAGGAGTGGACGCGTGTCACCTGTAAATACCAATAAACGCCATTACCTCACTTCATAGCATGTAGCCGTAACGGAGTGATGAATAGGCGTCAATAAAAACGGCTTCTGAGAGCTCATTGATTTTGGATTTCTGTGCGCTTGTGTGTGTGTGTGTGTGTGCGTGTGTGTGTGCGTGTGTGTGTGTGTGTGTGTACATGTGTTTCTGTGTGTGTGTGTGTGTGTGTGTGTGTGTGTGTGTGTGTGTGTGTGTGTGTGTGTGTGCGTAGGTGTGCGTTTTGCGATAATGTTCAGCACTTACCGCAGTCTGCTGACACAGTGTGGCCAACACTCCCGAAAGCTATTAGCGACGAGCATAATGCTTCCAGCACCTTCTCACTCCAGCCAAGGTCGCCTGCAACCTCCCCCCCCCCCCCCACACCACACACCCCCACCCCCCCCCCTTCATCTCCTCAAATCCCATCATGTGTCACCAACAGTCTGGAGGAGCAATGACAACATATTGCGACGACAAGCAAGCAAAGGAAAATAAAAAAAAGTTTGGCTGTTAATTGTGCCACATAATTCAATTTTGATTAATAATTAACGTCGGTTTTACCTCCCCTCCCCCGACCCCCCCCCCCCCCCCCCCTCCCCCACTTCCCCACTTCCCCTCCCCTCAACTAAATATCCATAATTAATCAACAAGTCATAGCAGAGAGACGGCTAATTGGTTTGAAAACCCCAAACCTGAATGCTTAATTCACGGGATGGGGGGGGGGGGGGAGGGGGAAGGGGGGGAGGGGGGAGTTGACATCGCTAATTGCGAGAGTAATCAAAGATCCACCCTTTGGGAATTGACGAGGGGGGATTGTTGAATGCGGTGTTAGGCCTGATGCTGCGCCAGTGTTTTCGTGACAGCTTCATCTATCACCTGAGGAAGATGGCGGGTGACAGTAGCGGTAAGCGGCGGCGGCGGCGCCGGGGATCCCCGCATCGGGGTCGCACTCGCAAGCAAACCCCGACGCTAGCGCTAATGCTAACGCTGATTGAATCATTTAGAGCGGAGCTCACTTGTGGCTAATCTGTTTCACGCATCGCCGTCCACGGGCGGCGACACGCTATGCCGACGCCACGCCTGTGTCAACACGTGCGCTTTTACTGTACCAATTTTTAGACGTTTGTATAAAAAAAAAGATAAACATATTAACGTGATTCAGATTTAGATTATGTATATTATTGCTTTTTTGTCACATGTATAAGGTAAAGTACATGTGTACAGTGAAATGTCACTGTACATTGTACAGTGAAATGTTATCGCAAGCTATCCGAAGTTAAGTTACAATATGATGAAAAAAAATTGACAGAAATTCTAAAGTAAAACATGAACGACAGTCACTGTTACAATTATGTAAGAGAAATAATTCACTGGAAAGAAAATGTGTTGAACTTTGAGTCACCGAGTGACACCGTCTTCCGATCTATATTTAGTCACACGGCCCTTATTGCCCAGCCTTGGCTGGTTTCCTTGGCTGCGATTGGCCGGGGATTATTATAACCGCCCACTCGGTGATTATTTGACTTAAAGGGCTACATTGTCCTTGGAAATGGCATCTGTCTTTTTGTGCGTTCGCCTTTTGCTTTAATTGAAGGGGCTTTTTTTCTTTTTTTTTTCGTCCAAAGATTTATTACCGGCCCCCGGAGTGAGACTGAACCTAAGAACCTAAGAGACTTAGGTTCTTGTGGTCCAAGAAAGGTACAAGAAGAAGGACGGAGTTTAAATGTGTAGTGTGTCAATGTCATTTGAATATTCGGTTAATAATATTAAGTAATATTAAGACACTTTTATCCACAGCAGTGAATTCAGATACACCCCAGGAAACAGGGGGGACGATAGGGGGGGGACAAGATCTGAGATGCCTACAGGTACTGTTGTGCCGTGGACAACGGGAATCAAACCTTGTACCTGTTGGCTGGGGGGGGGGGGGGGGGTACACTATCCTCCATCCCTCTACCAACACCAGAATAACACTCCTCAAATATCTATGAACTACACCAACAATAATTGCTCTTTTTTGTTTAATGAGAGTGGATTTATACCGGATGTGTGGAATCAATGTCTAAACCCTGGACTTATGACACACCACACACACACACACACACACACACACACACACACACACACACACACACACACACCACACACACCATCACACCACAGGACCCTGACACCTCCACGTCAAAGCCCCCATATGCAAACACTCTCCCCCCTCCTCTTCAGCACCACACACACACCTCCCTGTCTCAGCATCTCCACGGGGAGTCTGTCCATCGCTTCATCCATCTGTCCATCGCTCATCAGCAACGCTGCTCTGAGTTTTCCTCCGAGTAAATCTGGAGAGCCTTGAGAGACGGGGGGTTGTGGGTATGGGGGGGGACGGGGGGAGGTTGTGGGTATGGGGGGGGACGGGGACGGGGACGGGGACGGGGGGGGGGGGGGGGCCAGCTGGGGGTTAAAGGGCTAATTTCCTGAATTGATCTTAAGTGCCTGGTGGCTGCTCCCCCGATGCCCAGGGTGCGAGAGAGACACCTCGAAGGCTCCCTGTGATTGATCCCTCGCCATCGATTGGCGGACGCACACGGTGGGTGGGTGGGTGGGGGGGGGGGGGGGGGGGGGGGCATGGCAGCTGCAGATGGGGAGGGGGAGGGGGGAGGGGGAGGGGAAGTTCCGTGCTCGCCGCTAATGGCGGCCAATACAGATGTGGGGTTCGCCGGGGCAGGTGCGATTAGTCCTGACGTCTAATGCCGCCGGCGATGGAGACGCCGGAGGAGGAGCCCGGTGAGAGGTGGCGGCGGTGGTTGCGGCGGTGGTGGCGGTGGTGGTGATGGTGGTTCACTCATACAAAGCGAATGGATTTCTTTTGAACCTTCGTGTTACTATTTAGTCATGTAGCAGACGCTTGTTATCTCCGGTGAATGGTTTAGACGCTATTTATTTAGGAGTCGGTTGAGGCGGCGTCATGCTGTACAGACATTAGGGTGTTGGACTCACCTCACCTGCTGCCCTATACCTGCTCCTTCTAAGAAAGAGAGAGAGAGAGAGAGAGAGAGAGAGAGAGAGAGGGGGAGGAGGAGAGGGGGGGGAACAAAAACAAAGAAATCAAGTTTTTTTTTCCATTCTGGAAAAACAAGTCAAAAACACCCTTCTTTGTTAGCCGGGTTAATTTTCCCCCGCACACAAACCACCGGGCCTGGCTGGCCGGGAACACTCTTTTCTCTCTCTTTCCTTGGATGATTGCGACCCAAGCCTCGTGCCGGGGAGAGAGGGGGAGAGAGGGGGAGAGAGGGATGGGTGAGGGATGGGTGGTGGGGTGGTGGTGGGAGAGGAGAAGAGAGGATGCAAAATAGGTGGAGAAAAACAAAAGCAACCCAAAAAAAGAAAAAACGATTGCGACCAAAGCATCGCGCCCGGGGAGAGAGAGAGGGGAGAGAGGGGAGAGAGGGGAGAGAAGGATGGGTGAGGGATGGGTGGGATGGTGGTGGTGTGGTGGGTGGTGTCGGAGGAGGAGAAGAGAGGATGCAAAATAGGTGGAGAAAAAAAAAACCCAACAACAAAAAAACCAACAAACTCCCCGCTCCTCTCACCTCACACCCCACCACCACCACCAGTCCCTTCTCCCCATCTCTCGTCACACATTACCTGTTTGACCATTTTCACATCAGTGCCCGGCCTCAGCCTCAGCCTCAGCCTCAGCCTCATCCCTAGCCGGCCTCCGGAGCATCAGATTACGAACACAAATCAGCGCTTGTCACAGCTGTGGCAGCGGCGTCCCTGAGAGCGCCTGGCAGGCTCCGCCGGGACGGGGGCCGCGGTTCCGAATGTGTCCGCTCTGATATTTCTCTTCCCCCCTCTCTATCTCCTATGACCTGATAAGGCGCAGCCGCCCCCCTAATGAAGCTATTGTGCGGCTGTCTGAAGCCATTGTCTTCCAACCTAAAGGGAGGGAGAGATGGGGAAGGAGGGAGGGAGGGAGGGAGGGAGAGAGAGAGGGAGGGAGGGATGGAGAGAGAGAGGGAGGGAGAAGTTTATTTTCTGTCCCTTTTTCCTTTTTTTACCTATAATGGTTAACGTGTCTCTGTCTCCTTTCCCTCTTTCTATTCTCGATGTTTGTATGTTTCTGTGTGTGTGTGTGTGTGTTTCTGTGTGTGTGTGTGTGTGTGTGTGTGTGGTGTGTGTGTGTGTGTGTGTGTGTGTGTGTGTGTGTGTGTGTGTGTGTGTGTGTGTGTGTGTGTGTGTGTGTGTGTGTGTGTGTGTGTGTGTGTGTGTGTGTGTGTGCTGGGGATATGCACAGTTTTATTTTATGTTTGTTTAACTTCCCCGATTGAAATTTCATATATTTTGGGAGAGCGCTGTCACGTTTACTAACCGTGGAGAAGGTAGAACCTTGGTTGTATTGATAGGGGTTGGTTGAATATATCTACAAAATGATAGTGTCTTGCTCATATACAGTATGATATATATACGAGGATGGAAAATGAAACCAATTGTGGTATTTCAGGTTTTAAATATACTATTTTAGCAGTACCATTACAAATATATTGTTGTGTGAGACCAGACGTTAACAGTGGTTATGCCAACGACACCAGAGTGTTGATTGGTTGCCGTCTGACAGTCAAACCGTAACATATATGGACACTATTGTGTGTGTGTGTGTGTGTGTGTGTGTGTGTGTGTGTGACACATCACTGCAATTGTGAATTTGTGTCAATAATATGACATATGTTCATCGATGAATAGTGGAATTGAGTATTAGTGGTGGTGCAGTTGTACTGGGGAGAAAGCATTCCATTGTACTTGTTGCACAAGGCAATTAAATATCTTCAATCTTTGAATATCGATATGTGTTATGTTGATACCGTGACTATTGTGTTCAAAACCTCAACAAAACCACTTTGTGTGTGGAGTGTTCTTGGTTCAACGGTCAAATTGAACGTCTGATCTCGAATTCCAACTCGAAACACCGGTTTGAATTTTCCTTCACAAAGTATAAATACCTATTTTAAATCACCACTGTATTTCACATATAATCTATAAGCCATAAACGTCATGCCAACTGACGTCTGCTGTAGTGCTGTACTGCATCCAGAACTCACAGAAAGAGGGGGAGATTCAGTTCAAAAGGCTGCGATGTGTATAAATACACTGTCTAAATGTCACATTTCACCCCCCCACCACCCACCACACACACACACGCACGCACGCACGCACGCACACGCACAC
>CM051007.1:24399507-24402007 GCA_027704905.1 Muraenolepis orangiensis
GGCTTGGCTTTTATTCTTCTCTTCCGTGTTTAGCGGCCTGACAGGGAACATCTGTCAGTCTACAGGACACCAGCTCCCCTTCTCCTCCTCCTCGCTCTCTTCTTCTTCTTCCTCTCTTCTCTTCTTTTCTTCTTCTTCTTCTCCTGTGTCTTCATCCTCTGTTCCCACAGGAGTGTCTTGTCTTTAAACCACCGATGCCAGGCGACAACTTTGTAGTCCCCCGAGAGTGAGAGGAGTACCCAGGGAATCAGGCGCCATTTAGCTCATAAGAGCTTCTTCATCTCTCTCTCTCTCTCTCTCTCTCTCTCTCTCTCTCTCTCTCTCTCTCTCTCTCTCTCTCTCTCTCTCTCTCTCTCTCTCTCTCTCTCTCTCTCTCTCTCCCAATCTACCTATCCTTCTCTCTACCTATCTCACGCTCTAACTCTCTTTCTCTCTGTCTCTCGCTCTCTCTCCAGCCGTCCATATCCCAATCTGTCCCTCCCTCCCACTCTCTCTCTCTCTCTCTCTCTCTCTCTCTCTCTCTCTCTCTCTCTCTCTCTCTCTCTCTCTCTCTCTCTCTCTCTCTCTCTCTCTCTCTCTCGTCCGTTGGGAGGCGTCCATCTCTCTCATTCTATCCCTCTTTTTATGTTCTACCGTTTCACATTAGGTGGCCTCGTTCATCCCCCTCCTTGTCTCACATCATCTGTCTTGTTCCTCCTCCTCCTCCCCCAAACCCCCTCCCCCCCCCTGCCCCCCCCTGCCCCCCCTCCTCCCCACCTGCCTCCCCCCTCCTCCCCCTCTGTCCCCTCAACCCACCCCGGCTCCTAACATTTTCCTTTCTTTATCATCAGCTGTCGGAACATCTCATCAGAGGACCAGATGCACACCTCGTGGGTGTCATGTGTTGTGTGTTGTGTGTTGTGTGTCGTGTGTTGTGTGTTGTGTGTTGTTGTGTTGTTGTAGTACTAGTGATATGATTTCTTTCATTGCCCTTTTGTTCATACATCTAATGTAGTGTGGTCTTACTTTGCTTTTAAGAGAGAGAGAGAGACGATCAGCCTCTCTGGATGAGATGAGAGAGAGGACACATAAAGAAACAGAGCAAGGGAGAGTGAAAGAGAAAGAAAACAAAAGAGATTGTGAGAGGGAGACGGCGAGAGAGAGAGAGAGAGAGAGAGAGAGAGAGAGAGAGAGAGAGCGAGAGAGAGAGAGAGAGAGAGAGAGAGAGAGAGAGACAGACAGACAGACAGACAGACAGACAGACAGACAGACAGACAGACAGACAGACAGACAGACAGACAGACAGACAGACAGACAGACAGACATACAGCACTGGACAGAGAGAGAGAGAGAGAGAGAGAGAGAGAGAGAGAGAGAGAGAGAGAGAGAGAGAGAGAGAACGATTGAGAGACAGACAGCGAGAGAGAGAGAGAGAGAGATAGAAGCTCAGCCTGTCTGGCACTGGCACTGACAAAGCCACTGGGTTCAATTTCCAGTGTCCACAACCTACAACCACATCGTAGCCCCCCACCCCCCCCACCTCTCCTCTCACCACCTGCTCCTTACCTCCATGTCCTATCTGCTGTATGAAAACCTAAACCTTGTGGGTAAACAGTATTCGCGTATATATTCTGTGACACACACACACACACACACACACACACACACACACACACACACACACACACACTTGTCTCAGGCTGTTCCGACGGGGACGAGGAGGACGAGGACGTCCGCAGTTAAAAAACATTAGATTTAGAACAGCGGAGGCCCAGCTCCTCCTCGTCCGGGGGGAGAAAAATAAAAGTCCATTAAGACTTTAACCTGGGATTCCTGGTGCATATATATATATATATATATATATATATATATATATATATATACATACATATATATATATATATATATATATATATATATATATATATATATATATATATATATACATATATACACGCTCGGCGTTCATCTTGACTTAGGATGGATGGTGTCATTGCGTATCAGCGGCTCATTATCCCCCCCCTTGTAGCGCGAGGTTGTAAATCCATTACATCATATATTATGCTCCTCCCTAATTAGCCATAAACCTGATTTGTGCGGCCCTGCCTTTTTATACGTCCCTCAGAACCTGCCGTCCCCGTCGTCGCCGGGTAGGGGAAGCCGTGCGTGTGTGTGTGTGTGTGTGTGTGTGTGTGTGTGTGTGTGTGTGTGTGTGTGTGTGTGTGTGTGTGTGTGTGTGTGTGTGTGTGTGTGTGTGTGTGTGTGTGTGTGTGTGTGTGTGTGTGTGTGTGTGTGTGTGTGAGGCCGCCGGCTCTCTCTCTCTCGCTCTCTGGAAGCCCTGCCCGCGGCAAGATACCTCTGATAGTCGGTTGGGGCTTCGGAACCCGGAAGGTCGAGATCGCCGGTTCAAGTCCCCCCCCCCCCCCCCCCCCCCCCCCGAAACACCTGGAAGCACTGCCGAGGTGCCCTTTAGCAAGGCACTGGACCCCCTACACTGCTGCTCCCCCTCCGGGCGTTGTGT
>CM051007.1:24407007-24422007 GCA_027704905.1 Muraenolepis orangiensis
GCGTGGTTATATATGTTATCTAGAGTTATAGTTGGGTCTTTTCAAGATTAAAAGATTCAAGAAGTACAATGGAATGCTTACTCCCCATTCCATCCCTGCAGTATGGACTTTTTTAAACACTATACTATGAAAAATACTGTACACAATAAAAAAAGAACAATAGAAAGAACAATAAAGTGATAAATTGTGCAAAAAGCGTTTAAAAAGCATTTTAAAGTGCCAGTAGTGCAGCAGCATCATGCAGTCCAGTGAAGAGCAGTGCAGTGGCTCTAATGAGTCCAGAAAGTCCAGCAAATGGTAGTGATAGCATGATAGTGTAATGATAGTGTAGTGTAATTAAATAATGAACCTTTATTTATACAAATAACCTTTTTACCTTTTATCCCACCATTATTAAGGTGTATGTGTTTGGGTCCATTTCCCTCTCTCTGTTCATGTTTCCATGACATGATAGATTTGATCGATTTTCTCAACCTTTGACCGGAAGTACAGATAAACGGGAAGTCGTGCTACAGTGTGTGTGTGTGTGTGTGTGTGTGTGTGTGTGTGTGTGTGTGTGTGTGTGTGTGTGTTTGTTTGAGAACACAGGTCATGCAAGTTGTGCTGAAGGTGGCCCTACCTGCTATTGGCAATTTAAGAATACCTCCTATTGCCCTTGATGGCCCAATGGCCTCTGCATTTAGTCTACGGTCTGGCTTTTCTAAAGTGTTTCTCGCCTGTCTGGTTCAGTTTAGTGAAGTTCAGTGTGAAGGCCAAACCAACTTCCAGTTCCAAGTCTAAAACTAACTCAATCATCTTGGTGTTAGTATCCACATAACATAACATTACATTTGTAATATATATATATATATATTCGGCATTTAGCAGACGCTTTTATCCAAAGCGACTTACAATAGTGTATTCAACAAAGGAAGGTTAGAGAACAACTCAAAAGTGCATTTCATTCCTAACAAGTTACCAAGAACTGGGCCAGTGCCAAACCAGGGCCAAAGTACATTAAGTTGGCAAACAATCGAAGAATATCTAACTAACACGCAAACAATCTACTTAGAAAGATGCTAGTACGCTAGTAAAAAGTGATAAGTGGGTGCGCTAAGGAAGGATCCGGGTAGTGTTTCCTGAAGAGGTGAGTTTTCAGGATATAAATTACCCAGTAGAAGGGGATAATCAATTAACAGCAACACAATGGGGATTGCCACATTGTACTCTTGTACGCTACCAAGACACTATTAGGCACACCCTTTATACATAGGAGCCTCTTAAATAAAAAACTACAACAGGATATTAATTATTAAATAAACACTGCATTTTAACGTTCATCACCGTGCAGCAAGAATAACTCTTATTATCACGGGTGAATTAACACTTTCATTTTCATGTCAAAAAAATTAATTGTCTCCCTTAACAGCTATCCCCGGGGGGGGTGGAGTTAAAGAAAAGATTAAGAAAGGTATAATAATAATAGTACGTTCGAGAACACCAGGAGTGCTAATTGCAGCTTTCAAAGTCCCCGTAACAAAACGTCGACTTGTCCGAGGTCCTCCATTTTGACTTTGACTTTAACTATCTTATCTCCGAGAACCGCTTTGAAGCAGCAAGAAACCGTTGCTTGTTGCTTTCTGCTTTATATATATATATGTATGTATGTATTTTTATAGGCATTTGAAGGTGAAGGAAGACAGGAAAATGGGTCTAGTTTTCTACAACGTTTAACCAGTGGTGAAGTGTCAGGGCCTTCAAGGTATTCAGAGAAGACCCTGGAACCCTCAGATGAAACTAATTGTAAATTAATTGTGGAATTAATTGTGTTAATAAAATGTAATAACATTAAATTTTAATTAATAAATGAGAATCGTATCTGTGTTGTTGATCTGTTATGTTAGATTTGTCTTTCTCGGTCCATGCACTTCACATTTGAGTGGTTTTGTGTTGATGCAACCAATCAGATATTTTTCTGGGTTGCGCGGAAGAATATCTTTCAACCAAAGTACTCGGGAATGCCCTGGCCCTTAAACTGAATGACAGCGTACGTTTGGATTGACAATTTGATCAACCAATCATATATTGGTTTGTAGCCAATGGGCGTATTCTTTCAGATTTCTCCACAGTTCCATAGCACGCTAGAAGGTCCAGTTAATTCACTGGCTCAAGACAGAGGATCTAGCTTAGTGCTACATTGGTTTTATCTCCTTAGGTTTTTTATGTCGAAATGGCAACTGGTGAAGATGATGTTGTTGCGGAATTGTTGTTAGTACCCTTTTCAAGACGACCAGTCAGTGAAAAGATTGATACTATAAAACAGTTGTAATGATCCCTGTCGCCACTGCTTCTGTGGAAAGGACATTTTCCGCCCTCAAACGGATAAAAACATATGGAGGAACAGAACAGGACAATCCCGACTCACTGAATTAGCATCCATAACTATTGAAAAGCAACTTCTTTTGGATCTGAAAAGCAGTGATCAGCTTTATGACCGGGTTATCGAAACATTCATCCAGAAGGACAGGAGAATGGATTTGGTCTTTAAGTGAACATCATTGGTGAGTGAGACTCATTTGTCTTTGCTGGTTTTGTCTCAGTGTTGCATCTCGTTGAGCTGGTTGTTGCATTTTGTTGCCACACACTTAGTTAATGGCTGTCTTGAGTTTGTTAAGCATTGTTGTGCATAAATTAAATTGAGAGTTTTGACTTGATCTTTCTTTGCATTGGTAATTGTTGCGAAGGTATGGTTGTGTGGCAGCCATTTGTCTATGAAACCTAATCGTCCTAGCTGAGTGGAGTAGGCCCTAATGCTGTGTGACGATGTAGCAAGCTACAGTACAGTACCAGGACAGTAAGTCATCGAGGGACAGTCTAAAATGCTTAACGTGAAAAGGCTTAACGTAACTAAGAGTTACAAAACCGCAAAACCAAATTGATCTGGCATATGTCTTGTCATTGGCACTTTCACCTGTCAAAAAATCAAAACCTAAATCCTACTATTACGGATGTTATGTTACATTAAGTGTTTTCTACTCCATCCATGCCATTATAAAGAAAAGGCTTAACATAACTAAGAGTTACAAAACCGCAATCAGTAATCACCTATTTTCTCTGGCATATGTCTTGTCATTAGCACTTTCACCTGTCAAAATGTCTAGGGGGGGGGGGGGGTCTACAGAAGGTCCAGTTGTGATAGACACGGTTTGCCACTGCAACTGGACTAGCTGCACTCCACTTCACAAAACGCCTTTTCACTTTATATTTATATTTATATTTATACTTTACTGTTTATAGTGTCAGATTCACAAATTCATATATTCTGCAATTATGTAAATATGTACATTGTGTATTCCTTTAGTATTAGTATTTTTGGAAATTTGTAATTTTTGGAAGTTTTGTAATTTTGGGGTAAATTTTCAAATGTTTTATTCTTATAATTCTGTAACATCACTTCAATCACTTCATCAATTATGTTTACATCTTCAGATCTGGCCATTACATTTTACTAGATTGTACACTGTACCTTTTTACATGTGACAAATAAACCAAATCTGAATCAGAATCGGAATAATCCGATTTTCACTAAATTGACCAGGATTTACCAGGACCAGAACAGGTTTACCTGTTACTAGGTAGGAATAATTATTCTACAGCAATACATTTAGTTTCCACTTTGTACTCTTGTACTCCACTAACACAATAATAGGCACACCCTTTATACATAGAAGTCGATAAGTCGAGAAGTCTTTAACTACCAAAGTTTTACTTTTAACATCTGTGATCTTGGAGATTTAAAGTGAAAGAAAAAGTGTGAAAGAAAACTGAATCGGTGAATATGTGCACTGAATTATTCAGAAGATTGAGCAAAAATCCCAAAGAAATTGGCCCTTCTTCCGCTTACAGAATACAATCACACTAAAACGGTTTCCATCTGCAATTTAAATAATCCCACCATTTCTACCAACTTGACTGTAATCAGGCTATTTGTGTCTGTGTGTCAATAGCACAAGAAAATAGTGAAATATTGTCCAGAACTTCTAAAGGTAGGTAGGAGTGCAGACACGTTTTACAACATTGAGGCATCAAAAAAGGTCGTGAAATGTGAAACATTGTATAAAAAATACCTCTTGCCATTGTGTCGCAAAGCGCAATGCTCTGTTAACGCTAACAGGCAGCGAACTCTGGGTGAGGGATGTGGAAGAGTGGAAGTTGTCAGCAGGAGTGTCATCTCAAAAAATACTAGTCTTTAGATGCAGAGGTGGGTACTTACGTGTCATATATATTTGCAACGTTCACCGAAGTACATTTTTGTATAAATTGTACTTGAAGAAGTAGTTTTAGTGTAACGTATAGTTTTCACTTTTATTTGTTTTATTTGTCAAGAAAACGTTTTCCGTTATGTTTGGATTCATTCGTCGTGGTACTTTTGTTAATTTATAATTTTATATTTATTTATACTTATATTTTTAAGAGGCATCTGGTCAGATGGTCCCAGGTCTGCTGGCGCTCTACTTGTCACATGACTGGAGAGAAAAAGTGAATAATGGTTGAAGCTACAGCAGGAGAGTGGCTTTCAAATAGCGCTAGCAGATAATATTTACTTTTACCTGAGGAAGACCATCTTTGGTGGAAATAATTTGTCATGTCCAAATGACAATCAAATTTGTTTTTACTTTTAAGTTCTTCAAAACAAGGTTTTTGTTTTGTTGTTGCAGTAAATACTTTTGTACTCTAACTAAAAGTTAGTTATTTTGATGACTTAAGTAAGTAAGTTTTTGGTTAAGAAGAAGAAAGGTCTTGCGTTATTAAGCCACAAGGCTTTAATCAGTGATTCTGAAGATCACTGAATTGGGGTTTAGGAATGTGTATGTGTTTTTCATAGTATATATCCTGTATGTTGTGGCATGTTTTAATTATGACATGTTATGTCATAATAGTGTTATGTGCATGTTTTATGACACATGAAGACAGTTTTTGGCCACAATGCCTTCATGATACCGGAGTCCTTTCGTGTATTCCTTATCTCAATCGTGACCTCCTCCCGAGGCAATGGCAACAGGCACCGTCCATGGCAAAACAACATCCAATCTACATTACTTATAATTTACTCAGACATGAATAACATAAAATAAAATATAATAAATAAACATCAAAGCGATGCCGTCGTGGCTGTTGTATGAACACTTTTGACAATCTTCTATTAGCGGCCCGGCAGCTCCAGAATCCACTTCCTTTGAGAATCACTTCTTGAGTCAAGATCACACGCTTTACCTGAGCTCTTTAAAACCACACACACACACACACACACACACACACACACACACACACACACACACACACACACACACACACACACACACACACACACACACACACACACAGAGACACACACACACACACACACACACACACACACACACACACACACACACACACACACACACACACACACACACACAGCAGCAGCAATGGGAAATGCAATAATTAATTAATAAATAAACACATTTCCCCCCCCCCCCGTTCATCAACGTGCAGTAAGAATAGCTCTAATTATCACGGGTGAATTAACACTTTCATTTTCGTGTCAAAAAATTAATTGTCTCCCTTAACAGCTATCCCCAGAGAGGGTGAGGTGGGGGGGAGGGGTTGGGGGTGGTAGTTAGGCGGGGGGGGGGAGTGAGTAAAAGAAAAGAATAAGAAAGGTAAAATAATAATAAAAATAATAATAATAAAACATTCTAGACCGCCAGGAGTGCTAATTGCAATTCAAAGTGCAGCATTTTATGTTTTATTAATTATTCCTGACTATGGTCATGGAGACGTTGCAGAAAGTCCCATGTAGAGAGATGATATGGGATGAGATGAGAGATGGGATCATAGAGAGAGGGGTGACCTCAGGTGACCTCAGGTGACCTCTGGTCTGAGGTGACTCCTCCCAGGTCGTCCATTTTGTCTTTCATTTCAACCACGAAAACCACTTTCAACTGCAAACCACTTTGAAGCCGCATATACTGTATATATATATATATATATATATATATATATATATATATATAAATATAAATATAAATAAATATATATAAATATAAATATATATATATATATATATATATATATATATTTATTTATTTATATTTATATTACATTACAGTCATTTAGCAGACACTTTTATCAAAAGTGACTTACATAGTGCGTTCAACAAAGGTAGGTTAGAGAACAACTCGTCACCAAAAATCAAAGGTGCATTTCATTCCTAACAAGTCTCAAAGAACTGAACCAGTGCTCGGGTAAAAGTACAATAAGTTCAGGTTAAAGAACAATAAGGTAAAAGAACAATACGTTGGAAAACAATAGAACAATATCTACTTAGACAATCTACTTAGAAAGACGCTAGTAAGCTAGTCAAAGGTGGTAAGAGGACGCGCTAGGAGGAAGTATCCGGGCAGTGTTTCTTGAAGAGGTGAGTTTTCAGCCTGTGGCAGAAGATGGGCAGTGACTCTGCAGATCCTGGATTTCAGTCCTGACATCCGGCTTTTGTGCCTTTATGGACAGTACAGTGAAGGCAGGGACGGGGCCACGCAAGTAGGTTGAAAGAAAAGAGAGGATTGCAGGTGATTGACCCAGGTCAGAGGTGAACCTGGGTCACTACGAGGCCTATCGCCTGTCTTTAACCAGGGAGCCAGCCAGCTGGACAGCTTAATGTTGTATTACCTAGCTCTGATAGTGCTCCAACTAAAGGGTGACCATATACTATACATATATATATTTTTCTGCTATGGGCAGGATAGCAGCATGTGTGTGTGTGTGTGTGTGTGTGTGTGTGGTGGGGGGGGGGGGGGGGGGATAGGGGGGGGGTTAATGATTGAGATGCAGTTTGACCAATGTTTGCGTACAGGGCTTCAGTTGTAGCCCACTTGACCGACCAATGGTGGCATGATGCAAGAAGGCGGGACATAAGGAGGTAATGTCAACGTAAGGTAAAGTAATGCGGCTTTTGGCGATTTATAAATGCCTTTTTTCTAGGGTCCCAACCATAGGACATGTCCGGGAAAAAGAGGACGTCTGGTCTATCCAACAAGAAGTTGTGGTGTCTTTTGAAAGTATGACTATGCATACAGCCTTGTGATCCACAGGTGAAACCAGCGTGAGAAATCTAAGTCTAATTCGGGTAGCGTTAGGCATCTATGCCCTGGTCTATGGGAGAGTCTATCATGAAATCTGTGTTAAAATGGCGTTAAGCATAGAAATATAACCCTTGATTGAATTGAGTGTTTCCAACATTAACATCAATCACACGAACAGCAACAACATTCATAACAACATCAGTCTTTGACGTCAATCGCATTTTTGTTGAATTACATTTTAGAACCAACCAGTAGTGTATTGCATCACCGGATGTACTGTATGCCACATGCTTTTTGAGTGACTGACGCCGTGAGAGAAAGAGAGAGAAAGAGAGAGAGAGAGAGAGAGCATGACCAGCCTAGGTCCCTCGCCCCCGCCCCCATTCTCGCATGTTAACGTCTGAGTGAATATCCGTGTACCTGTTACCGGATGACAGAGTGAGTGAAAGAACGTGTAAGGGTATTTGTGTGCACGTATATGTGTGTGTAATGTAGTGTGTGTGTGT
The DNA here is from genome assembly GCA_027704905.1 of Muraenolepis orangiensis. Classification (NCBI taxonomy): domain Eukaryota; kingdom Metazoa; phylum Chordata; class Actinopteri; order Gadiformes; family Muraenolepididae; genus Muraenolepis; species Muraenolepis orangiensis. The sequence goes on from CM051007.1 coordinate 24,414,620, forward strand.
GAAGTGTGTGTGTGTGGTCAACCCACCGGTGAATACCAGTGCATTAGCTAGGCCATTAGCGTGTTTAGCCGCCTGTAATGCGCGAGCGTTACTGACACATGTGGGTGCCCCGCTCCACTTAGCCGCTGCGCATGACGGACGGGACTGACACGCCAGGTGACAGTTGGAAAGGGGGCAATATGTCTACCACTCTGTTAGGAAGTCTCTTAGGGGAAGAGGAGAAAAGAAACCCGCCGTTTGGTTAACCAGGCAAGTCTAGCTAGCTAAGCCCGTTAGCTAGACTCTCACTTTCGGGCCTGGATTTGCATAAAACGGCGGTAAATACCATAATTGTAAGATATATTCAGTGTATCCATATCCTGTTTGGGGCCCTTTCTACGCGTTTATTAAAAACGTGTTACCTTGAGTGTGCATACGTTTCGGGGGGGGGGGGAGCCCAGTGGGAAGCGAACCTGTAACAGACTAACTAAAAGAAACACAGGGTATAACAATTTCTGAATAACATGGCGCACCTTGAACCGCAAGTTTGGGCGCAACAATAGCTTGAGGAGGGCACTCCTCAAGCTATTTGGCTGCTTGTTAAGTTTGCTGAAAAACGAAAAACAATGCAATATTTAAGAAATGATGCCGTTGCGAGGTCTAATTCACTTTATTGTTATTGTTAGTGTGTACAGTATTTATATCTAATATATATATAATTTGTATAGAGTATTTGTATAGTAGTTTAGAAAATTCATACTGCGGGAGGGAATGAGGCGTAAGCATTCCATTGTACTTGAATCTAGAATCTTGAATCTCGTAAATCTTGAATCTTGAATCTACTTGTTAGTTATGCAGCCCCTCGATAGCTCAGGTCTAAATGGTGACAGCATCGGATATCAAACAAGAGCCAATAAGCTTACGTATATATACTGTCACTATGTGTATGTGTCTTGAATAGATCTGCCGTTTATAATGCACCCTCTTTGGAGGAAAAAGTCTAATGAGATGGTATGTGAACGAGGACAGATGACTAGGGTTTTCCTGAGAGAGCCTACTTCTCTCTCTCTCTCTCTCTCTCTCTCTCTCTCCTCTCTCTCCTCTCTCTCTCTCTCTCCTCTCCTCTCCTCTCTCTCTCTCTCTCTCTCTCTCTCTCTCTCTCTCTCTCTCTCCTCTCTCTCTCTCTCTCTCTCTCTCTCTCCTCTCTCTCTCCTCCTCCTCCTCCTCCTCCTCCTCCTCCTCCTCCTCCTCCTCCTCCTCTCTCTCTCTCTCCCTCCCTCCCTCCCTCCCTCTCTCTCTCTCTCTCTCTCTCTCTCTCTCTCTCTCTCTCTCTCTCTCTCTCTCTCTCTCTCTCTCTCTCTCTCTCTCCTCTCTCTCTCTCTCTCTCTCTCTCCTCTCTCTCCTCTCTCATCTCTCTCTCTCTCTCTCTCTCTCCTCTCTCTCTCTCTCTCTCTCTCTCTCTCTCTCTCTCTCTCTCTCTCTCTCCTCCTCTCCTCTCCCTCTCCTCTCCCTCTCTCCTCCTCCTCCTCTCTCTCTCTCTCTCTCTCTCTCTCTCTCTCTCTCTCTCCTCTCTCTCTCTCTCTCTCTCTACTCTATCTCCCTCTCTCCCCTCTCCTCATCTCTCTCTCTCTCTCTCTCCTCTCTCTCTCTCTCTCTCTCTCTCTCTCTCTCTCTCTCTCTCTCTCTCCTCTCCCTCTCCTCTCTCTCCTCCTCCTCCTCCTCCTCCTCTCTCTCTCTCTCTCTCTCTCTCTCTCTCTCTCTCTCTCTCTCTCTCTCTCTCTCTCTCTCTCTCTCTCCCCCTCTCCTCCTCTCCCTCTCTCTCCTCCAGGGACTAGTGTCACTCTCTCTCATGTCTCGGTGAGTACAGTGTGTATCACTGTCAGAGAGCTCTCCCTTAGTGTCAGCCTGGATGAGCGGGTGTTCGGTGCGATGCGCTGCACCCACTACTGGCAGCAGCAGCTCGGTAAACGAGGCTGTTTGAAGAATTAAGTTCAGACACAAGAGCCTAAGGGTGGGGGTTGGGGTGGGGGTGGGGGTGGTGGAGGGTGGTTTGGTTGGGGGGAAACCACCAGGGTAGAGAAGGTAGCTGACCACCGTCGCTCTCGTTTGAATGGGCGGATGCGACCTAGTGGTATGGTGTACTACTGTTAACTGTTTCATTCAGGACATGCTTTTTCATCCAGAGCAACGCACACACGTGGGCAGCATACTTCAAAAGGAAAAACAATTTTGCCTGAGTAAGTGGACAAACTTTTAAGATTCTTAGTTTTGTTTTGATCACTGCGCATTTCATTATGAACAGTATTGTCAATTGCCAGTATGGTCTTAACTAATGACTGGACCAGTATGGTCTTAACTAATGACTGGACCAGTATGGTCTTAACTAATGACTGGACCAGTATGGTCTTAACTAATGACTGGACCAGTATGGTCTTAACTAATGACTAGACCAGTATGGTCTTAATTAATGACTAGACCAGTATGGTCTTAACTAATGACTAGACCAGTATGGTCTTAACTAATGACTAGACCAGTATGGTCTTAACTAATGACTAGACCAGAATGGTCTCAATTAATGACTGGACCAGTATGGTCTCAACTTTTGACTAGATAAGTCTGGCCTTAACTTATGACTAGATCAGTCTGGTCTTAACTAATGACCAGTATGGTCTTTACTAATGACTACACCAGAATGGTCTTAACTAATGACTAGACCAGAATGGTCAATGACCATTCCTGTCTCCATGGAGACAAGAAATCTGAATTCCGGATTTGTGGAAAAAAGACAAATTAAATCCCACCCACCTTGAATTTCTGACCTTATAAAGACAATTGTTCTCATTGAGGTGCAAGAAGTGCCAGAAAAGAACTGTCACTCTGTTCTTGCGATCCTCACCCACCAGTTTTCCCTAATGAGCTCAAAACACCACGTCTCAACATCCAAGAAGCCAGGGTACTTCAGTAGCTGGGCTGTCAGGGCCGATCCTAAATGTTCTCAGCCCACCTGTAGGTATCCTTGAGCAAGAAGCAGCTTTGGGTAAGATTGTCTAATGCCATATAACAAAAATAGCAAATTGCCGTTGTAGATATACCAGTTTTAAAGCATTGAGCGAAATGTAACCTCATCCCCCACTACAGGTAGACAGGTAGTTTGTTCTCAACACTTTCCCCTCAACTCACAAACCTCCTGTGTGTGCGTACACACATTGATCCACATGTGTTCAGGTGTTTAAAAACCCTGCAGCTCGACTAGCGTAGTGGGACTAGCATATCAATCCCATCTTCTGGGTGATCTGTCCCCGCCCCGCCCCCCCCTCTCACCCCGAGGTCCGCCCGGGAGCAAGGCTTCCCAGCTGTACACCAAACGGGAGGGAGATGAGAGAGAGAGAGAGAGAGAGAGAGAGAGAGAGCTGCTCTCTCCTCTCTGTACTCCTCCCCACATTATGCTAGAGAGCTCTGTGTCTGGAGGCGGGGGCTGGGGGTGGGGGGGGGGGGGGGGGGGAGTGGTGGAGTTAGGGTGATAGTGTGTGTGTGTGTGTGTGTGTGTGTGTGTGTGTGTGTGTGTGTGTGTGTGTGTGTTTGGTGGGAGGGAGGGGGGGGGCGGTGGCAGGTGGCTGTAGTTCATAATGTGCTGATGCTGACCAAGTGTCAGTTTGATCCATGGGATCAGTGAACAGGAGGATGGGGGCTCCCCCCCCTCCCCCCCCCCCACCCCATCCTCCCAATCCTGAAGAAAGCAGGCAATTGTAAGGTGGGGTGTGTGTGTGTGTGTGTGTGTGTGTGTGTGTGTGTGTGTGTGTGTGTGTGTGTGTGTGTGTGTGTGTGTGTGTGTGTGTGTGTGTGTGTGTGTGTGTGTGTGTGTGTGTGTGTATGGGGTGGGGTGGGGGGGGGGGGGGGGGGTGTTCCTACGGGAATGGGCCGTCAGGTCCATGGGGTGGGGGTGGGGGGGGAGGGGGAGGGGACAGACACGTTACAGATGAGAGCAGTGACTATCTGCCTTAATGGCAGACAGACATGCGGTACGGCGAGGGGGGGGGGGGGGGAGGGGGAGGGGGGAGGGGGAGGGGGGGGGGGGGGGGGAGAGGGGGAGAGGGAGGGGAGGGGGGGGGGGGGGAGAGAAGGGAGAAGGGAAGAAGAAAAGGGAATGACAGTGGGCAGCAAGAAACAGATGATGGGTCGCATGTAAACTGAAAGAGAGGCAGAAAAAGAGAGAGAGAGAGAGAGAGAGAGAGAGAGAGAGAGAGGGGGAGAGGGGGGGGGGGGGGGGGGGGGGAGAGAGAGACCTGATAGTGTGATTTGTCAACGTAGACCTGTGACCGCCGGCGGATCAGCATCTGTCCCACAAGGCATTGCAACCCCAGCACTCTCTTCCTGTGTACCGGGAGGGAGGGAGGGAGGGAGGGAGGGAGGGAGGGTCGGTCTCCGCAAGCTGCTGCTGCTTTCCTATGCCTTCCCTCCGGTGAGGGGAAATGTTGGGGGGGGGGGGAACATGTGTGTCCATGCATTCTGGCTAAAATACTACATAGTTGTGCTTTTGGTTAGTGTGAGGTGTGTTTGTGGACTGGGGAGGTTTTCTTTGAGGTTTTTGGTTCTTTTGCGGGGCCCTCTTCCGCGGGGGGGCCTCCTGCAATTGAGACTGTGATTGGGATCTATAGTGCTGTATAAATAAACAATGTTTCACTGTTGTGTTGAGGGGAAGCGGTAATGTGCAGTGTGTTTCTATTTGTCATATTGGTGTTGGTTTTGGTGTGGAGTTGAGATGATTGGCCTCAGCTTCCTCTCCCCAGCATGGACGTAGGAGCCACCCGTACTCCGGGCCGCTGTACAACCTTTGTTGTGTTTCGGCTGCAAAACAAACCAGTTGTGAAGGTGAGAGTGAGTGTGGGACCAGGGGGTCTGTTGAGGTTACGTTGAGGGAAAACACCGCAAATAATTTGTCTCCATGAAAATCCCATTTAGTTTGAAAGACTTTTTGTGTCAGTTAAAAAAAACGTTGAAAGGACATTATTTGCACAGGAAGGGTTATCACAGGAAGAGTTATCATTAGAAGAGTTATCACAGGAAGAGTTATCATTAGAAGAGTTATCATTAGAAGAGTTATCATTAGAAGAGTTATCACAGGAAGAGTTATCACAGGAAGAGTTATCATTAGAAGAGTTATCACAGGAAGAGTTATCATTAGAAGAGTTATCACAGGAAGAGTTATCACAAGAAGAGTTATCACAGGAAGAGTTATCATTAGAAGAGTTATCACAGGAAGAGTTATCACAGGAAGAGTTATCACAGGAGAGTTATCATAGAAGGTTATCACAGGAAGAGTTATCACAGGAAGAGTTATCACAGGAAGAGTTATCATTAGAAGGGTTATCACAGGAAGAGTTATCACAGGAAGAGTTATCACAGGAAGAGTTATCATTAGAAGAGTTATCATAGAAGAGTTATCACGGGAAGAGTTATCACAGGAAGAGTTATCACAGGAAGAGTTATCACAGGAAGTGTTATCACAGGAAGTGTTATCACAGGAAGTGGAATCACAGGAAGAGTTATCACAGGAAGTGTTATCACAGGAAGAGTTATCACAGGAAGTGGAATCACAGGAAGTGTTATCACAGGAAGAGTTATCACAGGAAGTGGAATCACAGGAAGAGTTATCACGAGAATAATCACTCACATACACAGTGACACAAAATGAAACACAGATTTCTTGAGGCCGAGTTCGCGCGAGCGCCAGGCTTGCTGAGCGTGATCAAAGGCACACAACGGGCACACACACACACACACAGACACACAGACACACACACACACACACAGACACACACACCACACACACACGACACAAAATCACAACTACTTATCAGTCCCTGATGTAACTGATCACCACAGTTACATATCACAAAACGTTGAAAGGACATATTGCACAGGAAGGTTATCACAGGAAGAGTTATCACTAGAAGAGTTATCACAGGAAGAGTTATCATTAGAAGAGTTATCATCAGAAGAGTTATCACAGGAAGAGTTATCACAGGAAGAGTTATCATAGAAGAGTTATCATTAGAAGAGTTATCACAGGAAGAGTTATCATTAGAAGAGTTATCACAGGAAGAGTTATCACAGGAAGAGTTATCACAGGAAGAGTTATCACAGGAAGAGTTATCACAGGAAGAGTTATCATTAGAAGAGTTATCACAGGAAGAGTTATCACAGGAAGAGTTATCAAGAAGAGTTATCATTAGAAGGGTTATCACAGGAAGAGTTATCACAGGAAGAGTTATCACAGGAAGAGTTATCATTAGAAGAGTTATCATTAGAAGAGTTATCACGGGAAGAGTTATCACAGGAAGAGTTATCATTAGAAGAGTTATCATTAGAAGAGTTATCACTAGGAAGAGTTATCACAGGAAGAATTGTCACAGGAAGAGTTATCACAGGAAGAGTTATCACAGGAAGTGTTATCACAGGAAGTGTTATCACAGGAAGTGGAATCACAGGAAGAGTTATCACAAGAAGTGTTATCACAGGAAGAGTTATCACAGGAAGTGGAATCACAGGAAGTGTTATCACAGGAAGAGTTATCACAGGAAGTGGAATCACAGGAACAGTTATCACGAGCAATAACTCACTCACATACACAGTGACACAAAATGAAACACAGATTTCTTGAGGCCGAGTTCGCCGCGAGCGCCAGGCTTGCTGAGCGTGATCAAAGGCAACACACACGGGCACACACACACACACACACACACACACACACACACACACACACACACACACACACACACACCCACACACACAACTCACAACTACTTTATCAGTCCCTGATGTAACTGACTCACCATCATTTACATATTCATCAAACTGTCAGTATCCACAAATGCATGCGAAAGGCCTCCAGGCTGGCAGTTTGATATGAATTAATGAAGTAACAAGAGAAAAATGTTAACTTGAGTTACAAAAGATGTGTGTGTCACCTAAACACATACATTTGACATGCTGTCAAAAGTTGTTAGCGGCAAAACAACAACAACAACAACAACAACACAACGTTGTCTGATAAAGAGCTTGCAGTGGGTTTTTTTGTCAGTGCAAAAAAAATAGGATACTCAATGAAGTAAGTAAGCTACTCTATCGATTGCCATCAAAGTTGACTCCTGTTCGCTCTTGAATGTAAACAACAAGTGAGTGGACACGATCATGATGGGTGAGGCATGGTGTGTCTCTCTCTCTCTCTCTCTCTCTCTCTCTCTCTCTCTCTCTCTCTCTCTCTCTCTCTCTCTCTCTCTCTCTCTCTCTCTCTCTTGCAGGCTCACTGTTCATTGGTAGTTTGCCCGTCTGTCTGTGTGTGTGTGTGTGTGTGTGTGTGTGTGTGTGTGTGTGTGTGTGTGTGTGTGTGTGTCTCTCTCTCTTCCTCT
>CM051007.1:24429507-24432924 GCA_027704905.1 Muraenolepis orangiensis
GTGGTGTGTGTGTGTGTGTGTGTGTGTGGTGTGGTGTGGTGTGTGCCTGTGGGTGGGTGCGTGTGTGTGTGTAATGTTATGTTGTGTCCTCTATGCCTTCATTCATTCCGCCCATGCATCACAATGACATGGAATCTCCGAAGGCACTCCATCCTCTGGAGGGGCCTCCACCAACACACGTGGACACACCCACACCCACATGTGTGTGTGGCCTTACATATCAAGCACACACACCACACACACACACACACACACGAGTACGCACACACACAGACACAGACACACACACACACACATACATGAGTGTACACACACACACACGTGTGTGTGGCCTTACATATCAAGCACACACACACACACACACACGCACACACACACACACACACACACACACACCACACACACACACACACCCACACACACCACACAGAGGATCAGGGGGGTCTACTACACCTCTCATTAATTCCTACCTGTCAGCCGACTCCCCTACCGTATCGGCCCCCCGAAAGGTGACAGCTTTCCGATGACTGACAGAGGCTCTTTAGGTGATGCAGACCATCAGCCAGACGCTGGCTGCTCTAAAGTGCCCCTCAAATGTCACTTTAGCTGCCTGCCGGAGACACACGCGCACACAGGCACACACACACACAGGCACACACAGTCATACAGACACAGACACACACATGCATGTTAACACACACACGTTGCACATGCGCACGTCAGAGTACACAAACACAAACACTAACACACACAAGCATGTAAACATACACAGAAAACACACACACACACACACACACACACACATATACACACACACACAGGCACACACAGTCACAGGCACACACACATACAGTCAGGCATACATACACACGCACAGACTTGGAGACAGATTCACACACACAGACACACACACATGCAAGGTAACACACACTGGCACAAGCGCACGTCAGAGTACACAGACACAGACAAACACACACAAGCATGTTAACACACACACACACACACACACACACACAAACAGGCACACACACAGTCACACACACACACACATACACACATACAGTCAGGCATACAAACACACAGACTTGGACACAGATTCACACAGACACACATGCATGTTAACACACACACACACACTCACACACACACACACACACACACACACACACACACACACACGGACACAGCACACATACACACACAAACACCCACAAACACACATAAACACACACACACACACAACAGGTTTCTTTTTGTTTTAAACAGAGGCCTGCTCTCAAGTCTTCAACCATCTCTGACACCCGGGGGCTGTCAGTGTCACAGAGGCCTCTGCTCCTAAAGCTTTTACCATCCAGGAGGGATGGGGCGTCTGACAGTGCTATCGCTGGATGCTATTGTCGTTTTTTGTTGTTGTTGTTTTTGGTGTTTTCTCCCCTCCCTCCCTTCCCCTTCCCTTCCTCCCTTCCCTTCCCTCCCTCCCTTCTCTTCCCTTCCTCCCTTCCCTTCCCTTCCCTTCCTCCCTCCCTCCCTTCTCTTCCCTTCCTCCCTTCCCCTCCTCCCTTCTCTCTCCTCCCTCCCTTCCTCCCTTCCCTTCCCTCCCTGCCTCCCTTCTCTTCCCTCCCTCCCCTCCCTCCCCTCCCTCCCTTCCCTCCTCTCCCTCCCTCCCCTCCCTCCCTTCCCTCCTCTCCCTCCCTTCCCTCCTCCCTTCTCTCTCTCCCTCCCTTCCCTCCCCTCCCTCCCTTCCCTCCTCCCTTCCCTTCCTCCCTTTCCTCCTCCCTCCCTTCTGCTCCTCTCCCGAGTGCATTGGATTTCTAGCTTGTTTTTGTGGAGGTAGACAGGGCAGGAGGAGGGAGGGTGGGGTGGGGGGGGGCGGGGCGGGTGGGGGGGGGGGGGGGGGGGGGGGGGGCAGGGGTTGTCGGGGTGGGGTGGGGGGGGATATTGCAGGGGGGGGGGGCAGGGAAGGGGGGGCGGGGACAAAGGAATAGTACACAGCACGTAACCTCCGTGTGCGTGCGTCACAGACAGGGTGTCAACAGCGTGTAATATCAGGGTGTAAGGTGGATTGCGACTGGCAGGGCTACACATACACACACACACACACGCGCACACACACGCGCACACACGCACACACACGCACACACACACACACAAAACACACACACGACGCACACACACACACACACACACACACACACGTGGGTTGCCGTGGGTTTAGTTTAGTTAGGGCCATGCCAGTGAGGCTTGGTATATAGCTCAACCCGCTAGTAGCTCAGAGGCAATGCGCTGTGCGCGCAGGTTCGATTCCCAGCCCGCTGGACTGTGCTCACACAGGTCTGTCTTCACTTCCCTGTTTGTCTTCGCCATCCTGCCCACCGAGGCACATGAAGCCTCTTTAAAATAAACAAAGGGAACACATAAGTAAGCCGATAAGGAGTCATGCTTTCTGAAGAGGAAGAGGAAGGAGGCTAACATCCTCCTAACAAACGGAGAAGGCTGGATGCGGCCTTCATCACAGGGTGTGCTGTGATTTACTAGACGCTTTTTGATGCAAAGCGACTTGCAGTGAATGATTTAGCCGTCAAGGACAGGACAGGAGGTAGGTAGTGTGTTAGGCTTTATGCTCAGTGATGCAGACTGTGGACGTTTTGAAAACCCCAAAAACCGTGTTGGACAGTGTGAGTCAAACTGAAGCCTGGACATGAGATGGCAGCACACACTCCTTGAGTCCTCCAGATGGATGTGTGCAGAACTAATGATCCTCTCATCACTTTTGACGAGCGTACAAGCGTCTTACTAATTTGATTGTTTGCGTGGTCGTTTGTTAGATATTTATTGTACTTTTACCTGAACTTTATTGTACTTCTACCTGAGCACTGGCTCAGTTCTTGGAGACTTGTTTGTAATGAAATGCACTTTTGACCTCTGGTGACGAGTTGTTCTCTTACCTTCCTTTGTTGAAACACACTACTGTAAGTTGCTTTGGACAAAAGCTTCTGCTCAATGACTGTAATGATATGTAGTGTAATAGCTTCAAATGGTGTTTCTGTCTGGCTACATGTGGACTGATATGTGTTTAGATATGAAACCCAGGCCCAATCCAGGCGCCCTTCACCGTGTGAGATCTGATCTCCGAGACACAATTGGTGTGAAATTGGCGGGGATCCCCCCCCCCACAAGCAGCTGTCCAGACCACCAACCACATCCTGGTTAGCGTTAGCTATCAGCCGTCTCACCGTGGCTTTGATGTTCATTGTCTTGTGTCTGCACTCTCTCGCTCCTGCTCCTGTCTGTCTGTAAAACGTGATCTACTGTATGTTGGTCTGTTGGACAAGGCTTGAAGCGCGTCATGGCAGGGCGATGGCCTTCAGTTATCAAATCATCGCATCCGGACCGTAACACTCTATTTCACTATCATAA
>CM051007.1:24433924-24436424 GCA_027704905.1 Muraenolepis orangiensis
TGTGGGTGTGTGTGTGAATGTGCAAGTATGCTTGTGTGTGTGTGTGTGTGTGTGTGTGTGTGTGCGTGTGCGTGTGTGTGTGCGTGTGCGTGTGTGTGCGTGTGTGTGTGTGTGTGCGTGTGTGTGCGTGTGTGTGTGTTTTCTCACTCTAGCGACGAGCTGGTGGTGTTAGAGCTTGTTGTTACTTGGCGGGTAGGAAGTGTAGCGGTGAGAACATCTTGGCTAGCTCAACGCCGCCGCCGCGACTGTCACTGTTTCGCTGTAAACATATTAGCTTCAGGCTTTGACAGAGTGAAAATAAAGAATAATTAATTAGCTTAATGGATAACGCGACACTTTCAAGGAGATCTCTAGTAAATCAAATTGCCGAATTAGTACATAAATGTTCATTCAATTAATGGCATTTTTTTTTCTTTTTCCTGTAATTCAAGTGGGATTTGCTATTTTTTTTTTCCAAAAATTAATTCTCAACGGTTTGATGGCTTGTCAAATCGGGGGGGAGGGGAGGGGGGGGGAGGGGGAGGGGGAGGGGTTCATTGCCATCTTGTTTGTGTGTATCAATTTTCCGTTGACAGTCAGTTGTGACGGTCGTAAAATGTTCTTGAGAACAGAACAAAATTAAAAAAAACCAACCCCACAGTGGAGGACCACTCAGACAGTAGAAGAAGAAGAAGAAGAAGAAGAAGAAGAAGAAGAAGAAGAGAAGAAGAAGAAGAAGAAGAAGAAGAAGAAGATAGAATTTGCCTGCTGTGATGTCTGTGTCAAATGACTTGTCTCTCTCTCTCTCTCTCTCTCTCTCTCTCTCTCCCCCTCTCTCTCTCTCTCTCTCTCTCCCCTCTCTCCCCCTCTCTCTCTCTCTCTCTCTCTCTCTCTCTCTCTCTCTCTCTCTCTCTCTCTCTCTGAGCATGTGCTGCCACTTCACCATAAGAGAAAAAAAAAACTAAAAACACAGCAATGGCTCCCAGCGTCTGAGCGGCGGCTTGTCTTCCTCTCACACTTCATCACTCATGTACGCCGCTGGCAAAATGAGCGAGATGTCATTTGCGCGCGCTATTAAAAAACTAATAATATGAAATAAATTATTTTTATTAAATATATAATAATAAAGACGCTTACAGACACCCTTGATGACTGGTTTCAATTTGGAGTGGCTGCTAATGCTCTGAGGACGCTAAGTAAACAACCAAGGGAGGAAGAGTTATCATTAAGAGTCTGGGCACTGCTTCTTCAGCACCACCACCACCACCACCACCTCCACCACCTCCACCACCATCCACCACCACCACCACCACCACCACTACTGCCTCCACCACCACCACCACCTCACTACCTCCATCACTACCTCCACTCCACCACCACCACCACCACCACCACCACCTCACCACCACCTCCACCACCACACCACCACCACCTCCACCACCTACCCACCACCACCACCACCACCACCACTACTGCCTCCACCACCACCACCACCCCTCTACTACCTCCACTACTACCACCACCACCACACCTACACCACCACCTCCACCACCACCACCACCACCACCACCACCTCCACTCACCACCACCACACCACCACCACGCTCCACCACCACCACCACCACTACTACCTCCATCTACCACCACCACCACCACCTACTAGCCATCCACCACCACCCCACACTACTCTCCACCACCACCACCACCTCTACTACTGCCTCCATCTACCACTCCACCACCACCTCACTACCTCCATCTACACCACCACCACCCACCACTACTGCCTCCACCACCACCACCACCACCTCTACTACGCCTCCATCTACCACCTCCACCACCACCTCTACTACCTCCATCCACCACCACCACCACCACCTCTACTACTGCCTCCATCTACCACCACCACCACCACCACCACCACTACTGCCTCCACCTCCACCACCACCTCTACTACCTCCATCTACCACGACACGACCACCACCACCACCACTATGCCTCCACCCCCCACCCCACCACCACCACCACTACTGCCTCACCACCACCACCACTACGCCTCCACCACACCACCACCACCACCTCCACCACCACCACCACACCACCACCTCCACCACCACCACCACCCCACCACACCACCACCACCACCACCTCACCACCACCCACCACCACCTCCACCACCACCACCACCACACCACACCCGTCCTCCAGTAGTAGTAATATAATAATAATAACAATAATAATAATAATTATAATAATAATAATAATAATTATTATTATTATTATTACTAATATGAATTGATTCATTTGTTTGTAATAGAATAAGTACTAGTACTACTATTAGTAGTAGTGGTAGTAGTAGTATTAGTATTAGTACAACAAGCTAACCCTGCAGGGTTCCTTGTTTTCACCACAGCTCATGAACAATAAATAGGATAATGATTCTCTCTCTCTCTCTCTCTCTCTCTCTCTCCCTCTCTCTCTCTCTCTCCTCTCTCTCTCTCTCACTCTCTCTCTCTCTCTCTCT
>CM051007.1:24438924-24441424 GCA_027704905.1 Muraenolepis orangiensis
CCTCTCGCTCAGTCCTTATCATTCTGGGTTTTCTTTCTTATCCTTTGTCTCCTCATTCACCCCCTCGTTGTATGTCTCTCTCTCTCTCTCTCTCTCTCTCTCTCTCTCTCTCTCTCTCTCTCTCTCTCTCTCTCTCTCTCTCTCTCTCCTCTCTCTCTCTCTCTCTCTCTCTCTCTCTCTCTCAACATCTTTCCCTCTTGTTCTCTCTCACCCTCAGTCATTCTCTCTCTCCCTCTCTTTTGCCCTCTCTCTCTCTCTCTCTCTCTCTCTCTCTCTCTCTCTCTCTCTCTCTCTCTCTCTCTCTCTCTCTCTCGCTCTCTCTCTCTCTCTCTCTCTCTCTCTCTCTCTCGCTCGCTCTCTCTCGCTCTCTCTCATTGTGTCTCCCTCACCCTATGTCTCTCTCTCACTGTCTGACTGTATTTCCTGACGTCCACACACACACACACACACACACACACACACACACACACACACACACACACACACACACACACACACACACACACACACACACACACACACACACACACACATCCCACATCCCCCCCCCTCTCCTCGTGACCACTTGTCAGGGGTAGTTTATGGTCAATTGTTTGCGATGCTGATGATCATTGTCACTGCTTGATTCCATTACCGGGGGCCCTCTGATGGATGGGGGGGCCCCTACCCCTGACGTCCACTGATACCCCCCCCCCCTCCCCCCCACCCCCACCCCCACCAGTGTCCTTGACCACTGAGGCAGATGTGGCGGACCCCAGGGTGGGGGCAGGTCGGGTGGAGGTATAGGGGCGGGAGGACGAGTTTGAGTCATTGGAAGGGTGAGCCGGAGGGAATTCATGTGTTTGTCAAGCCGCCGGGGGTCTGATAAGAAGCGGGTCCCGCAAGTGACAGAGAATTTGGTGGGCATTAGAGGAGATTCATAGCAACCCGTTGGTTCTCTCGCAGCACGCCGGCGTCCCAAACCCCTGGTTTAAAAATCGGAGGGGGGGGGGGGGAGGGGGAGGGGGGGTGGGGTCATTTGTCTGTTGGTCTGGAGCACACACACACACACACACACACACACACACACACACACACACACACACACACAGCTCTCAGGACCTCAGTCCATTCCATTCATAAAGTTCCTCCCGGAGTCTGGTGAATGATGCCGTTGCACCAGGTTTTCCAATAAACAACAGCCCACTAAATTGAACAAGCTATTGGGTAAGGGATACCTCACCCGGCTTGTCCCGGGGTTTTTTTTCCCCCGCCGTACGTCTTGGGGTTAAAGAGATCAGATCCTGGCAGAGGACTGAGCGGATGACTCTTTAGCGGCGGTGATGGTTTAGATAGGGGGCCACAAATTGACCACACTTTAACCCAATTGATTTGCACTAGCCAGGGTTCGGAGGGTGTAAACTGCTGGAAGGAGATAGAGGGAAATGTACTGGGATCGGTTAGGGGGGGCTAAAAAAAGGGGCTAGTGTGCAGTAACAGTTGGTGTGTTCTTCCCTGGGAAACTTTTATCATGTTTGAAATTTGACCGGAAACCAGAGTCATCTTTCCAGAGAAGGCGGAAAGAGGATTGAAGCTCATAAGGCTCCAGGGAAAACGGAATAGACAGGACTCTGGGGTCCCCACGGGTAAGGCTGTGGTTGCAGCAGGGTGGGCTCCGAGCAGGAGGGCAGATAGTTCAGATAGACAGCAGTGAGGTGTTGCTTCGGTAGCCTAACCTTATAACCCCCTTAAGTTGTTAGCCCAGAACTCTTGTTTTGCTGTGCGAATTGTGGTTGTATTCTGGTACACAGTTGTCTGCTGGGTCCATGTCTATACCCAGGCCACATTTAGTGGTAGTAATAAGCAAGAAAGTCGTTAAGGAGTAGAACCTCGAATTGACAATCGTTATTGTTGTTATGAAAAATAAAAAAATAAAAAAAATTAAGTAAATTAAATCCTAATAATTCCTGGTCACCTCCCGAGTGAGGTTTTCCAGAAGCGTCCAGCTGGGTGGGAGGAGACCACGGGGCAGACTGAGGTACAGGTGGGGTGATTACATCTCCACTACGCTGGCCTAGGAATGCCTTGGGATCCTCCAGTCAGAGCTAGTCCATGTTGCCAGGGAGAGGGAAGTTTGGAGTCCCCTGCTGGAGCTGCTACCTCCGCGACCCGACACCGGATAAGCGGTAGACAATGGATGGATAGATAGATGGATGGATGGTAAAATGAACCTTGAAAAGATCTGCTTCATGCGTAATGTGGAACAAGCTGAACCCAGGAGCCCGGGACATGACAAGGAGAACAATTTGGATTCCTCGGTGTGTGAGAGAAGGGCAGGTGATTCTCAACCGTGTGTCGCAGACAATATGCTAAACCTTAATGTTTAGAAAGAAGCCCATGAATTTGCTTATGTTTCAACGTTAATTCACGTGGAGTGAGCATTCCATTGTACTTGTACGGAAAATACAATTCTTGAATCTTGAATCGTGAATCTTGTACAATTTTAGAGTTTAGCCCCAAT
>CM051007.1:24451424-24463924 GCA_027704905.1 Muraenolepis orangiensis
ATTTTATAACCATTGATATGTCATGGTTATCAGGTTCAAACTTGACACACACACACACACACACACACACACACAGACAGTTTGTGTGTGCGTGCGTGTGTGTAAAGATGTATGTATGTGTGTGTGTGTGTGTGTGTGTGTGTGTGTGTGTGTGTGTGTGTGTGTGTGTGTGTGTGTGTGTGTGTGTGTGTGTGTGTGTGTGTGTGTGTGTGTGTGTGTGTGTGTGTGTGTGTGTGTGTGTGTGTGTGTGACGCATAGACACACGATGCATAGACACATAATATATGCTATGTTTATATATATATATATGTATATTTATGCGTCGCCACCTATACTGTCCTATACAACACACGGTGACAATGGAGAAAGTAGCATACCGGTACATCAACGGCGAGCGATGCAGACAGCCGTACTACACTAGATGTGGACAGACAGATGTTGGGGCGGTACTTGGTCATTTTTTACTGCGTTGCAAGCAACCTCGGGTATCGTTTCTGCATCGATAATCAATTTGGCAAGACTCTGTGGAGTGGCCCAAGAATGATGCGCGCAGACATTAAAACTATATATATATATATATATATTGTTTTACGCGCAACGAATGTCGAGAAGAGAGTGGTGGTACGAACCCGGCTCACTTCTGTGCGTTGTTATATCGGACCGTTTTAGTTTAAATGAACGTTTTCACCAAGTCAAGTGCGAAGAATTTCCACCGAAGTGTCAAGAGTTGAACACGGACGGCGGTGTGTGAACTCACCCATACCCAGCATGGAGAGCATCTCGCCGGCTTGCAGAAAGTTTTGTAATCCGATGCGTACAAATGTGTCCAAAAGCGCCTAAAAGTGTCTAGTAATCTCCACTACCTACTTTTTTAAACACAACCTATTTTTTGTTATTATCCTCGATATTGGCCACACACACACCTCATTATGTAAGGCTATGTATTACATCGAGGCTACACGTATATATGTGTATATATATATCTATATATATAGATATATATATAGATATAGATATATATATACGAATGCGCATATATACGTATAACGTTGTTTTTAGTTGTGTTTTGTTCTCCCCGTGTGGTGGTCTTTTTTGTTGTAAACCTAGACGCTGTTTAATAAACACTTTATGGTTAAGAAGTTAGGCTGGACTATGGGGGGGGGGGGGACGACGACACTAAAGGGGATGGGAGCCCCTCCCCCCTCGCCGGGGAGATGTAACGAATCGATCTGCAGGCTGTTTGTACTACAAAGGGCTCATCACAACACCGTTAACGCCGATTTAGCCATTTGGAAACCAAATTAGGGCCTATAGTAGGTCTTTATACAAAAATCGTCCTTTATGGACTTATGGACAATCTAGGGCCAATAGCGGTGATTGGAGTGTATATTAAACACGATGGGTTTAACGCCCCTAACATCTTAAACGTTTCACTATTAACAACAACAAAAAAAGAAAGAAAATAAATTAAATCTCCACTATCTGTTTTTGTTTTTTTGTTTTAAACCCATATAATATACGATTATAACACATGTTATATCCATCCGTCAACGCGTCCAGGTTCTTTATACGCGATAAAAACACGTCCCCCTTATTAGCTACATAACGCTTCTATAAAAATAAAAAAAAACGCGTTAGAAAACACGGAGCGATTAATAAGATTGACAGGTGGGCCCTGCCTGTCAGGGTGACGCCTGTGGAGGGGTGGAGTATAACGGAGAGAGAGAGAGAGAGAGAGAGACAGAGAGAGACAGAGAGAGAGAGAGAGAGAGAGCGAGAGAGAGTCCGGAAAGGAAGGCACCTCAACGACGACGAGTCGACGATGTGTCTGTCTATCAGTTGTTGGAGGAGCTGTCTGGACGCCCCGGATTCACGACGAGCGGTGAAACAAGCGCGACCCCTCTAGCGCGCGGCGGTGGCGGTTTGTCTCTCTCTCTTCGTGAGAATACGACGACGACGACAACAACAACCATCACGAAGTCCGCGCGACCGTGTTTGCGGTGCGGGTTTTTTTTTTTACGTTATAGCGCGCGCGACGCCAACGCGAGTTTCTTACTTACTAGTATTCCGTCAATCCGTCCGTCCCCCCCCCACCACCACCCCCACTACTACCCCCCCCCCTCACGCACACACACACAACCACCACGTGAGAATACGGGCGTACGGCGCACATTTGTTGTAAGTATTGTGTCTGTATTCTGTATATGTGTGTGTGCTGTGTGTGTTGTGTCAATAAGAAGAAGAAGAAGCACGTATCGAGTACGTATCGCCGAATCCGCGGCGGCGGTACGTACGTACGTACGTACGTTCGTACGCTCTATAATTCGCGCTGTTGTTTGTGTGATTGACATAAGCAGCTAACGTGTCACTTCTTCTCCTCCTTCTCCTCCTCTCACTACAGACTTACTAACAGCCACGGAGTGTCACCTGTATTGGACGACGACGACGAATACTACTACTACTACTAGTAGTAGTACTACTTCTACTACTACTACTCTGGACTGCTCTGACTTGAGTCGTCGAAGGACTTTCAATCGCAGTTTTTTAGTCGCAATTTCGCTACTTTTTCGTGCGCGAAACTAGTCTCTCTCGTCTCTCTGTCTCTCTCTCTCTCTCTCTCTCTTCCTCTCTCTACTCTCTCTCTCTCTCTCTCTCTCTCTCTCTCTCTCTCTCTCTCCACGATCTTTGATTCATTTCATGTGGATGTTGTTTCTTTGGATGATGGAAGCGACCGGGGGCTTCGGCAGCTGTCCGTACTCCTCCTCCTCCTCCTCCTCCTCCCAGCTATAAGAGACAGTGACGGGCCAGATTTGACGAACGTTATGATCACCACCTCCACCTCCTCCTCCACCACCACCACCACGATTCACGATGAGTGTTGACGGTCAACAACACAAGTTGATTAATTGTTGCCTGGTTTCCATTTAGATGAGTCTAAAGTTGATTTGATCGCCGGACGTAAACGAGCGATATATATAGCGATATTCCCCCTTTTTTTAAATATATTTAACTTACTAATAGTCGACGTCAAGGAGCCGCCGCCCGCCCGCCGCCCGCGGAGCCTAACGTTGCAGTTTTTTGTTCGAGTCCCGATTGCGGCGAATGGTGGAGGAAGAGGAGAGACGTCCACACTCCCAGACTCCACCGACCGACTCTGCATGAAAAGTCAAGCGGGAAGTCTCGCAGCAGAATGCCGAGGAGAAAGCAGCAAGCGCCCCAGCGGTCCTTTGGTAAGCACTCCCCTCTCCCTCTCTCTCCCCTCGTCTCCCCTCGTTTAATGTGAATACGAACGAGGAGTTTAAAACACACACACACACACACACACAATGTGTGTGCACTCACTCCTACTGGTTCTTTCTTCGTCTGTATTTAAAAGATGTAAGAAGAAGAAGGGGGGAGGGGGGGTCGACCTGGAGGCGTTATGTCGGCCTGTGGGAATTGACTCCTGACTCTCCTGAGAGAGAGAGTGAGAACACCGGGGAGACCACCAACAACCCGACCCCCCCCCCCCCTGATTATATTCGCTTATATCTTATATATATATGTACCAGATTAAACATGCAAGGAGTCTACGATTTAGTTTTACGCGAATTATTCCGCCCGTTTTTTTCCGCCTACATTTTAAAATGAGTCTTTAATACGCGTCCTATCCTTCTCGTGCTCTCCACGTCCCGAGAGCTCTGCTTCCCGGGTCGAGGGAATGGTGCCAAGTTTTTGGGTTCAAACACACACACGCACACGCACGCACGCACACACACACACACACGTATGATCTAATGGTATTTCATATCGCGTTTCGCCCAAGTCAAGTGGTCTATAGCCCAGTTGAAAAAACGGACGTAGAGGGGAGGAAAAGAAAGAAAGAAAGAAAGAAAAAGGGGGGAAAAATCGGGTATTTGCAGCTTGCCGTCCTTGATTTGATGCTTGATTGATCGCCTGTCACGCGACCTCTTTGATCTTTTCATTCCTGATAATCGTCCTGACTCGGTCACCGTGGCGACACGCATGCGCCTGACTACAAGGTCTATTTTTAATAAAAAAAAGAAAGAAAGAAATGCTGTTTTTCCCGGGCCGTCCCTGTCGAGATGCAAAGTGAAAGACAAATTAAAAGGAAAAGTTCCTAGGCGGGATAAATACTTTGAGATTAATACCCAAGGGGGAGGGGCAGGGGGGTGGGGGGGGGGGGGGGAGGAGTTCAGCGGGGCGTGTCGAGATCAGAGTAGCACCCCCAAATAACCAAGCGGGCCTTATCCACGGGACAGGGCACCAGGACGCTCCTCTCCTGAAGGGTCACTGAATACGTGCTTTTAAGTCAAGCCTTGATACACTGACTGGCTTCATTGAGGGGGCTAACCAAACTTAGTTGTCTGGTTACACTTAGTAGATCGAGGCCTACCCTATGTTTGTCATGGTTAACCAGATATGGTCACCAAAGTTGTATTATTTAGTTTCACGTATAGTTTCATGTATAGCCATTCAATAGTCTGTATATGTATATAGTTTAGCATGGGTGCCAATGACGGGAGAGAAATCAGAAAAAAGAATATTGTCTTTATTTTCTTTCTTATAACAGTCTTATAACTTGAGAACTTAGAATGTACATGTACATTACTGAGAAAGGGTTAGCCTAGGTAGATTCATAGATAGAGAGGAAGGTAGGTAGGTAGATAAGAAACAGATATCTATATAGATAGATAGATAGATAGATAGATAGATAGATAGATAGATAGATAGATAGATAGATAGATAGATGAATAGATAGATAAATGGGTGGATAGATAGTAAGGTAGAGAGAGAGCGAGATAGGTGGATATAGAGAGATGGATGAGAGAGAGAGAGATAGGAAGATGGCTGGAAAGGGAAAAAGAACACACACACACACACATACATTACAGATCAAATCTAGTAATTTCACTGTAGTGTGTGTGTGTGTGGTATGTGTATGTGTATGTGTGCGTGTGTGTGTGTGTGGGAGTATATACGCTATAGAGCCGGCCCCTCGCCTCGTGTCCCCGAGAAGACACGAGACGCTTGATTGACAGGCGTTTCCTAGCGACGGCCTGATAGCCTTTGAAGCCGGCGCGGTAATGACCAGAGAGGAGCCGAACATCTGCAGAATGTTAAGCAGGCCCGCTGGAAATGTGAGGTTAAGCAGACTTAATCAAGGTTGTGGTTCGCGCGCGGAGACTTTGAACTCCGCAGGCAGGCTCGGTAATCTTCGCGGCGGACGCGAGGCGCTAGCGATGGATGATGAGGAGGACGATGATGAAGAGGATGATGATGATGGTGGTGGTGGCGGCGGTGGCGGCGAGAGAGATGTGTAGGAAGAAGGAGATGAGGAAGACTAGAGGGAGGGAAGACGAAGAAGAAGAAGAAGCTGAGAACCTGAACTCTCACAGCATAAACACACGCGTACATGTATGTTTGGAGCATGGAAACCAGGCTGGTCGTTCATCACGGGGGGTGTGTGTGTGTGTGTGTGTGTGTGTGTGTGTGTGTGTGTGTGTGTGTGTGTGCTCCTGACCCAATTTGGTGTGGTGGGTTTTGAACATTGATTTGTGGGTTTTGGGGTATTGATTTGGCCCTCCACTGTTGTTTGGTGACTGAGAGAGGGTCAATTCAAACTTGGCGTGCTTTCCCCCATTTCCCACTGTTTGACACCCAACCACCCTGTGTGTGTGTGTGTGTGTGTGTGTGTGGTGCGGGCGCGCGCACGTGTGTGTGTGTGTGTGTGGGCGGGCGCGCGCACGTGTGTGTGCGTGTGCGTGCGCACGCGCTTGCTGGTTGTACATGAATTCCGACCCTGATTATTTCCCCCCCGTCCCCCGTCCCCCCTCCTAGAACCTAAAAATAGTTCCACGAAAACAAAACATTAGATTTCGAACGTCTTCAAAGCGCCTTCGTTACGGCCGGTCGATGACGTTTTAAACAAGCAGCCCCCTCCCCTCCCCCACCGCCCCCCCCCGTCCCCAACGCCCCCCCCCCCCGTCCCCGTCCCCTCCCCCCATCCCCCCCATCCCTCTCCCCCTGGTTTAATGGCTCGCCCGTCTACTTTATGACCTGTGACAATACATTGTGTTCTTCCATTTGGAAAGCTCATCGTCGCATCTGTCAGCGTTGGCAGTTCACTTGGATGCAGAGCAATTTGAGCAGCAGTGAGCTCTGCTGCAGTCATTTGTCGTCATTTTCATTGTTGTTGGGGTTTTTTTTCTCTCTCCCTCTCTCCCTCTCTCTCTCTCTCTCTCTCTCTCTCTCTCTCTCTCTCTCTCTCTCCCTCTCCCTCTCTCTCTCTCTCTCTCTCCCTCTCCCTCTCCCCCTCCCCCTCTCCGTCTCTATCTGACTCTGTTGCTCCCTCCTCCCCCTGTCTCTATCCCCTTTTTTGGTTGCTGTCCCTCGTTGGGAGGGAGGAGACTTGGGTTTTTGAAGCGTAGGTAGCGAAACAAAGGCGGAATAAGCATAAATTATAAATAGACGTACAGTACGCAAAGCGGAGATGTAGAGTAATGCATGAGTAAGAGGTTTTCGGAAACACAAACTGTCACGGTTTTTCCGTGTATTTCACAGGATTATCACATAAACAGATCTTAGGAATACAGGCTTTGCGTACGCATATGCACGTCAAAGGCAAAAAGTATAAAAGCTGCATTTTTGTATCGTTTATGCGCTAAATTAGGTAGACTGTTCAGAAAACATCAGCTAAGCTTTTGCCCGTGTTGTACGACCTCAGTACAGTAATGTAGCTTTGTAGTAAAGTTGACCTACTAAACTTTACTACAAAGGTACTACAACGGTACTGAGGTCGTGCCATGGTCTGTGGCTGACCTTTAACCTTTCGACATGTTTCCTCCATCGGGGTGCCTTCGGTGTTTTTTTGGATGGAATCTGACTGTGTGTCACCAGTGGTCAAGGTGCAGGGATAGACTCCCTGTCCTCACAGAATAGAAAATAGGTGGTGTTTTTTCCTTACTGTAAATGGTTGACGAGAAGCAGAGAGGTGTTCCATGACCACCAGCTCAGTGGTTCATGGTTCAGAGTTCAGGGTAACAGTTGAAATATCAACCTTTTTGACACGTACTGTTACATAACCGAGGGGAATGACAGCAGGGCCTTGTGCTAGAACTTAGAGAACTTAGAGAGCCAACGCTGTGTGTGTGTGTGTGTGTGTTCGCGTATATGTAAGGGTTTTATATAATTCATACGGTTCTTCAGGCCGGTCAACATGTATCATTCAACATCTATTAACTACAATGCAGCGCATAAACATAAACGGCTATGTGACAACTATCTCACAGAGTTGAAGTCCCCGGTTTGCACCAGTATCTCTGACTAGTATCGCTAGCGCTTCAGACACTGTTCCCCAAAACAGCATGCATGCTTGCACACACAAACACATACGCACGCACGCACGCACGCACGCACGCAGACGCACGCACACACACACACACACACCACTATCATCACCTCAATATTGTAAAGGGCTGCTCCCCTAATTAAAACTTGGTAGGGTGGGGGCGGTGGGTGGTGTGATGGGTGAAGTTAAGCTTTCTCCCATCTTGATGGCTTTGTTAGCTATGGTCTCTAATTATCAACTGTGTGTGTGTGTGTGTGTGTGTGTGTGTGTGTGTGTGTGTGTGTGTGTGGTGTGTGTGTGTGTGTGTGTGTGTGTGTGTGTGTGTGTGTGTGTGTGTGTGTGTGTGTGTGTGTGTGTGTGTGTGTGTGTGTGTGTGTGTGTGTGTGTGTGTGTGTGTGTGTGTGGAGGGAGTGGGTTGGGTGGGGGGGTTGGCTCCTCAGCGATTAATGCTGACAATGTATTTTTCCTTTAGCAAGGTGTCAAGTCTACAAGCGAGTCTCTTAGTAATCAACCCAGTGGTAAGGGATGCTTGATATATGTCCAGGGACCCAGCCAGTGTCTGGGTTCCAGGGTATAAACGACCGCTGCTCGGGGGGAAACTAAACGATGTACAAAGTGACAAGTGGAAATCCCCCCCTCCCATCCTCCCTCCCTTACACCACCACCACCCCCACCACCACCACCACCCCCACCACCCCCTGCTACTAATCCAGCCAATGTTGGATTATGGACACAAAGGTCCTTTGTCGTGGTGGCAGTGAGGTGGCGAGAGAGTGGAGTCACACGGAGACTTGATACACTCACCTCAAAGCAGACAGACTGCACAGTTCATGTTGTTTTTGTCTCAAAAAGGCCAGTTTTTTTAAATACATTGGTGGACATAAATATTGAAAAATCATTTAGTTTGTGATTGGTTTTCCTTGTTCTACCAAGTTCTCCCATTCGGATGGAAATGACTGGTAAAACTTCCAAGTTTATTTAGTAAAGTAGCTGTTACGTAGCTACATAGTTATTATTGAAGTTATTTGTTCCTAGCTTTGGTGATACAGGAAAAAAAAAGTATATAGTTGTTCATACCTCTCAGTCAATTGCATTGATACAGTAGAGATCATAAAGAGGTTGTGAATTTTCTGAGTTAGTTTTTCTTTTCGCTTTTTTTGGCATTCGCTAAGGAAAACGTATTAACGCGTATTACACGTATGTTATTTCTAGCTTGTAAACATATGAACCGCGTTAATGCGTTTACAACGTTTCCACCATCCAATTTCCTGTGTGTGTGTGTGTGTGTGTGATTAACAGGTAACATGGGCTCGAGGTGGCAATAGATATTTTTATTTGCTTACTCGGACTGATACCGATAGCTTTATTTACGCTTGGGGTCAGAGCTGGTGAACGTGCACACACGCACGTGCGCACATGCACACACACACACACACACACCACACCACACACACACACACACACACACACACACACCACACACACACACACACACACAAACACGATGCATTGATATGCACACACATTACACATTGATACACACACAAACACCTATATTACACTGATACACACACATGCATGTGCACACACCCAGACTCTAATACTCGCATACACAGGCATATACGTGAACGCACACAGTATGCATTGATACGCACACACAAATGCAATACATATTGATACACACACACACACACACACCTATATTACACTGATACACACAAACATGCATGTGCACACACCAAGACTAATACACGCATACACAGGCTCATACGTGTACACAAGCACACACAACACACACACACACACACACACACACACACACACACACACACACACACGGCGTCGTCGTCCCGGTGGTGGTCGCGATGGAGGTTAAGTGACAAACGGTGATCGATGACTGCTCTTACGGAGAGAACGAGAGAGAGGGAGGGAGGGAGGGAGAGAGAGAGAGCTGCATTTATAATAACGCAGGAATTAGCCTGGCCTGGAGCGAGACGGCGTGGACCCATCCAGCGCCGCCAGCGCAGCCGCAGCGCTGCAGTCAAACTACCCCCCAGATTAATGACGCTTCATGGGAGACCTACGCTCCGCTCACGCGCCGCAAAATGGAGCAGAATTGATACTCCTCCTCCTCTCTCTCTTTTCTCATCTTTTTCTTTTTTTGACTGGATTTTGAAGTGTTTTTTTGTTTTTTTTTGTTGGTGGATATCTTTTTGCAGCGTGTGTATGTGTGTGTGTGTGTGTGTGTGTGTGTGTGTGTGTGTGTGTGTGTTATTCCATAGCTCTCATAGCAAAAATAATAAACATAAAACACAAAAAGTAAAACGTGGTAGTTAAGATACGGCCTGGCATTATTCCAGGTCTATGTTGGTTCCCGTTTCTCTCCTGATCCACGGGGTAAATTAAAAGATTGTTTTAATAGCCCGTAGATCAGAGATGGGAACCCTCCCCAGAGGAGGGTTCTTCTGCGTGTGTGTGACACAGGGCGTAGATCAGCCACGAAAGCACCTGAAGGCTCTGGAAGCATAAACCAACCGTGATACGCTCACTTTGTCTTAAAAAGTAAAACTATACTACACCAATAAACTGCACTTCGTCTTGCACACTAGGGGAGGATTCATTTCGTCCTCTCGGTATCATATCATATCATATGAACACTTAAGACCCTTGAGGACTGTGTAGATAAGCAGCGGTGTGCTTCACGCATAATTATAAAGTGTAAAGTATTCTCATTAAGTGTTATGTTATCTGTGCTATTGTTTTGAAATCGGCACGCACACATCTTACACGATTGACACATTTGAACTCTTTGAAGCCTTTTGGCAAAGTGGCTGTGTTTAAGTGGCTCTGGCAGAACGCTGAAAGGGATTGTGGGTAATGAAATGTTCAAAGTGGGCCAGCTGCATGCTCTCATATCACACTCACATATCACGCTCTCGTATTATGCGGGGCGGCAGTAGCTCAGTCTGTCTGGACTTGGCTTGGGGAACCGGAGGGTCGCCGGTTCAAGTCCCCAAAACGGCCCGAGTACGGAGTGAGAACTGGTACTTGGG
This sequence comes from Muraenolepis orangiensis, assembly GCA_027704905.1. Classification (NCBI taxonomy): domain Eukaryota; kingdom Metazoa; phylum Chordata; class Actinopteri; order Gadiformes; family Muraenolepididae; genus Muraenolepis; species Muraenolepis orangiensis. Next base: position 24,461,829 of record CM051007.1, read on the forward strand.
GGGGAAAAAAGGTGCCGTTTCGCCTCCTTGGGCACTGCCGAGGTGCCCTTGAGCAAGGCACCGGACCCCTACCCTACACTGCTCCCCGGATGTGTATGTGTGTATGTATGTATGTATATACAATAGCTGCCCACTGCTCCTAATACTAGGATGGGTTAAATACAGAGTGTGTGTGTGTGTGTGTGTGTGTGTGTGTGTGTGTGTGTGTGTGTGTGTGTGGTGTGTGTGTGTGTGTGTGTGTGTGTGTGTGTGTGTGTGTGTGTGTGTGTGTGTGTGTGTGTGTGTGTGTGTGTGTGTGTGTGTGTGTGTGTGTGTGTGTGTGTGTGTGTGTGTGTGTGTGTGTGTGTGTGTGTGTGACCAATAAAGAGAATTCAATCCTCCAGATAACATTTACATTTACATTAATATGGCTCTCAGTCTCACGGATGTGGCAGTGCAGGACGTATAGTCGGAGGACTGGAGGTCGACACAGCCAGCCAGAGGTCAGGGTTCACTCTCACGCCTCCACGTTAGGCCGTCTGTATTAGTACTCATGTCGGCCTGTTTTGTGTCTGTTTTATGTCACTTTACAGTATAGAATTAGATCAAATAGTTGTGTTTTTGTCTGTGTGTGTGTGTGTGTGTGTGTGTGTAAGCTCCCTTCCCGGGTTTTCCGGCTATCCGGACCGGGTGTTGACTGACGTATGCCAGACACAAGCTTGTTATTGGACTGAAGTGAGTTCAGACCCAGTTTGAACAGTCCCATTTTTGCCAAACACCCCCTTTTAGTTTGTGTGTGTGTGTGTGTGTTAATCTAAGATTATTGACAGTGTTAACAAGCTCTTGACACTTAGGAGCCTAGTCAATCAATGAAAGGGCGGGACTTTCTTTTTTTTCTTCTCTCCCACTTGATTGACCGAAACAAACATAAACAGAGAGCCAGTGGTTGCTTGCTTGCTTTACAAGAACGCCCGCCCCCCCCCTCTCCCCCCCGCCCGCCTGCCCCTCTCCCCCCTCCCCCCTCCCCCCCTCCCTCCCTCCACTGAATCTTTCAAACAGAGCTGCCCTTTTATTTCCCTGTTTTCCCACCGACACTTCACTCACACGCTTAAACCTTGGCAGTTTACAGGAGCAGGTGAAGGAAAAACAAAACGGTCAAGAGAGTCAGAGGAAGAGGTGTAGAAAAGAGAGAGAGAGAGAGAGAGAGAGCAAGGGAGACACGAACAGACGATGGTGTGTGTGTGTGTGTGTGTGTGTGTGTGTGTGTGTGTGTGTGTGTGCGCGGCGGGGATGTGGCAATATTAAAAGTGACAGTTTGAACAGAAGTCAGTCTGGACGCGCCTCATGTGGGGGCAGCTGTGAGTGCTGCCACGTGCTCCATTGACGGGTGTCAATTATGAATAACCGCCAGGGCTCGTACCCCCCCCCCCCCCACACACACACACTCAACCCCACCCACGGCTGGCCCCTCCCCTCCCCTCCCCTCCCCTCCCCTCCCCTCCCTACCGCCCCCGCCACCGCCGTCTGCCCGCGTGCCTTTGAGAGGAATAACACTTTACCCTTGTCACCGCGTTAGCGCTCGCCCTCCCGGGAAAATGAGCGCATGGCGGGCGCCGCTAATCGATAGCCAGTGTATTAGCAATTATTTTGCCCATTGATTTACGGTGGGGCAGTGACTCCCCGTGTACTGTTAGCAGCCCCTGATTATATGTCCCCGCGGTGGACCAGCACGCACTGGTGTACGACCACGCACACATATCCACACGCAAACACGCACACACCGGTGCACGCACACACACACACACACACACACACGCACATTCATGCACACACCGGTGTACACACACACACAGCAGCGCAGAGACACACGCGCTGTTGCCAGGCTGAGATACATATTGTATCCTCGAGTCGTGTGAACATGCACACGCACATGTTCATGGTTGAGCGTGTGCACGCACGCACGCACGCACGCACGCACACACGCACACACACACGCACGCACACACACACACACACACACACACACACACACACACACATACATACATACATACATACACACACACACACACAGGTTGGTGCATGGACCACTGCCTCCCCCCCCCCTGATTGGTTGG
>CM051007.1:24478924-24493924 GCA_027704905.1 Muraenolepis orangiensis
CTCTGTGTGTTTCTCCCTCCTGCTCCCTCCCGCTCCATCTCTTTTTGCATGTCTGCTGCTCTCGTGTGTCTTTCTGTGTGTGTGTGTGTGTGTGTCTCTCTCTCTCTCTCTCTCTCTCTCTCTCTCTCTCTCTCTCTCTCTCTCTCTCTCTCTAAAATATTCTCCTCCACTATCTGTCTTTGTGCTATTTTCCTTGCACAAAGGACAATGTCCTTGCCACGTATGTTTATCCCTGTGAGCATTATTTATACCAAACAATCGCTTTTCCTTGTATTTTCCATCAACCAAAATCCTTTTTCTTGACAAAAGTTGACCAAGTTACGACCGCGACGTTACGACCACCGACCAACACAACACAACACAACAAAACACAACACAACACAGTGCATATAAACTATGATAATAAAAACAACTAAATGGATGACAGTTATTTCCTACTGACGCTTTACTTCACTTCCTGCAAAACAAGGAGAGGGTGTGTGTGTGTGTGTGTGTGTGTGTGTGTGTGTGTGTGTGTGTGTGTGTGTGTGTGTGTGTGTGTGTGTGTGTGTGTGTGTGTGTGTGTGTGTGTGTGTGTGTGTGTGTGTGTGTGTGTGTGTGTGTGTGTGTGTGTGTGGGGGGGGGGGGGGGGGGGGAGGGGGGAAGAGAGGGGGGGGGCACAGCAGTGGCAACAGGACGTGTCATGTCCACTGGTCATTTCCTGGTACCACACTGGGAAGACTTCCACCGCCGCTGCCAGCTCCAGCCCAGCCAAGCGAGGCCTGGCTGGGCCACGGCAGCTGGCACTACCCCTCCCCACCCTTCTCCTCCTACCGCCCTCGTACCTCCCAGCCCTGCTATGGCTCAGTTGTGAACGCCGTACTGCGCGGAGCGTGCCGTACTGCGCGGATGTTATTTCAGAGATCAGCGGCCACCTACAATGATACTATTAAATATTCCATTATTAGTATGTGTATATATATATATACATAATAATATAATATATATCATTTATAATCCTTGATATTATCCTATATATATATATTAGAACCGAGATGACCCCTAGGCAGTACAAACATTCAGTTTACCATTATATAACCTTTATTAAGGTTTTATATATTCATTCAGTCAGTCATTTTTAAGCGTAATTTTTTATGGCCATTTCTATTGTAATTTAATAGAATGTCATAGTCGTTTTAAAGTAGGAAAAATAACTGTTTTACACTCACATTCTGTATTATTATTTCCTAGTACACGTTTAGTGCACGTTTTGTTCCAAGTGACGGTATTTATTCCTGCAACGCAAATTGCTCTGTACCCTTGCCGAGCCGGGGTGTTCAATACCTTCATTAAGCCGTGCAGTGAAGAGGACCATCTATCAATGTCGTGATATGGATGTTTGCCACTTTATTATTGCAAAGCTGTGTCCTCCGCCAGGACTATTGACGAAAGCCTCTTTGGGATGGTTGCCTCTACCTCTTATGAGACTCTTCCATCAGACTTGCGTCATAAAATCTTGTACGAAACAGGGGCACGCTCGCCCATGGCTGTTGTAATATGCAGTTGTGTATGATTCTGTGAAGTATATGTACCTGTATGTATACATATACATGTGTTACTCAACATAACTAACTTAATTTGTTTCCCTTTTGGTTTTCTTTTATTACAGCATATGGGCCTGAAGATGACGTCAAAGACAACAAGATTGAGGAGGACGAGCACCTGCAGGACGACGGGCTGTCCCTAGACGGCCAGGACGGAGAGTACCTCTTCAACGACGACGACGACCTCGCCGATCACTTCAGCTGCCAGAACTCACCGCTCAGCAATGGTACCAACCCAGACGCCGGCTACGCCTCCCCGCTCAGCAACAGCAGCGATCAGCTGGCCGACCTCAAGTCCACTCCTACCTTCCGGGAGGTCCAGGAGCCGCCAGCTGTTGTGGAGGACAAACCGGCCGCGGTGGAGGCGGTGGAGGTGGTGGACGCCGAGCCGGCCAACGGCTTCTCGTTGCAGGACAGCCTGGAGCAAATGAAAGCCGTCTACGCAAACCTGATCTCAGAGGCCTCCTGGTCCAGCATCGCTCTGGATATGCTCAAGAGTAAACAGGGGAACACCTTGAGAGCCAATAGCCACAATGGGAGGAATCATAAAGGAAGCAATGGCTTCCTCAATAGTAGTAGTAGTGGTGGTAGTCACAGCCAGGGGAACACCCATGTGAAAACCAGCAGTAGCAGCACGAACAGTAGTGGCAATGCGTCAATGTCATCCACGAACACCACCACCAGCAGCGTAACCACCAGCACAGCGACGAGCCACTCAACCAGTGGCAACGGCGTCGGCGCTAACTGCGGAAACAACGGTGGAGGTGTGACCTACGATTGGCACCAAGCCGCATTGGCCAAGACCCTACAGCACACGCCGTACCATCTCCTCCCCGAGCCCAGCCTCTTCAGCACCGTGCAGCTCTACAGGCAGAACAACAAGCTCTACGGCCCTGTGTTCACGGGCGCCAGCAAGTTCCGTTGCAAGGACTGCAGCGGGGCCTACGACACGCTGGTGGGTCTGACGGTGCACATGAACGAATCGGGCCACTACCGCGACGACAACAAGGACAAGGAGGAGGACCGGGGGAAGCGGTGGTCCAAGCCCCGCAAGCGCTCCCTCATGGAGATGGAGGGGAAGGAGGACGCCCAGAAGGTCCTCAAATGCATGTACTGTGGCCACTCCTTTGAGTCCTTGCAAGACCTGAGCGTCCACATGATCAAAACGAAACACTATCAGAAAGTGCCGCTCAAAGAGCCAATGCCCACCCTCACCTCAAAGCTGGTACCGCCGACCAAAAAAAGAGCATTTCAAGAGTTGGTGACCCCGAATTCACCAGAGTCCAGCTCATCTTGCATACCGCTAGGGGAGACGCCGAAAGAACAGAAACTCGTCAATCCCTATGTCACCGCTAATAATCGGTATGGTTACCAAAATGGCGCTAGTTATACTTGGCAGTTTGAAGCGCGCAAGGCACAAATTCTGAAATGCATGGAATGTGGCAGTTCTCACGACACCTTGCAACAACTGACAGCCCACATGATGGTCACAGGACACTTCCTCAAAGTTACCAACTCAGCCTCTAAAAAAGGGAAGCAGTTAGTGTTTGAGCCGGTCGTCGAGGAGAAATTTCAATCTATTCCCCTCCCGCCAACTACGACAAGACTCTCCGTGCCCAATGGGAAGCCAGAGTCTCCTCCCCGGCCCCCAACCCCCGAGGAGAAAAGAGAGATAGAACATAAAGAGGCATACATGGCAGAAGAAAGCATAGAGATCAAAGTCCCTGAGAAAAAAATTAAAGAGGAGAAAGAGGATCCTTCTGAGAAGACCATTAAAGCCGGTAAAAACAGGCCTCATAAATATCTCACAGAGGCCGATCTGGAGGAGGCTCCTAAAGGTGGCGTCAACATCTTAAAGTCGTTAGAAAATGCAGTGTCAAGTGCCATCAGCAAAGCCCAGACAGGTGCACCCACCTGGGGTGGATATCCCAGCATTCACGCTGCCTACCAACTCCACGGAGCTCTGAAATCCACCTTTTCCTCACGCGCCCAGGTGGAGCCTCTATTCAGCACCAAAGGCTTGAAGGTGCTGCCGTCCGACGTGAGCACTCTGATCCACTCCCCGAATAGCCCCTCTCCGCCTCCCAATCGCAAGAGCAATATGCTAGCTATGGAGGAGCTCGTGGAAAAGGTATCAGGGAAAAGCTCAGTAAAGAAGGAGTGGGAAGAAAATCCGTTGGAAAGAAAATGTAAGTCTGTGGCTACCAAATTACCCTCACCACCTCCTAGGGAAAAACAGGTTTCGCCCAAGCCGGAAAACTTGGTCAAGCCGGCAAAAAGAAATACCACAGAGGACCACACTGAGTTCAGAGACAAAGTAAGGGAGGTGGAAGAAAGTAAAGTGGAGGTAAAAAACGAAGCCGTTTCACCGAAAACGGTTTCTCTTTCTAATGGCTGCAATAAGTTAGGTATAATCACTGATCATTCGCCCGAACAGCCCCTTGTCAACCCTCTCAGTGCTTTGCAGTCTATCATGAATAATCACTTGGGGAAAGCAGCAAAGGTGTCCACACCTTTTACAGACCCCTTCTCAATGCTTCACAAGCTCAACAACAACAACAACAACAACAACAACAACAACAACAACAGCACAGTGGAAAAGCCCCTCCCCAGCTCTGTACCAGCCAAGCAGAAGGAGCTACCCAGCCAGTACCACCGGGATGAGGATCAGCCCATGGACTTGACGAAGTCCAAAAACACCAACGGCAGCACAAGCAATGGCACGCCTCCAGCACTGAGCAACAGTCATGGTAACAGTAGCAATAGAGCCGTTGCCAATCATTTTCCATCAATTTCTCCACCCTTGCGGGAGAATGCGTTAATGGATATTTCAGACATGGTGAAAAATCTGACCGGCCGCTTGACACCAAAGTCAACAACGCCGTCTTCGACGTCGGAGAAATCTGATATGGACAGCTGTGTGTTTGAAGATGGCTACGAGGAGCTCTCTCCCATCCAAAGACGAAAAGGCAGACAGTCAAACTGGAATCCCCAACACCTCCTGATCCTCCAAGCACAGTTTGCCTCAAGTCTCCGGGAGACCCCCGAGGGAAAGTTGATCATTACCGACCTCGGGCCCCAGGAAAGAGTCCACATCTGTAAATTCACCGGCCTTTCCATGACTACTATCTCACATTGGCTGGCCAATGTGAAATATCAGCTAAAGCGGACAGGCGGCACAAAGTTCCTGAAAAACATCGACACTAGCCACCCTCTGTTTTTGTGCAGTGACTGCGCGTCGCAGTACAGGACACCTTCCTCTTATATTGCTCATCTGGAGACCCACCTGGGCTTCACCCTCAAAGACCTCTCCAAGCTTTCCATAGACTTACTGGGGCAGCAAGCGGTTAGGATAGCAGAGAACACGTTCAGCTCACTGGGACTCACAGAAGAGGACACTGGTTCGATACTACAGTGCAAGCTGTGCAGTCGGACCTTTGTGAGCCAGCATGCGATCAAACTGCACCTTTGCAAAACACACGGGAAGTCGCCGGAAGACCACCTCATCTTTATGAAGGAGATGGATCAAGCGGATACACTATAAAGTTAAATGAAGCATGACAGATTATTATTGCACTATATCTCAAAGCTGCAATCTGCCATTACTGATAGTGCCACAGCTGTGTTTAATGTTTAATTGTGAACAGATATTTGAATGAAATTATTATTAGTAGCTTTAATACCACTCGATAATCAGTTATGGGCAAGGAGTGGGCGTTGATACCAAACAAAAATTTGTAAAAATAAAAATAAAATACTCAATTGAACAAAGTAGCCATGGCACTATATAGTCACTGACTGATTGTGGCTTTTTTATTTTTACTGCACTGCATCTTTACTGAGCCTTCGGGAATAGTCATCTCTTGGTTTCAAACTGGACCATGCTCTGATTTTTAGCCATGCTCGGAATTATTTCAACATTATTTATAGGAGACAACTTGTGCATGTTTCTTTTGGATGGAAAAGCCGTGGCCGGTTGTGTCTCATGAAATTTGATCCCTAATGACCAAATTATTATTATTATGCTTATTGACCAAATTTGGGAAATGTTTATATGAAGTTATTTTGGAGAAAAAAAAACGTTTTGTTCTTTTAAAAAAACAAAAGAAGATTGCTATGGTTTGAAGTCTTTTTGAACAGTGATAATGGTTTATACATATGTAAAAATAACGCACCACATTTATAAAGAGCTTGATTCCTCTTTACCACTTCAAATGATGGGTATAATATAACACTTAGCAAACTACAATAATTACAATTTGCTTTTAAAAAAAAATATAAAAACACAAACTTAATATGTTTGAGCATTTTTGGTTCTCTTTATACGCATTGTATATCTTTTTTTTGTCTGTCAATATGTACAGTTACATTTACATTAGCACCTCGTCCACCGATGTGCAGCTTTGGTTGTAAGGTTTCAACATATAAATTGTATAGAAATAAGCAAGTATATGTAAACGTGTGTCATCATATCTTGCTTTTCCACATGTTCCACATTATTTGTACCGTGTGCATTTTTACAATGTTATTTTATAGACAAATATTGGGATACAATGTACAAAGATTCTGCTAATGAAGACCACTATGTCTCTTTTTGAAGTGAAACGTAGACCAACCCTAAAATGGGGTTTACGTGAAAGGATGAACTTTGCTGGCATCTTCTCTGATGCATGGTACTGTAGATGAAACACGAATACAAGCAATTCACTTAAAGGTATTGATTTCTGATGCTTGATGATGACCCCCCCCCCCCCTCTTACTGATGAGACAATTTTATCCTCAATTGTAGAATAAACTTCTGTGTTGCTGATTAAAATTGTGCGTTGTTTGTGTGAGAATGGGACCTTGAAGGACATACAGACAACAAAGACATACCGGTCATCTGAGGCACATGACTTTTAACGTTTTACTACATGTATTTACAACAAAGTGATTTCGTTTTTTTTACACGTTTTAATATTTGTATGCATCTTTTGGATTTATGAACATGAACAAAAAACACTTTTTTGTTTAGGGATATAAATAAGAAGGTGAATATAATATAATAGAACCGTGGAATGTTGACTTGGTGGAATTTATGTGTGATTATTTTCAAGACAGAATCATGGAATTCAACATGAAGAAGTACAGTTGCTTTCATTGAATCAACAGGAACAAATGTTATACCTCATTAGGTTTTATACCTCATTGATTTGAATTTTCTGGAGATGTGTGTTTATCTTTGTCTTTCGCTGCTTGAAACGATATAATCCAATATACATTTTAGTTGACAAATTAAAACAAAAACAAAAATAATTTAGATTACACATTTTAGATTTCATCCTGAAATAATTGTTTAGAATTAATTAGTCTTTCAAGTTCCAAAAATATTGAACTGAAAGACAAAATTGCAAGGAAGATAAATCAATTTGATATATATTATATATATTATATATATATATACGTATATTAATGTCAAAAACCCATTCCTTCGCTTCACTCATCCTTTGCGTTAAACAGGACATACGGGACACAACACCTGACACATACAACATACAGTAACATATGTAATACATATGAGGCATGTGGCACAATGGTCACCGTGGAAACGTGGATTAAAACAATAGTTGTATTCAAACAGCCGGAGCATGCTTTGATCACTTTATGTCTGTGAGCCTTAAGGTGTTTAAAATGAAAAATATGATCCCTTTAAAGCAGATGGGGATGAGGAGGAGGAGGAGGAGGAGGAGGAGGAGGAGGAGGAGGGGAGGGGGGTACATTGTCACGGATAAAAAAGGAAAACGGTGGTTTTTATATAGTTTAACGGTGACATAAGACGTGCGGTTCACAGACTGCTGATAAAGAAAGTCTGTGTGTGTGCCCGTGTGTGTGCACGTGCGTGTGCGTGCGTGTGTGTGTGCACGTGCGTGCGTGTGTGTGTGTGTGTCAGCTGAAGGTATGAAAGTCAACACCACGCTGTACCTCGAGTCATCTGTACAGCACCAGCCTCAGGCCTTTTCCCTGAGAGAACGGGAGACACAGCAGGTGCTGCTGACGCTATGCCTGCCAGACGTACCGAGGGCTGTACAATAATGCACCGATTTGTCCTATATTTAGTGTTAATATTAGACTTAGTGTATAATTAACCACCACCACATCGTAGTACCACATCATCTTGAATATGTATCTGTAAAATTGCTTACTTCTTTATGTGTCAGATTGTCCTGAATAATAATAGTAATAGTAATACTAATATTAATAATAATAATATTAATAACAATAATAGAGATTAGTCCTTTATTTAGTGTGTTATACACAATTCTAATTAGTATATGAACCCTATAACACCACATCATATTTCCTATTTAACTGTAAAAGGGCATTCTGGTATCTAGGTATCACGAATGTTGTCATGACTGATAATAATAAATAACAAAGGAATTGGTCTCATATTTTGTGTGTTCCACAGTATTATACTAGTGTTAACCCCATACTATACTATAAACAACACTATATAATACCTATACTATACTATATACTATAAACAACACTATATATACCTATTATATATATTACTATATACAACGCTACTCTAACAATGCTATGCACAATAAAAACCAATAAAGTGACTGATACAGTATAGAAATGACCAATGGTGCAAAAAGCATCATATGTTAATTGTAAAATGGATTTCAGATTGTCATTTATAATAATAATAAAAAATAATAATGATAATACAATAATAATGAGAATATGAATTATTATTATTGTTATCACTATTATTATTGTTATTATTGTAATGTTATTATTATAATGGAATGTGTTGATATAAGGTATATGGGATATATATACCTGGCGTTCTATAAGGTATCAGAGCAGTGGATGTTGGTGTGTGCCACCGTTTTGGGGCAGCAGCTCCAGAAGCCTCTGTCCCCAGAGTGGGGGGGGTGCCGGCGACGTCCAGGAGATTAGAGTGAGGAGAACGGAGGCCACAGGGCCTCCTCTCTCTCACAGGGAGAGAGGGGGTCAGGGAGGTGGGCAGGGCCTCCTCTCTCTCACAGGGAGAGAGGGGGTCAGGGAGGTGGGCAGGGCCTCCTCTCTCTCACAGGGAGAGAGGGGGTCAGGGAGGTGGGCAGGGCCTCCTCTCTCTCACAGGGAGAGAGGGGGTCAGGGAGGTGGGCAGGGCCAGACAGTGCTGTGTTTAGTGTGTGAGTATGAGGACATTGTGGAGTCAGTTGCAGAACTACACAAACAATTCAATATGATGTGCACCTTTTAGTGCCTCGCTGCTGGCAGTGAGGAACACACACTAGCACGAGGCTATCAAGACAGTCCTAGGTTCGTTTAGTGCTTTACTTCACTCATTTTGTGTAGATTAATTTGGTTTACTTTAGACAATTATACTGTTAATACTTCTAGTACTTTAAACACTATAAAGCCCTTACAAATAAACATGTTTGCCACTAAATGGGTAATGTTCTCAATATAATACAAGCTGAGATGCCCCATAGGCGTAACGGTCTACTAGGTTTGAGCCTGACAGTGACCAGTATTAGTAGTGTAAATACCTAAAAAGGTGAATTATTAAATGAATAATTCTTCAAATAAAATGATGTACTTCTTTATTATTACAGGGATAAATTAGAAGTAGCAAGGGAAGAGTGTATGGTTGATACTGTAGTGGCTAGGTGTTTGATTCCCCATAAGTCAGTTACCCTTTTCCATCAAAGTTATCACCTGTTTACCATGTGAGCTATACCAAATATATGACGTATAGAATAATAAACAATCAATAACTGACTCGGCCGCTTAGTGGCCAGTGTGTTACACTTCAAAGAGAGTGAGTTTAATTCCTAATGTCTACCTGCAATCTACTTAAAGTGCCTAGGAATGCTTGGCAATTTTGTTGTTAAGTATACTTCATGAGAATGGAGTTAGTCTTGTGAGGACATTGGGAATTGAACTGAGTTTTGTATGCTGTCCATATCCATGCTGCAGGGAGTCGACCATACTAGCCACTATAGGCTATCAACTGAGGCAATGAGCCTACTTATACTACTAGTGTGTTGTAGTTAAGACACACTTGACTCACTATGTGTTACAGTAAGTTGGACATTAAGACATAGACATGTGTTTAGAGGAGAAGAATGGAGACGAATGAGGTGTGGTTCTCCAGGTATCTCAGAGGTAAGCTTGCATACCTCTCCTACTCTACGTAAGCTTGACAGTGACAAGTATTGTTAACACTGCCTAAAAGCATAGTTCTATATTACTATAACTATTATTTAAGGATTTGGGGGATTACTGAGGAGTCTGTTTTCTATAGAGTAGTCGTGGTTTAGACTCACAGCAGTCAGACTCTGTTCGATTTCCAATATATAATTATGAGGCAGTTACTCTATTTCATAAAAGTGGTCGGCTATTTTAATGAGAACATTAGCTATACAGAATAGCTGCTTACATTTAAGCACCTTTAACATAAATATATAGGCCTATTATAAATTAAGAAACTGCTTGGATGGTATGTATACTTTATTAAGCAGCTGAAAGTAAATATTTATGCTTCTGGTGACGAGTTGTTTGCTAGACATCTGCTAAATAACTGTAATGTAATATGTAATAAAAAAGTATTTAAGCAGCTTACATTTAAGCTGGTTAAAATTGAGCAGCTTTTAAACTGCTGATTTAAAATTGCTTAATTTTGAGCTGCTAGTTTTGGAGGATTCATTTTTTTTATGATTCCCCCCCCCCCGATTTTTCTTCAGATTTTTGTGTTGATTTGAAACGTATGATCTTAACACGCTTAATTTCAAGCCACTTAATCATATTTTGTCAAACTAATTATGAAATGACCAATGAGCCACCTGGACTTGTGTTACATTGTCTTAACCTCACCCCCTGGTACACACACACACACACACACACGCTTGAAAACGCATCCTTCAGCCAAACCGGATGTAGTATTAAGTATAATGTAACCGCTCTTTCTAATAATGTAATGTTTAATTAGGGAGTTGGTGTAACGGTCTACGGCTGCGTCAAACTGGAGTATCCTAGGAAACGTGTAACTAAGCTGAATCACTAGGGGGCGGTGTTGCACTGTGTCACGTGATTTAAAAGCGAATTCCGCTTTTCTCCCAACACACATTCAGCGATATTTTAACAAGAATAGTGTTAATGAAATTACTATTGAATAATAATAATTAGGTAATCTCATTACCTTGCAGTATTTAAATTAGGGATTTTGTGAGGGTGATGCCATACGTTTCTCGACGCATTGCCAACGATCCCGATACATTAGGATACATGGGAAGCAACTACGATGCGGTGCGATACGATTCCTTCCTAGTGCGGTGCGATTCGATACGATTTGATGCAACACAATGCGGTTGGATGCGATGCGATGCAAAATAATGCAATTCAATATGGTGTGGTGGAGTGACATAATTCACCCACGGAACTACGGGTGGGGTATTGTGTTGCCGGGGACATTAGTGCACGGGACCCGCGTTGTTGCTTTTCTGGTAGAAAGTCATGTAGTGTTTACGTTCTTCTCATGTGGAATGTGTCCCGTTTGGACTTTAAATACCCCGCCGCCGACTCCCGTCTCTCGGCACTACAATGGTACAAATAGTTCACTTTTATTTCTTGATCTTTTTTCATTGACCTATCAGATGAATTTACAAGCAATAATATTACAATTATTTATACAGTATATAACAAAGACCAGAGTGTTTGTTACAACTGCTGGAGGGACTCTGAACTTGGAAAAGTCTGAGTATATTTGTGTTGTGTATGTTTGTGTAGCATCGGTTGATGCTAACTGTAACTGGAGTAGTTGTGCTTTAATCATTGGTCTATTCTTAGCTTAGTGGTCGGTTAGAGCTTAGTGTTGTGGCCCACTGATGGTAGTTTAACTTTCATGTTTACATGCTTGTGACTGCTGATTCGGTGGTTGCATAGCAACAAAAAAAAATAGGATCGCGTCCTGTGTGATCGGGGCTAAAGAGCAGTGAAGTGCGCCTGGCGTTTTTCAACCTGCAAAACGCGTCCTGTATGATCATAATGTGAGAAATGCGAGTGTAGTAAGTAAAACCCAAATCCTGGACATTTTTAGTGATATAAAACGGATAAATCTGATTTATTTATTTATTTATTTTTGGAGTCTGATTTTACTGACGCAAAGATTTTAGGCACAATACATCTCGACTTCATTCCAAATTGTATCAGTTTGCTTTTTTGATCGGAGCAATCGTATCGTGAACTTTTATGCTGGTGTACCGATGCAAATCGGTGAATCTTACCATCCCTAATTAAAACCCATCCCTTCCCAACACACTCATAGCCAGAGATCATTTGTTGTACTCACATTTCCACGTCTCATTATCTGCCGACCGGCCCACACACCTGCTGATGTCTACCTGCCAAATCACCATCCTGTTTTCCCTTTGTTCATTCATTAAAGCCCGTTTCTGTTACCTACATGTCCTGCCCTGGTCTGCCCTGGGTTCTATGTTCTCTGGCCGTAACCGTATGATCTAGCCATGACTATGTGGACATGGAGGCTTTTCGTGACGTCTTTATTACCCAAGGTGCCATAGTGGGACAACATTCACAAGTCCTCGAAGCCATTTCCAGTATGGGTGAGTTTATTTGCCAAATCTGTGCTAATCAGGATGTCAGTCTGGTTCAGGCCTAAGACATTTTAGTTTGTGATTTTTCAGCTGCTCTCTGTAAATCAGGAAGGTGAGCTGGGCCAAACTCCAAACAATCCTCTCCAGTCCCTGTGATAGACAGCTTTCTCCTGGCCAGAGAGCCGAGGTCACTGACTTGCAGCAAAGTTTTGTCGACGTCTTCTCTCCCCTGCTGGGGCACACTATGCTCATTGATCACCCACATTAAGACATCCCCTGGCGGGACTGCTAGGTTGCGGCCATATAAATGACCTGAACACAAGCACAAGATGGTGAGGGACAAATTAAAGGCCACACTGTGGATGGGTCTAGCCCCATCGTGCTTGTGCACAAGTCCAATGGGTCTATTCACGTCTGTGTCGACTACCGCGAGGTGAATAGATTGTCCCAGTTTGATGCGTATCCAATGCCTTGGGTCGACAAACTCCTGGATCGGTTGGTACGGTTTGTATCAATTTAGGACACTTCCATTTGAGGTTGTTTCGGGGCTCCAGCCAGCAGCACCTCGTGAATCAGGTGCTGTGGTCGCACACTGTAAGCAGGAGTGAGTATTATTCCCAGTTACACCTGTGAACACCTACATATTCAGCGAGTCCCTCTCAATGGGGTTTTGTGCTGTCATGGGGGCGTGGCTTGGCGTGGCTCTGTTAACGAGGGAAGCAGGAGCGGTGATTTCCCTGGATTGACGCAGCTGTAGGTGGTAACCATAATGAGTAAGACTATATATATATAAATATACTCATGTCTTTCTGCTCCCCCCCCCCCCCAACAGTGAGACTGGGCCCTACTTTTCCGAGGAGATGCTTTTGCGATCCCTCGGTTTGCCCACGAGAAACACATTGAAACAAGCTAGAACCTGTCATACGGTTATTATGTTAATGTATGGGCAGAGTTTCTATGTATTTCAGTACTCGGTGACGACCTACCGACGGGTTAATAAAAGACTCAAGGGCCATCGTGCATTCGAGCTGTGTGGTAGGAACTTGGCAGAAGGATCTATGGGTTGAATTCCAATGGAGCTTTGCACTGTGCCAGTAGGACTTGATATCAGGGCTGCAATGTGCTACCTCTGCCCAACTGTCTTCAAACCATTTGAACACGGGTGCCTAGTCCTGATCAGTCGTCCGATCGAGCTTTAGTTGGTCCCCTGTCCAACCCTGGAATGGGTGTTTTTCCACAAACCCCTTGGTTGAAGCATGCCATCATGTCCCCGATGACTGTTGATGATGGACCCCAGACCTCACCAGGCACCAGGCACTCCAGCCCAGACTCCAACCCAGTGGTCAGAGGCACATCGTGTCTGGGGAACCTGCTCCCCAAACAGAGTTATTAATAATCTAAACAACCCTGTGTTTGTCTCCAACATTTTTTAAGGCTTTTGCTAAAAAAAATATAGCAAAACATAACACAATTGCAAAGGGCACAATGTATAGTGAATTCTAATCGTGAATATCTTAAAATTCTGTGAAAAAATGTTATAGTAGCACTTTAGAATAACTGTGACTTTGAAGTTTGAACTAAGTAGTAGTAGAGAATTCATCATTTATGAAGCATGGTTACTACATTTTGGGCTACTAAAATGATCCGCAGACGGTTCATACAGCAATTTGACCAAAAAACACTTGGTTCATTACAAATAAACAGTAAAAGTGATAATAGAGCAGCCCGGGGGTTGAGAACCACTGTAGATGGTAACATATGGAGTTGTAGAGCATTGGTTCACAACCTGGGGTTCTGAGGTTCTCCGGGCACCGGGGATCTCAGGGGGTACAGGAAGCTGCATATATATGTTAATAACAAAAAGGAGGATGACAAACATCATGTGTAAATCATGGCACAATTCAAACAGGATCAATATTTTAATAATATTTTAAAATATTCAATAATATTGTTAATAATATTTTAAAATATTATATAATATTGTTAATAATATTCAAATAATATAATATGTCTTCCGAAATAAGGGCTGTGTCGGAAATTCTCTCTATCGGTGCCCTTAAACCGGTACCCTTGCAACCTTATTACATGTAACAGTTCATCATGCTGTGTGTGTGTTACGTGTTATCAAAGGCCTGCTGTGACGAAACAGTCCCCTGGACCGAGCTCCCCCCCCCCCCCCCCCCCTGGATCCGAGCTCCCCCCCCCCCCCCCCCCCCTGGCTGAGCCAGGGCCCCGCTGGAGGAGGGGGGGGGGGGGGGGGCCAAGCCAAACCGGCTGAGGAGAGGAGAGCAGCAGAAAGGCAGCTGGCCTTCCTCTAAAGGCAGCTGGCAGAACTGGAGGAGGGCAGCAGAAGAGGAGGTCATCTGCCTTCCTAGGCGTGCGGTGAATACCTTTGGAGGCTGCGTGACCAGCTTTCATTAATTTTTCCCTTTTCGAGGCAGTTAATAGTGACCACTGTCAGGCTTGAACCCAGGATAGCTGGATAGCTTACCAATGAGTCATCGCATCTTGTTTCTACTGTGTGAGAAGAGAGGTCTTTCTCCTCTTATTTATTACAGATGGCAATTTCAACACGCATGTTCCAACGGCTTCAAGACATTTGGACACTTTTAAACACAAGTTATGTAGCGTTTTACTCATGGGTGTATTGGTTGTACTCGGGAATCCCTGATAGATGTGCATCATTTATGAAGCATGGTCACTACATATACACTTCTACGACTAAAATGATCCGCACACGGTTCATACAGTGATTTGACCAAACAAAACACTTGGTTCAATACACGTATTGAACCAATATTGTC
>CM051007.1:24498924-24511424 GCA_027704905.1 Muraenolepis orangiensis
AATGGGGGAAGGGAAGGGGGAGGGGGAGGGGAGGGAGGGGGGGTGGGCACTTCCGGCACTTCCGCCGCCGAGGGAGAACCGCTGGCTTCTTCTTCTTCTTCTTTAACGGCTTGACGCTGTCACATTAAAAACGCGGAGATTCATGGCTGGCTGTTTCTTTTCCAAATTAAAATCTCTTTAACCCACGTTTCCCCAAAGCTGTTCTGACGGTTTTTTAAGCGTTAACCTTTTTTAATGTAATTGCGTTTGTGTGATTGTGTTTTGGCGGTCGTATTTCACGGTGTTGGTGTTTCTCATTTTGTCCTTCTTCTGAGCCTTAGCGTTAGCTTCATGATATCCGTCCATGGTGACCATTATCATCGTAGGCAGAGGGCAAAGCTATATCCAGATATCTTGGCCGGCAAAAAAAAAAGAAGTGATTTGATAGTCATTGTCTCGACTTTGTCGTGGTTATATTTATGTGTCTCTTGATTTATGGTCGTTGCTTTGTCGCTTTGGATACTGCTTCAAATCAAGAGTCATTATTCTTTTATACAAGCATGTCATGATTCACACAATCAGTCATGATTCATACCTTTAAGAACTTTGAAACCTCCCCAAAGAAGTGTCACAAACCACCTTGCGGCAAATATCTTGATTTAAGGTGACAATACTTCTCAAAAAGTGTCATTATTATGAATCTTCCAGGATGAAATCGACTCCCTTTAGTCAAATCCACAGCTTGGTACATTTTAAAATTGTAGGAAACACGAAAATCTATTTAGGTTTGTTTGTTGTCAACGTTTCCGATAGCGTATATCCCTTCATAGGACGATTGAGAAAACAGGTTCAACTTCTGCGGGGGGGGGGGGGGAAAGGGATAAAAAAAAAATTGGAAGTGACACCACATTCACTTTTCAGTTGGAGCATTGTTTGGTGCGAGTATATATCTATTTCTTTTCCTTCCCGACTGAAAAACACACACATTGCTCCGATCTGAACTGACTGACTTTCCCCTCCCCTGTGTACCAGTGGCGGAGCAGAGGCCCTCGTTTGTCGAAAGAGAACTCACCGAAATCCCGGCTCTCGACGATCCCGACGACGGTTTGCCTTCCACGTTGTCACACTCTTCCACCCTCTCCTCCCTCCTCCCTCTCCTCCCTCCTCCCTCCCCCCTCCTCCCTCCTCCCTCTCCTCCCTCCTCCCTCCCCCCTCCTCCCTCCTCCCTCCCCTCCCTCCTCCCTCCCCTCCCTCCTCCCTCCCCTCTCCCTCCCCCCTCCCTCCTCCCTCCCTCCTCCCTCCCCCCTCCCTCCTCCCCTCCCTCCTCCCCCCCCCTCCCCCGCACCACCACGTACCGCCCCGGGAGTCTCAACCGGTGACATCCTTGACGTCCTGCTACACGACGCCCTGCGAGATTGAGCTCCTTATGCCGCCCGCGGTAGATTCTGCCTTTCTATTTTTTACCTCGTTTTTTTATATATATATATAAATAAATATATATATATATATATATATATATATATATATATTTCTTTTCTTTTTTACTTTCGCTTTCACTTTCGGTTTCAGTTAAGCCCAGCTCCGGTGCCAGGAAACAGAGTTGTGACAAATAAAACAAGCGGAGGAAGGAAAGTGTCTGTGTGTATGTGTTATGTGTGTGTGTGTGTATGAGTGTGTGTGTGTGTGTGTGTGTGTATGTATGTGTATGTATGTGTGTGTGTGTGTGTGTGTGTGTGTTGGGGGGGGGGGGGGGTGTGGGGAGGGGGACAAGGCAGAAGAGTGTCGTGTTTGCCAAAGCCGAGCTGCCACTCAGTGACGGGCGTTTTGACAATCATAGGCTGTCATCGCGTTCTGATCAGTCCTGTCAGCGAGAAATACGCCGCCATCCAGACAGCGCCGCGGTACAGGAAGCCCACGTTCGACGTTGACACTGCACACAACGCACACACACACACACACACACACACACACACACACACACAACGCACACACACACACACACATACACACACACAACGCACACACACACACACTCAACAGTTATTTGTGTACACACATCATGCCGAGATGTGCAAATATCTCAAAGATGTCAGGGGGAGGAGAAAAAAAAATAAGAAACATGTTGAAATAAAACAGATTTGGCAATACATACGTCTGGGCATTTTCTCTTCTGTCACTCTTGGCGCTCAGCGCGGCGACGGCGGCGGAAGGTTCTCTATTCCTAGAGAACGCGTCTTCGTTTGTCCTCCTGTGTACCAGAGCGGGCGGCTAAGTATGCGCCCGCTCATGTGTAGTATCTAGTAGTATCAGTGTACGGCGTCCACGCGTCACTGGAAAACAAGTGTGGCGAGGGCCACACAATTAGAGCCTGAATTTCTTGTATAAGGTCTCTCTGTATATTGGTTAAGCCTGTATGATTATTTTTTGCTAACACTATGAACACTAGGAGCCTTAAGTTCCTTTTTAAGGCTCTTCTTACCGCTTCACACTCCTTGTGCTGCTGTTTCAGGGCTCCACATTCAGGACAAAACCCTCACGGCCTGTTCCGCAAAGTCTGAGTGACGACTCACCCCTCATGGCAGCTTCTCGTCCGTCTCGGATCCATTTCCCTTTCCTTCCCACTCATCTCTCTCTCTCTCTCGCTCTCGCTCTCTCTCTCTCTCTCTCTCTCTCTCTCTCTCTCTCTCTCTCTCTCTCTCTCTCTCTCTCTCTCTCTCTCTCGCTCTCGCTCTCGCTCTCGCTCTCTCTCTCTCTCTCGCCATCTTCGTCGTTGTGTCGGCTTTTCCCGCCGTGCGATGATCCAACAGAGCGGCAAGCGGCCCGGGAACTTGTGATGATGGTTACACTTGGCCCCTAATTAATAGGGTGAATTTCAAAGCGATAAACGAATATGCAAATTATTTCTGGGTTGTTGTTGTGTTTTTTTTTCTCCTTTCTTTCTTCTTCCTGAAGTGGCGATAACAATGTGTCTCTGAGCTCTTCTCTTAGCTCTAATTTTCTTGATCCACCGTGACAAACAAACAGGAACCATAATCCTATTATATTTTTTAATGGTACAGCTTTTTTTTTTGTTTTCTCCCGGGCATTTCTTGTGTGTTGGTGTTTGTTCCATATGGTGTGTGTGTGTGTGTGTGTGTGTGTGTGTGTGTGTGTGTGTGGTGTGTGTGTGTGTGTGTGTGTGTGTGTGTGTGTGTGTGTGTGTGTGTGTGTGTGTGTGTGTGTGTGTGTGTGTGTGTGTGTGTGTGTATCTGTGTGTATCTATGTGTGTCTGTGTGTGTGGGTGTGTGTGCGTGTATGTGTGTGTGTGTATGTGTGTGTGTGCGCTGGTTCTCTTCTCTGTCACTGACAGAACTTGAAATCAATTTTCAGCCTGGCTATGTTAGACTTTATTTAATTTTCCATATAATTCGCTCTATTTAGTTTGTATTGTTGTCATACGTTTCGTCTTAGCTTCAGTCGTTCACTCTAACTCTAAAATCTGTTTTTGTTTTGTATGGCAGAGGTTACGTTAAGTAGCTTAGCATCAAACAATGTTAGCATAGGATCATTTAAAAAAATGTCAATAAGAGCTCTGCTGAATACAGGACCCCTGTGAGCTAGCTCACAGTGCTAACTCCCAAGGCCTTCAATTAAGCATGGTTGTGCAAAGTGACACCCTTTTACATTGACATGGAATAAAGACAATTAATTTTATGAGCTACCCAAAGGAATTTTATAGAAGGCAGTCCAATTAGCAATGGGATAATTATTGTTAGACCAAATCACACTATACATCAACTGAAGAATAGCCACAGGAGGCTAACCATTAATTCTAGCCGTTCACTGCAAAAATACAATAACACCAAAATGAAACTTGAAAACTCTGAAAAAAAGATAATTAACCCAAATCGGAGTTGTGATTTACGAATCCGAACATCATTTGAACGTATTGAAATTGAAAGTCCATCAAAACGAAGGTTGTGGGATGTTTTTCATTCAGTGTAGGAACGTAACGTTTAGGAACAAAATAGGAAACAGAATATTTGATGGTTCGGTTGCCGGTTCTGCAGCATCCGTACAAAGACTACCAGGTTCAAGGACTACCAGGTTCAAAGACTACCAGGTTCAAGGACTACCAGGTTCAAGGACTACCAGGTTCAAAGACTACCAGGTTCAAGGACTACCAGGTTCAAAGACTACCAGGTTCAAGGACTACCAGGTTCAAGGACTACCGGGTTCAAGGACGGGTTTGAGCCACAGACAGTGCGCCCACTGAACTGCTAGGAGTGCTGCCACTATCATAATTATCATCCATATTTAATTACACTATCATACTTTTGCTGGACTTTCTGGACTCTTTACAGTTACTGCACTGTATTCGTGATGCTGATGCATTACTGGCACTTTAAAATGCCTTTTAAATGCGTTCTGCACAATTCAACATATCATCCACAGTCACTTTATTGTTATTTTTATTGTGTACAGTATCGTTATAGTATAGTGTTGTATAGTATAAGTATATATAGTACATAATATAGCATATGGTGTTAAATCATAGGGAATTCATACTGTGGGAGGGAATGGGGAGTGAGCGTTCCATTGTACTTGTGGTCCTACTTGTCTTTAAACTACCAGTCACCCCTCAGACAGCCCCCAGAACTCTGTACTAATGGCCTGTGGTGTTTACGTTGAGGAGAGCTAGTTAGAGCCAGGCAGGGCGTTGACTGGGACCAGCCCCCCCGCGGTTCAGGACTCCTGTGTGGGGATGACAGCTGCTGCGTTTAAGGCCGTGGACCACTGCTGGGAGATGTAGTGTGGAGGACGCCGTGAAAATGTGAGTAAAGACAATGTCTCGTATAGCACACAGCGTGTGTATCTTTTGCAGGGGAAATGTACCTTGGATTCTGCTGGCAAACAGAACAAGTTTGACCTCCTAGATCCATAGGGACTTCTTAAGGAAACGTTTGTTAGAATTTAGAGTTTAGACTATTGTACTATAAGTGACATACAGGTGGTAATGGTGGATGGGGGGGGGGGGGTAGTATCACCAACTGTCGTTATTAACACAGAAGTAAGTAAGTAGGGAAGTAGGAAATTGCTGAACGAAAAATAATTGGATGGGTGGATATTTTATAATCCGTAAAAGGTAAAAGTAAGACGTTTTTACATGACCTATGCATATAAGTTTCAAGCACACTGCTTCTTTGTACACTGAATGTATTTCACATTACAAACAAAGAAAATAAATAATAAAAAAAATAAATGATTGAGGTGAAATATTCCAGAAGAATCAACAGCGTGTCGAAGCTTAAACCAACAATGTCGGGAGGTTTTCATTCGGAGTGGAAGCTCCACCTTTGGCTTCGGGGGCGGCGCTGATGAAAAGTCAACGTGTAATTATCGAGGAATTGTGTTTGTTTGATTCCCAGCCGACAGACGTATTAAAACCTGCTGCTGAGCCAAATCCAGTGGTGCTCCCTGCAGAAGAGACACGGAGACCCCTTCTATAATCTCACAGGCTGTGACACCACCCCCACCACCTCCACCCTCCCCCCACCCTCCCCCCCCCCCCCCTGACAACACCTTTCACTTGAACCGACCGTTTAAACGGCCTCTTCATTAAATGTGCCGGGGCTATTTCTCTCTACACTCTCTGCTTTCTATATCAACTCTTTATGTGTGTGTGTGTGTGTGTGTGTGTGTGGTGTGTGGGGGGGGGGGGGGGGGGGGGTACACGTGTTGTCAAGTGTATTTGAGAGGTATTACTTCTCAAAGTATCTTCTGAATATGACTATGGCTCCACTGTAACGCAAAGTTTTCCTTTTCCTTTTTCGTCTTCTCGTTCCCTTTGAAGGTACAATCCCTGTGCCATGCAGCTCACTGTCTGTTTCGCCGCCATTTAGTTCAAACCACACTAGCCTTAAACTGAACTTCAAAGAAGGCGGTTCCACCTCACCTCATGTGAAAACCAGAGGTTCTTAAGCCTCAACCTCCATTTAAAAAAGAAAAACGATTAAACACATTGCCAGTTGTCATTAATTGCTTTCAATTTCATGGTACATTTTGGATGCACGGTACATTGCATGGTACATTATCTGGTAGAGTAATTCTTACTTATGTTCACATATATATATATATATATATATATATATATACATGTATATATATATAAGACATAAGACATAATATTTATCTACAACTGTTGATATAACTGCATACCCATGCTCATTACCTAGTGATGCATATATATATATATATATATATATATATATATATATATATATATATATATACTTACCTGTATATATATATATCTATATCTGCACATCTCATACCTACTAAAAATACTGTATACACCAGTTTTTTCATACCTAGTAGACTGTTTTTACATCCTATTTAATCACTGTACGTTGTATATTACCATGCGCTTTACTGTTTCATCTGCACTCTGGTTAGATGCCAACTTCTTTTCGCTGTACTGTACTTGTGCTGTGAGATGACAATACATTAGAATCTAATATAGCCTCCTACTATGAACCGTGTGTGTTATTTACCCAGAGCTTTATTTTCCTTAGCAAAATGATAGATCTTAGAGCATTGGAACTTCAGACGTTGAGCGTGTTTGTATGGGCATGCTTCTGCATGCTTCTGCGTGTGTGTGTGTGTGTGTGTGTGTGTGTGTGTGTGTGTGCACGTGTGTGTACGTGCGCGTTTGTGTACATGTGTACGTGTGTGTATGTGTGTCAGTGTTTGTATGTGTGTGTGTGGGTGTGTACAGGCATGTGTGGGTGGTGTGTGTAGGTGTTTACATGTGTGTGTGTGTGTGTGTGTGTGTGTGTGTGTGTGTGTGTGTGTGTGTGTGTGTGTGTGTGTGTGTGTGTGTGTGTGTGTGTGTGTGTGTGTGTGTGTGTGTGTGTGTGTGAGTGTGTGTGAGCGTGTGCTGGGACTGATAATATTCCCAGTGTCCGACTGTGTGTGTCCCTGCAGGACTCCCGTGCTAGCCATATGGAGAGGATGTACCATCATATGCCGTTATCTCCACGCTAACCCTAGCCGTGCTGTATACAGTAGCAGCCTAGATCCTAAATGGCTACCGTACAGCACAATGTTAGCTGTGTTAAAAGCGCCATGCTCAGCGCCAGTAGACAATGACCAATGCCCTGCTCTGCCATCATTAGCTTCTGCAATGACTATCAAGGGGTAGTAGGGAAGCATGCAATAGGGTGTAATATAGACCTATACCTCATTAGAGCACGGAGACATCCAGTACACTCCAGTCCAACTCCAGGACTCCCTTTGCCCACAGCTAACTCAATTATCTCTCGGAATCAAAATATTAAAGCGTGAACAAATGATGTAGTGTTGATATACAATATTTCAATGTTTAGGGGTTTCCCTGAATCGGTTTTTTTCAACCCAAAATATTCCTCTACAATACATTGTGTGTCTTCTGTATTCTCTATTGTGTGTGTATTCTACACACACACACACGTACACACACACACACACACACACACAAACGTGCACACACACCGACACACACACACACACACACACACACACACACGTACACACATGTACACAAACACCTACACACACTGACACACACACACACACACACACACGTACACACGCACACATGCGCACACACACACATACATACACACACACACACCCACACATACATACACACACACACACACACACACGTACACACACACACACACACACAGGCCATTAATGTGTTCCACGTCAAGGTGTTGCCAATGTTTGGATGACTTTCACATCGTCCTCCAGGGTCAAGCAGCTCCTCCCTGCCTGCCTTCATATAGAAATCATTAAATATTATAAGCAGCCTTCTGCCTCCCACGTCATCCACCACCACCAGCACCACTACCACACACCACCGCCACCACCACCAGCATCAGCACCACCACCTCCACCTCCTCCAAGAGCGATGCCGTTATCATTTTTGTCAGAGTCACTTTCCATCTGCATTTTTCATCCCCGCTCACATTTACGAGTTATCAATCGTTGTGTCAGGATGCAGAATAACTGATGTTCTTCGGGGCGGTGTTGGATGGGAATATCTCAGACTTTCAATCAATGCATATCCTCCCACCCACCCCCCTCTCTCTTCCTCCCCCCTTCTCTCTCTCTCTCTCTCTCTCTCTCTCTCTCTCTCTCTCTCTCCTCTCTCTCTCTCTCTCTCTCTCTCTCTCTCTCTTTCTACCCCTCTCTCTTTCTATCTATATCTCGCACCTGCTCTCTCGCTTGCTCTGATCCCGTTCTGCTTCTTTCTTCCTCCTCTCTGCCCTAGTCCCTCTCTCATCTTCTCCCACTTTGTCCTCTCTCTCTCTCTCTCTCTCTCTCTCTCTCTCTCTCTCTCTCTCTCTCTCTCTCTCTCTCTCTCTCTCTCTCTCTCTCTCTCTCTCTCTCTCTCTCTCTCTCTCTCTCTCTCTCCCTTTACTTTCTCTTATTCTGTGCCTCCCCTCTTCCTCTCTCTCCATCCTTCTATTTCCCTCTCTTCCTCCACAATTGTTCCCTATCCTCTCTCTTTCTCTCTCTCTCTCTCTCTCTCTCTCTCTCCTCTCTCTCTCTCTCTCTCTCTCTCTCTCTCTCTCTCTCTCTCTCTCTCTCTCTCTCTCTCTCTCTCTCTCTCTCTCTCTCTCTCTCTCTCTCTCTCTCTCTCTCTCATCTTTCCCTATCCCCTCTCTCCCCTCTCTTTCTCTCATCGCTATAGCTCTCTTGCCCTCCCCCCCCCTCCCCCCCCCACTACTCCTTCATAAATCTATGAGCACAGCTCAAGCCACTGTGCTTATGGGTAGGGTGGTGTTGGGTGGAGCTATGGAGAGGGGGGAGTGGGGGTGGGAGGTGGGGGTGTATGAGGTGGGTGGTGGCTCAGTGTCTGGTGACAGGGGGGGGGGGGGGGGGGGCAGCGGTAGTTACATTAGCCAACATTACACCTCAGGGCGAGCGCGCCATCCAGGGCTAGGATGAGACGCTAGGCCCCAGCGCAATGCAGGAGGACGAGAAGGGATTGCTTTCTGTCGGCCATAAATCAACCCCGGCCGTGGCTAATCTTTCTCCGCCGGATGGCAAAGTAAATACTGGGGGTTATAGGGATGTAACGCATGCTTGACTCGGGCCCGGTTGTTATTATTGCTTCCTGTCCAGACAGGAAGAGGGCCAGGAGTAAGGCGCTGCTGCCAGGCGAGTGGCGGCTGAGCGGCTGGTTAATGCCATCGCTCTTCTGCCTTGTTGGAGCTGATTCAGTTGAGTTGTCACGGAGCTGCGATAATGTCGCAACAACCCCTCTCCTGGGGTTAGTGTGTGTGTGTGTGTGTCGTTAGGTGTGTGTGGTGTGTGTGTGTGTGTGTGTGTGTGTGTGTGTGTGGTGTGTGTTTGGGCTTTGAAGAGTTCATGGCTGGCGGCCTGATGGTGGGGGGAGGAGGGGGTGGGGGGGAGGAGGGGGCGTGGTCATTTGATTTCCATTTAGCTTCAGATTATTTTTTTTTTAACCGACCGTAGTAAAAGCGTTAAAGCGACAGATGGGACCGTTTAAAGTGAGTATCAAATGTTCGCATGTTCCCAAACAAACGGCTCGGTTTCTATTTACAAAACCCTGACGGAGCAGTTTGTAGTTTTACTGTCTTTTACTGTTTGCTTCTAAACACTTTCTGGTTTACCACTTTTTGGTTTCGTTTGTTGGTGTCAAGACTCATTTTAATGCAGGATGTTTAAGCGCAAAAAAAACAAAGTTTAAGACAATTAATGAATACATCAACAAAATGAACAGTAAGGGTAGCTCGGTTGTGCACGTCCCTGTTCTGCCTATGATCCGCCGTGGTTTGACCCTCGCCTGGATAAACTACTACCTGTTACCGACCTCTGCTTGCCTTGACCACGTGTTGGATTCGTCTGTACCTCTGCCTTGGATCCCACATTAAAGCACCTGTACCATCTGACGTCTGATCTCCCTGCCCTTGGGTCCCACCTACACCCGGCCGTGACAACATGTGTGTGAAATATTAGAGTTTTTATCAGCATCATTGTATTAAATTGTTTGCAGTTTTTTGGGGAAGGCTATAAGAATCCGATGACCCTGAACATAATGGCCAATTATTTTCCAACCATCTATCGCCTATGAAGAAGTGTATCCTGGTAGGCAGCGCAGAGTGCGCATGTGCACAGCTTGACCACATCATTCCATTACATTCGATTATATTGTCGGAATTGCGAAGAATGCGCGGAGACAATTCCATAACGAAACGCGTGTCGCACCTCAGCCAAGGCCGTTTTAGCGTCCACAAACAAGCGTCCACCGTTTCTCTCCTCAGACCAGTCCAGCAAGCTCTTGGGGTCTTACCCTTCAGGGCCTCGTACGGAGGCCGCATAAGTCGATCAGCACCGGGGATGAAACGGTGGTCCCGGACCTGGACCATCCCGAGGAACTCTTGCAGGGACCTGACCGTGAGTGGGCACGGGGAAAGCCGTTAGCCGTTAGTCCACATTCTTTGGGAGTTGGCATTTGGCCGGGTTCACAATTAGGCCATGGCCTAATTGTGGCCCCCGCCGCAGTCCTAAGCCGCTCAAAGAGAGTCCGGAGGTGGGCCTGGTGCTCTGCCTTGGGTGTGCTGGCAATAAGAATGTCGTCCACAGTAAACAAGAATAAAAGGCAGGTCCCGCAGCACAGAGTCCATGAGCCGCTGGAATGTATGCGCAGCGTTCTTTAGTCCAATGCGCAAGAACTCAAACTAACCAAAAGGCGCCATCAGCGCTGCTTCAGGGACATCCTAGCGGGTGTGTTAACCTTGTTTGTTACTCCCCTCCCCCTCTGTCCTCTCTGGTTCTCGTGCAGTGGCGGCTTTCTAGCTAGCA
Source organism: Muraenolepis orangiensis (assembly GCA_027704905.1). Lineage (NCBI taxonomy): Eukaryota > Metazoa > Chordata > Actinopteri > Gadiformes > Muraenolepididae > Muraenolepis > Muraenolepis orangiensis. The sequence goes on from CM051007.1 coordinate 24,509,764, forward strand.
TTCAGCGGCTTTTCGTAGCGGCTTTTGTTCCTGAAAAGGCGACTTGCGGAGAATGCAGCAATATTATTCAGACCATCAAGGAAAAGGCTAGAAATAGTTTCAAATATATTCAATCGTAATTTGTTCCCATACATACATACATACATACATACATACATACATACATACATACATACATACATACATACATACATACTGTACATACATAAGGGAACTAACTTGCGAACTAACCCATCCCTGCAATAAACACTACCCACCACAAACGGTGTCTGAGAAGGGCACGACAAATAGTCAAAGACCCCTCTCACCCCAACCATGGACTGTTGGCCCTCCTCCCCTCCGGGAGGCGCTATAGAAACCTCTGTTCCAAGTCAAGCAGGCTTAGGAACAGCTTCCTCCCCTCGGCTGTCATCTCCCTGAACTCTGCACATACGAACTCTGAACCCTGCTGACAATACCCTTTCACCATCAATGTCTTCAACGGCCTTGCACTGTATCATAACTCCCTGCCTCTACCTATAGTTAACATATTTATAGTTTGCATATTTATTGTTTACATACCTGTATGATAGTCATGTACATTTTTACTGTACTTACCGTATATATATATATATATATATATATATATATATATTAATCGTCAACTGCTGATATAACTACACATCCCTGCTCACTACCTGCTGTGTATACATTTATATATATTTATCTTTTGATACAACTGCATACCCTTGCTCACTAGCTGTTTTTACTGTGTATACTTACCTTGTATATATATAACTATAATTCTGCACATATCTCATACCTACTCTATAAGTTATTTTACACCGGTTTTTAGTAGTAGTTTTTATTTTATTTTATATATATTTTTAGTAGACTGCAACATTTGCACTCTGGTTAGATGCCAAATTCCTTTCGCTGTACTGTCCTTGTGCTGTGCAATGACAATAGATTTGAATCTAATCTAATCTAATATTGTATCGTCATAATAGTATCAAAAAGACCAGGGAGTCAGTCAAGAGTGAGTGAGAACACTGGGCAACTACTCAGCTTCGTAGTGTAGTTTGAGGGAATAGTTCAGTGGGTACGAATATTCAAGAGGATCGCAAGGATGGTGTACCGGTGGGTGGTGTACCGGTGGATGGTGTACCGGTGGGTGGTGTACCGGTGGATGGTGTACCGGTGGGTGGTGTACCGGTGGGTGGTGTACCGGTGGGTGGTGTTCCACCGGTTGCCAGACGGGTTGTCTGCGCCAAAAATGACCAGGGCCATTTGTCCAAGTGGAGCCTTGGAGTACTACTGTAGTAATACTGTAGTACTACTGTAGTATTACTACTGTAGTAGTATACTGTAGTATTACTACTGCAGTATAACTGTGGCGTGATGAGGGTATATCCCCCGGTTAATCTCCCGGATGTGGTGAAATGCGGATGCGTGCTGTACAGGGAAGGGCTAGGGGTTAAGGGCTCGGATGCCGGTCGTCACAGAGGCTATTTAACTTTATATGGGGACCTTTAAAAGGGTAAAGGACCACCACCACCACCACCTGGTGGTGAATCACCCCTCCCAGAGAGGTCTCTCCTGAAGGGGGGGGGGGGGGGGGGGGTAATTGCCACTGAGGTTTTAGGATGCAGACGCTTTGTGTTGGGATGTGATGCCTCAAA
>CM051007.1:24513924-24523924 GCA_027704905.1 Muraenolepis orangiensis
ACACACACACACAAAAAGGGAGAAAAGCTTTTGACTCGGCGCGGCATTTAGAGACAAATTGGTCTCTTTTTTTAGAAGTTTAATCAAAAAACCGCTCGAAGGGTCCGACGACGGGTTCCAACAGACGGAGGAGGAATTTCCCGACTCAATCGGCCGCGGCAATGTCACAGACGCCACTTCGAATGAGATCTAAACATACACTCATTCTCATTGGCTTATGCTAATCCCGTTCCCATTTAACAGCGTGTCAGCGAGAGGGTGAAGTGACACCGACTGTACCGACGAGCGACCGAACGACCGCGGCTCGCCTCGCCTCGCCCGCCCCTCCTCGCCTCGCCGTCAGAGCGGCTTCGCCTCGGCTCGCATTCAGCGAAAAAACTTCACGCATTCCTGTCCGCCGGCCGTCTTTCAGTCACACACAGGGGCTGCCAATCACTCGGAAAACACTAAAAGTATTGCGCTCGGATTAGCTCATGGGACGTCGCCGGACTATTGATTTTTAAGATAATGAATTTCTATCAGTATCTATTTGCAGACCCCCCCCCCCTCTCCCCCCCCCCCCCCCAAGCGTACTTTTTTACCTTGTCCAACTTTTTTTAATCACTTTTGAACCCGTTGAAACAAAACTGTGGGTTCTCAGTACGATTTAAGGAGGGGGGGGGGGAGAATTTTTTTTGTTCGGACAATTAATAACGCATTAGTGGATATCCGGGGGAACAATTGTAAGAAAAGAGATGAGTGAGGGAACGAAGGGGGCGAGGGAGGTCGTGTTCTGTGTGAGAGAGAGAGAGAGAGGGAGAGAGAGAGAGAGAGAGAGAGAGAGAGAGAGAGAGAGAGAGAGAGAGAGAGAGAGAGCGGCAGCAGAAGAAGAGAAGAAGAGCTATACGCGTTTCAAGCTTCACCACCTTCTTCCAGGTGTCTCCGCCCGCATGACTTCATCCACACACCGCAATCAACGTCCTTAATCAAATAAGTCATTAACATATTATAATTGTGCTGGGTGTGATTTGACAGAAATCATTTTCCATATCTAATACTATGCTAATTTAATCTGTTCCTCTTACACGCCAACATGACCTTTTTGTGATTAAGTTTCATGGCAGATTTCTTCACTGTTCTTAAGTAGGTGTGTGTGTGTGTGTGTGTGTGTCTGTGTGTGTCTGTGTGTGTCTGTCTGTCTCTGTGTATGTGTGTCTGTCTGTCTGTCAGTGTCTGTGTCTGTACATGTGCTTGTCTTGCATGTGTGCACACACAAACACAAACATACACACACACACACACAACATGCCTGTGTGTGTGTGTTTGCATGCAATGCATGTGCACGTCTACACACATCTGTGTAGCGCTGGCATGACATGCACACGCATGTGTGTGTGTGTAAACACTTCTGTATGGCGTTTGGCATGTCCTGCCAAACACATACACCATAGGCATGTGAATGTGTATGTGTGTGTGTGTGTGTGTGTGTGTGTCGCTGTCTCAGCTTGTGTGTGTGTATGTGTGTGTGTGTGTGTGTGTGTGTGTGTGTGTATGTATGTGTGTGCGTGTGCGTGTGTGTTTGTCGCTGTCTCAGTTTCTGTGTGTGTGTGTGTGTGTGTGTGTGTGTGTGTGTGTGTGTGTGTGCGTGTGTGTGTGTGTGTGTGTGTGCGCGTGCGTGTATGTGTGCATTGGCCCTACGTGCACACGTACAAGCCTGTGTATTTCGGCGTGCATGTGGAGCTATTGACTAGCCAGGGGTTAGACGTGCCTGCAGACCGCTGGCTGGGGAACACACGTCTACGGTAAGCACATCTTTCCACAAGCGACACATGTAATAGGAAGGGGGAGGGAGATCTTTAGGGTCACCGAGCAGAACAATTGCTAACCACAAACAGAGATTTATACACCGCACACCACGCAACGAAAAAAACACACGTTTTCACACCCAGGAACCTCTTCCAAACCTCGTACCTCTGGTCTGCCACCAGACCATCCCACTACCTACTCTCTCTCTTTTCCATTTCCATCCATGTGAAGAACCACCAAACCACAACAGAAATGACCATTGTTTTCTAAGAGGGACTCGATTTTCACTTAGGAAATGGAGGGAGGGGGGGGGAGGAGCCACGAGGGCTGTTATGTAGACAGATGGCCCTCTGTCTCTCAGAGCACACAGCGCTGTAGGCTAACATTCATCTGACTTTTGTCTCTTCCTGCAGCACCCCCCCCCCCCCCACCGCCCCCCCCCCACACACACACACACACACACACACACACACACACACACACACACACACACACACACTGAGACAACGACACACACACACACACACACACTGAGACAACGACACACACACACACACACACACACACACACACACACACACACACACACACACACACACACACACACACACACACACACATACTGAGACAGCGACACACACACACACACACACACACACACACACACAAACACACTGAGAAAACGACACACAGACACACACAGACAGCGACACACACATACACACACACAAACTGAGACAGCAACACACACACACACACACACACACACTGAGACAGCGACACACACACACACACACACACACACACACACACACATACACACATACACACTGAGACAGCGACACACACTAAAACAGTGACACACACACACTCACAAACACACACACTGAGACAGCAACACACACACACACACACACTCACACACACACACACACACTGAGACAGCGACACACACTAATACAGTGACACGCACACACACACACACACACACACTCACACACACACACACTGAGATAGTGACACACACTCACACACACACACACTGAGACAGTGACACACACTCACACACACACACTGAGACAGTGACACACACACACACACACACACAACCTTCTGTCTTTATTCAGTTGGTTGTAGACTGACAAACAACAAAGCGCCGTGAGCGACCAACGGACTCCGCAGTCTCCGCCAGACGTCATCATCATCATCATCATCATCATCGTATGGTTTTCCAGCCCACATCTCGAGGTTGATTTACCCCTCACAGTGACGGGAAAACACACGAATCCCATATTTTGATGTCATTTGTCACAGAAGGTCAACGCGTCCAGGAGGAACGTTATACCAAATTGAGGAGACGACGTCTGGCGCTCCAGCGAGAGGAGAAGATGGAATGAGAATCCGTTAAACACCAGCCCCTAGCCAGCAGCGCCTTGAAGTACGGTGGAGGACGTTTCCTCCCTGCCCACGTCAACACACAAGATACTGGACCTCACCTCAGATACACACAATACACACAGCGTCCTGGTCTGTTCTGCTGTGTTTAGCGCCATAGTGTCCTGGTCTGTTCTGCTGTTTTTAGCGCCATAGTGTCCTGGTCTGTTCTGCTGTTTAGCGCCATAGTGTCCTGGTCTGTTCTGCTGTGTTTAGCACCATAGTGTCCTGGTCTGTTCTGCTGTTTAGCGCCATAGTGTCCTGGTCTGTTCTGCTGTGTTTAGCACCATAGTGTCCTGGTCTGTTCTGCTGTGTTTAGCACCATAGTGTCCTGGTCTGTTCTGCTGTTTAGCGCCATAGTGTCCTGGTCTGTTCTGCTGTTTAGCGCCATAGTGTCCTGGTCTGTTCTGCTGTGTTTAGCGCCACAGTGTCCTGGTCTGTTCTGCTGTGTTTAGCGCCACAGTGTCCTGGTCTGTTCTGCTGTGTTTAGCACCATAGTGTCCTGGTCTGTTCTGCTGTGTTTAGCGCCACAGTGTCCTGGTCTGTTCTGCTGTGTTTAGCGCCACAGTGTCCTGGTCTGTTCTGCTGTGTTTAGCGCTACAGTGTCCTGGTCTGTTCTGCTGTGTTTAGCGCCACAGTGTCCTGGTCTGTTCTGCTGTGTTTAGCGCCACAGTGTCCTGGTCTGTTCTGCTGTGTTTAGCGCTACAGTGTCCTGGTCTGTTCTGCTGTGTTTAGCACCACAGCACCACCGCATCTGTACAAGGACTACCAGGTTCAAGGATAGTTTTCAACAGGCAGTGAGCCTACTGAACTGCTAGGAGTGCTGCCACTATCATAACAATAGTCATTAACATTACACCATCATACTTTAGCTGGGCTTTCTGGACGCACTACAGTTACTAGACTGTTCTGCACTGTACTGCACTGTATTCATGATGCTGCTGCACTACTGGCACTTTAAAATGCTTTTTAAATGATTTTTGCAGAATTTAACACATGTTTATATCATCCATCAGTCACTTTATTGTTCTGTTTATGTTCATTTTTATTATGTACAGTATTTTGGAAGGGAATGCATTCCATTGTACTACCATAAAAATCTTGGATCTTGAATCTTGAACAGTGTCAACATTGAGATGTGAGCACTATAGTTTATTGGGACTATAAAGTGTGGATGCCAAAGCAAATGAAACTCCAAAAACATGTTTTTTTTTAATAGGACTGAATGACCAGGAGAAGCTGTCATGTAGAGTAGTACTGTAAGCGTATGGAGAGGGAAAACAACATAAGATAAGAAGAGGCTCTAGGGATACGTGATAACCCTCAACTAGCCAGCTCTGGGGAATCTATGTAGACGTTGAATTGCTATTGGTTTTTTAAGCCAGTGGTAGGAGCCTAGTGAGAACAATGAGGCCTACAGTAGTCATTCTTAATGACCATAAGTCCCACAGCTGGGAAATGTACACTCTGCAATTGACCCTTCCTAGTATTAGGAGCAGCTATTTATACAGCACCCGGGGAGCAGCGTAGGGGGTGCCTTGCTCAAGGGCACTTAGGCAGCAACCTGGTGTTTTGGGGACTTGAACCGGCGACCTTGCGGCTCCCAAGCCAAGCCGATAAAGCCAATAAATAAAACATAAAAAGAACAATAAAGTGGATGATATGTACATGTGTTGAATTGTGCATAAAGATTTAAAGTGCATTAAGCACTTAAAGGGCCAGTAGTGCAGCAGCATCATGAGCACAGTGCAGAACAGTGCAGCAACTGTAATGAGTCCAGAAGGTCCAGCAAAGTATGATAGTGTAATGTAATATGGATGACAATGTTATGATAGTGGCAGCACTCCTAGTAGTGCAGTAGGCACACTGCCTGTGGATGAAAACTGTCCCTTAATTAACCCAGTAGTAGCAGTTAACCCTGAATAACAACAGGGAATGTAGGAAACATTCGGTAACGAGAGGGTTCCAAGCTTTCCTTCTAGCGATGGATCAAGTATAAAATGGGGAACAAAAAGTTCAAATAAACGATGTGACTTGAAAGTTGCCTAAACAACAATTTTCTGGCCTATTTGGCGAGGATTAGGCTACCATTCTTCAATGCGCCGAGTGCTTTTGTAGCTCGCACGCACAAAAAAAACGTCTCGTTACTCATGCAACCGGATCACATTCCTCACTTAAGATGGATTCTGTAGCAATTATCAGGGGACAAGCTATGGGGAGGAAAAATGATATAATCTAGGTTAGCAAGACACTCGTTTATAGCGGGTTCCGCTCCCTGTTGCCATGTAGACGGTGTCTCTTGCTATCGCGTCTACTTTAGCGCTAATCTCTCGCGCGTCTCCAGCGGTTGTGATAGGCCCTGCTCTTCTGCTCCTCTCATACCAACCTTAAGATCGCCTCCCACCATATTAACTTTCTTAATTAAGGTTTGTTAATGTTAGTTAAGGTATTAACGTTGATTAACGACAATATATGGCAACGGTTATCCACGCGATCCCCATTCATGTGTGCTTATCAAGATTCAAGATGTTTTTATTTGCCATGTGTAACAAGTACAATGGAATGCCTACTACCCATTTACTCCTGCAGTATGAATTTCCTACAACAATACTATACTAAACAATACAATACTAAACTATACAATACTATACTAAACTATACAATACTATACTAAACAATACTATACTAAACTATACAATACTATACTAAACTGTATACTGTAAACAACACTATATACTACCTATGATATGCTATACTATAAACATATATACTATACAATGTACTATACTTATACACTATAACACTATACTATAACAATACTGTACACAATTAAAAGAACAATAAAGTGACGTATGTGATGAATGATATATTCAGTACATGGTGAATAGTGCAAAAAGCATTTTAAAGTGCCGGTAGTGCAGCAGCTACATGAATACAGTGCAGTAATTGTAATAAGTGTAAGCTATACTAAACTATGCAATGCTATACTGTACAATACTATTAACATATACTGTATATACACTATATACACTACCTACTATATACTACCTACTATACAATATTCTATAAACAACACTATATACTATATACTATAAACAACACAATATACTACTGTGGAGTGTGTGTGGCTGGTTTAAGCAGCCTGGCCTGGCCTGAGTGGGACTGATTACTGTATGGCTGGTGAGGCTGCACACCTGTACGTCCTTGTTAATCAAGGACTGCTCTGTCCACCATGATTCAAACTCTTGCAATAAACCGGATTCCTCATCACCCTGTGTCCATGTCTTCAGGAGGAGCCACTTTAATGGCTGGTGGCAGGGCCGACTTTCTACAGTGGCACCTGAACAGCGACAAGAGCCCCAAGTATGCGCCCGGGACCGGGGTGTGCCTGGCCGTCCAGTTCCCCCACAGCAGCATCTCCATGACGACCTCACCGCAGAGGACACCCCCCCCCCCCCCCCTTCACCCCCCCCCCCCCCCTCCCTATCAGACGTTGTATGAGACGCCTCCGATGGCGGTCGGTCGTTGAGGGTGCCATGGCGACCGGTTTCGGAGCGCCGGTCGACCGTTTTTTTGTGAAGAGCTTTTTCTAAGTACGTTTTGCCCTCTTCAGTTAGAAGAAATGTCATTTCAGCATCAATGGGATTTATCACTTCTGTTAAGTAATACAGCACCCTTTCCTTCCACTGTATGTGTTCAACTGTATTTTTAGAAGTACATTCACAGTCCACAGTTTACAAAAGCACACCACCAACCCACCCTGGGCTGCTGTCTTGACTGGCGCTGGTTTCCTCTGGACTGGCTGTTGCTGGGTTGTCTGAATGGGCTGGGAGACTGGACAGCTAGGCCACGGTGGTAGCTCCTTCAAGGGCCCACCAACAGCCCCCCGGTAAGGCTACCCTCCACCAGGGCGACAAGGCCTCTTCCCCCCCGCCCCCACCACCTCCTACCTGGAGCATGGGGCCTTGGGCTGCTGCGCAGGCGGTTGCTCCTAGCTGTTGCTGCGCCACCACCCCCGTCCTCTGCTGGGCTCCACCGTGGTGGCCGTCGCTTCCGGCGGGGAAAGGGTTGGTGCTGGGAGGTGGCTGTGCCTTGACAATACTTTACACAATAAAGAACAATAAAGTGACGGATGATGGATAATACAGTATATACATATGGCGAATAAGTAATATAATAATGTATACACACACACACACACACACATGTAGATATACATGTGTGTGTTTGTACAGGAACGACAACAGGCGTCAAAGCATGGCATGACATCACGCTCCTCTACCTCCACCCAAACAACCAAAAGATATGTGAGAGAGTAATTCAGTGGAACCCCGCACGCCGTCAAGGCTGTTCTAACTCTAACTCTCTCTCTCGCTCTCTCTCTCTCTCTCTCTCTCTCTCTCTCTCTCTCTCTCTCTCTCTCTCTCTCTCTCTCTCTCTCTCTCTCTTTCTCTCTGTCTCTGTCTCTCTCTCTCCTGCGGCGGCAGTGTGTGTGAGTGGTATCCATCTGTCAGTTGTCAGTTGCCAGGCCGTGATACAGAGAGCTGTCACTTCTCATCAACCCGCATGGCTGAGGCCTTTTCACCACATGCCCCACTTCCACTCAGGGGCCATGGCAGAGAGAGAGAGAGAGAGAGAGAGAGAGAGAGAGAGAGAGAGAGAGAGAGAGAGAGAGAGAGAGAGAGAGAGAGAGAGAGAGAGAGAGAGAGAGAGAGAGAGAGAGAGAGAGAGAGAGAGAGAGAGAGAGAGAGAGAGAGAGAGAGAGAGGTGGATTGTAAGGACAGCCTTGAGGCTGTTGAAAATAGATATTTGAAAAGAGATAGAGGTACACTCGAACAGTGATAGAGTTGGAAATATAGGGTTAAAGAGATTGTTAAAACCGATGATTTAAATGAGATAAAAATAGATCAATAGAAAAATAGATAGAGATAAAGAGAAAAATGAGATACATTTATATAGACTGTTAAAGAGAGATTAAGTTAGAGAGTGATAAAGAAAAGAGATTAAATGGAGATAGAGAGATATAGTTAAGGAGACCCAAAATCAGAATGCCTTTACTGTGGGGGAGATGGTGATAGAGTTAAAGAGAGATAAAGATACAATATAACAGAAATAGAGATACAGCTAAACAGAGATAGAAGTACAATTGAAAAGGGATGTAGTTAGTTAAAAAGAGAGAGCTATACTGTCAAAGAGAGAGCTAGAGATACAATAACTTATCAATAGAGATACAGTTCAATATAGATCGAGATACACTTAAATATAAATAGCTATACAGTCAAAGAGAGATAGAGATACAATAAAAAATAAAAAGAGATAAAGTTCAATATAGATAAAGATACAGTTTAATAGTGGTAGAGATACAGTTTAATAGAGATATAGGTACAGTTCGATAGAGATAGAGATACAGTGCAATAGAGATAGAGATGCAGTTCAATAGTGATAGAGATACAGTTCAATGGAGATAAAGTTCAAAAGTGATAGAGATACAGTTCAATAGAGAAAGAGATATAGTTAAATATAGATTCAATTTAATAGTGATAGAGATACAGTACAATAGAGGTAGCGAAACAGTTAAACAGAAATAGAGATACAATTGAACTTATAAAGCTATACATGCAAAGAGAGATAGAGATACAATAAACAAGAAATAGAGATACAGTTCAACAGCGGTATAGGTACAGTTCGATAGAGATAGAGATACAGTTCGATAGAGATAGAGATACAGTGCAATAGAGATAGAGATGCAGTTCAATAGTGATAGAGATACAGTTCAATGGAGATACAGTTCAACAGCAAAAGAGTGGTTCAACACCACGTGTCGTTTCCCTCGGAGCGAGGGGTTTCCGGGGGGGGGGCAACAAAATGAGGCATGGGGGGGGGGGGGGTGGGGCCCACTGGTGTGTGGTGAGCAACAAGCACATTATTTATAAGCATTAAGCCATCTCTCCGTGTGTGTACACTGTGACAGTAGAGTGAGTGCACCCGGGGCACAAAATCCACGATCCACTGGAACTGACGTGGCAGCAGTGTACAGACTGGCGGTGGATTAAGATGTATGAAGGAAGTTGTCAGTGTTGCAAAAGGTTTACATCAGGGCTGGGCAACGATGTACCCTGTGGGCTGCTATGACAACGGCTGATACTGTAGCTTGGTGTAGGCGGGGGCGGGGGGGGGGGGGGGGGGGGGGGAGGGGGGGGGGATGAGGAAAACACAATACCATATATACTACAGATAGTCTGTAGCACACATGTGCTGCTGTGTTAATCTGTCTTTTTTTAAAAGCAACATCATTAAAAAAGGAGGCTGGAATAGATCGGGCTATGTGATTGGTTTATGTAAGTAACAAACACAATGCCCGTTGGTGTTTGTGGTAGGGCTCCTATATATACATATATATATATATATATATATATATACTGTATGTAAATATAATATATATAACATATAGTATATATTTATATATTTATATATATATACTGTATATAAATATATATATATATATATAAATATATATATAAATATATACTATATGTTATATATATATATATATGAATATATACTATATGCTATATTAATACTATACTATATTATATTTATATATACATATAATGTTAACATTAATAACACACAACATTTGTTTCATGTGGTGTCAGATATGGGGCCGGTTGTGAATGGTGGTAGAGGTGTTTTATTTAGTATTCTGATATGTAACTATTAGGTGGTGGAGAGGCGTCCCGAGGTCAGCTAAACACGGTCCCCTCCCTGGGCTCGGAGACAG
>CM051007.1:24528924-24571424 GCA_027704905.1 Muraenolepis orangiensis
TTTTGAGTTAGATTCATATCGATGCTATTAGCTTAGCATTGATAAATCACCGCTGCCGGAGGCTAGGCTAGGGTTTCTGCGACGGGAAGGGGGGGCGGGGTGGGGGGGGGGGCGGACCCTACAAGAGACGCAGAGGTGGTGCGACGTGTTAATGTGATGGATACGTCTTACTTTTAATGTCTTATATAACATGTCTCTAACACCGACATCCCCTCCCGCTCTATTCCCCCGTACCAAACACAGTTTAATTCCCCTGTTTCCACGCGGCTAACTCTCTCTCGCCGGCGCTAAGCTTCTCGGTCAGCCCATTGCGAAACTCCCCCCTAATGTCACTGGAAGGTCAGACCGACGGCAGGGCCAGACATCCTGAACAGTTACGACAAAGTAAAATGATTGTGTCACAGTTGCTCTGAGCCTCTAGTGGCCCCACAGATTCCCATTGGATCCCGAGAATTGAGTTTCTCAACAGAGATAAACCCCAAACGCTTTCTGCATAGAATTGAATGCGATGTAACGTAAAGGCAATGAAACCGAAATGTAATGTAGCGTAAACGTTATGTAACGTAAGCTTAATGTAACTGAAACGTAATGTAACGGAAAAGTAATGTAACGGAAACTGTATGTAACGAAAACGTAATGTAACTGAAATGTAATGAAATGTAATGTAACGTAAACGTAACGTAACGTAAACGTAATGTAACAAACACTTTATGTAACGGAAAGCTAAAGAAACGAAAACGTTATGTAACGGAAACCTAATGAAACGAAAACTTTATTTAACGTTAACTTAATGTAACGATGTAAAGGAACACTTAATGTAACGGAAACATAAGATAACAGTATGATATTGGAAGTCAGGTTGCCACTAAGAAATGTTTCAAATGAAAATGACTTTGAATGAGACGCTCTGCCTGGCAGTTACACGCATCGATTTCAATTCTCAAGTTTAAATTCTCACAAAAACTACACACACACACACACACACACACACACACACACACACACACACACACACACACACACACACACACACACACACACACACACACACACACACACACACACACACGCACTTATAAATGCACATACATGCACAAACTCACACACACATTCCCAAAGATCTTCGTACACACACACATGTGCTCTCACAAACACACACACACACACACACACACGCACACGCACACGCACACGCACACGCACGCACACACACACACACACACACACACACACAACACGCAGCTTAATAACAACTGGGACCAACTGCTGTTTGAGAATCACTTGTTGATTACTGAATGTTTGTTTGCTAAGAATAGCTGCTAATTATAATTGGACAAATTGTTCTCAATGAACTCAAGGAAATAAAATACAAAAATTAAAAATTACCATTATAATCGATTATCTCTCTTCCATCAATATGTCCCCCCCCCCCCAACTGTAGCAGCTGTATAGACAACATTCACCACATACTAGTGTGTGCGTGTGTGCGTATGCGCGCGTGTGCGTGGGCGTGGGCGTGTGTGTGTGTGTGTGTGTGTGTGAGCGATGCCTGGGTCATATTTCCGGAGCTCCGTACCGCAGCGCGTTGTTCTTATCAGCGGTGTCCACCTGCTCGTGACAGAAGCCGCGCCTCTACCCTGCTGCTGGCCGCTCATTAGCGCCGCGGTGGGGCGTGAGCGGGTAGACGCCGCCGAGGCACGCCGGCTAATGGGCCAACTCCGTGGTAAAAACGTGGTAAAACACACACGTTTGTGTGACGGTAAAACCCCCATGACGTTGTATTATGATTTAGACCTTAAGTATGCTCTGTATGCTCTCTCTCTCTCTCTCTCTCTCTCTCTCTCTCTCTCTCTCTCTCTCTCTCTCTCTCTCTCTCTCTCTATATATTTACCTCTCTCTCGTGTGTGTGTGTGTGTGTGTGTGTGTGTGTGTGTGTGTGTGTGTGTGTGTGTGTGTGTGTGTGTGTGTGTGTGTGTGTGTGTGTGATTAAAAGTATGTTTAAAATTCTCACCAACAAAAAATTAAGATTTTCTTTTGATGATTAGAGTAGTTTATGCCCGGACACACACACACACACACACACACACACACACACACACACACACACACACACACACACACACACACTACAAGCAAGCAGTCCGCAGTCCCCTTGATGTCTGTCACTCCGATCACCCACCAGTCAATCAGACCTCAGAATACGTGTGTCTGTGGAATGCGCTTCTGTGTGTGTGTGTGTGTGTGTGTGTGTGTGTGTCCATCTCCCTGCCAGGCAGCATATGGCTGAACCTTCAAAGGGTTCGCAGCCCGGTGACAGTGGAGTATCTAAAGCCAGGGCCCGGTGGCCAGTGGGGAGACTGAGGGCTGATCTGTGATGTTCCCCAGCCTGATAACTGATGCTGTCACTCTTAGACCCCCCCCCCCCCCCCCCCCCCATCCTCCCCCATCCTCCACCAGCACCACCCACCCACCCACCCACGTCTGATGGATATGTCCAGACAACAACCCGCTGTTGTAGGGTACATGCTCTTTTTGTTGTGTTGGACAAGCATGTATGTAGATGCGCGCGCACTGATCACACCCACCCACCCACACACACACACACACACACACATTTGTATGAATGCTCTCTCTGTCTGTCTGTCTGTCTGTCTGTCTGTCTGTCTCTCTCACACACACTCTCTCTCTCTCTCTCTCTCACACACACCACACACACACACACACACACACACACACACACACACACACACACACACACACACACCTCTCTCTCTCTCTCTCTCCCTCTCGCTCGCTCTCTAAGACAGCACATAGTCTAGGATACAGTGTTGTTTATAGTATGAAGTATAGCATTCCATTGGTAGTTTATAGTGTTGTTTACAGTAGTAGTATTGTATAGTTTAGTATAGTATAGTATTGTTTAGTAAAGTATTGTATAGTTTAGTATAGTATTGTTTAGTATAGTATTGTATAGTTGAGTATAGTATTGTTTAGTATAGTATTGTATAGTTTAGTATAGTATTGTTAGTATGTATTTAGTATAGTATGTATAGTATTGTATAGTTTAGTATAGTATTGTTTAGTAAGTATTGTATAATTTAGTATAGTATTGTTTAGTAAGTATTGTATAGTTTAGTATAGTATTGTTTAGTATAGTATTGTATAGTTTAGTATAGTATTGTTTAGTAAAGTATTGTATAGTTTAGTATAGTATTGTTTAGTATAGTATTGTATAGTTTAGTATTGTATTGTTTAGTAAAGTATTGTATAGTTTAGTATAGTATTGTTTAGTATAGTATTGTATAGTTTAGTATAGTATTGTTTAGTATAGTATTGTATAGTTTAGTATAGTATTGTATAGTTTAGTATAGTATTGTTTAGCATAGTATTGTATAGATTAGTATCGTATTGTTTAGTATAGTATTGTATAGTTTAGTATAGTATTGTATAGATTAGTATCGTATTGTTTAGTAAAGTATTGTATAGTTTAGTATAGTATTGTTTAGTAAAGTATTGTATAGTTTAGTATAGTATTGTATAGTTTAGTATAGTATTGTTTAGTATAGTATTGTATAGTTTAGTATCGCATTGTTTAGTATAGTATTGTATAGTTTAGTATAGTATTGTTGTAGGAATTCATACTGTGAGAGGGAATGGGAGTAAGCGTTCCATTGTACTTGTTGCAAATGGCAATTAAACATCTTGAATCTTCAATCTTGAACACACGCTCACACACACACACACACTATACAAAGCAGTGTACCTGGCAATTTAGAAATAAAGCTATAATTTCAATTCAAGTTAACGTAACTACCGTTTTGGCACACTTCTAAGCCTTGCATTAACACGGTTAAATTCAACCACGTGTTTTAAGTAGAAATAAAGGTCATGTGATGAAGTAGGCTAATTGTCTTCCAGTAAACTAAGCATACGTTCATACAGAGGGGACAGAGACAGGCCAAGCAACACATTTTGTTGCCATGGCGCGCCATCTACTGGTAGTTGTGGAGTATTACACATGACTATTATAACGCAGCTTTTGAATGGCTTCAATGACTACATGGATGGATACATAACATAACTGATATGCAAAAATATAATTGTATTTGATCTATTCTTGAGAGATAATTCAAATTAATAGTATAATATCTCATTGTGGATGAAAAAGTAGTTAATTGACTTTATGTAGATAAGATGAATAAGCCTGACGTATTTGTATCAATAGGAAAGCTGCTCCGCCATCTGGCGGACACTACCTGAATTGCATACATATAACAGGCAATTTAGTTTAGTTGAGCTTGTAACCAAAGTAGGTTGGTTGCTTTAATTCATTAAACAATGTACTTTCGAGTCATTTCCTAAGAATATATATACATATATAGTTATACAAATATTTGAATCACACAAACTTAAGCCAATATTTTATTAATAAATAATGCATTTTTTTCCCCAAAAAATCCAAGCTTTAGTTTAGTTCATGGCTTCTTTCATACAATTAACATGACCGATACACCGGAATATGCCATAAAGAAAATAAACAACATTTAAGTAAAACTAAAACACACATATAATCCACACATCTGCAAACAAAATACATACAAAACAAATATTATAACTGAAATTCAAAAAGTCAAAAACTAGTGGTTTACAAACTAAACCAATTCAATTTGTACCTGCCGATATCTTCCTATTAGTTAATGCCACATTTAGTGGATATTGCTAAATATTTGGGAACTTCGATTTATCAACAAGAGATGATAGGATCACATTGCTACATTGCAAGTACAACGTTAAAATAGTGCAAAAACTTTGTTCACCATTTTATTTGTGTTTATCTTTTTTGGGGGGGTTTTAAAGAAGGAAAACAAAATGACAGAAGCCGGGGCTCAAAATAAACAGTCGTGCAACACGACCATTAAGGGTTGTGTCGGTGTTTACTATAAAATACATTTGACACATCGGGATGATTTTGTTATGGCCATCGTTTAATGGTATATTAGCTGTGATGAACTCCAGCCCAGATGTGTATGTCTTTAGTCCATTAGCAAATCAAGCTATGAATTGGGAGTGGTGTTTATATTCCATAGTTCCCCGTGTTCTAATGTCCCATGGGGTGATCACATGGTCCTGGGCCCAGCAGTAACCATCCGTTGGTTATGTAACTGTCTCCAGGAAGGACAGGATACAGTAGGTCCATGAGTAAGCTGCAGATGGCATGACACCAGTCATGCCAAATCACTGCATAGGTGCCCTTAGGCAAGGCACTAAAACCTCTTGATTACCCTGACACTAATCCGGTGTGGACCGCCTTGAAAAAATGCTTTAAAAATCCACCCTTTAATATGGCTTTGTTTTGTACTGGCTAAAACGTCGACGTGGAAAACAATACGATTGTTTTAAATTTTCTTTTGTTAAAAATGGATGATGCAACTTTGTGTCATTGGTGATAACCGTTCCGTGTGGTAAAAAGGCATTTTGATAAATATTTACGAAGAAAGTGGTAGACCAAGCCTTTTAACATGACTGGCTTAAAAATGCATAGGGATGAAACTATGCAACTGTGGACCAATCAGAGAACAGGGTTCAGTGCTCCAGGGTGCAGAGCAACACATGTAAAGGATGCATGTTTTGGTTTGGTTTGGCTTGGCAGGGAGAGGACACATTTTGGTAATTTGGGGTCAATAACCATCACATCTGGCGATTACCAACCGCTTAATATGGGAGAATGAATGCTTTATGATTAAAGGTTTGTATCAACGCTAACCTGTAACGCTAACTAAATTCATTTACAACCCTAAATCTGTTAGTCTACAAATACGATTTGAAGACGACAAAACGTCAAGTCTAATAATCTGAGGTCAATGTCTTAATAATTATTATACAAAACGGTTTTTGATTGTACTTCTGCCGCATTTGACAATCCTATACTGACCCTAAGTCATATTTTCCAATAACATCCAAATAACTTTCAGAAAGTAAAGTTTTTCGATACATACGATCAAGAAATGTTCACAAAGCAGCCTAGGACTCACAGGTACATCTTAAAAACATGTTTCAAATGGAAAACTTACCAACAATGTCCTATCTTATTTTGGTGTTGTGTCAACGTACATACTTTGGGAGAATATCAACGCCTTCCAAATCACCAGGGCAGGGGGGGGGGGGGGGGGGGAGTCCATCATTGTAGTTTTTTGTTCACCAACCAACTCCACATAGAACCCACCAGAGCCTTCTACAATAATAACAAAAAAATACAGTCCCCTGAGTTCTTCTCGCTGTAGGGAAGACAAACGATGGCTCTGTGATGACCCAACTGCAGCTTGGCGCACAATCATACCAAGCATGACGGAAACATCGACAAAAAGAGTCGTACACAAACACCCCCTCCGGCTTCAAGTCAATCAGCTCTGTGTTCATCAGAAGAATAAGTTCTGCATCCGTTGAGTGACCCGTCCACCCTTTCCCCTTCCTTCTTGTTTGGTAGTCGTTGCTTGTGTCTTGTTTTGGGGGGGGGTGGGGGGGGGGGGGGGGAGGTGGGGGGAGGGGGACGTCTTCACGTTCCTTTCTGGAGGGACCCCGAGGAGGGAGTGGTGTGGCTGTTCACCTGGAACAGACAGGAAGCATGCATGTCAGAATGCACAAGAACAAAATAAACCATCCACTCCTCCACTTTGGATTGGAAGGTTCACTGTCACTCTGAATATCACATCTTTTGGTATTTACTACAAATATTGACTATCCATTTATTTAGCAGACTCTTTAATCTGAAGGAAGGTCAGATAAGGAGCAGGTAGGGGTGAGGGCATCTAGAGTGGCAGCAGTAGCTCAGTCTGTGTGGGACTTGGTTTGGGAACCGGAGGGTCGCCGGTTCAAGTCCCTGAAACGGACCAAGTGCGGAGTGAGAACTGGTACTTGGGAAAAGGTGCCAGTTTGCCTGCTGGGCACCAGACCCCTACACTGCTCCCTGGGCCCTGTTTATACGAAAGCTGCCCACTAATCCTAATACTAGGTAGGATGGGTCAAATGCAGAGAAACAATTTCACTGCGTGTGTACGTACATGTATGTGACCAATAAAGATTCAGAGATCTTGCGAGGGGGGGAGGTCTGCAGAGCCCCTGACCAAAAAAAACCAATGTACCTCTTTCCCACTGCAGCTGGAAAGGTTCACCGGTCCTCATGTGAAATACTACGTCTTACGTTATAAGTTACACTGCAGGCGTCGGATTGCCGATAAGACAGAGAGCGTCGGTGCCTATACACGTATTTAGGAAACAGCTTTCTCACTTCTATTTTTTTGTTAAAGCGCTGTGATTGAAAGGTTGCAGAGGGGGGGGGGGGTAGGGGTGGGGGCTGCAGGTAGCTGTGGGGGAAAGGCCTGACTGACAGGCCGGTGACAGGCCATATGGAGACGTCGGATGAATTTTACCCCCGAGGGGGTGGGGGGGGGGGGGGGGGGGGGAAATCGGCCATGTTGGTGAGGTGTGTTTTTTTATTTTTTTATTATGTCTTTTACATCTTCGCCTCAACCCTGTCAGACGCTCTTAGGGGGCGAAAAAAATAAAAATAAAAAGACAGCCAGGGTGTCTGGGCTGACAAGCGCACATGCAAGTACATAAGAGAACACACACACACGCACACACACATACACACGGTTGTGGATTTACATAATCACAAAGTGAAGAGACAGAGAGCCATTTTGACGTAATTCATTTTGTAAAGTGGATTAATAGGACCAGGTTTGGTGGAAAACAAAGCTTTTTTGGAGGATTTAGTTAATTAAAAGTCCATAGAAGAGCACTATACAACACTTTTAAAGCAGAAATGCCTTCGGAAATGTATACATACATACCTGTCTGGAAGCTTCCGAGGTAGAACGGACTTCATTCACAAAGCCTCCATTGATCTGTAACATCGCTGTGAAGAGAACAGAACAGAGATCACTTAGTCCTCCATTTATCATCACTAAAACCAAACATTATGCATGCTACATTGTTATTATTATTATTATTATTATTATTATTATTATTATTATACTGGGACCTGTAGGGTCATGTGACACCAACAGAGGTGGCTAAAGTCTATATACAGTCCACTATATCAATACATACAACCATAAATACAGTCAATAGGCTGATGGATATAATGTAGTCCACTTGCAGCACCCAGTGGGTGAAACGTGTTTTGTCACCTTGGGGGTCGATCCGGGGATCCACGAAGCCCCAGTGGTGGTACAGAGCGGCCAGATCGTGGGGGCTGTAGTTCTTCAAGAGACTCAACACGTCAATGTCCTCCGGCCTCGCCTCGCTCTTCCCCTGAGCATACAGGGGCGGCTCCGCGTACGCTCTGCCCCCGTGTAACGCCCACAGGTTCATGTCTGACCAGAGGTCACGACCCTTAGCGGTCGCCGCCGCCGCCGCAGAGGCGGATGCCGCAGCCGCGACGGCGACGCCCCGCGTGGAGCCGTGGCCGGTGTGGACGCCGCTGCTGTGATGGGACGAAGGACTGCGAACGTGGTTCCTCGCCAGCATGAAGCCAAGGCCCTCCTGGGGGAGCACAGACACCCTGGAGCCCCTGTGTTTGGGGCCGCCGGTGGGATGGTACGCCGGGCCGCTGTGGGCAGCGTAGGCGCTGCCGCTGGACGACGAGGTGACCTGTGCGGTAGTGGCGGCGGTGGACTCGCTCCGCCCGTGCTCCTCCGCCCTCTGGCTTCGCTCGCCGCCGGACGACTTCTTCTTCAGGGGCGGGAGCGGCGTCTTCCTGCCGGACGAAGGTGATCTGTCCGCGGACCTGGATTCCTTCGACTGCACTGCGGTGGTGGACTTGGGCTTGACGGTGCTAGGGTTGCCCTGCTGAGTTTTGCCCGTCGACCGCCTCCCAGTGCTTGTGGTGCTGGAACTGCTGGTAGTGCTGCTGGTAGTGGTGCCGGTAGTGGTGCCGGTAGTGGTGTCGGTAGTGGTGCTGGTAACGCTGCTGGTAGTGCTGCTGCCGTGTGCGGCAGTCCCCGGTGCTTGCGTGCGCTGTGTTTTGGGGGTGGGGAGAGCCGGACAGTCCTTCCCCTCCAGGAAAGGCGGAGGGCCGGTGCGTCGCCACTGGCCGGAGCTGGCCTTGGACCCCTTGAACCCACCCAGGCACGGGGCCCACCTGGGCGCCACGGAGCTGCCGCTGTCCACCCTGTGAGCGACGCGCTGGTGGATCCAAAGTACCTCCGGGTAGTTGGTGGTGTGGGAGCAGTATGGGCACCAGTGCCTCACCAGACCTCCAGGTTTACACGCAAGGTCAATGGCGCCGTGGGAATCGGCAACGGGAAGCGCCGACAAGTTGATGAGATTGGCCCCGTCGACCGTGGGGTTGGAAGCGGTAGTCCGCTTCCTCGCCACCTCGGAAACCTCAGTTTTCTCTTGGCCGGGCAGGCTGGCGAAGGGGCTCCAGTAGGGCTGGCTGAGGAGGGCACTTCGGCTCCTGAGGTAGTCCATGTATTTAGAGTCTTTGGAGCCGCTCTGCCTGTGGTTGTCCTCCAGGACCTTGGGGGCGCTGTGTTTGATGGCGGACCCCAGCAGAAGGTCCGGATGCTGCTTACACACGTGAGACCTGAGGCTCGGGGCGTCCACCGCGTGGAAGTCACAGTGATCGCAGAACAAGGGCTTCTTATCTGTAGGTTGGACAAGAACAACAAATAACCTAATACAATAATCATGTTTACCACTAGCGTTGTACTAATGCACCAACACACACTCACACTCTCTAACCAGTATGGTATTAAGTTTGTTTCTCACAGTTCCGTCTATTAAAACCTCAGGATCAGCAGAAATCCTTAAGGCCCCAAGGATTTGACACATCGAAATTGCAGGACACACCCACTGAACACCTGGCATTGGTGTAGTTTAGGGGGGAAAGGGATGGCCATGTCCCCTCCACATTTAGAAATGAAACATTTGGTCCCCCCCCCTCCCCCCCCCCCCTTTTACCTGTGTTGGATTTAATTTGTATTCTTAAATAGATACTTAACAGGACAATGGTTTACCAATCATGTGATTAAAATGAATTTTCAAAAAGCAAAATAATAATGAATCATAATTATAATAATAATAATACAAAACAATAAGTGAATAGCACTGTTTACAAAGGTTGCGAAATGGCAAAGGGACATTCAGCAGTCAGAAAAAGGCCTTATTTGTGAGACACTGCTGACTTACCCCCCCCCCCCCCCCCTTTTTTTTTGCACCCCTGATAACAGGTGATATCAACTTATAATATATATAAGTTAAGATATGGGTTGTCCGTTATCACGGCCAAAACATGTTAAAGAATATCCAATTCCAAAAATCACTGTGTAACCAGCAACAATAGGACCACCATTATTCCATCCTTCCAAGAATGCTGAAAGCCCCAGGAGCAGCACACCACTGAACCAAGATGTGACCTACAAAAACAATCTCCTGATTCAAAAATAGGCTAGTCTAATCACAAAATATTGCATAGTAGTAATCTCCCACAGACAGATTGCATGAATTAAGAAGTATTATGGGGGATTTACCTTTCTGACCTTGATTCCTGATGCTGTTGTTTGGTTTGGCCGAAACTTGGCACACTTCCTTCAGCTTCTTCTGCTGCAGCGCAACATAGAAGGCGTGCCCCAGGCCATTGAACAGGGTATGGTCAGTCTGTCCATGGTGACCCCCGGTGCTCCCACTCCCACAATTGCTAGCTGTGTGCTCTTGGCTCACCCCGGCCTTCTTCTTCTTCAAGGGTGCGCTCGGCGTGTCGCCCTGCTTCCTCTTTTTGTCCTGCTTCAGTGCCACGTACTCGCCCTTCTCCCTGTTGTACGCCACCTCTGCGTCGGCCAGCCTCTCCTCCCAGCCCAGGCCTTTCTCCATCACCTCCGCCAGCCGGCCCTTGGTGGCTACCTTCCAGGCCTGGTAACTGCATATGGGGTCTAGCTCCAGAATTCTCCCTGCCTGCTCCTTTTCGCATGCCGGTTCCTCTGATCGGACGCATCTGAGGTTCAGACTTTTCATGAAATATTCCTTGGACGCGAGCAGCTCTGGGTCGATGGGTTTGTCTGGCTGCTGGTGGGTCTGGTTCTGGGCACGGCCGTTGCTCTGCTTATGGAGCTTCTCGTGGACCTGCAGGCTACTGCGGTCGTAGAAGAAGTTCCCGCAACCTGCGCAGAGTTCGTAGATGCACTCTTCGTTGGTCATGGTGGCCGGGTCCTGGGACACTCCATTGACGGTGGCCGGCTGTTTGCCTCCACTGCTGCTCTTCAGCTGGGCCTTGGCGCGGTGAATGCGCATGTGGCTCTGGAGGAACCAGGCCTGGCGGAACCTCCGTCCGCAGATCCGGCAGCCGTGGTCCTGGGAGCCTCTGTGCTTCTTCATGTGGGCTTTGAGGAGCACGGCCTGGGGAAACACCTGGCTGCACAAGCTACATGAGAAGGGTCCGAGCTCCGCACCCTCCACCGCCTCCTCGGGTGTGTTGGCACTGCCGTTGCTGCCCGACGATTCTTCCTCGGCAGCATCCGCGTCTTCACGCTTCGCCTTGTTCCTTGGCATTTTCGTCTTCACCTTCCCCTCGAGGGCGCCATGCTCCTTCTCTGAGGAGCTGTCAGCAACCTCGGCGTGACTGTCGGTGGTCCTCTCGATGTCCTCACCGTGTCCAGAGGCCCCCTCCGTCTCCTCAGGCCCCGGGCTGTGGCCGAGCAGGCCCAGCTTATGGCTTCTGACGTGGGCCTTCAGGCTTCCCTTCTGGGCCGTCCTGTACTCGCAGTAAGGGCACTTGTAGGGCTTTTCGCGGGTGTGTCTCCTCATGTGCTGGGACAGCGAGCTGAGGAGAGGGAAGCTGCGGCCGCAAACGCCGCACACATGGGCAGACGTCTCGTCCTGCTCCGTGGTCGCCGCCACTTGGTTTTTGGTGTCTTCCGGCGACTCTCTGTCCTTTGGTGACTCGCTGTCTTTTGGCGAGCTGCTGTCCTTCTGGTCCATGGTGTTGCAAAGGTGCTGGCAGCTCTTCTTTTTTTTGTGAAGCAATATGTACTTTTAGGTGTGTGTGTCTATGTGTGTTGTTTCTTGGTTCAGTGTGTCAAGAATGAAAGCAGAGGTTGACGATCACTTCTTCAGAGTCCATCCTTTTGGTCTTTTGAAGAGAGTTTTGTACTACAAAAACAATCTGGAGAAAAAAAAAAGAAAAAAAAGAATTACTAATGCAACAGATAAAATCAACCAATACATATTTTTATAATTTGAATAACTTCCTATTGAGGACAAAAATGTGGCCCCAATCGTGATGACACCGATCGTACAAATCTCAATACATATTTATTTTGGCTTGTATACGAGATCTGCTTAAGATGGCAGAGAAAGGGAACCATGGTATAGACATTGGGAATTCCAAATGGGATTTAAAGGAGAAGTCTGATTTATTCGAGGTCGTGGACTTTGTTTCACTTTCAGTGGTCAGTTGCTTACTTTTTACTGTTTACCTTTAAACACACCTACCAATTAGAATCATGCCTTTTCCAGTAGTAGGGAATAAGACAGCTTCCAGTGGGGAACAATTACATGTTCATAATAGCCATGGGCACAACCAAGTCTACAATTGGTGGGGGGGGGGGGGGGGGGCTTCACACACATTGTCGTAAACAAATGGAAATCAATTTAAAATAAATAGAAATAACATGAAACTGATTCATTGACAGGATTCATAAAAGCATGACATATTTTGTACTGCATATTCGTGGGGACAAATTTGTATGTTCTCAGTATTGGAGGAGACACAAGACAGCCCCCCCAAGAATGCATGGTTAGACCCATGGCTTTGAGAGTGGAAGACATCCCATCGAGGGCCCATTTGCATTAGATAGGCTCAGGGCCGGCCATTGTCTGCTTGTGGATACGCAACACTGTCTGTATGCATTAGAGCGTGGCTGAGTGTGTCTCCACCGTGTGTGTGTGTGTGTGTGTGTGTGTGTGTGTGTGTGTGTGTGTGTGTGTGTGTGTGTGTGTGTGTGTGTGTGTGTGTGTGTGTGTGTGTGTGTGTGTGTGTGTGTGTGTGTGTGTGTGTGTGTGTGTGTCCTTGGTTTCCTGTGCCTAAATTGGGTGTGTGAGGTGAGGCATGAAGAGATGTATTAATTCCTGACCAACCAGGATGCACCCTCTGGGCTTGTACTCTAATTTGCGATCAATAATCCATTATCAACAAACTTCCAATTCCCTCACACACACACACACACACACACACACAGTAGTCTATATGCTGGAGTCACTTTGTAAGTTCAAGGTGCAAAGGTGAACTCATTTCAGTGTACGGCGAAGACCCATTTATTTTTCTAAATGAACATTAACTTGTGAAGCACTTTGGCGTCACACAGCCCTCAATGACAGTCAGGGAAGCATTGTTCATACGTTGTTACATCAACACCAAAACACAAGTAGAAGTAAAGAAGTCAACTAGTACTGCCAACACAAATACTACACAACAAGGGCTACAATCGGGTCTTTTTTTTAAAGGCCACAGTGGAAAATCTACCGGCCAAGCAGTTGTTTTGATATGTAATCCTGATTTACTATTTTAGGGTCAAATTTACATGAGGCCTAACGGCTAAGGAGAGAGAGAGAGAGAGAGAGAGAGAGAGCGAGAGAGAGCGAGAGAGCAGAGAGAGAGCGAGAGAGAGAGAGACGAGAGAGAGAGAGAGAGAGAGAGAGAGAGAGAGAGAGGTTGTCATGAGTGGGACTCCGTTGTCCTCCAAGGCCGCTGCTGGGGGGTGGGGGGGGGGGGGTGGCCGCTGCTGGGGGGGGGGGGGGGGGTGGGGTGGCCGCGGCCTTTGTGTGTACCACACCAGGACTGTCACATGGCTTCATGTCTGGCCCCCCAGCCCACACCGGGGGGTTACCGCCTTGGTTATTGTCATGGCAGAGGGGGCCTGGGCCCTGCTCGTCACTGTCTTGGAAACTAGAATACGTCTGGGCTAAAAAGAAAAACACACACACACACACACACACACACACACACACACACACACAAAAAAAAGGGCCAGAGACAAAAGGGGGACGACTCTCTTGTCCGCAGCGCTCCCACAGTGAGATGAAATGTCCTCTTGAGTGGATCCTTGGAAGGCAGGTCACAGGGGAAGAAGAAGAAGAAGAAGAAGAAGAAGAAGAAGAAGAAGAAGAAGTAAACCTAAATGTTCCTACTGATTATGTGGAAACCATGTGTAACGCTGTGGTCTGTAGTGCTTAGTGCATCTAGGCCTACATACACAACAACACGCTGCTTGGAAACAGCACGGAGATTAAAGTAGGGGCATAAAGTGGTAGAAATGGGAGGAGTTGTGGATTTTGTGTACCCCCCCGATCCCCCCCCCCCGGATGTGGCAGGTGTTTGGTGGGCAGACGCCATCAGATTAGTGCCCGTGCCCCTACATGTCTGTCTATGGCTTGTTTTTTTGTTTCCCCGAGCACTGAGCTAAACTGGAAGGTGGCAATTATGGGGTTGTGGTTAAGGCGCGCGTAATGAGTCGACACAATGGGGATGAAGTGATCGCCGGGGGCAACAGATGGGAGTAACTGGGGCAGGGGGACGGAGTGAGAGCTGTGTGTCTGTCTGTCTGTCTGTGTAGCGCAGGGTGCTTTCCAAGCACGCCAGTGTCCATAACGTTGAGAAAATAAAACGACAAAAAAAACCTGTACGACTTAATAAATAGATTGATTCTTAATTCATCCCCAAAGGGAAATCAATGTGTCATTGTGTGGTGAATATGAACACAAGTAGGGATTTTCGAGATTTGGAGAAAAAAAAAAATCCAAGTCTCGTATTGATCTGATTCTCACTGCCTCGACATTGTGGCTCTCTCCTACCGGAGCATCTTTTGAACCCTTGTTGAACGAGGTCAACGACACAGGGTGACGACACAGGTCAACGACACAGGTTAACTCCTTGTACTTCTGCGGGGGAAGACGACAGACAGCAGCAACACGTTGCGGGTGGGGGAGGGGGTGGGGGCTTAATCGTGTCTTTTGGAGTCGTCGTCCCGTCCCGTCCCCCCACTCACACACGCACTCGCACTCACACACTCCCCCCCCCCCCCCCCCACACCCACCCGCTTTATTTCCCCCCCCCGACCTCTTTTCTTTGGCGGGTGAATGGCCATGTCCAGTCAGCTGTGGTCGCCCTGATTCAACCTGACATCCCAACCAGCTCAGCACAAACTCCCTATGGTCACAGCACTTGCTTGCCTGTGTGTGTGTGTGAGTGTATGTATATGTCGAAGTCGGTGTGTGTGTGTGTGTGTGTGTGTGTGTGTGTGTGTGTGTGTGTGTGTGTGTTTCAAGATTCAAGATTTTTATTTGCCATTTGCCAAGTACAATAGAACGCTTATTCCCCATCCCCTCCTGCAGTGGGAATTTCTAAAACACAATATTATTAAAACAAATACTATAAACCATAACAATGAGCGTGTGTGCTTGTAGCACATGCTTGCATTAAAAAAAAAGAGGCATGAATGTGTCCAAATAACTCCTCCACGGCACCGCAAGAAATAAGCAAACAAGGGGTGTGTGTGTGTGTGTGTGTGTGTGTGTGTGTGTGTGTGTGTGTGTGTGTGTGTGTGTGTGTGTGTGTGTGTGTGTGTGTGTGTGTGTGTGTGTGTGTGTGTGTGTGTGTGTGTGTGTGTGTGTGCCTACATGTGTCGCTATTTCCATGTCCTCCCTCCCACATATGTCTGCGTACACACGTGTGCGCGCGCGCGCGTGCGTGCGTGCGTGCGTGCGTGCGTGCGTGCTGTGTGTGCTGAAGTCCTCCCACTATTCCCCAACAGCAAGCACCCTTCTCGTGCCAGCAAACCCCCGACTGCCCACAGCACGCGACCGGCCTTCTGCCAGTGTTTAAAAACCACGGCCAGTTGCCCTCACCTCCTGTCTGCCTGATTCCTGCAGTCAACCTGTGTCTTCTACCAGCAGAGCACAATATGGACCTTACACCACCAGCAGCAATGTCCCTAAAGCCAAGGTTTCTCATTCCTTCCTTATTGTATTCCTTTTCATTTTCCCAGTCGCATTGGTAATATTATCAAGACGACTTATTACAGCGGTTGCATGATTTGAACTAAAATAAATGTGAAATGGAGAATACGACAGAAAAAACTGTTGAGGGCATTTGTATTATAGAATGATTATTACTAGGCTGTATATTCTGCTCCATGTCAAAACAACAGAAGGTCCTACAAACGGTATACATATATATATTTGCGTATTTGTTTTTGTTGGCTCCTGGTGGACGATCTCTACATTCCGGTATATTATGTTACTATGTTATTATGTTACTGTGTCTTTAAAAGGTCAACAGACATTCTGTCAGACTCTCTATCAATAGTTGTTATGGTGTGGTTGTGGTGATTGAGTTAGCGTGTGTGGAGACTAATGATAGCGACTCAGTGTGAACGGACAGGATCTTTGGAAATGTAAAAAACACAAGATGGAGGGCCAATGTTTACCCTTATCGCTCAGTTACAATAGAGTAACATGTTTACCCTTGTCTTTCAGTCAAAATAGAATAAGACAGTGGCACATTTGTAACAAGAGATGACTTTTCAAGAGGACTCAATATGACTCCTAAAGGTCATTAGGTGGATTCAACACAAGAAAAAGAAACACAGAACATAATTACTATTAAGTGACTTGTCAGACGGCCATCAAGGTTAACAGAAACGAAGCGAGTCAGTCAGACCCTATCAGACGGTAACCAACGCTCACATAACACTTACAATCATTGTGTCCTCACCCAGCACTCCATGTGAGAAACAGTAAAATAGACACAGTATTTGGGGCAAACTCTCCTCATGTGCCTAAGAGATTAGACAGCCGTGACACACACACAGGGATTATTCTTCAGCAGGAGCTGAGCTACTGAATGAGTGGCCTTTTACCATACATGTGCATTACACACATACGCCCAACACAGCAGTGGCGGAGAGAGAGAGAGAGAGAGAGAGAGAGGAGAGAGAGAGAGAGAGAGAGAGAGAGAGAGAGAGGAGAGAGAGAGGAGAGAGAGAGAGAGAGAGAGAGGAGAGAGAGAGAGAGAGAGAGAGAGAGAGAGAGAGAGAGAGAGAGAGAGAGAGAGAGAGAGAGAGAGACCCATGTCTGTCACTGTCAACGTACAGTGTGTATGGTGAATACTATAGGCTACACTTATAAAGTTATACTACGTAATGTTGTTGACGACAGTTCAAATGAAACATGCATGGTATAGGCTACTCTGGGCCACACACACACACACACACACACACACACACACACACACACACACACACACACACACACACACACACACACACACACACACACACACACACACACACACACACACACACACACACCACACACACACACACACACACACACACACACACACACACACACACACACACACCACACACACACGGTGGCCACTGCCTGATGCACACAACAACAGTAAGAGATCACTGCATCAAAGATAAGACACTAAAACCTCAAGAGACTTACATCACAATGGGTGGAGGGAGGCCCGGTGAGATAGCCGTGGTAATGCCCATATAGTAACAGCAACACTATGGCGGCGGGTCTTAATTGTTAACTATATTGTGGTCGCTTTGAGAGAGGTCTTTTCAGTGTGGTAGGCACTGAAGCGTAATCTGCTGGCATTAACTTGCTCTCTAAAAAAAGCTCTCTCAACAGGGATTAGATTATCATGGTAAGGTCAGACTCTCTCTCTCTCTCTCTCTCTCTCTCTCTCTCCAATTCCGATCCTCCATCTCTTTTTTCCCCCCTCCTCTCCATCTCTTGTGTCACACTTGTGCTGTATACCTCCACATGCTCTACACCCCTCTCTCTCTCCCTCTCTCTCTCATTCTCTCTCTCTCATACATACCACATGCAGCTTAATAAGCATATAGTTATATATATATATATATATATATATATATATATATATATAACGGGAGTGACGTAAGGCCAATTCTATACAGGCCTATAAAAAGTGCATCATTAGCTACCTTGAACACACGTTCAACATCTGCAGTCGGCACCGTCGTGCGGCCATGATGTCACTGTTCCCTGTGGTTTGGAACCAAAATGCCACAAGACCCTTTCCTAAATTAGATCTCAAACAACAACGACAATGCAGATCACCGTGGCGACAGAGTCACCTGCATACCCCCCCCCCCCCCTCCTGCCCCCACATCATCATTATCCCTGACTCAAAGGAAAAAGCAATCAGGTCTGCCGTCTTTCCAGTTGGGGACCAATCCGTGCCACACTGCGGTAGTCTCAAAAAAAATCAATGACTCAGATCATATGTCCGACATCACGACACACTGAGTAATAACGTGAATGAAAAGAACAACGTGTTTTCAACCTTATTTGATGCGGGGACGGCGCGGTGGTGGGGCCCAGACACTAGGCACCAATTTCCCACAGCGTGTCATGTTTAAGGTAAAGGGACTGGGAAAGGGTAAGGAGATATGAGCTTAGACCATGGTGGCCTGCAGCCAGCAGAGTGGCAGCTGGCAGCAGGGTCTCGGATTAGGTTTCCTATAGGGTGCCGCGTCTCTTACGCCACCGACGCCCCATTGGATGAGAATGGGAGTAGCTGTAATCTGATTCTCCCAGACCCATCCAATCTGGTTGTGTCGTCGCGGTCTCGGAGGGGGGCCCGAGCAGAAGGGGTCTGGTGGTGCCTTACTCATCATCCCTCCTCCCATCTTCCATCTGGAGCCTTCCTCCTCCTCCTCCACCGCCGCCTCCTCCTCCACCCACCGCCCCCGCCTCCACCACCACCACCTCCACCACCGCCGCCCCCGCCACCTCCACCCACTGCCCCCTTCTCCACCACCACCACCTCCACCACCGCCGCCCCCGCCACCTCCACCCACTGCCGCCCCCGCCACCTCCACCCACTGCCCCCTTCTCCACCACCACCACCACCACCACCGCCGCCCCCGCCACCTCCACCGCCTCCTCCACCCACCGCCCCCTTCTCCACCACCACCACCACCACCGCCACCTCCTCCTCCTCCACCAAGGCCTCCTCCACCACCACCTCTTCCTCCACCACCACTGCCTCCACCACCATGCATTTTTGGGGTTCTAGTATCTACTCACACACACTCTGGAGAATTAAAGAGATAGGCCATTCCAGTTGTGGTTGTGTTCTTCTAGTGTGTGTGTGTGTGTGTGTGTGTGTGTGTGTGTGTGTGTGTGTGTGTGTGTGTGGTGTGTGTGTGTGTGTGTGTGTGTGTGTGTGTGTGTGTGTGTGTGTCTATGTTCTTTCAAGGTACTATCTGACTCAACATAAATACAGAGCCCTTTCTTCTAGTTCTATTGTCATGCACCTGCACCAGGTGGTAAACCGTTTGTTTTCTTTTAGAAATGACAGAACAGATGTTTTTGTCTAACGGTAGAGAGGCCTGCGATACGGTACAAATACATTGTATTAATGACAGGATATACTGTATCAAAGACGCCAGTTGGCCATTGAAGTTATAACTTAAAGACCACCCAATGAAGGTGTGCTTTAACAGAATTGTCTCTTGTTTTACATGAATATTAAAAAAAAACATTAATATTGAGGGCTAACCCTGTCTTTCCTAATCTCACTTTGCAAGTGTGTCAATGTCCTTGGTCATTTAATGAATGACATTCATTAAAAATCAAGGAATTATTTGATAACAATAATCATCACACCACCCATTGTATTTTTTTTTAAATGTAACATTTTCATTGAATTCAATTTGGATCATATGAGAGGTATACACATACTACATACAACTATAAATGTATAGATATTTGTGATTTAAAAGATATTTGTGATCCTATTGCGCTAGCATTGTCAGCGTTCGGACAGCTTCAGCAACTGAATGAATTAAATCCAAACAATTTGAGGCCTTGGTAAAAGTATCTTAAACAAATGGTATGATCTGAACAGCTTGGTCCTGGGGCAGGCAGGCCTGTGTCTTTGTTCAACACCAAAATGTATCGTGTACAAGGGGAGGTGAATCTGAGCGTTGATCACGAGTACGTATATTGAGCGCTTGTGGAGTGAATCTATCCTTCAGGTCTTTAAAAGGAAGTAGGACTGTGGATAACCAAATGATGATCTCTCTGTCATCTCCTTCTTTCTTTCCTTCAATGATGAAATCATTTTCCTTCAGCACAAATACTACAACCCACCACAACCTATGACCACATATGTCTGCTAGCTGTCACACACACGCCACCACACACGCACACACACACACACCACACACCACGCACACACACACACACACACGCACACACCACACACGCCACCACACACGCCACGCTGCCTATTGATTGTCCTGCTAGGGAGATTACCCTAATAGCTGGGATTACCTCTCCCCACATGTTGGGTGGACACTGGGGGGGGGGGGGGGGGGGGGCACAAGTTGCAATGATGGCCATGTCTCCATCTAAGTGTGTGTGTGTGTGTGTTTAGTGATGGTGCTGGTGGTTGTAATTCATATATTGATGTCCACAATTAAGTAATGTCATCAAACACAGTTGGACTTTCTTGACTATTCATGTCCACTCCTGGGCTGCTAGATGCGATGGATGTTGGCAGTCATGATAATGTAGTAATTGAGTAGGATACAGAGGAGGACTTGAACGTAATAACCATTTAACTGAAGCACCCCTTGGGTGCACTTGTCACATGACACACATTGGTAGGCATCCTTGGTGTAGCGCTGCGCAGGCGTGTTGGCACTTGGGGATGTTTTGTGTGTGTGTGTGTGTGTGTGTGTGTGTGTGTGTGTGTGTGTGTGTGTGTGTGTGTGTGTGTGTGTGTGTGTGTGTGTGTGTGTGTGTGTGTGTGTGTTTTCAAACCACATTGTTAACCCAGGAAAAAGCCAAAGTCATGATGTTAGCGCCAGCCAGAAATACTGAGAGGGGCCAGTTCTCGGCGGAGAGAGAGAGAGAAAGAGAGAAGAGAGAAAGAGAGAGAGAGAGAGAGAGAGAGAGAGAGAGAGAAAAGGAATTCTGGTAATCCGCTGCTTGCTGATCCTGTACAATGGCAGCCTTGTGTTGTCCCGCCGCTAACTACCACTAGTTTGCCACCACACGTTGACAATGCGGACGGATAGCCTCGTCTTTGTGCACACCACACACACACACACACACACACACACACACACACACACACACACACACACACACACACACACACACACACACACACACACACACACACACACACACACACACACACACACACACACACAATACGGCGGGGATAAAACCGGGAGTAAATTGGGCTGATTGTATTCAGGACGACTGGTGTCAATACAAGGCGACCGTGTAGAGCGTGATTGTAGTGGTCTTGGCGTTCATCCCACTTCGAACGTTAAACGACATTGTTCTAGTGGTAGAGTGTGTGTGTGTGTGTGTGTGTGTGTGTGTGTGTGTGTGTGTGTGTGTGTGTGTGTGTGTGTGTGTGTGTGTGTGCCCGCGCGCGTGTGTGTGTGTGTGTGTGTGTGTGTGCCCGCGCGCGTGTGTGTGTGTGTGTGTGTGTGTGTGTGTGTGTGTGTGTGTGTGTGTGTGTGTGTTTTCAGGAGGTAACTTCAGCGGTCATAAACACAGCCATAAACACATACACAGTGGTTAAACCGCCCGTAAGAAGCGGTTATAAACGGCTCGACGGCCATGGGACCGGACAACGACGACGACTACTAACCACCACTACTTGTTAAAAAAAAATCACCTGCAACAACAGCCGTTGACGCTCACGTCACTAGTACTTACCTTGCGTTGGCGACAGCTGTTAAAGGAATCCCAACGAACAAACAACAAAAAGAAGTCGAGCGAGGTTGAAAAGTTGACAGCAAATCACGGCGTTTTGTTTATCCTTCGATTTTGGTCTTTTGGTCGCCGTGGGTGGTTTTAATGAGGGGGGGGGGGCGATTAAAAGTTTTCAATGCGTTTTTCAATCACGGCGTTCAGAACGGGGCGGGGGGGGGGGGGAGATCGCCATCCTGTCCTGCTCCTGCTGCCGTTATGGAAACAAGTGGCGCGAGAGATAACGAGCACCCAACAAATGATCCGAGCGCGCGGCGACATCCAGTCACTAAGGACTACACCGCTCGCGCGGGGGGGTTAGTAGGCGCGCGCGAGAGCGGTTTAAGGATACGGCTGCCCCCATCTGAGATGAATTGATTGCCTTTACCACGGGATGTCCCATTGAAACGGAATGGGTCATGACTGTTTATGTATGCGTTATGTGTCTATCTATAGACAATGTATATATATAGGGTTTAGGCTTAAAGGGGGTTTCTTTTTGTTTTGCACGTCGTTATTATTATTATTATTATGCAGGCCTATCCATCCTGAGAACGAGATTTGTTTCAGATTATCTATCAGCGATTCAAATAATAGTGGAATTTGTTTTCTTTTGTTATTGTTGAACGTAGTATTGTTGAACGTAGTTGAAGTAGACCTACAAACTAAACTAAATATTGAAAAATGACCCACATTGTAATATTGATAAAAGATTAATCTATCGATATTATTAATACGAAATATTGAAAAATTCCCCACATTTTAATATGAATAATCTATTCATATATAAATATATATATATATAAATATATATATATATATAATATAAAAATAATATTCGTTTTAAATAAAGTGATTGTGTTTTTTCTTTCGTTTTTTCTGCTGATGTCATTTGTCGTTTTTGTTTTTGTTGTTGCAAGGTCAGGTAACCATCACCAGAGGGCTCACTTAAAGAGCACACACTGCCGTCCTCACAGACCGTCCTCTCTAGAGACAAGAGAGCGTTCATTTCATCTGGTCGCTCGGCTCATTGCGCCTCTACTATCGGCTTCCTGAGGATGTCCCCTGTAGTGAGCAGCGTACTGTATTGTGGTTGCACAGCGCACAAACAAGGTTACATCGTAGCTGAAGTATAATAAGCTCGGTTTGTTTGGCTGGAGTGACGGGACTGTCTATTCTGGGGGGGGGGGGGGATGGGTGTGCAATGCCCCCTGGCCACCCCTTGGGGGCGCCACTGTACTCATAATCGCTCGCTCATTTCTGACCTCCAGTGAGCATGCGCAGTAAAACACAATGTGGGAGTATATTCTAATAATAAAATCCCACAATGATTTATCAAAGCTCTTCCTGAACGGCGGACTGAGGTCTCCCAGAAGGAAATATGAATCGAGATAACAGCGCCCCGCTATCTCTACAGCAGATGGACGGTGCTTTTTTTAAGGAAGTTGTATAATTGTAATTAAGTGCCAGTGGAGCGGGGGGAGTTTTCGTAGCCTAAAGAATAGGCTTCTGTTATGAGGTTGTTATGAGGTTGTTCAACTTAAACAGAGGCCTACTACAAGTTTTGATTAGATTAGATTAGATTCAAATGTACAGTACAAGTACAGTACAGCGGAAATAATTTACCATCTAACCAGAGTGCAAATATATCATTTACAGTTTACAGTTGCTAAAAGACAGTCTGCTAGGTATAACAACAGTTATACGATTACTTATAGTAGAGTAGTGTGAGATATGAGCATAATAATAGGTATATATATACAGGTAAGTAAGTATTTAACTTTATTATTTATATATATATATATATATATATATATATATATATATATATATATATATATATATATATATATATATATTATCACAGGTAGTGATCAGGGAGATGCAATTGTGAAAAACAGGATACATATATATACGGTATATATAAATGTATCTACAGCAGGTAGTGAGCAGGGATATGCAGTTCTATCAACAGTTGAATATTAAAATATATACGGCAGGTACAGTAAAAGTACAGTTTATCTCATACAGTTAGGCCTACGTGTTGGAAATGTAGGCTACTTAGCAATACCCTTTTCAGCTTGACTAAACCTATTCGATTTTTAAAAAAAGCCAACGGTTTTCGCTAATCGTAGATTAGATATAACTGTAGTGTTATTTGAGATATATAACTGTAGCGATGTGATGTCATCCTACATGTTTGATTAGACAATATTTGATTACATTCAAATTTTTGGTATATATGTATATATATATATGTATATATATACAGGTAAGTATACAGCAGTAAACTATTCAACGGGTAGTGATCAGGGGTATGCAAAAAGTATTCATTTCAATTCCGGTGGATGCTTCATAATAATAATAATAATAATAATAATAATAATAGGCCTAATAATAATATTTGACACCTTCAGAGCTAAGTATTTTCACACTATAGCCTAAGTAAATATGTGTTGTGATTGTGTTTGTTATGTTAAACAATATTAAGCTTGGCTACTGACAGCCACGTCTACTGGTTATAGAGGAATTATGGATGACATGCATGGGTAATTATATGGATTTAGCCATGCAATGTTTGAGAAAAAGCCTATTTCTCATTAGTGATATCAGTATTTATGGAAATACACCAAAAAACACAACACAACACTTCATGGCTTCCCCTGTGTTTTCCACCCACTTGCATAATTGTATCTTGTGCTTTTAATTCATACTGTTAATATTATTCATTGTTATGTTAGGATGATGCTGCTGTCATCAGCCAGTATTGTCTTTTTTTGTCGTTATAAACAAATTCAATCCACATAATATTCCATAATTTGAACATGGGTCCAGTTATTCTAGTGAGGGATCGACGCCTCAGTGCTGAAGGGCAGCCAAGATTCATAAAATCACATTAGCATTCATATTTCCTGGAGGTAATTCATGGGACGATTACTCATGGAACAGGTGCGCACACACACACACAGTGAACGATTTGACTGTCACACTGATTCTCTGGACCCTCACCTCGAGGGGAAGTGTCCAGGTGTGGTGTAGGGGAGGTGAAGGGCGGTGTGATCACATGATCACATTGTTCCTGGCAGTGAAGAAGTTATCCATGGGGGGGGGGGGGGTGCACGGGTGGTGCGGCTCCTCCTACGGAGAGGCATGAATTTGGGCCCACAAGTCGTCCATCAACGGGGCTCTTCCGCCTATTGCGCGGATAATCGAATTCAGTCATTCACCGCTGATGGTCTTTCCGCGATCAACATCTCACAATCAGAGTCATCGCTGAGGCTCAACCTAATCGGAGACCAACACCCTCGACGAAAATAGAAGAAAACCGCTAATTCCATCAGCAGGTCCATCACCATCAGTAATGTAATCACAAGCATGCACACACACTAACACACACACACACTTTCCTGTTAGTACTGGTGGATTGATGCTGCTTAAATATTAACCAGTATGCCGAAACAAATGTTTGTTGTGGATAGGTTAACACTGGACGCAAACACACACACACACACACACACACACACACACACACACACACACACACACACACACACACACACACACACACACACACACACACACACACACACACACACACACACACACACACACTCTCTCTTTGCATTGGAGCACACCTCAATCCTCACCTACTAGGCTAATGACTTATTGGGCCAATACGTCAGGCAGGGGCAGGAGATAGTAGGCCCGTATCACCTGCACCTGTCCTGGCGTCTTTGATAAACATAGTGATGTGTTTGCAGCTTGTACTTGAGGTAGTTACCATCTTTTACAGTTAGTAATATACATGCATGATTACATGATGAGGTCTTTCCAGAGTATTTCAATACTGTATATTTGTGTGTTTTTTTGTTTTTGTTTTTTTTGGCATTGGTAGATTGTAGTTTCGTATTGTTTGTTTTGGTTATTTGTTTTGTGTAATAGTAATAAATCTAAATGTGGAGGATTTGATGAATCCTCTGCATTGGTCTCATACTTACTGTACATGTACACACACAGTGACATTTAGTTTCTCTGCATTTAACTCATTCTAGTATAAGGAGCAGTCTTTTAATTCTGTCTTTTATAACACTACGCAATACACTCGATGTTGATGTGTTTGCACAGGAAACACACATTTGTGTACATTTACATTTGGGGTTTTATGTACTTGCGGTGAAGATATTAATGATGTTAGGAATACATATTAAAAGATAATGGTCTTTCCAGTTGACCATAGCTCTTGGCTTGCGGTGCTAATTCGGGTGTTTTCTGCACTGAATATGACCGGGGGCGGAGACTGCTTTCATTACGGCTTACATGTTTGCTAATGCTGTTGACCGCCTGCCAGTTAATTTATTTTATGCTTCAGAAGATTTCCAGCAGCTCCCAATAACATTGGAAACCAGGAGGTTGAGGTAAGGGATTTAATACTTTTATTGGTGGTTTACTTACTGTTATTCTTAATTCAGCTTTATGATGTAGTTTCTTATTATCGTGTGTGCTGTACATGTAGACATGTATGTTGCTATATCAATAATAATTATTATTATTATTATTATTATTACTTTATTCTTGAAACATTTATTGAGTTGTGTCCTATGGATGCCATATGCTATATAGGGGATACAACTATCAAACCATCTTCATGCTAAATGCAATGATTTGTTTAGGGGATTCATTTCATTCTAATAATATATTGAAATATAAGGCTGAACAACCATTTGGAAACTGCAATTGCTTGAGCATCTGTCACAGCCCTCAAATAAACAATTCAACTAGTAATAATAATGATTGGAAAGCATAATCATAAAGGACATTTTATGAATATGAAATTGTTGCATCGTATACCTGAGCCCATGTGTTTCTGAGTAACCGTATGAGGCTGAAAGAAGGCAGTTGTTTGTCTGTGGCGTTTTATATTCCACCTTCTGTTTCTGATGAGCTTCACCAATTTATGATCTTTACCAAGACAAACAACAAAGAGCTAATCCATTTTACCATAATTGTACATAAAAGAACGACTATTATTATAAACTTTTGCGAAAAGTATTTTTTGTTATTCAGTCAGATACGTCCTAAAATGTAGTAGACCTTATTATTATTGTATGACAAATAATGATTTCAATGTAAATCCTTAAATGAATAGAATTGAGTTTGATTTATTTCAGCTCAGCTACTCTTGCACTCTTTGCATCCACTAAACGTCATAATCCTTCCCCTCGTCCTCCGAACAGACCGCACTGTTTCTGTCGGAGGACGTTTCCTCTTCGTCAACAGCTCGGAATCCAACAGCACACAGCAGGTCTGGAAGGTTCTCTGGAAAGGTGACCCGTGCGTCGACCTCCTCAACGCGGGACCTTCCTCTGCGGTGTCCTCCTGAGATGTCCAACACAGACCTCAAGACCCTGGAGTTCTTCAATGACATGCTGAGCGTGTGCCGGGAGAACCCGCCCTGCAACGACTCCCTGCTGTTCCCCGGCCGCCACAACAACGGCAGCGGCGCCGGGGTCTACGGCCTCAACTTCCCCGGGGACGGTGCCCCCTGGCTGCGGATCCTCATCTCCCTGGTGTACTTCCTGGTGGCCACGGCCGGCATGGCGGGCAACCTGCTGGTCCTGTTCCTGCTCTACTCCACGCGCACCATCACCGCCGGCACCATCAACTTCTTTGTGTTCCACCTGGCGCTGGCCCAGCTGCTCTTCTCGCTGGCGCTGCCCTTCTGGGCGGTGGAGATGGCGCTGGACTACAGCTGGCCCTTCGACGTGGCCACCTGCAAGGCCATCTCGCTGCTCACGGGCCTCAACGTGTACGCCAGCTGCTTCTTCCTGACCGCCATGAGCCTGACGCGTTACTGCTCCGTGGCCACGGCGCTCAGGCCCACCGCCGCCCTGTGGCACCGGGGCTTCTGCTGCTCCCGGGCCGCCGCCGCCACCGTCTGGGCGGGCGCCCTGGTGGCGGCCGCGCCGCGCGCCGTCTTCGCCGAGCTCATCCACGTGGGGCCGGCTAACGACACGGTGTGCCTGTTCCGCTTCCCGGACGGCACGGCGTGGCTGGGGATCAACCACCTGCTGAGGGTGGTGCTGGGCTTCCTGCTGCCCTACGGCGTCATCGTGCTCTCCTACCTGCTGCTGCTGCGCTTCCTGTGTCGCCACAAGATGAGGGGCGTGAACCCGCGGCGGGAGTCCCGTGTCTCCCGCTCGGTGGCGGCGGTGGTGCTGTCCTTCTGCGCCTGCTGGTTCCCCTACAACCTGCTGACGCTGTGGGGCGTGCTGATCCAGCTGGACGTCGTGGACATCAGCCCGTCCTTCTACCTGGCCCAGACCTACTTCT
Source organism: Muraenolepis orangiensis (assembly GCA_027704905.1). Classification (NCBI taxonomy): domain Eukaryota; kingdom Metazoa; phylum Chordata; class Actinopteri; order Gadiformes; family Muraenolepididae; genus Muraenolepis; species Muraenolepis orangiensis. Next base: position 24,557,074 of record CM051007.1, read on the forward strand.
TCCCGCTGGCCAACTGCCTGGCATTCACCAGCAGCTGCCTCAACCCCGTCATCTACTGCCTGGTGCGCCGGGAGTACCGGGCCGCCCTGCGCTCCCTGCTGCTCAAGTGCAGCCTGGCCGTGGTGTCCAAGGTGTGCCTGCACCGCGTCGACGCCGGCCAGGGCCAAGGGCGGGGCCAGGGGCCGGCCGGGCGGACGGCCATCCCCCTCGACAATATGGACAGCCAGACGGTCCAATCGTATACGAGGAGAGACGCGACGCCCTCATACACGGTGGTCTCCACCCCGTAAAAGAAACACAACCCGCCTCTGCTGTTGTTTTGAAAGCCGCGAGCCGTCGGTAAACAACGTATTGCGCTTTTTGGGTGTTTTTTTGTGCGTTTTATGGTAAAAAGCCTTTTTTTGCATTTCAGAATGACTTTTTTTTCTTCTTCTAAGGTTAGAGGAATACGTGGGTGGAGAGGGGGAGGGGGGACAGAGAATGTAGAGTTGTTATTATTATTATATATTGAAATAATTTAACACATCTCTATTGTAAGTAACTTGCAAAACCAATAAATAGCTTATCTCTTCTATAATATTCTGTGCATTTCATCAGCTTGAATAAATTACTGTCGACATAATGAATGTTACTCTAGGGATACTATGTATTTAGCCTATAATAATTATAGGCTAAAATGGGGATTTTGTTATCAGGGTATTGCTTTCTGTCACCATCTAGTGTTCATTTAACGTAATTGTAATATGCATAAGTAACAAAGTGTGTTAACGTTGGATGAATGAGGTCAATTAAGCTTAATGAATTGAAGAGACTTAAAACAAGCCTAGTGTTGAATCATGTAATGCGTGCGCATTCTTAAAAGCTCCTCGGAGCTATTAACCTCATATTAACTCAGATGATTGCCATTTTTATTCTTTCAGTTACTTCTTGTATTTATTATTCCCGAAAGATATTGTAAATAAACAACATTAAATATGGTGAAACTCTAAGATTTAAAGCCAGAACAGATCTGCTTTATCTACTCGATAAATCTTGATAAGAATTCATAAACTCATGTACACATACCCATGTAAATAAAGTGTGATGCTGAATAAGTCTAGAGCATTCCTTAGAAGCTTACAGTTTGTCCCTGTTGCTGTTTATAGATGTTCAGTTGTTGCTCCGTCCACTTCAATAAACATGTGTGTGTAGTTAAGTAAAAAAAAAAAAAAAACTCATATACAGAACATTGAAATACTTTATGGATTTATTAATTTACTGAAACCACCGGGTAAATGAATGTCACAGGAGAAAATGAATACATTCCCTTTACTCAAACGGAACAAACCATATCAATCATATATACCTACACTAGTAAGAGAGAGTTTTGAAGCATGAATAATACCTACGATAGTTATCAATCATCGTGAAATAAGCTACTAAACGACTACATGACATTCACCGCACAACACATCAGTTTTAGGAGGGGGGGGGGGGGGGGGGGGGGGGGGAGGGTCAAGAATATGGCTTTAGTCATAGGGGGCAGGGAGGGGGGAGGGGGGGGGGGCATGGCTTATTTTTCAAAAAGAAAAACATCAAATCCTTTGAAGGTTTTTACATCCATCCAGGTATCCAGGCCTTAAGTCCCCAAACCATGCCATGTCAGTTACCTAGTCAATCAGGCAGCGCAATTAGCTGCCCACATTGTAACCATTTTGTCTTGCTCTTAAGTGCTATAGAGTTCATTTATCCCAAAAACAATGATTGCCGTATGTATTTTGTGTGTATATGTTTATATATATATATATATCTATATATATGTACGGTAACCGACATATATATATATATATATAAATATGTTTATATTTATATTTAATATTTAAGCCATAGTGCTTTGAAAATGATTATCACAGTTTTGGAGTGAATAGTAGTTCCAAGCTGGCTAGTGCTAAAGCACCTCTGCTCAGGAGAAGGTAGCATGATGCATTCAAATGATTTCATGTCTACATTGAATTCATTTGGGATTTTGAAGTCAAACTAAATGTTCTGCCAGCAGTATCTCTTACAAAACACTCCTTTCCCCAGAGTAAACATGAGATTCTGTTGTGATATACAATTCACATTTCACCAATCCATCTGTATACAATAGGAGGAAAAAAGACATAGCAAAACCATAAACTACTGAATATGGAGAAGGTTTTCAAGTACCAAAGGGAGCAATGAGCCAGCAAGCTGACAAGATCATACAAATCAACCTCTTGATGTGTCTAAATCCTAACAATACAAGATCAGCCCGCCATCTTCCTGTCCCGTCCGTTAAATTAAAAAGGAAAAAACAGTGGATCCTTGTTCGGCCAATTAGAACCCATTCATCCCTCAGGGATTGGCAGAGAGTATATCAAAGTCAGGAATATTCTAAAAATAACCCAAGAGAAGAAAAAAAATAATAAGTCGACGAGGGCACAATTTGAGAGGTAGCATGCGGCACTACTGCAGGTTCAACATCTCCACACAGGAAGCTGGACCATTATAGATGTATCATATAGTTAGTTACATACATGTCTCTGGCTATAGGGGGTGGATTAAAGAATATATCTATTTTTTCTGTCAAACTCAAAACAATCTTAAATATGCTTTATTGCAATACACTCCATAAGAGAATCAATAACTATCATGATTTGTTTTTGTTTTTGTTCAGTCTGTACGCAAATGTTGTGTCACATACAGCTGCCATCCCATAATTACATTCACAGGTGCTGCTCCACTAGTGGTCTGCGAGGACTGCAGCGGGAAGAGTAGCTTTCAGACCATTGACGTAACCATGAATTCACCGTTCATCGTGACGGTGTACCTCTAATACATGTGTATGTGTGTTAATGTGTACATTAGGTACATTAAGTTATTCGTAGGCTTTGTTTTCCCAGTACCGTGTATGTATATACTCTGTATAACTCATATTTGGCTTTTCAAAGGCAGATGGTTAGGATTAGGTATATCAATAATGCAATCTGAAATATAAATTATTTAAGCCTACATACAAAGCCAGGTAACACACACACACACCGCTTAAATGTATTTCGCACCTTACTATAAAAAAGACATAAAATATACAAAGTCGCTTTTTCTTTTGTATATATTGGCGATTGTGGCACCTAACTATAAGGCAGTAGTCTCCTTAAACACGTCGTCCTGTACATTACCCTATGTTCACCCTCGTTGTGCTATTGTTGTCTTTCTCTATACCGCACAATCTTAATGTCTCTTCATGTCAATATATCACATTATACTCACATATTTCAAAAAAGGCAGAATGTCCAGTTTCTCTCGCACTAAAAACCGAAGAGTCAGACCCAGGTTTAGATTCAAAACAAAACGACCAAAAAAAATCTATTTTTGTAATACATGTAAACGTTTTAAAAACATTGTGTCGTCGCACCAGCAGTCTGGTTGGCTGTGGTTCGCTTCCATTACATCTCATAAGCACATGCAGAGAGAGGTGTTGCGCACATCTATATTTAGAAGATAACTTTAAAGTAACGCACTACTGTCTAAAATACAGTTCTGTATGATAATAATAATAATAATAATAATAATAATAATAATAATACGCTTTTATACAACGCTGCAAAGAGATGAGTCATCAAAAGCAAAGCAAAGCTAAAACGACCAACAAACAAAAAAAGTATGAATCCAAAATATATATTACACTAATATGGCAAGGAGGCGCCCACTTGAAAACGTCAGGATAGGAACTCGACTTTGCGGGTTATCACTTTATGGGTTTATTGATTTTAGTTTCGCTTTTAGCGCTTCGCTAGGTTTGGCCCATTTAGTTCTCGGTTCAAGAGGAAACACACGAGCCGCTGAATCGGGGAGGTGCGCTCAGTCTCTCTGACACTTCCCGAGGCTGTTCCAAGGCGCTTCCAAAATAAAAGCCCATTATTCAAAGGATTTGTTCATTATTAATAATATTATTATTTTACAAGCTAACTATATATACAATACATGTATACATTTCACTGTGTTTTACTTTGCTGTGTGTATGTTAAAGTATTTTTCTTGTTTTTGTTGATTTTTAACTGTTGAGTTATTTTGTAAACACTGCTGTTATTTAAAATGCATAAATGTAATCACATCTGTGCATCACAAGTCAATTGTTTTAATTGTCTATCTAATAAATCAAGTAACATTGTAAATAATGCATACTAGTGCCAGAGAAGAGTATAATGCATTCTATAAGAGTTGAAAAGTAAATGTTCTTGTTTTTATTTGCTTTTTTTTACAAATATTTGAACTAAACTAGATAATTAGATACACCTGCACATTAAAAAGTACAGGTGTACATATGTACATATACAGTAGTGTCCAGAAACTTCTGTATATGCATGTAGACTAGGGAGTAAGTTTAGTTTGGCCATAATTGAAGCAGCAAAGTAATTAAACAGTTAGTCCTTAGAGTGTGTCCAAAAACCCATTAAAATATGAACACTGTAATCAAACAGAAATAATGATACTCATAAACATAAACATGTCATCTGTTAAAATCGATCTTCTAAAATATTACAATAATCATTGAATAACTCAAATTCTGAAGTAAAATACATATTTCTTTCCCCACAAATGTATTTATAAAGAATAACATATTCTTTTTTGAGATGTATTTTTCAATATTCTAGCAGGACTCGTTGTTGGGACGAGTCCACAGAAGTACACAGAAGATGGTGCGATGGCGTTCCCTGTTTGCCTGTGACCGACCATGCAGCCATCTGCCTTCATCTTCCTCCCCAAGTGTTCTCCGGCAAAGGAAAAAAAGAAAAGAAAAAAAGGTAACCTCATATTCCACCGATATTCCACCGATATCGCTTTATCGTTCGGTTATCGTGTTCGCCGATTCCCAATGGCACTGGCTTGTGGTTGGGCGAGTGGACTGGTGCACATGTGTTTTACATACGAACGCTGCTCCCACTGAAACTGATTGTCAAGCTCTGGTACAGGCAATTCTTTGAGTGTGATTGTGCAAAAGTTTCTACAATTGTGAGTGTGGTCGAACAAAAAGCATTTGTTTTCTTGACGGTCGTTTCCTGCCGCTGCTGCTGCTGCTGCTGCTGTAGTTGTTGATATTGTCGATCTTTCGAGTCATTTGAATGGGTTGTGTTCAGCAAGTTGGAATCAAATCAAAGCAGGTGTTGTGGGAAATATATATAATAAATAATGAATAAATACTAATAATATTTAGTATAAAATAAGAGAGGAGGAGAGAAGTGTCTTAGACGTCTGTTAGTCAGGATCCATAGTTCTGGTTGACAAGCTGAGGAGAAAAGGAGAACATACAATTATTACTAATAATCCCGTTTTGTGTCGTTTTTTATTATGTATATGCTATTTAAACATAATAATAAATCTATGGTATGTTGTATATTTCATGTATATGTATATATTTAGTCATTTGGAGATAAACCGAGATACGTCACAAAGAAATAAAGTAAGGTCATTCTAATTTAAATACATACATCATTTTTAATAAAGCATTTTGTCAAACCAAAGTGCTACACTGCCTCACATCCAGGAGAAAAGATTATCCAGTATTGAGTATTCTTAGTAGCTCTGAGCGACACACGTCATAACACCGGGGGTTGTAACAATACACTAAATATGACTTATTTATAGTATCCATAAAAGTGGTCAGAATATGAACTATTCATAGCATCACCGAGAACACAAAAAGATTCAAGAGCCTCAACAGCAATCCACTCAAGTAGTTATAGTATATTTACATGTACTTTTATATGCATTAGACTAAATAAAGTATGTTCTGGAAATTAAGGAAATGAATGAACGAACCGTCGTAGTTCAAGATTTAAGATTCAAGTTTTCTAATCGCCATTTGCAACAAGTACAATGGAATGCTTTCTCCCGTTTCCTCCTGCAGTGTGAATTTCCTACAATTGAACACTATGTACTATACTTATACTATCCAACACAATACTACACTATAACAATACTATACTACAACATTCTATTCTTGCACTTGATGTACGAAGAAGGTTGAAAAACATTGAACCGTCATGAACATAGAGTGACAGTTCGATAGGATTTGTTGCTTCCAAAACAGCCATAACTCAACTGTATGATTTGCAGAATAGTTAAGTATAGATTCCGCCTACTGGCAACAGCTGTGCGGCAAAAATAACAAAATAAAAAATAAAACAACAATCTAAATGCAGGCACGGGGGGGGGGGGGGGGGGGTATATTCAAGGACAGCAAACGCTGGAGGCAATTGTCTGCGGCGGCCCACAATTCCTCCACTATGCAGAGACCGAGGAGGAGAGGTGTGACGCAGGGGCCTTCTGACACATGCGTCACATCCTCCGCCCACCAGCCCAGCCTCAGCACCACCAGGGTCTCCTAAACATTCTGGAGGTTGGGATGTGCCAGTGGGGACGCCTCAGCTCTTTCCGACCCCGTCGGTTTTCTATCACTTGACATATAAAACTTGGTCTAACACGATCTACGGTATATCCATCTATCCATCCATCCATCCATCCATCCATCTATCTATCCATCTATCTATCTATCTATCTATCAACCATCTATCCATCTATCTATATATGGATCTAACTAATAAATGTCCTACTCACGCTTTTGCTTTGAAATGGCCAGATGGTGGTAGTTTCAAAGTAAATGTGTGTGGCTCAAGAATCTTTTTTCCCAATATTTCCTGAGAAATCTAAAAATATATAAGTAAATATGTTTATATATATATATATATATATATATATATATATATAAGCTTATATACGTATATACGTATATATGTTTATATTTCTCAGGAAATATATAAATGTATATATGTATATAGGTTTATATTTCTCATATTTCTCTGTATATAGGTTTATATTTTCTCAAAAAAGGTTCTTGAGCCACACACATTTACTTTGAAACCACCACCATCTGGCCATTTCAAAGCCAAAGCGTGAGTAGGTGACATTCATTAGTTGAGTGGACAAGTGTGTGTGTGTGTGTGTGTGTGTGTGTGTGTGTGTGTGTGTGTGTGTGTGTGTGTGGTGTGTGTGTGTGTGTGTGTGTGTGTGTGTGTGTGTGTGTGTGTGTGTGTGTGTATGTGTGTGGGTGTTATAGACCTGCAACCCACTCATCCTTTAGCCGTTGTCAACGCTACCAATAGATTTGATGTTGTATTTATCAGGAACAACTCCAATTCATCTGCTCATCCGAGCTCCTACGATATTAGGAGGAGAGGCCCTACGACGATGACCGACACGCAGAACTACCAACCTGGTCGGTGAGGATTCTAGACTTGATATCAGGAATCGCTCCCACTCTCAGCTCGTCTTCCACCGCCATGAGTCTAAATCAAACAGGGACACAGGCACACGCCAGCATGAAGCCCCATGCTGTTTTTACCAAAGAGGGGGACATTTTTGCGTTTTTTGTTTTTGTTTTACTTACTTCTGGCTACATTCCCTTTACAGCTGTCCTGACAGTCTTCCCCCAAAACTGAACTGCCTTGGACATAGATAGGTTCACATTTCATCAAACCACTAGCCTAGCTGAGCTGAGCACAGACATAGACGGGGTGGCTTTTTGATCATATCTCAGAACTCAACACGACGCGACTTCAATTTAGCTCGAGAGTTAGGCACATTGTATGTGAATATACTTCAGTCACATTAGACATATTACTAATGTACGTAATAAACCACACATCTCTAGGTCAAAAGCAAGTCCATCTCAATCTTTCTATTCTATTCTACAGAAGTTTTGCCTCTTGACATAAGATACATTCGACAATAACATGACACAACATGACATGGTACCACCATAACGCAGTGCATCCCAACCATCCCAACCAGGTCATAGGCTAATTTTTGTTTGGGCCTATGACCCAATTGAACTATTTTTGGCAATCTGTTTACAACGTTTTAACCCAACTCAAGATATGCCCATCATATCAATGTATGCGCATTGCACCACACCAAGTGATTAGTAGCCCTTTGCTTGTGGCTACGATTCATTAGTCTAGTTTGTATATGCAGGACCCTTCGGGAGACCTTTCAAAGCTTTTAAATTATATTTTTTCATTTAAAAAAATGAAAAATGTAGCATCAAATATTAATAGATCTCATAAGTTAGCTATCTCCCCATATGCAAATCAGGGGTCACCGACCCCAAGGTTGGGAAACACTGCCATAATAAAACATTGAGGGGAAAAAAACATTTAACACAACAAGCGGACGTTTTTTTAAACAACAAAAGAGCACAGATAGACATGACAGTACAACACTACTGCGAGTCCACAGTCTGTCAATAGACATCATTGAGCAAGACGGTCTAACCCCTACCCGTTGGTTAAAGGGCAACCGTCACACTCTACTGCTTTGATATAAGAGAGAGCTCTGCTTCTTACACGGTAAGAAACTTCTGCGCTGAGTTACATACTGTAACGTTACGTACTGTTGCGTTACGAACTGTTTGCGTGAACATATTGTTGTGTTACTTATTGCCTCGTTACACCAGAACAGTATGCACTGTTCCCGAGTGAGACATATTTTCTTCAGGGCCATTAAAGTCGATCTCATCTTATCTACTGCATCTTGACTCTGTTGCTCTGTGGAATAAAAAATGTGGAAAAGTTGGACCCATTGATGTCAATGGGTCCAGGACGTTCTCTATGGGTCCCAATAGGACATCATTGCCATTTTGCCGGAAAACTGATTGAATAAATGCAGAGCGCAATAGTTCCCTGACAACACACGTCATGAAGCAGTACTCTCAGATATTAGAAAATAGTCCAGTGTGACAGACCCCCCCCACCCCCCACCCCCAACCCCACGCATCAAGCTAAATAACATAAAAGGTATGAATAGTGTGCATAGTGCAATAGTGTGTGTGTGTGTGTGTGTGTGTGTGTGTGTGTGTGTGTGTGTGTGTGTGTGTGGTGTGTGTGTTTCTGTGTGTGTGTGCCTGCGTGCGTGCGTGATACCTGTTGATGATGCCCTTGAGCTGGCTGTCCTTCTCCACCTGCTGGTGCTTGAGGCGCCGCTCGCTGTCGTCTAGCCGGCTCTGGTACTGCTGCAGGATCTTGCTGGTGGTCTGCTCCTGGGAGACCAGCCGCTGCTCGTACTCCTCCAGCTTGCGGTGGGACATCTTCAGACGCTCCTTCAGAGAGAAGATCTCCTCCTCGTACTCCCGCGCCTAAGAGGTGGGCGGGAAGGGATGGGGGAGAGGATTTAGAAAGGTGTTTAGAGAGGGTTTATGGGCCACCTTGAGTGTGGGCCATCTTGGTTCTAATCGCCAGCTGGGCTGTCGTCTAGAACCAAGATGGCCGCTAGGGGAAAAAGGCCCATTGGGTAACTGCGACCATAGAGGATAAACAACAGCCTGATGAATATCCTTGGCACTAGAGTGGTACCGATTTTTGGAATAATTGTTCATAACTAGCATAGGCGTCTATTTTTATACATTGTATCTTTGTGTTTCTGACTACATTTTTACGTATTTGTATTGTATTGTATTTTTATCTTTACTATTATCATTTATTTTGTTCAGATCTTATAAAGAGAGAGAGAGAGAGAGAGAGAGAGAGAGAGAGAGAGAGAGAGAGAGAGAGAGAGAGAGAGAGAGAGAGAGAGAGAGAGAGAGAGAGAGAGAGAGAGAGAGAGAGGAGAGGGAGAGGAGAGAGAGAGAGAGAGGGGTAAATGCCAGTGTTGTTAGCGATGGTGTGGACAATACAATGGCGACGGGACACCGTTCTAACCTTTGGCGTATACGTGTGTGCAACTTTATTCACCTTTAAATGTTAACTGCCAATAATGGTGGACATTAACGTATGTGAAAGTGAAAGTACAATTTAAAACAAAGCGTAGGCCGACATCAGCATATATTATTTTATTTTAACCTGTTCTCCTGTTCCCCTTTCACTCCCATTAGTTACCAAACAAGATTAGCAACACAACACATCACCTCTGCGGACAATTTCCCCAATGGACTTAAATGTCAGACGTTTTTTGGCAACCTAGTTCTATAAGGATTACAAAGTAGCAGAAATAACTCAAACTATTGGATTGTAAATGTTAATGTTTGAATAGTCTCACAGAAATAATACACACAAACACACACACTCTCTCTCTCTCTCTCTCTCTCTCTCTCTCTCTCTCTCTCTCTCTCTCTCTCTCTCTCTCTCTCTCTCTCTCTCTCTCTCTCTCTCTCTCTCTCTCTCTCTCTCTCTCTCTCTCACACACACAAAAAACCCAAATTAATCCAGCACCAAAGCGTGGGTTATTGCTTTCATTTATATATATATTATTAAATCGTACACAATAAATCATTGTCTTATTCTAAATAAGACGGCGCCTCATTTCTCGCCAGCCAACTTATACTTGGCGAGTGAGGAGGGGGGGGGGGGAAATTTAACTAAAAACTAAAAGCAGAGCTGGCATTGTTACCCGTTCGAGGCGTGACTCGTCCATGCTCTTGGAGTACTCCTTGAGCTGGCCCTCGCGGTCCGGTCGCAGGCTCTCGATGTCGGCCGAGAGGTGGGGCATGTTGGACACCCACGCCACGGTCCGCTCGTTAAGGCCGGGCGTGGCCAGGGTGGACGGGGAAGCCTGGGGACAAGGAGATGGAGACGGCCCGACCATTGGTTTTTCAGTCTTGTGTGGTAACCGTAAATATAAAAAATTGTCATATTGTTGTATTTTATTTGATCTTATTTATTTATTTATTTGAATTGAGTTATTTATTTATTATACCTTGTGGATTATTAATAATAATAATAATAATAATATGAATACACTTATTTTATAGAGTGCTTTACAAGACACTCAAAGACACATTACATTATTAAAATCATGGATACATAAATAAATTCAAGAACAACAGGTTAAAAACATATATAACATTATTATACTTATACATACACTTATACTATACATATAACACAATATACACATTCAAAGGCTGTTGTGAACAGGTGAGTTGCGGTGAGAGATTTGAACGTGGGTGGATCAGCAGTCACGGATGTGTTTGTGGAGAGAGTTCCAGAGGGAGGGGGGAGGGGCAGCTATATTAATTCCTTTCGTCTTGTGTATAATCATTGTTGTATTCATCAGCTCTTGCCTGGAAACACCTCTTTTCTAGGTAATTGAACGATACGTTTATCAGAATGTCATCAATAGGATAATAGCTGGATAATAGCAACTGAGTGAGTTTCAAACTCGTTTTGGATTTGAGCTTGACACTATCTATGTCTGCCTGCTTGCTTACAACAGCACACCTTAGTGCAACTGCAGCAACGTATTTTGGTTGTTACTTTAACATTATTAAATTAACGCTTAAGCTATCTCTGCGACTAACAAAACCAACCAAACAACCAAAAAGACACACGGACACATGGAGCCCGGCAATAGCCCTGTAGCAAGAGCATGTCGCTAATTCCCTGCTCTAATGAACTACACATGGAAACAAATCACACTGCATGTTCCATCACCACCGCCTCTGCAACCTCCACCGTTGCTTGCAGGCACTTCTGTGCCGCAAAGGGATTCTCAAACATTTATGCATTTTAAAATGTGCTTGATTATCCTCCGATTATTATGCATGAGAGAAAACCTTTCACATGATAGTATAAACACATTATATGCAAATGTATTCTTTGTGTATCTTGTATCTTTTTTTATCATCTTTCTTTCCGTCTTTCTTTTGTCGGTCAGATTGAAAACATGTTTGCATGATAGCATAAACACATGTTTCACTTCATTCTTCATTCTCTTCGGGTTTTTTTTTATTCCAGTCAGTCAATCAATCAATACATCAACAATCCATCCAACCAATTAATAAATGACTTCCACTTCGGGTTAGAGCAGGTGTGTGTGTGTGTGTGTGTGTGTGTGTGTGGGAGAAGCTCACCTGTTTGCCAGCCACCGGTTTGAGCAGGTGTGGCTGGGGCGGCTGCAGCTGTGACGCAGGGGGGGCCTTCTTGCTGCTCTTGGTGGGCGTGTCCTTGGACTCCTCCCCCTGCCCTGCCCCCACCACCTGGTTCTCCCGAACCGAGCTGGTTTGGTAGGGAAGCCCCGGGGCCGGGCTGTCAGTCACCGGGACCTGGGACTCCTGTTGCTGCTGTTGTTGCTGCTGTTGTTGTTGTTGCTGTTGTTGTTGTTGTTGCTGCTGTTGTTGTTGTTGTTGTTGTGCTGTTGTTGTTGTTGTTGTTGTTGCTGCTGTTGTTGTTGTTGCTGCTGCTGCAGTTGTTGTTGCTGTTGTTGTTGCTGCTGTTGTTGTTGTTGTTGTTGTTGCTGCAGTTGCTGTTGTTGCTGTTGCTGTTGTTGCTGCTGTTGCTGCTGCTGTTGTTGCAGTTGATGTTGTTGATGTTGATGATGCGATTGTTGTTGTTGATGATGCGATTGTTGATGTTGATGCGATTGTTGTTGTTGTTGTTGTGGTGAGGGCTGCAGCGGCTGCGGTTGCTGCTGCGACGGCTGCGATTGCAGCGGCCGAGGCATGGGCTGGCGGGGCACGCCGGAGAAGCTGGCGTCCGTGGACTCCAGGAGGAGGTTCCTGCTCTGGGGGCGGGCCCGGGGGGGCGTGGCCGTGTTGACGGAGCGCTGCGAGCGTAGGTGCTGGCCCGGCGACGGCCCCACGCCGGCCATGGACGCCTGGCGGGAGTGGTGGTGCACGGTGGTGGGGGGCGTGGCCAGGGAGGCGGGCGTCCCCGTGCCCGTGGACGTCTGGGGGGCCATGCCCATCATCAACTGCTGCTGCAGAGACTCCTGGCAGGAGAGGAGGAGAGGGAGCAGGAGTTACAGGAGAACCCAACCCTCCCCACTGACCCCGCCTTGCTTTCATTCTGGGCCAGAGCCGCCAGCTGCTCCACTTGTAAACGCCCCTTTTTCAGTTTCAGCCAATGGAGGACAGGTGTGTCGTATCAACTCCTAATCAACAGGTATAAGATTAAACGTTATGCATGCAATAGCATTGTCAAGTGTGTGTGGATGGTGTCTGGTTGAAGCACCCTCACCTGGCCCCAGTCACACTGATTTTACTCTGGGGCTGGTGTGCACAATTAACTCACTAATAGCTGACCAATGGCTATGCCATATACTCAAATAATAAATATTACCCACAGCACATTTAACATTTTAACTTTGTTTCTGCTTTATTTTGGGCTGCTATTATACATCTGTTCATTCGGCACCAATTAAAATTGCAAGACCAATTGCAATGAAACTCATTTCTAGATGTGTCTTATTCCCGAAAGACTGGTAAGGTAATAAGAAAGTTTGGAATATCAGCATTACAAACGAAAAGAAAGTTATGTTCCCCAAATGAATAGAAATAGAACCTTGCCTCAACACACTATGATGACAGCAATCCTCAGTCAAATGCTAATTTAAACTGTCAAATAATAATCTTTTGTACCTGACATACAAACGATTTAGTTTAATCTTAAAGCAATAACGATCGGAACAGGAAAGGCCTTCATACATGGACATAATTAAAGGGGGTAATGAGTGCGTATTAAGAGCCGTGAGAGATGTAAGTGTGGGTAAGTGTGCCAGAACAAAAAAAAAGGTACAAAAAACAGCCATCACTATAAACGAAAACAAGCTTCGACACACCGGTACTGGTACTCGCCTATTTATGTACAGATGGGTCACACTTTGATAGACCATCACTCGCCTATCTACGTATGTACAGATTGAGCCAGACTTCTGTGCATGAACATTGGGACATCATCATCTGAGACTCCTCGGACCTGAATGTGTGAAGAAACCGTGGGCTGGAGGAGGAAATGGAACCATCCAAGAATGTCCCGTCGTTTTTGGAGAAATCACGATCTAAAACTAAACTAATAATATTGGAAATATATTGGAAATGATATTGGGCTGCAGGGATTTCTGTATCAAAACTGCATGTGTTAATGGAAGAAGAAAAGAAAAAAATACAATCTGTATTTGTATTTGAAGTACATCAATGAGTATTTTTACCAGTGTGTTTGAGTAGCTGAGTACCAGCTACTCAAACACACTGCCTGTCTCTAGGGAATGATCTTTCTTCTTTTTTATGTTTCCGGCACACAAATGAATTCGTTATTTTTACACATTTGTTTGTAAAAGGCTTGAGATGAAGATAGCACTATGCTAGTATTGCATGAAGAAAGTAGCTAGGATAGTGCTGGGGGTAGACTCCCATTCTGCATAGATCTCCAGTGGACCTTAGACTGTACCCATTGTTCAGAGCAAGATATCTGCTCCTTACATGTAGGCCTTTCTGAATTCACTGTGGATAAAAATACTTTGCTAAATAATAAAAAATAATAGGAAATACAAAATCGAAACAATGAGAAAACAAATCAAAT
>CM051007.1:24576424-24591424 GCA_027704905.1 Muraenolepis orangiensis
TGTTCTTGCAAAAACCAATCAAGTATGTGTGTTTGTTTTGAGTGGGTTTCTTTTTGACACAGACAGGCTATTACAAAAAAAATCAAATTGGCGTACCCCCCGACTTAACTGTGCATACCCCTGGGGGTACACGTACCCCTGGGGGTACACTACACCCCTGGGGGTACACTATACCCCTGGGGGTACACGTACCCCACTTTGGGGAACCTAAACGCGTGTACCTGTTCAGGTCTCGCATCATGAGATTCTGGAAGTCGGAGGACATCATGCGGTTGAAGGAGGGTCTGGAGAAGAGGCGGTCCTTCTGGGTGTCTGGCTGGTGATTGGCTGACATGTGGAGCTGGGGGTTCCTCAGAGCCACGCTGATATCGTTCAGCAGCCGAGGCAGGGGTCCCAGCTTCAGGATAGCGTCCTGGGTACAAGGGGTGGGTGAAGGAGGGAGGGAGGGAACCGTGAATTTGAGTCAAGGCAATTCATTCTGCCTGAATATTTTAACCCTGCCCCCGCCCTCCCCCTGCCACCCACCCTCCCCCTGCCCCCGCCCTCCCCCTGCCCCCGCCCTCCCCCTGCCAACCCAGCTTTTTTCCTGGTCGCTATTTTTGAAAATGGTTTTTTTGGAGAAGAGCAGAGGGTTGGAAGTCGTTGAATTTCATTTGAGATAATGGCTACCTCTATGAAATGCAACGAAGAGCCCTACTGAAGTGATTCAGATCCACAGCCATTCAGTTTTCTTGCTTTTCCTGCACTGAAATGTCAATACCACTGCAGCAGCACTTCAGTGGTTGTACTTTGGTGAAGCATTTCATTCTCTCTCTCTCTCTCTCTCTCTCTCTCTCTCTCTCTCTCTCTCTCTCTCTCTCTCTCTCTCTCTCTCTCTCTCTCTCTCTCTCTCTCTCTCACCCTCTCTCGCTCCCTCACCCTCTCTCTCTCTCCCCTCTTCCTCGCTCTCTCTCTCCCCTCTCTCTCTCTCTCCCCCCCTCTTCTCTCTCCCTCCCTCCCTCCCCTCCCTCTTCTCTATCTCTCTCTCTCTCTCCTCCCTCCCTCTCCTCTCCCTCTTCTCTATCTCTCTCTCTCCCTCCCTCCCCCTCTTCTCTCTCTCTTCTCTCTCCCTCCCTCCCCCTCTTCTCTCTCTCTCTCTCTCTCTCTCTCTCTCTCTCTCTCTCTCTCTCTCTCTCTCTCTCTCTCTCTCTCTCTCTCCTCTCTCTCTCTCTCTCTCCCTCCTCCTCCTCTCTCTCTCTCCCCTCTCTCTCTCTCTCTCTCTCTCTCTCTCTCTCTCTCTCTCTCTCTCTCTCTCTCTCTCTCTCTCTCTCTCTCTCTCTCTCTCTCTCTCTCTCTCTCTCTCTCTCTCTCTCTCTCTCTCTCTCTCTCTCACCCGCTCTCCTTCACCCTCTCTCTCTATCTCTCTTTACCTCTCTTTCCCTCTCCCTCTCTCTCTCCCTCTCTCTCTGCCTCTCCCTTCCAGCTTCCTCTTTCTGTCACACTGTTATTATCAAAGGTTTATTATACAGAACCACCTTCATTATTTGGGGGAATTACAGGAACAATATCACACAGGCTTTCTCTGTTATCAGCCTCACATCCCGTCAGATAACAGAATCTATCAAATGTGTTTTGCAGAGTGTAAATGTTTCGGCACTGCTGAGCAGTCGTGCGACACTTGGAAGAAGTCAACCAAGAAGGGGTAGGAAGTTACTCCGTCGTTTCTTTCAGCCGTTGCCCTCTGAGTCTCTTTGGATGGATAGCAGCTCACACAAACACAAACACAAACCGCTGCTCACCTTGCTGAGTTGACCCATGACCTCCCACAGCAGGCTGTGCAGCACGGACAGCTCGCGGCCCAGGTCGATGTAGCCTTCAAAGCCCCCCACGTTGCCCCCCGCCTCCATGTTGGAGATCTCATAGAGGAACTGCTGCATGGAGCCCCACTCCATCTCCAGGAACTCGTTCATGAAGTACAGATACTCCTCCTTGGGTCCGAACCTGCACGTGGAGGCGGACGACCACCAGGGGGACAGAAAGGTGTGTTATGAAAGGGCTATTTTGGGGTTTCGGTTGACATTGAAGTTGTGCTGTCGGGGGCGCCGCTGGCAGCCGTGCCTACACAGCATGGGTTCTTCTATCCAAGACAAGGACAAGAAAATTGCCTTTTGCTCAGTTGTACAGATTGTTGCAATGAAGAGTTTCATACGATACGAACAGTGCATTCATGATACATCAATGGGAATTGTGTGGCCTTCCGATTTACTAAAATGTGTAGCTTGGAATGAGTTAGACTTTGAATAGTTTTAGAGCTATGTTTATAAATGCAGTGTGACCGTTACTACCGTTGAATAGTAACAATGCTAACCGAAGCAATAGTTACATGTAGAAATGTGACGGCAGCCGCTTTAGCGACTCAATATCCTGTAAGCACAGAACAATGAGCGTGATGCTATCCACAAGGCCAGCGAATCTAAAATACAAATCTAAATGACAAAGTGGCTGACCTTATCTCTGCCTCTCGGAAACGCTCTCTCACCTGGACGTAAACAAGTTGCCGTAATGTCCGGCTCGACCGGCACTAAATCGACAATATTATACAGTGGGTATCTGTATTTCTTTTCTTTTCTTTTTTAGTTTGGGTTGTTGGGACAGCTTGGGATATTATGATCACACTACGATGACACTCTGAATGAATAAATGAATAAATAAAATATAAATATAAATTTTATAATTTTATAATTTTATAATTTGATAAAATCTTATAAATTTGTATAAATACAACTTGGCCGTGACAGAATAATGTCACATTGAGGCCGTGCACACGGAAGCTCAATCGTGCATGATGACGATGGCGATGACGATGATGATGACGACGATGACGACGGACGTTTCCCCCTCACTTGCTGAAGTTGGCCAGGTTCTGGATGACCTTGGCGATGAGGGTGAGGGTGCGCGAGGTGCGCTCCGCGGGGTACTCCTGCGTCAGGTTGAACAGCGACGGTGACATGATGGCGGGACACATGAAGCGCAGGAACAGGGAGGAGCTGATGAGGGTGTCCGCCAGGTCCTCCCTCCCCCGCTCGGTGCACCGCACTCTCCACGACGCAAACACCTCTTTCAGCTCCCGGGGAAATATGCTGCAAACAGGTGGGATCAGGGAGGTTGGATGAAGACCCGATGAAGTGGGGTCCGTGTCACTTTGGGGTCCAGAACCCACACAATGGTTCAAGATGCAAGCCACGTGCAACAAGTACAATGGAAATGCTTACTCTGGCCATTCCCTCCCGCAGAATGAATGTCAACAACAATACTATACTATGCTATACTAAACGATGCAATACTATACTATAAACAAACTACTTTTGTGTTTAGTATTTTTTATAATATTGTGTTTTAGAAATTCATATTGGGAATATTGGAATGGGGAGTAAGCATTCCAATGTACTTGGCAAATAATTCCATTGTAAAAATCTTGAATCTTGAACTTAATACGATACTATATGCAAAACTTTACTATAACAATGCTAAACACAATAAAGAACACTAAAGTCACTGATGGATGATATATGACAGTATATACATTTGGGGAATGGTGCAAGTAGCATTTTAAAGTGGCAAAATATTGCAATTGAAAATGTGTCTATGTATATGGTTTTAAAACAGTATTCCCCATATCAGTCTGCAAACTTACTAATGGTCAAATAAAACAGAAAAGTCCTCGGTTTGCATGTATATTTCAAAATAATAGTAATTCATCAACCCACGACCCATGACTTAGTCCCATAGCGACGCCCCCCTCATCACCATCTGCATTCCATTCACCACGCCACCTGATAGCCACGCCCCCTCATTCAGCGCATTAGCTATCAGGCCAGTACTTAAGTCCCCCCCTGTTCACTCACTCGTTGCCAGATTGTTTTACTTGACTTATGCAAGACTCTCCAGTGATATTTCCCGGACCGATTTCCCGTTGCCGACCCTGCCTGCCTTTGACCGGCCTGTCTCCCGACCCAGTCTGCCTTGGACCTGTCTGTCTTTCATGTTTCCCGACCCTGTCTGCCTTGGACCGGCCTGTCCCCCGACTCAGTCTGCCTTGGACCTGTCTGTCTTTCATGTTTCCCGACCCAGTCTGCCTTGGACCGGCCTGTCTCCCGACCCAGTCTGCCTTGGACCTGTCTGTCTTTCATGTTTCCCGACCCTGCCTGTCCCAGATCAACCTGCCTTGCCTGGTTGCCGACCCTCTCCCCGACCCTCTGACTGCCCTTCTGCCTGCCTCCTCCTGGTTCGTCTGTTTGGACATGGTACTCCATATTGTTTCTCCTTGGTTACCGGCTGTCCTGTGATATTAAAAGGATCACCGACTGTTCCTGGTTTCCCCGGTGTGCTGCATTTGGGTTCTAACTCGCCCCGTGACACATGGAAACATTAAGTTACTAAGTGATTAAGAAAACCCACGGAACATGTTGAAAATGTCCGTCTCTAGGCCACTGACCAGAGGGAGTTGATGACCTTGCAGAGCGCCAGCTCACAGCACATCCTGAGGTTGGCTTGGTGGTCGGCGAGCACGGACGGGGGAACGCGCATGGGGTCCACCTCGCAGTTCTCCTCAGACTCGTACAGCGCTCGGATGAAATCTCCTGCACACCACACACACACACACACACACACATACCACACACACCACACACACGCAGACACACACCACACACACACATACCACACCACACACACACATGCACACCACACACACACACATACCACACACATGCAGACACATACCACACACACACACACACACATACCACACCACACACACACATGCACACCACACACACACACCACACACACATGCACACACACACGCACAGCCATTGGCGTGGTTATGATGCATTCAGCTCCTGTATCGAATAGGTAATGTTAATATATCCAGGAAATATGACTATGGCTGAACCCATGAAATGTGTGTGTCGAAAGTGGATGAGATTGGCGCACACTCAAACAACGCACACTCTGGATTTTCCATCTGATCAGTGAAAAAGGTTGAACCCCGGTGAATAAATATTACTGTTTAAAATACATTCTATGCAAGGATGATATTAATCCAGGTCATCCGGGTGGTACGGGAGGAAATGTAGCAGCAATAAAGCCAAGTAGCAAAGACCATGACAATGTTTTATGAACCGCAAAATCGTTTTTTATTAAAGAAACGAGAAGCGGTGTGCAGTGTCAGTTTTTAGCACACTCAATTGAACCGACCTTGGGCCGGTTGACTCACCGGCTAAAGAAGTCTTCCTTTCCCCCCTTCTTTCAGTTAGGTTAAATAAAAAAAGCTTATCCCAACATTTGGAGTCCACCGTCCGGACCACCTAGTACCTTGAGCGTAACGCACCAACAAACCCCCTGACATGAGTCAGGTCATCTCACATGAGACACGCACCGTGAGCACCGTGGCTCAGACACGTTGCTCTTTCCTGCACCATCCTAGAGTTCTGTGCTCTCTGGCACATAACAGACATAGTGAAGAGTCAAACCGAGGGATAAAATACGACTGCGACTGTGATGACCCACTTGGGACACAGACATTCACTATATGACGTTACGTGTACGTTATGAGAGGAGGTACGGCTCCTTTAAGACAGTTCAACCCCAAGGCAGGAGGCTTTCTGGGCAATGTTTGGAGTGAGCGGGAGTTTAGTATGTACCGGTTTTGAGATATACGTTCGCCCTTTCGTCGTTACTGCCACTGTATTACCATTCATGTTGGAAAAGTAAACGCTTCGACCCGACAACCTGTCTACCGTCTCCTCGTTTCTACGCAGTCCCCACGGCGTCATCATCATCATCATCATCCTCCTCATCATCATCATCATCATCCTCATCAGCAGCATCATTACAGGCAATGAAGACGCGCTTCACTTCTCAGTGCGGATTCCTATGTTTATTAACTATAGCGTCTGACAATAATATGAACGGGACCTGACGTTTCGTTTCCTCTGGAATAATCAAACTACACTCAAATGAATTCAAAGTCGAGAACAAGGAAATCGCCCAAGATTTGGTTTCCGTCAAACGGCTGGCGGAGGAGAGTGTTAAAAGTAATGGAAGTACGAGTGTGTGACGGCTGCTGAAACCATGCATGCTTGTCGGCTACCTCTTATGTTAAGTAAGTATTCTAGTGGATCTTAAAGTGGTGCCCTTTCTACTGGAAGGTCCCCGCGGGACTAAGTGGAGGAAGTGCATTCAGGAAATGCATGCGGGAAGCGCTTTCAAAACCCAGTGTGTTTGGGGGAGAGAATAAAGGAAGTTGCATTCAAGGGGGAAAAAACGCATTCAAGAAATGCATTCGGGAATAGTGCATTTAGGAAGCTAATTCAGGCAAAGTCATAAATACATTCTGGAAATGCATTCACTAAATGGATTCAGGGAAACACATTCAATGAGGATGAGGATGTTGACGATGATGAGGAGATGGAGGATGATGATGAGACGATGACTTATTACTTATTTACCGATAGCATCTTTGAGGTATCTGTGCCCTATCAGCTTGAGGTACTCCTCCACAGCCTTGGTGGCCAGGGTGTTCTCCCGGAAGATCAGGTGCTCTCTGTCCATGAAGCGGTCCACCTCACACATTGCCATGTCTGACAGGAACTCCTGGGGAGGAGAGAGGGAGAGAGGGGAGAGAGGAGAGAGAGGGAGAGGAGAGAGGATGGAGAGGGGAGAGGGAGAGGGGAAAGAGGAGAGAGGGAGAGAGGGGGAGAGGGGGAGAGGGAGAGGGGAGAGAGGAGGAGGGAGAGGGGAGGGGAGAGGGAGAGGGAGAGGGGAGAGAGGAGAGAGAGGGAGAGAGGGGGAGGGGGAGAGGGGGAAGTGGAGGGAGGAGGGGAGAGGGGGAAGTGGAGAGAGGGGAGGAGAGGGGAGATAGGAGGGAGAGAGGGGAGAGGAGGGAGAGGGGAGAGAGGGGGAGGAGAGGGAGAGAGGAGGAGAGAGGGGAGATAAGAGGGAGAGGAGAGAGGGGAGATAGGAGGGAGAGAGGGGAGAGGAGAGTGAGGAGGGAAGAGCTGTTCCTTTGCTCATTTGACCATTTATGGTACAGTCAGTCCCGCAGCTGTTAAAGAAGCATGTGGGATGGATAAGGTAAAAGTTCAAAAGTAGATTAAAGCCAAACACTGACACTTCTCCTCTGTTGCCGATGTGCCCTCTGTTCATAAAACGCAAGTTACACCATAATCAACAAATCATTTTCCCTGAACCCTAAACGTTAAGTAGTTAGTTAGTTGTTATTTAGTTTTTAGCTTTAGGTATTAGTATATTTGTGTGTGCATTTATTCCCCCTGTGTCAACTGTTGCACCTTAATTTCCCTCGGGATAAATAAAGTAATCTAAATCTGAATCTGAATCTGAAGAATCTATTTTTTGTCCAACAAAGAACTTTAAACTGTGATTGGCAAAAAGAGCTAAATGTTATGACCGACAAGGTCAGAACAGAAGATTAGTCACTGTACAAGTACAACCAAATGATATAGCAATCCTCACAACACTCTTATAACAATTGAAAAAATTTAAATTATTTAAAAAATACATATAATATTATATATATATATACAGTATATATACACACGTATTGCGTTGGTGAAAGGTGACGGACACAGATCGAGATTGAGATTTAGACAGACAAGACAAATAGACAGAGACAAGATAGCTATCGACACCAAAGACAGACTAGAGGTTTGCGCCCGAGTTTGCATCTCAGCGACTCCCCCCCTTAGTCCGCCCCCCCCCCCCCGGTCACCTTGGTCTTCCCCCCTTAGTCCCCCCCCCCCCCCCCGGTCACCTTGGTCTCCCCCCCTTAGTCCGCCCCCCCCCCCCCCGGTCACCTTGGTCTCCCCCCCTTAGTCCGCCCCCCCCCCCCCCGGTCACCTTGGTCTCCCCCCCTTAGTCCCCCCCCCCCCCCCCCGGTCACCTTGGTCTCCCCCCCTTAGTCCGCCCCCCCCCCCGGTCACCTTGGTCTTGCCCGTGCTCTGCAGGATGTGCACCAGGGCGAAGGCCACCTCCTCCTTGCTCTTGACGCTGAGCAGGGGCTCCAGCACGGAGCACAGCGTGCGGTAGTTGTTGGTGACGTACTCGGCGAACTCCTTGTACAGCTCCATGGGCAGGATGCTCATGGTCTGGTAGCGGGACTTGACGCGCAGCGAGGCGTTGATGACCTTCCCGCCGCCCACGCCGCCGCTCTTGGCCAGCACGCTGGACTGGATGACGGGGTACCACTGCTCCACAAAGTGTCTGCCGGTGATGCTGGAGATGGGGATGCTCACCAGGCCCAGGTAGGTGCTCTTCTCCTTTTCGGGGGAGAGAGGAAGTCAAGAGGAGGGAAAGTCAAATGTTCGGGCAATTTCTAAATCTAAATCTGGAGGATTTGAATCACCTGTATTGGTCACATGTGCACACTGTATATGTACCTGTACCTGTACACACACACACACAGTGACATTTGTTTCTCTGCGTCTAACCCATCCTAGTAGTATTAGGAGCAGTGGGCAGCTATTTTTATATTCAGCTGCCCAGGGAGCAGTGTTAAGGGGTCTGGTGCCTTGCTCAAGGGCACCTCGGCAGTGCCCGGGTCTTTCGGGGACTTGAACCGGCGACCTTCTGGTTTTCCAAGCCAAATCCCAACAGACTGAGCTACAATTTATTTTAAATTGTGTTGAAATTGACAGCAAAAGTAACCTCGACCAAGAAAATCACTAGTAAATTCAAGTTATTTAAACAAAAAAAACAACAGTGGCCTTTAACTAAACAACATTGTAAAGAAACAATTTGGCACCAAAAAAAAAATTACAACAATAATATAAAATATAAATAAATAAAAGCTGTCATAAAGAGGAATAATTGACCAAAGAACTCAAATTCTCAATGAAACAGCCAAACCCTGTTAAGGTGACAAATCAACGCGAATCAAGCGCACCTTTCGTCTCTTCTTGTCCGTCTCCTTGTACAGGTGGAAGCGCAGGCTGCGTATGGTGGGCAGGTTGTTGAACTCAAAGTGCTCGCCCCAGAACACGGTGTCCGTGCGGGGCTTGCTGGTGGTGCGCGCGTACAGCATGTCGTCCAGACACAGCTCGCAGTAGTAGCGCTTCTTGGTGGGCAGGTCGCGGGCCTCGATGATCCACAGCTTCAGCACGTTCTCCACCCGCCGGCTGTTGTCCTGGAGGGAAGGACCAAAGAGGGTAGAGAGGGGGGGGGGGTAGAGAGGGGGGGGGGGGGTAGAGAGAGAGAGAGAGAGAGAGAGAGAGAGAGAGAAAACGTTGAGGAGGTTTTTCGTCTTACATTTTCCTGAATCTCTCCCATGGGTTGTGTCTGCATTTCATTGTGCATCTTATCTCAGGAGGTAGTCTCCCTTGTTTTCTTTGGTTTGGTTCTGATTCCCTGCTTTATTTGAATCTTTATGTGCTGCATTGAAGGTGCAGGGTAAGATTTAAGAGCTATAATTTGTTAGAAATGCCAGAACGGAGAACGGTCAGCAATTAGTGAGTGAAATGCTCTGTGAGTGTGAATATCTGTTTGGAATTTGACAGCCGCCTGCCTCTGTATAATACATACAATTTTGAATTTAGAGCGCTACCGGGTCCTTCCTGAACCAATCAGAGCATCTCTTCTCTGATTGGTTCAAAGGGGAAATCCATCTTGCATGTCAATCACAGGTGTGCGAATGTGACACTTACCCAGGGTTCTTTGGGGTTGTTTTTACCTACAGCTGAAGTGTAGCAGCTTTAATGTTTCTTGCTGTACGGCGCTTTGGTGCAAATGTAGCGCTATATATATATAATTTCAATATTCATGCCACTTGAAACATTATACGACAAAATTCCCAAAGCCAGACAAAAAATAAGTAATGAATCACAATAATTTCCACTTACACAGTATAATACATTATAATTTCGGATGAGCAAACCATCCAAGAAGTGTGAAGAAGCTTTTATGTTACCTTGTTAGGCCTGACAGCTCGCTGTAGATTCTCGATCCACTTGTCCCTCTCCGAAGCCGATCGACAGGCGAAACACTTGGTTCCAGAGTTGGTGGTGACCTGGAAGAGCCGCCAGGCTTTTCAGTCAATATTTCTGCATTTTAAACATGTGGCCTTGTGCCGATGAACATTAGAGATGAACATTAATACCAGAAACCGAGAAAGAAATAGCATTATGCAACTCATTATGCAAATGAAACGGCGTGCACTTAAGGGAACAGAAACTAGGCATTTAAATCCAAGCACAATTAAACCAACGTTCTGTATGTAGGTCTGATTAAAGACAAAATCATGTCAAATACCGTCCCATCACTGTATGTTGGTGTTTCTTCATTATATATAGAAAAGTTTTCCTTCTTGAGGATTTATTTTCAATTCTTTTCAATTTTCCCAGCTTGGCATAGTTTTATTGGAGAAATACTTGAATACAATCGAATACTAAATAATAATAATAATAATAATAATAATAATAATAATAATAATAATAATAATTATATATTATAATAATTAATAAGTATAAATAAAATAAATAAATAAAATACAAAGTATATATATATATATATATATGAATATACATACTTTGCATTTCGACATTCTCCGTGTATATATATATATATATAAATATATATATACATACTGAATATATATATATATATATAAATGAATAAATGTATTAATTCATGCATACATTAATGCATGAACAAATAAACTAATGAATAAATACATACATAAATAAAAAATACAATAAATACATAAATAAACAAATACAAATACACATTTAAAAAAAATATACATCCTATAAATGTATTCATGAATCGGTGAATACAATCGGTGATTTGTAATTCATCCCCAAAAAGGGGGAGGTGTGGTGGGAGGGAGCCCTGCACCTCGAAGCAGTACTCCTGGCCCAGGATGCTGGAGTGGACGGGCTTGATGACGGCGTCCTCGTCCAGCACCAGGTCCAGGGCCTCCGCCGCGCTGCTGGGGGACAGCAGGGACTCGTGGGAGTGGGACTCCTTGAAGCTCTGCATCAGGCGGGTCCTGGAGGGTTGTCGCACCGCGAAGGGCATTAGATTAGATTAGATTAGATTAGATTAAGTTCAAATTGATTGTCATTGCACAGCACGAGTATAGTGCAGCGAAAACATTATTTGGCATCTAACCAGAGTGCACATGTTGCAGTAAAGTGGCATGGTAGTATATGATGTACAGAGGTTAAATAAGATGTGTTAAAGAAGATGAACAGTCTACTAAAAGACTGCTACTAATAACAGGTATAAAATAATTCATAGAGTAGGTATGAGATATGTGCAGAGTTAAAGGTATATATATATATATATATATATATATATATATATATATATATACACAGGTAAGTATACAAGTATAAACAGGGAGTGAGCAGGGGTATGCAGTTGTATCAATAAGATAAATATATAAATGTATATACAGCAGGTATAAGCATGGGTATGCAGTTGTATCAACAGTTAAGATTAATATATATATATACGGTAAGTACAGTAAAAATGTACATGGCTATCATACAGATATGAAAACAATTCATATGTAAACTATAGGTAGAGGAAGGGAGTTATGATACAGTGCAAGGCTGTTGAAGACATTGATGGTGAAAGGGAATTGTCAGCAGAGACATTACAATACAGTGTTGTAATGCTTTTGAATACAGGTATGTGGCATGTGTGTGTGTGTGTGGTTGGTGGCTGGTTTAAGCCCCCTCACCTGGCCTGAGTTAGACTGATTACTCTATGGCTGATGAGGCTGCCCACCTGTGGGTCATTGTTAATCAAGGCCCACAGGTTCAAACAGCCACCACCACACACACACACACACACCCGATAAACAGCTCTAACGTAGCATCTGCTCTGTTCACAATGACCCACAGGTGTGCAGCCTTAATCAGTCTAACTCAGGCCAGATGAGGCTGCTTAAACCAGCCACCAACCACACACACACCACACAAGCGACACGTCATTAAGGAGCAGGTAGCATGAGTTAGGGCATCTTGCTCGAGGATGCCTACAGGTAGACCAACCTGTCTGTCGGGAGTCGATCACCCGATATGCTCCAATGTCCTCCCCTTTCCTCCCCTTGCTCTTAGGATTTGCTCTTATTATGAGACGTTACAATGCTATTTTATTTTTCATGTATTGTAGTCATAGTTGCTTTTATCCAAAGCTGCAGGTCGATTGTGAACATCGGGGGTTTGAACTCAGAACCTTTCAACTGGGCGTTCAAAATACCATCAGACGGGTCATGGAGAAGCCGAAAACTTGGATCTGATCATGACTCATCGGTCATTTAGTTAATGCTTTTATCCAAGGCAACTGTTCTTGGGGAGGGGGGTGGGTGAGGACTCTTGGGAGACATTGGGTGGTTGGAACTCCACACGCTTTCGACTGGCCGTTATGACGTTTCAAACTCCTGATTAGTCCTGGCTCTCTGATGTCCGTTTGTATGGAAGGTGTTAGGAGTTACTAATCTACATTCGGGTGTCTGTTGTAGGCGTTTAGTTGCCGGTGATGGTGAGCCAGGCGAAGTGTTAAATATAATATGTCTAAGGGTAGTATTATCTCTCTCTCTGTGCTCGTCTATAACCGTGTGTGTGGGCTGCGTGTGAGCAACCAGACTTCTGAGATTTCTGGATCTTTGTATGGACGCTGTCTGCGACAACAGTAATCAACTGTTTGAATAATAAATAAGGGTAAACTGTGAACATATATGGACATATATGAACACGTACTATATGTATTTTGTCTAAGCAGTGTCTTCTGAAAAAACCTTCTGATCCCCGGGTAAGAATTTAGAGAACAAACATTTTGATTTGTTTCCCTCTTCTGCTATTTAGGTCACTTGTATTTATGTTTCCATTATAGTTATAAATTCTTGATTTGGTGAGACGTTTAAGAAGGTTACGGTGACGTCAAAAGTCCACATTCAGGGTTTGAGTGTGAGCAGAGCTGCTTTGCTTTGAAAATCAAGGTGAATAGTTTGATGAAGAGAAACTGTTCATTAACACACACACACACACACACACACTATTCAGCGTCAAACACTCAGGAGACAGGACAGGAAATGCTTCTGCCAACAATACAAAAAAAAAAGTTGAGTTAATCAGGATATGAATTATGAATGACACAATCTTTTCACAAGTAAACAATATAAAAAAAAAAAAACATCTCACCTTTCCTGGTCCGCACTGCGGAAGCGAGGTAAAATCATTTGTCGGAAGCTGCTGGTTCGGTCCAATTTGGGCTGGCTTTTGGCCCTCTTGATGGAGCCTTTGAGCCGGCGGTTGAGGAAACTCACACACACACACACATCACACACACACACACACACACACACCACACACACACCACACACACACACCACACACACACACACACACACACACAGGGGATAACCGGGCCATGAAATAAAATCTGTCGGAGGCAGCAAAAAAAATAAAAACTAGAGTGTTAAAAAGCGTGACGCTGCATCTATATTCATGGGCTATGTGGTTGCTGGTTACTAAGGCATTGAAGGCGGTCTCAAACACCCAAGGTTGTCTCACTGCCTGTCTGAAGGGTTGTGGCGTGGAGTTAGGAGGGGTTTCCATACTGGATGCTCTTGCAGGGACAAGTCAGTCCTGCCCGGTTAGGTTGGTCTGGGGAGACAAGGAGAGAGATGTGGGGGGGGGGGGGGGGGGGGGACATCGACACACAGGGAAACAGGGGAGGAAAAACACAGATTTTCAGATTTTTCTGGATTCCACAACTTGATTTTAAACCATTCAGCAGAGCACTTAGCAACCCAACGTGATGAGTTTAGGCAATCAACAACCTTTAAAGCTTGGGGTGAGGGGTGGAACTCAATCAATGTTATCGATGATGACACGGCAGTCGTCCAATCACAACAGACAACCGGCCTTTGAAGTGTGAAAGGACTTTGAAGCCTCTCCTCGGTGGACCTGCTGCTTCATCATTAGAGGCACCAACAGATGCTGTTGGTGATGTACCATACACAAACCACACACACACACACGCACACACACACACACACACTCACTCACTCACTCACTCACTCACTCACTCACTCACTCACTCACTCACTCACTCACTCACTCACTCACACACACAGACAGCCACACACACTCACTCACTCACTCACTCACTCACTTACACACACACACACACACACACACAAACCACACACACACACACACGCACACACTCGCTCACTCAATCACACACACAGACACACAGACAGCCACACACACACACACTCACTCACCACACACACACACACACACACTCACTCACTCACTCACACACACAGACACACAGACAGCCACACACACACTCACTCACCACACACACACACACTCACTCACTCACTCACTCACTCACACACACACGCACACAGACACACACGCACACACTCACTCACTCACTCACCACACACACAGACACACACGCACTCACTCACAGACAGACAGACAGACAGACAGACAGACAGACAGACAGACAGACAGACAGACAGACAGACACTCACTCACAGACAGACAGACAGAAAGACAGACACACACGCACACACACACACGCACACACACACATATTTCCACCTCACCTCTCCCACTAAAGCTATGGTAATCCATGAAGAATTCAGTCAGGCCTGACGTTGTATTTAATTTGAAGGTAGATACAAATTTACAGTATGCACTTACGCTTTGGCATCCACCAAATGGCCAAATTATTATTATTATTATTATTATTATTATTATCATTATTATTATTATATAGAAAAAGACAGGTCTAGGCTACTACACTATGCTAACGATGCAATATGTTAATCACTTGATTTGATTTTCACAAGAAATATGCACATGAAAGAAGTTCTTAAGAAAAGGAAGACTTCTTAGCAAAATAGTTAAGAACATCCCTGGGAAACTTTTTAGGAATTCTCTTAAGAACCCCAACCTCTGTGCGACACACCTA
>CM051007.1:24596424-24691424 GCA_027704905.1 Muraenolepis orangiensis
CGTTTCAGGGGACGTGAACCGGCGACCCTCCGGTTCCCCAAGTCAAGTCCCAACAGACTGAGCTACTGCCGCCTGAAAATGCAAAATAAAGCTAACAACTGGATTTTTTCCCATTCTTTCATTCTCGTACGGCCGGTATAAAATCCAATGCAATACGGCTGCAACACGCGCATTTTTTCAAATACACTTTGACTCAACGCAATCTATTTTGACCGGCTACGCAGACCAATAACAGAAGAGGACTGAGCTAATCTACGGGCTTAAGGGCTGTGGAGCTACAGGCACAGCCAGACCCCCTCCTCCTACCATCCAGACACAAACCCCTGATAACTGATAGCAATCCAGGGAGAGGAGAGGCTCGCCCGTCGAGTGGCTGAGTGTACTCTCTGGGAAACGCTTGGAAAATGAAGGTTTAAAAAAATAAATAAAGATTACGCTGATTAAACTCAGCTGATGGATTATGCATCAGAGACGGCTGTCATGAAGAGGTCTAATTTACTCGCTGATTTTGCAAGGAGTAGGACGTAGTCTGCCACGTTATCACTGGGTAGAGTGCACAGCCTCGCAGGTGAGAGCAACACGAAGGAAGAACATGGGGAAATTCTATATTATTATATATCTATATAATATTTTCCATTTCAGAGCAGGGCATACTAAGGAAGCAAAGGGTGTGCCAACAGACCGGTCCGATTAAGAGCGGAGAAGAGGTACGATACAGATGTTAAATACAGATGTCCAGGACACAACCATTTGAGGTCCTGTTGCTGTGAGGAAGAAGAAGGATGGCTTGGTCACCACTCATGACATTGGGAGAGTAGTAGAGATGCTTCACTGTGGCAGGTGTATTTAAGGATGGGAGAGGAGAGGTGGTGGTTAGAGAGGCACAGGTGGTAAAGGCCGATGGTGAGCTTCATTCGCAGAGGAATGAAGACATTTCTAGAAACCCCTATCATAGCCGCTGCATGGGACAGAAAAATACGTCTCTTACAGCATCCACACTTTGCTCCAGAAATCAGTTGGTAGTGGTGCGTTATATACTGTATATATGGTGTGTTTTATATATATATACAGTATATATATATATATATATATATATACACACACAGGTATATAGACATAGTACAGCTTGCTTTATTGCATCAGATGCAGGGTACATTTCCTCTGAGAAAAGGAAATGTTTCTGCTTTTCCTTCTTCTCTACGTTCTCTCTCTCTCTCTCTCTCTCTCTCTCTCTCTCTCTCTCTCTCTCTCTCTCTCTCTCTCTCTCTCTCTCTCTCTCTCTCTCTCTCTCTCTCTCTCTCTCTCTCTCTCCTCTCTCTCTCTCTCTCCCCTCCCTCCTCTCTCTCTCTCTCTCTCTCTCTCTCTCTCTCTCTCTCTCTCTCTCTCTCTCTCTCTCTCTCTCTCTCTCTCTCTCTCTCTCTCTCTCTCTCCTCTCCCTCTCCCTCTCCTTGATTTTGGGCTCACCCCTGCCTGTCCCTCTGTCAATGGGAGCTTGCCAAGGGATGTGTGGCCCAGTTACCATGGGAACAAAGTGGCACTCATGTCTGCATATACAGTATGTGCTGTTCGTCAGGGGGGGTCGGGGGGGGGGGGGGGTCACTATATATGCTTAAACCCCTAATAAGAGTTTCACAAAATAGAGTATTCATTCATTAATAAGGGTTTTTTTAATGATAAAAATATATATATATATGAATATATACGTATATATATATAGCATACAAAATTTTTTATTTTTATTTGAATGATCACAGGAGTCTCATTTTTTGCAAAGACCAATAATAACTTTTGAATAAAGGACCACTCACAATAAAATATATTATTATATAATAATAATATATTATATAATTCTGAGTTGTCCTGTATTCTCTCCATCTCTCCATCGCTACATCTCATCTTACAGATGAACGAATACAAAATAAAAGGGAGGGAGAGAGGGAAGGAGGGAGAGAGAGAGAGAGAGAGAGAGAGAGAGAGAGAGAGAGAGAGAGAGAGAGAGAGAGAGAGAGAGAGAGAGAGAGAGAGAGAGAGAGAGAGAGAGAGAGAGAGAGAGAGGGAGGGAGGGAGGAGAGGAAGGGAGGGAGGAGAGGAAGGGAGGGAGGGAGGGAGGAGAGAGAGAGAGAGAGAGAGAGAGAGAGAGAGAGAGAGAGAGAGAGAGAGAGAGAGAGAGAGAGAGAGAGAGAGAGAGAGAGAGAGAGAGAGAGAGAGAGAGAGAGAGGGAGAGGAGAGAGAGAGAGAGAGGGAGGGAGGGAGGGAGGGAGGAGGGGGGGGTCATGAGTGGTGAGCGGTGTGAGTCGAAGGGAGAGGGAGAAAGTGCTGACGGGGGTAGGTTTGGTGGAGTTGCCGCTGATAGGGGACACGAAAGGTCACGGCGGACCAAACAGCAAACAGCCTCATCTGAAATCAGCAATGGATGGGTGGTGGCCGTAACATTTCAGTTGTTCCCCATCGATTATATAAATATATATATAAATATATATACAGACAGTTAAGGTCAGATGTGAACAGGGCTACAGCCATCGGGGGTTGATTGAGGGGCTGTGAAACGCCGGGGGGAAAGAAAGCATTGTTAATTAAAATAGAACAAGAAGGTAATGGACTATAGAAGCAAGTGGGTTTCCTGGGTCAAACTGTCCCACTGTAGACTGAGGGAGATGATAGGTACATGTGTATTCAGGAGCACAATACGGCTTAGGAAGGGCATCTTGCTCAAGGATGCTCACAGGTAAGGCTGGGGACATGATGGCATCGAACACAGGAGCTTTCGGCAGGGAGTTGAACCCGAGTGAGGTCAGTTATAGCTGCACCAGCAAACATTGGCCAGAAGCTACGACGAAACGATGAGCACTGACTGTTGAGGGCTGATGTTGTAGGAAGGTAGGACGGACAGTTGAACCAGGGAACCAGACGTGTGAGGGCTGATGTTGTAGGAAGGTAGGACGGACGGTTGAACCAGGGAACCAGACGTGTGAGGGCTGATGTTGTAGGAAGGTAGGACGGACGGTTGAACCAGGGAACCAGACGTGTGAGGGCTGATGTTGTAGGAAGGTAGGACGGACGGTTGAACCAGGGAACCAGACGTGTGAATGACGGCTGTATGCCCAAAGGCAGGCTTTGTATTCCTCAATAAAATGAAAATAACAAAACCTTGGAATGTGATGACAAAATATAAATCAACATAAGATGGTGGCTATAAATAGATGTTAATTTCCCTGAAGGGAAAGAAAAAGACATAGGTTGCAGAAAAAGGAATTTCGAAACTCAAGTCCGGGTGATTTGATTTCATACAATGTACGAATAATAAAATGTGGGAAGCCATTTGTTCTCTCTCTCTCTCTGTGTCCATGTTGTGGAGAGAGCTAGGTTCCCACCCACATGGCTGGATGGGAAGAGTGTCTGTGATGGAGTGACATGTTGGTCTGTATTTGTTTGAAAAAACAATAAGACAATAATTCCTCCCACAAGACAGTGTGGGGAGCTTCGTGTGCTGCGGGAGGAGGACATTGGGACACAACAAAAGGCAAAGGCACCATCTGAGCCAGACTGAGCCTGACTTGGCTCACTTCGTCTGAAGCGGCTTATTGAACTTTAGGTGCTTGCAGACATCAAATGAGTGCCTGACTTGTCACGTACCAAAACCCTTGGAGACATAATTACATTAACCTTGAACAAGCTCTATACAATACATGCTATTTGGTGGACGCTTTTGACCAAAAGACACATGTTTTCATTTGGGCTTATGAATAATAATTTATATTATATAATTTATATTATATAATTTATATTATAGTGACATTATAAAGGGCTAATACAGACTTTCATATTTTCAATGAATTCAAGAAATGACAGGTGTTTTCCCCCATGGGGATGAATATGTGATCCTGTGCTCTAGCGATGAAGACACATTCACCATCCATCATCTCAACTGACCACATCCAACTAAACACATCCAACCAACTGACCACATCCAACTAAACACATCCAACCAACTGACCACATCCAACTAAACACATCCAACCAACTGACCACATCCAACTAAACACATTCAACATCCATCATCTCAACTGATCACATCCAACTAAACACATTCAACTAACTGACCACATCCAACTAAACACATTCAACCAACTGACCACATCCAACTAAACACATCCAACCAACTGACCACATCCAACTAAACACATCCAACCAACTGACCACATCCAACTAAACACATTCAACCAACTGACCACATCCAACTAAACACATCCAACCAACTGACCACATCCAACTAAACACATCCAACCAACTGACCACATCCAACTAAACACATTCAACCAAATGACCACATCCAACACTGACCACTAACAACACATCCAACCAACTGACCACATCCAACTAAACACATCCAACCAACTGACCACATCCAACTAAACACATCCAACCAACTGACCACATCCAACTAAACACATTCAACCAACTAAACAGATTTGACTGAAGACATTTAACAGAACACATCCAAATAAACACATTCAACTTAACACATTCAACTAACTGAACACATCCAACTAAACACATTCAACTAACTGAACACATTCAACTAAACACATCCAACTTAACACATTCAACTAAACACATCCAACTAAACACATTCAACTAAACACATTCAACTAACACATTCAACTATCTGAACACATCCAACTAAACACATTCAACTAACTGAACACATCCAACTAAACACATTCAACTAACTGAACACATCCAACTAAACACATCCAAGGAACTGAACACATCCAACTTAACACATTCAACTAAACACATCCAACTAACTGAACACATCCAACTAAAGACATTCAACAAACTAAACACATCCAACAAAAGACACATTCAAGTCAACACATCCAACTTAGCACATCCAGCTAACCACATCCAACTAAACACATCCAACTAAGCACATCCAACTAAACACATCCAACGAAGCACATCCAGCTAACCACATCCAACTAAACACATCAAACTAAACACATCCAACTAAGCACATTGAAATAAACACATCCTACTGAAGACATCCAACAGAACACATCCAACTAAACACATTCAACTAAACACATCCATCCAACTGAACACATCCAACTAAACACATCGGAAGACATTCAACAGAACACATCCAACTAAACACATTCAACTAAACACATCCATCCAACAGAACACATCCAACTAAACACATCCAACTAAAAACATTAAACTGAAGACATTCAACTGAACAAATTGAACTGAACACATCCAACTGAACACATCCAACTGAACACATCCAACTCCTGCTGTTCCTGCTGGAGTCGTGTCACATCCAGTAAATATCCCCTGGGGACATGAAACAGCATGGCCACACTCGAACGCTGTCAGCGTGGGTTGAGTGTGTATTATTGTATATTAGTGTGTATTATTGTATATTAGTGTGTATTATTGTATATTAGTGTGTATTATTGGGAGAAGCATTGCAAGGCCCGGGTCTGAGGTGAGCCGGGCTGTTCTGGTATATAAAGATGGCTGCACATTTCCAGTGCCTATACCCCTCCATGTGTATGGAGAGAGAGAGAGAGAGAGAGAGAGAGAGAGAGAGAGAGAGAGAGAGAGAGA
This sequence comes from Muraenolepis orangiensis, assembly GCA_027704905.1. Lineage (NCBI taxonomy): Eukaryota > Metazoa > Chordata > Actinopteri > Gadiformes > Muraenolepididae > Muraenolepis > Muraenolepis orangiensis. The sequence goes on from CM051007.1 coordinate 24,602,041, forward strand.
GAGAGAGAGAGAGAGAGAGAGAGAGAGAGAGAGAGAGAGAGAGAGAGAGAGAGAGAGAGAGAGAGATTGACTCCTGTGATGGAATGATTAATTATTAAGGGGGTCCCACTGCCTTATGCCCCTTGTGAGCTGGGAATGTCCCCCCACCATCACCACACACACACACACACACACACACACACACACACACACACACACACACACACACACACACCTCCCTGGGATCCAGGACAGGAATAATTGATGGATCGCAGACATGCCTTTATTTCTACAGTACAGAATACACCCACACACATCCTGCAACACCACACACACACACACACACACACACACACAAACCATAAACACAATGCACTTCTATGCACCATACATCATCGTATACTGTATCGACAGGTGAGCCAGGTGGTGTCTATACGAGTGTTTCCGATGTTGACGTTGTGAGGATGGCAATGATGATTAATAGACGTGATTAGCAATGGCGGGAAGCCGAGCGAATGTCACTCACCCAAAAGTACAGGACTGCCAGAGGATGGTCACTTCAGCCGACAACTTGCGGTATCGCCTACATCGGGACGCGGGTAGACAGCGTGGTTGGACGGTCTACGGTGCTTAGGGGAGCGGGACTCCCCGGGGGGCTTCAATTGTCCCAGGTTAAATCAGTAGGATATAATCGGTTTATACCTGAGAGAAGGGTTTCAGAGGGAAAGATGCAGCGTTCCGGGTCTTTGAGTGAGATCTGTGTCCATATTATAGGGTTTCACTGCCAGGGGCTGCTTGAGATGATTCCCCGTCTGCGGCTTCGCATCTCGCGTCCCTTTAAGCAAAGTGTCCACGCAAGTCTTCCATGTCTTAATAGACTTCCAAAGGTGGTACTGCTCACATGACGCTGGAGTCCATAACCGAAGACGGATCATGCCTCGTGGTAGTCATGGCAGCGGCTCTCCCGTGTCGTCTCTCCTCCCGCATCCACTCTGCTGAAAAAAATCCACACAATCCAACAGGATCTCTATGCAATTACGCGGGTGAACACAGATAATAGATGGCATCTCTTGAGCGGAGAGCGATGCTTTTCATGTTCAATTGTTTAACATTTAACACGACTTCATCACCAAGGTGTCGTGTTACCTTGAAATCTGTCTCAATTGGTGTTTGGTTTTCATTTGACTAAATGAACAGTTTTATTTTTCCACAGATGATGTAGCCTGCACTAGTCCCTGGGTTTGGGTTTATACCGCACACAATCGTGACGAGCAATAGCGTTTAGATAGGGGCTATATATAGGCTATAGGATAAATACCCTGGCTGTGCCCACTCTGCAGGGCGGCGAGGAGGGTTTCCATACGAACCGTGCGCATCGGCCCTATGCTCTTCGTCCAGAGACCCGCGTCCATTAAGCGAGCCACACTGGATATTAAAGAGCCTATATAGACTCCGAAACCTCAGTTGTGGCGTCACAAGCTTTCAGTCGCTCCAGCGCCTTCTCCTCGTCCCTTGATTGGCGCCAAGGCAGCGACTCCTGGCATGCGTCCGCAGTTCATCCCCCCCCGCGGAGGAAAGGATATATTATTATTATTATTATTATATTTTTCAAATTCATCCCGCAAATTGGGGATTGTTGTTGGTCTTCCGGGCGTTCTTCTCGTTGCCATCGCAGCTCATCTTGCAGCCCTAAAGGTTCGGCTATATAGCTGTGGAGCCGCAACAAGACGCTCAGAGCTTGAAGTGGCTTCCTAAAGGTGGGCTTTAGCTGTGGAGCCGCAACAAGACGCTCAGAGCTATAGGTATATAAGTCGCTCCCGCAAGGGCGGAGATGCGCGTTAAACGGAAATCAACGCCTCCGTACCACGAAAGCCTGCACTTCTTAACAGTTTGTAAAAAGCCCCCCCCCCAAAAAAAGAAAAGAAAAGTGATATGATGAGGTTAACTAAGGTTTTAGTAATGAAAACGACCATTTCATTCATTTGTTCTCAAAAACCAGCATTCTATATAGACTATATGAAAACCCACGGGCTACATCTGACAAATGTAAAATCACATTCAAATATTCAAAGCAAAAATCGAATCAGTTATGGATCAAAAACAGGAGACTTTTTTAGATTAAGTCAAATATTGCACTCACATGCAGTGTTTGTTAGGCCTGTATGTTGCCTTAATGCCTCATGTTCATTTTGCGCTGCAGAGCCATTTCAAATTAGAATTGCAGTATGTGGTTCAGACATTCGGAGAAAAGAGCATGGGATATCACAACGTAATAAAATAAGAGAATACAGCAGATGTTCTGCGTTCTCCATCAATCTCACTCATTCACCCGTTCACTCACTCACATGGCCATCTCCATGGAAACTGATGAAAGAAAGAATAGTGGGACCAATAACGAGGAGAGTGAGCCTATATGCAACGACACAAACCGTCGACTGACTCAAACTAACAATACGTTCGAGCATATGACACATACACACACGACGAGACGGCAGATATACGATGGAGAACTCGGTGACAGAATAGGCACGAGAGAGAGGAAGGGAGGGAGAGGGAGGGGGATGGAGTGGGGCGGGGGGTGGTGTACAGCGCAGAGTACAGCACGGACTACACCACCTACACGCATCACCATGGCAACTACCATACCAGAACAAGTGATGATACAGTACCACACTCCCCTTTCCCTAGTCTGAAAGCTGTGGCATTAATGCATTAACACACACACACACACACACACACACAGTACTGTGTGGTTAAATGAAAGGCAATTCTAAATTCTAACAAGCAATTAAATAACTAATTTAACGTGTAGTTAATGTATGCTTGTGCCTCTGAAGTCGCACATCACAAGTTTGTATTCTCAAAAAACAAAAGAACCTAAGGTTTATGTAAAAAAAAAAAGTAAGAAAGAGACATAAATGCAAACGATAAGCTTGAGTTTAAACAGATTTTGACTAATGACCAAGTGTCGGAATTCTGCTGGGTTCCTGCATACCTTTCTTAACTCTTTGACATTATGATGCGCAAGCACATAGCAATCAGCAACTTCAGCAGCATTTTGTCTTCACAAACACCACGGCAGGGTAATAAATCCCCTGGCCTTCATCACGGTCTGTGGATGTACACCTATACATTGTGGCTGGGTTGTGTATTTTATTTCCTTTATGATGAATGAGGAACGCACTGCAAAAGACAGGCCAAGCTGTGCGGAACTAGCGCAGAGAAACGCTAATCAGGGAATGCCCTAAATAATCCTTTATGTGTTTAAACGTGTTTGTTCTATTATAGCATAGTAGTTTGTACAGAACTGTATACCGTCATGCAAATGACATCAATGAAGGAGTTTGATCTCATTTCTGTCTTGACCTGTTTTGTGGTTGTTAAAAGTGGGCTGTGATTAAAACAGATTCCGCTAATTGAAGTGTTATTTATTAAGATTGGGTTCTTCTTACAAAGTAATATTGGATGAGCAACAAAAAAAGAGGGATACAAACACAGCTCCGTTGACCTTGATATTGTTTTATTCATAACTGATTTGAAAGTCAACGGAACCGTTTGTGTCGTTCACCGCTTCCATTTTCCACAGTACGATGTACAATTGAAAGTACTAATGAGTGAATGTAAACATAGACACCTGGTCTTGTCCTCGTCTGATCTACTCCTGCAGTCAAGTCCTTCCATTTAAAGGCACAGGTATATAATACAGAAAAAAGAAAAAAAAAGTAGAAAACCGAAATTCCAAAATAAAAAGCAGCTATGTTGCCACGGCGCTCTGCTTAACCAGCATCTTCTGCCGGACGCCCTTTGCGACGGACGGCGACGAAGCCTCGAGTGCCGGCGCCGCGCTGACAGCGCCGGCGTTGGGGAAGCCGTGCGCGGCTACGTACTTGCGGTACGCCTCGCGGATTATGCGGAAGGCGCGGGCGTTGGCGTACGGGATGTCTGTGACAGGGTCGCGGTACAGCGCCGCCTTGTGCGTGACGGGGCACACCTCCTGTACGGGCGGCTGGACGGGCAGCCGCGCCTGCGGGGGGAACGCCGCCTCCAGGGCCTCGTCGTCGCTGAAGGTGATGTACGTCCGGGAGCAGAGGCCCCCGGGGGGCTGGGCAGACGTGGTCGGGGGGACGTCCTGGTCCAACCTGTGGGGGAGGGGGTGTTGTTGAAGTAAGGAGTAGGGATGTTCGCCACTAGTCGTTGCTGCGCTTGGAAGTCGGCACCACAAATAGTGGATTTCTTTTTCCTCTCTGAGAATAGCATAAATCGTGGAAGCACACCATGCACTATTGATAGATACATTCATAACATCAGACCATGCTTTAAACAGGCCTAATTAACGAACATTAAACAATCCCAAAACATCCAATCATTAATTTCATAATTACAACATCCCTAGGAGGTTCGTCCCATGTGACTTAGTGCAAATGTAATGCCTTGGAAAAAAAATGACGTGATACTGTGATTAAAAGTGCAGTATTGAATATATTATATTCTAAATATAAAAACTGCTTTTCCACAGCTTGACAATGATGTTCTCTTGGTAAGACATGCCATAGGAGGGATTTTAACATCCACTTTCGAGTGGTTGCATTTATAACATTTGAACTCACCATTCACTGGTGAGTTCAAATTATTTATAAATGCAATTTTCATTATAGTCACAGTTCACAATGAATGTTACAAATCAACATAGTAGCATTGTTTTCCAACAAGATAGACATATCAATTATATTGGATAATTCCTAACTTCCCATTAAAATAGTATTTACATACTATACTATAGTATTTCCCTTTGTTAAAGTTGGTAACTAACATAAAGAAGCATTAAGACTTCAGAAGCCTCGTACTGAAGGTGGACAGGTTTCATCCTTGTTTACGTGACGCAGTGCTGGTGTTCTGTAGCGTAGGTCAAGTTATACTGCATGGGTTAAGGGCTCCAGTGCGGGCCTCTTAAGACGCAAGCAAAATCCTCTGCAATGCTGCAAGGGTACAAGGGTGCCAGCCCACGACACCGCGTAGCGGTGGAAGTGAACAGACTTCTCGTAGAACCGCTACGCAGCTACGCAACCAGTATGTACTACATGAGAGAGAGAGAGAGAGACAGGCTGGACCCTTATCTTACCCTTCCACGTCCACGTTCTCCTCCTTCAGGGCGGAGTTAGACATCAGGGGCATGAGGACCGAGTGGTAGCGGACAGTGGGGCCGTCGAAGCGGCGCTTCTTGTGCACATGCTTCTTCTTGTCAGCCTCCAGGCGTTCATAGTTCTCTTCAGGGGAACACAAATAGAATTCAGTGTCAAATATAGATTTCAATTTAAGAAATAAAGAATAGAATTAGAAGCCGATTAAAGTTGAAAAAAAAAATTGTTATGAGCCGGAAAAAACATCTGTTCAAGAGTTTTACCACAGGATTGCATATTATACAGTTATCAAAAAAGATAACAAAAACTGTCACGCTTTTACTTTGAAAGCGTCGATTTTCACTCCATACAGACATTGAATTAAAATGTAAAATCTAGTTATATTTACAGAATTCCTTCATCCCATTCCATTCCTGGAAAAAGTAAACATTAGCATGAAACCGAACAGCGAGTACTTCCTCACCTAGCGAGCGGATGTTGGCCTCCGCCGTGATCTTGGCCTCGGCCAGCAGCTCGTCCTGGGTCAGAGGCCGGTCTCGGTGGGCACCTCTCCTCCGCCGTGGGGCGTCCTGCCGCTCCTGGAGACGCAGGTTGGTCTTGCGCGTGTGCTCGCTGGTGGACTGACGCACCGACTTACGAGCTGAGGGAGGAAGGATAGCTCAGTCTGGGTGTTTCATGGCACCAGACCCCTACACTGGTCCCCAGGCACTGTATATAAAAAGCTGCTCCTAATACTAGGATGGAATAAATGCAGAGAAACTAATTTCAATGTGTTTACATCAAAAAAGAGGATTCAATCCTCCAGATTTAGATTTAAAGGGAGTGATGAGTTATTAACGATAAAGAGTGCTTGTGTTTCTGAGGAGGAACTGTGTATATTACTACTTTCTGTTACTAGTTAAGCATTGCATATTTTCAGATGATAGTAAATCCAGGAGCATTCTAGTACTACCGGTGTTGGGCACCAATAGTGACTTAGTAATTCACTCTCCTTCTTGCAACAAGCATATATATATATATATATATATATATATCATAGTACTGTATGTGTGCGAATAGAACGATAATTCAACATATTGCTCCAATGTCATATTACATAGTGCGGCTGACTGTCTTACGCTCTGCAAAATCATGGAATTCCACTGGTATCTTCCTCTTTAGTTCTACTTTGGCTTTCTCCGTCTTCTTCTGTTCCTCTGCTGGTTTCTTAGGCTTGGGCTTGGCGATCTTAATGGGTTCCTGGCATCGGTGAGAGAAGGGGAATTAATACATCAACTCTTTCTCTTTGAGCCACGGAGCAAGTCACCACGTGGAAAAAAAGACCATATCACTATCCACAACAGCTGATCGAAACAAAGTTGCACATAAATCATCAACATAGTCTTAATGTTAAATAATCCAGACAGAATGTTAGGCTGACGAACAAACAAACGTACAGTCACGGCCTTACCTTATAAGCTTTAGTGACAACACGACTCTTCTTGCGTGGAGCAACGTCTTCCTGGTCGCTGTCTGGCTCGTCTCCCTCGTCGATGTCGAAGTCGCTGTCCACCTCGTCTTCTGTGTCCGAGTGCTCTCCGTGGTATTCGTCATCCCCCGATTCCTGGTGGGACCGCAAGTCAACATGACGTTTATATTAATTCAATAGCTTTCCTAGACCATCATCACCGCCTTTCTACGTGTTGATACTTGTATACTTACCTGTATATATATACACACACACCTATAACTGCACATATCTCATACCTACTAAATCGACTGTATACACACCAGTTTTTTAATACCTAGTAGGCTTTTTCTATACATGTTTTTACATCATATTTAGCCACTGTACATTGTATATTACCATGCACTTTACTGTTTCATTTGCACTCTGGAAACTTCTTTTCACTGTACTGTACTTGTGCTGTGCAATGACAATACATATAATCTAATATATATCTCATATAAATCGAATCGAATCGAATGATGAATTGGAAGTACACGGCGAGCTCATTCCTACACGATATACCCCGAGAGGGGCCGCCACATTTAAGTAGTAGACCGTTTGCGATGAAACACAATCGTCGAAAGCCTCCTATATGTTTATACAAATCCAACACCTACCTTGTGTGATCGTCAATAAGTAACAGCTAAATGATATGACATATCGGTTTTAAGCGACATGACGAGATACAGTTAGGCATTGAGGGACGAGCAGCAGATTACATTTCAACCGAATAATACACATCCATATTGCAGTGTTCACGCATTATGCTCCTCCAGACAGTGAACATGCTATATTCTGTACTCTTGACTGACATCGTTGAAGCCTCCGTAGGTGGTCTTGTAGAAGTCGTCCTCCTCCTCTTCATCCAGGAGCCCTGACAGGCGGTTCCCCGCCGTGGCGCGGGGCTCGCGGGCCCCCGCGAGACTCATTGCTATGTATGTATGGTCGCTAACAAACTAGCAAACAAACAAAGAGGAGAAGAAGAACGGCTACTAGACACACTTGGGTTGAAGACCCACACAGATCGCGTCGTTTTTCGTCTTTGCTTTGTGAATTAATATCGCTCGCTTTTTAACGACGCACTTTTCAAATTTCTAACAACAATAACACCGCGTATTTAAGTTGTGAGGCGGCGTTTGCTAACGCCGCTCATAGCTCACAATATTCCTGTTGTAGCGGTTGAGGTACTTCCGGGTAAGGTCACGTGACGTTGACACACACACCCCCCCCCCCACCTCTCCTTCGTTTTAATTCATGGCCGATAAATACTGTTTATCAGTGTGATGTTTACACTCAGTTCTTCATCTACATTGACATTCTTTTTGAGTTTGATTTCCTTTTTGTGCGATCCTATCTTATCTTTGCATTGATTAAAAATTATTGTCATCACAAGTCATATAGCTTAAAATACATTTCATGTATTGACAAAAAAGGAGTGATTTGTTCGGGAAGATTTGTAGTGAACTAATACCGTATGCAAAACAACATTGATAATTGTATTCAAGCCAACTATTCTATATTTTTTTTACAAATGTATAATCAATAGAAAATCCAGTCCTTGGTTTTGCCATTGCTCCAATGAATGCTTCCGCTGGGGGGACACATTGGAAAAGAGTCTAGAGAATGACTAAATGTAAAGAAAAATGTTTTTTTAAACAATCATCACAAACATTGAGTCATTTTGTGATCTTGTATTTTGTGATCACTGTCGATGAATGAATTATTGCAACATCCAAGGCATCACGCGAGATAATTGTTTTAGAGGTTACATTCAATTATTACACCAGAATCAAGATTCCTCAGACATGTTACATTTATTCATACAAATGTACTTTTCTGACACACGTCGTCTTCATTCCTCTGGATGTACTATTGGGAATTGGGGTAGCATGCTCTGATTTAGATTACAGGTTTTACAGGGTTTTTTTGTAGCTGTACATGACATTCGTAAAGTGCATTCCAACTTTGTGGATTCTTTTTTTTAATAGTTCAATTGTATCAAAATTAAACTAATGTTACAATATACTGTATATTATATATACATTGCTAACGGAGGGGGCATGCTATTCCCCTATTCAACTGCTATACACGGTACAAAAGGTCTGAACATGTCATTTTACATCTGTAACAACTGTAGTAAACATTACTTCCTTTCACCAACAGAATGTACAACTTGTGCAAATAGGCCGGCTTGACTTTCAACCAATAATATGATATCCTGTCCCATCATTGTCATTGTTACATTCAATTATTTTATATTTCATATATAATGACACAATCGTTATTACAATTGATGTGTCAGCAGATGTGTTTGGTATGTGGTCTAATGAATCCGCTATATTAATTTCATTGTGAATCTGCTGGATTCCATATGGCCCTTGCCTCCATTAGTTGTTGAAGCAGAACTTCTTGGCATATACTCAATTGTTGCCGTGTGCTTTATTTGCCCCTTTCCTTTACTCCAGAGGAACATGAAAATATAACATATGGTCACCGAACTAAAGAAAGAAATAACCCCAATGGTAACCGCCACCGCTAGCGTTTTAAACTCAAATGGAAGCGATTGGGTTCTGTTCAAAAGCAAGGCGTTTCTGGAGGAATGGGAAAAGCCTCGCACCACGAGGCTTACGCGAATGCTGTCGTTTCCCCCGGCGTTAGAGGCCAGGCAGACGTAAACACCACTGTCCCTCGCCTGTGCGTAGCGAACCTCCAGCGAGCCGTTGGCAAGAACTCGACGTCTCCCAATGGCCGTTAGCAGTACACGCTGTGGGGTGAGCCAGCTAATCGAGGGCATCGGATCACCTTCTGCACTGCAGTGCAGTAAAACGGTGTACCCCTCGGCTATTTGCACATGTTGAGCTCTGCGGTTCAATATTCGAGACCGGCGACAGGTAAAAGGACCCGGGAGGTCGACCGGGGCGAAATCCAGAAAACTCCAGCCATTGAATTGGGCTGAGGTGGCGCACACCGGCGGTTTCCTGTCAAAGTCGAGAGGGACGCCCCTTCGCAAAACCCATAGCAGCCGACAGTCGCATGCCAGTGGGTTATCGTCGAGTCTCAACACGCCGAGGCTACCGACCAAACTAAAGGCCCCTTCTTCGAGCGTATTGAGAAGGTTCCCCGAAACGTTGAGCACTTTGAACTGTGCCAAACCATGGAAAGCTCTGGGGTCGATGCGGAGCAGTTGGCCACCAACCAGATGGAATTCTTGGATGCGCAGAAGATCTCGAAGCGAGTTCCCACGGACGTACCTGATGGGATTATAGGACAAGTCAAGGTGCACAAGGTATACGAGATGGCGCAATGAGGCATAGGGGACATTACTGAGATTGCAGTTGCTTACGGTGAGGAAGGTTAGATTCAGGCCGGAGAGGCTGTTTCCCTCCAAGGTCTCCAGAACGGACCAATGGGTGATGACAAGGGTCTTAAGGTTCCCTAACCACTGGAAGGAATAGTTTGTCAGCCTTGTGAGGCCAAGACGATGAAAGCTGAGCGTCGCCAGCCCACTGAGCGGTCTAAGTCCCTCGGTGGGAATCGCAGTCAGATTGCATCTGTCTACATTCAACTCTTGCAGATTGGTCAAGCCCGCGAAGGCGTGAGGTGACACGAACACCAGATCACTTCGGCCTGTGTCGATGCGCCGCAGAGCCGCCAGGTCTTGGAACGTGGAGTCCAGCAAGACCAGTATCTGGTTGTCACGTATGTCCAGCAGCTGGAGTTGCAGCAGGCCTTTGAATGCCCCCGCTGGAATAACCCTGAGACGGTTGCGGGCGAGACGAAGGGCGCGCAGGCTGCGCAGTCCCAGGAAGGCTTCCACTTCCATCATCACTAGAAGGTTGTCGCTCACGTCCAACTCCAGCAGTCGCGTCAAACCCTTGAACTGCTGGCTCACGAGAGTCTTGAGGTGGTTGTGAGTGAGGTTCAGAAGGCGACAGTCTGGCTCGAATCCGTCGGGTACTGCTTCAAATTGGCGATCTGAACAGTTGGTCTCCAGGGTTCTGCTGTTGCATTGGCAGGGTTGTGGACAAGGCCAGGGTGTGTCTTTGGTGTACACCACCCCGGACACCCACAGATATAAAACGACCAAGCCTAGCCACCACTGCACTCCAGACTCCTCAAACATCTGGCGGCTTGCCTTCATAGCAAGACAAAGAAGAAAGACACAATCAGCAATCGAAAATTTCCAATGTGTTACAAATGGTGGTTAAAAGACTGCACTAACTCTACGCAACACAACAACTCAACATCACAGGAAGAAGTGCTGTTCAAATTTGGCCTAGTCTCTGAAAACATCGTACTCCAGTGAAAAATGTTCTGCTAAACTACCCAATCAGGTTATGCAGACATTATGTTAATATTGTATGCATGTATTTCATTGATTATAAATGTAGTATTTGCCTGTGGAACCCAAGGTCATAATGTGTAGTATGCTTACCACAAACGCCAGTGGCTTCTCATAACCAAACACCTGTGGAAGAAGTCAGGTCTTCCTGATAGAAGAAAAAACAAAGTAGACAATTCAACATTAGAAAATGTCTAGTTACACATTCATTAGTTACAGAAATGAAAAGCAATTGATATGCAGTTGTGTTCTCTCTGTCTCCACCCCACTACAATAACATACATTCCAACTGACTGACCTGTTACATTTAATAAAAATGTGAATCACTGTGTAATGAAAGGTATTCCCTGGCTGTGGGGGGATGCCGAACACTGTATAAGGGCTCCATGCTTTGACCTAATATTAGCATGATTATGAAATGTCTACCTCATTGATTCACATAGCAGCAGCTAATCTCTAAAACTCTGTCAGAACTGAGAGGACACGGGCCACCTGCCGAGCTTAGGGTTGACTGCTTAATTAAATTAAATGTAAGTCTCTCAGTCATTCACAAGATAGAGAGCCACAGCTAATTTAGTCTCGCAGCGTATTGGAACTAAGGACAGCTGCACTTGATCAAGGACACCTTATTAAGAGAATAAACAACCAGGTGTTATTTTTCCAACTGAGGATAAATGGCACATTTATCCTCTATGACATACTCTGAGTAAATCAGTTGTTCCGAATGTCACCTCCGAGACCTGAAACTGGTCTTTTTAAAGCGAGGTAATGATTGTTTGATCCAACCTTTGCCTTCTGTCATTTATAGAGTTAACACTAGACTCAGTACATGAGAGTTACGCCACAAACAAAGATACTTTGGTGATGCTATAAGTTTCTCAACTTAATTCAAGTTGGAAAGAATCCACCAAAATTAACTTTTCTTATAGTACGTTTGGTAAATTGTGCTTCTGGAAGACAATCTGACTGACTCATGTCATGGTGCATAATACCAAACTGCCGACGACTGACAAACAAAATCACCATCAAAATGACAATACATTTCTTAAGTTATTGTTCACTCAATATCGCACTACCGAGGCATTATAACACAGAATAGAATAGTCTGTTCATAGAAGTGGGAACCAGGTTCCCTTTAGGTCCTTGTGGAAAAGAGCACAGTCACATATATGGCCCTAAATCAAAAAGGTTAAATATAGTACGGTGAAGGTGTAAAACTGTCAGTTAAAACAAACAGAGGAAAGGCTTAGAACTCACCCTTTCATCCATTGTGAAGAACTCCGGTTCTAACAAGAACGTCTTCACCCTCAGCATTTAAAACAGGGTTTATTTACCGCTATCACTAATCTATTTAGAGGTGTGTTGCTCTACTTCCATCCAAAATGGTCTAGCAACAGAAGAAACCCTCTGAATGCTGCTGACTTTCAACATGAAGAACATGAAGATGCCACAACAGCCTCTTAGACGCTCTTCTTCTCTTCTCTCTTAAAATAAAACCCTATGCCATAATAATACATACAAGGACAAACACACACTAAGGGGCCAATGGAAAGTACGCCTCATCTTCAACCACTAAGAAATTGCTGTCATGTGTTAAGTGGTGTGTTGTTATTATAACTCAATTCTCTCTCTCTCCCCCCCCCTCTCTCCCCCCCCCCTCTCTCTCTCTCTCCTCGCTCCTCTCTCTCTCTCTCTCTCTCTCTCTCTCTCTCTCTCTCTCTCTCTCTCTCTCTCTCTCTCTCTCTCTCTCTCTCTCTCTCTCTCTCTCTCTCTCTCTCTCTCTCTCTCCTCTCTTGCTGTCTCTGCCTCTCTATTTTCAGCTCCATATTCTCCTGGACAACCACCACCTGGTCCTGAAACAAACACTGGCAGTACGATGGTGCTCGAGGGGGTGGTGGGTGGGGGTGGATTATGTACTCATGGATGGACTCGGTCCAAAGCGCATGCATGGGATGGCGGGAGGCAGGCACTGGGGGTCGGCCAAGGGAGGAGATTTAGGTAACAGCAGATGGAGAGGGGGAGGGGGGGGGGAGTTTTATGACCACTGCATATGGAAGGAGAGGGATACCTTCTGTAGCTCTTCGGTCATCACAGTGGCATTGGATTTAGGAGTAAGGGGGTTGGGGGGGTGGGGGGGGGGACACAGTCAGAGAACACAGGGATGCTTCAGACACAAGGACTTCGTCTTCATACAGAGAAGTGGTGAGGAGAGGGAGTTTTGTTTCATGACGGATGATATTGATGATGATAATGATGATGATGATGATATTGATGATGATGATAATGATGATGATGATGATGATGATAATGATGATGATGATGATGATGATGATGATGATGATGATGATGATGACTGATTCTCAAATTGTAACCGATTTGAAGCATGGATAGGATTTCATTCAATACGCAGTGATGTCAACCACCCACGCATCTATTAAAACTGCAATATCTGTCAAATATACATACACATTACCTTTGCGAGATATTGGAAGAATGAAAATGTATATTGACAATTCCTAACAATTAACTATTTTGATGCAGCAACAACAGCAGCAACAACAAAACAAAGTAAAGTTGTTGTAGGCCTTCATCACACGTACACAAAGGACTTCACAAATTCGACAATACACAACTTGATAGGTGGCGGGAGGGGGAGAACCAGAACACCCAAACCCTTTCTCCAAAAGCAGCATCATCAAGAGAGGGAACACAGCCAAGGAATCCCACTTAGGAATCCCCCCCCCCCGCCTAGGAGTGCAATAGCCAGGACTGCCGATTCAACTTGGAAATGGGTGGATCATCATCATATAGCATCCTTTTATCCCACTGAAAGCTCCATGCATGGATATGAAAAGCCAGCAAGGCAATTCATAGAAACTCTCCCCCAAAACTCTGGAGGATGAAGAAGAATAAGCCTCAAGGCCGTCTCTAGGCAGGGTATGGGTGGGCAACAGTCACGACTGAGGAGCGTCGTGACTGATGAGGTATTTGAGTGTTTGGAGTTCTTCACAAGTAAGTCCGGGAGATTGGGGGTTCTTTGCTTTGAATGAATCCCTGGGAAGTGTCTTCCCCCTCGCTGTACAGTATCTTAAACTGAGGGGGGGGAAAACAAATCGGTGGATATATTGTCAATAGGGCCACTTGGGGGCCAACAACTCTACATTTCTTTGAAACATATACATAATGTGCCAGAGAGACAGTGAGATGCACAAGAATGCATCTCAGGTCAAGTACTTCCTCCGGTGTCACTGACAGCACACGCTGACTCAGGAGCCCGCCATCTGCTTATTTTGGAAGCGGCGCTGATCAGCACTATACTTGTTTCTCTTTTTTTCTTTTCTTCCTCTCTCCTTCATCCCGGGAGCCAGGAAGAGGAAAGGATGGGTGACGCATGCCGGCGACAGCCTGAGCCAAGTGAGAGCGAGAGAGACAGAAGGTGTGTTTCCTTCCACCTGTTTTGAATGCACATTTTCAATGTAAGCATAAAAAATGGAATGTGGATACGCAGAAGATCTCAACAAAGTCTTGAATGTTGAATCTTGAATCTTGAAAAGGTTGAAATGGTAAAAGGTAAATGTGACAAAGTGAACGATCCTGCAAATAAATAATGACCTAAACAAATCAGGTGACTTACTCAAGCTTCTGCTCATATGCACACAGGGCTGTGACCAGGGTCACGGTGTGCACCATTTTGCTACGGTTTCCGGGTTCAACGACACGTTTCCCTCAAAACGCTGGCTGTGTCCCAATCGGAAAGGCAGCTGCCTACAGCCTTACTGTCCATTTTGCCCACTAACGACATCACGTATGAAACCTTAACAGCCAGAGCCCCAGGACATCACACAAGGTTGAAGGGAAACTCTCCTCAAGGATCATTGGATAACCAACCAACCCATAGATGATATAGGGGTACCCTGGGGGGGGGCACGTGGATTCAAGGCTCGCAACCAGATAGCGGCGGGATTTGAATCAACAATATTCTAGTGGGCAGCAATTAACAAAAATGTGGATTGGATCCGTTACATATATTAGAATCAGCAGAGATATGTTAATTTGACCAGGGCTGCGGTAGCAGGATTGCATGAACAATTAGATGCGACCAGTCAAATGGCATGGCAGAAAGGGATGGCACTGGACATGTTACTGGCAGGAAAAGGAAGGGTGTGTCAAATGTTTTGGTTCTCCTGTTCTACGTTTATCCCTAACAACACAGCACCGGATGGATGGGTCACAAAAGCACTGGCTGGGTTAACCGAATCAAGCAATGAACTGCCAGAGATCTCAGGTTATGATGACAGTAATATGTGGGGATGGATGGACCAAATGTTTGGAAAATGGAAATCTATAATTTTGTCTATTATAACCAGCTTAACATGCATCATTCATTGCTTTAACATTGTGCGGTGTTGTTGTATTCCATGTATTCAAGGGTTGGTGCAAAGGTTAATAGACACGGCCCTGACCAAAACAGGTCAGCAAGCGTTTCAGTGGGAGTTAGGTGATGGGGGAGAATTACAACCATTGATGAATGATGATACCGATGTCTGAATGGTTGAAGGGTGAAAGTGAGCCAGAAGGAAGAGTGAATAAAGGCAAATGCGGTGTGTACCCCACCCTTTAGATAATTAGAGTGTGGGCACATATGTATTTGCTCAGTAGTTAAGAAAGTGTTCACAAAACGCAGTTGGAGGCCGTGGATGAGTAAATTGGAGAATAGATAACCAAATGACTCTCAGGGCCGGAGGAGTGTATTGGGGAATAGATCACACAATGACCCTCAGGCCGCATGGTGACGGAGGAAGGAAGAAGCCGTCGTGGAAGACCAGGCGCAGAACTGGATCATTGGTGGGGGAGGTCTGGACAGGATGACGAGAATGACGATAAGGACCACGCGACGACCAGGCAGAGTTTCAACGGGTTAAATAGGTGTTGGGAGAAGCGGGAGACTTCCGGGTGAACTACTGTCAGGCAGCTAACTGGTTCTCCGGTCTGTCGGGTGGAGATCTCGGGCTCCCTGTTCCATGGAATATTGTATTGAAGTGTATTGTATCAAAACAGTCTTAATTAAATATTTTATTATTCTAAATTATCTTTTGATTAGTTTGTTACGCATGGGTCTTCTCCGTTTCCCCAGTTGGAGCACATTTAATGTGTTTCCGAGGATCGGACAATAGAGCAAAGATCTGAACACGACACATCTGAGTTCATCGAGGAGGAGGAATAACTGTTCTGATCCACCGATCTCGTTTGTCATCCCTTTAGGTGAACGTATCAACTAATTACTTAGGAAAGAACTGGGAGTCGGGAGTCGACAATGGGTATGCAAAGTGGGTGTGCGCAATGGGTGTGCGCAGTTAGTGTGTGCAGTGGGTGTGCGCATCGTTGTTAATTTACACATACTACCCACAATATAATGGCACAAACCTAGTTGAAAACTGGCAAAGTATTCCTTTAAGATTTGCGATATATTTGAATGAAAATGCACCTACAGTGACAGTGAGAGATTATGTGTATGGTTGTCTTTATCCCGCCCGCCCTGTTGGCTAGTATTAGGCTTATTCTAGTTTAGGTCAAACACCGATTCATAGCGGTCGATTTGAATGAATGATATGTAACACTTACAAATGTTGTACAGTGGTGGTACGATAACCAATCACCACTTTACCATCGGCACAATAAAAAGTGGTCCGGTCCGCTCATCCACCCGGTACACACCACCAGGGTCTATCATCATGGGCCTTATTCAAGTAGAGGCCCTCTTTATTTAGTTCCCCCACCATACAGCTAGTGTTTAGAACCAAGATGGAGCCAAGTTGGCCGCTGGGTCCATTATGACTTTATGACTGAACTTTGTGAATTTTGGAAGAGCAAAGAAACTGAAGAGCGTAACTGAAAATCCACATGAAAACCACAGAGAGAAGGTTACCCACAGCTGGGAACCCCACACACGTCTGGAATGGTTGAGGCACCAGAGCGGCGCCCACAGTGAAGTGGTCCTGACATCAGGTCTCCCAGACATCAGGATTGCTCTGAAAGGAGCTCACGGCTCCCAGCTCCAGGACAACTCTTGCCTGTCAATCACAGGTGCGTGAAATGCAACACTTGGTCTCCACAATGGTGGACATCCAGTTAATTACCCATACAGTTTATCTAAGCTTGCGACTGTGTTGGGGCTGGAAAGAATCTGTCAAGCCAAGTCTGTAGGGACTTGGGTTGGGAACCGGAAGGTCGCCGGTTCAAGTCCCCTGCACTCGGGCCCCTCGGGCACTGCCGAGGGGCCCTTGAGCAAGGCACCAGACCCCCTACACTGCTCCCTGGGCCGCTGTATATACAATAGCTGCCCACTGCTTTCAAAACTAGGATGAGTTAAATGCAGAGAAACACATTTCACTGTATGTGTACATGTATGTGACCAATAAAGAAGATTCAATCCTCCAGATTTAGATGTGTGTCAGAAAGAGAAAAATATGGCTGTAATTGCTTCATTCAGTCACGTTTTCAATTAGGTTCACATGACAAACTAGGGTCAGTCCAAACTAGAGTCAGTATAAGTCACAGTGGTGAAAAGTTCAAACTTCTAACTTCCTCTTTCTTACTTCCTCTTTCTTATGAATTCAAATTTAAAAAATTCACACACAAACACACCCACACGTGTCCAAACCATAGTGGTAAACAAGTGCGAAAACCAAACCAAAACCGTGATCGGAGAAGCAGGTACACACGTACATCTTTCCCAGGACAAAGGACCTCGGCTCTGTTGGACTCAAGAAAGGTAAATTTAGATCACTTTTGTTCATCTCCAGATCTACTGCGGAGGGGGATTCTGGGTGAGTAACGCAAAGTGTTTCAACAGCCAAAGTTAACCAAGTCAGTGGGGAAATACTGTGTAGATACAGATCGGGAAGAAGAAGAGGATAGCTTAGTATGTTGGGACTTGGCTTGGGAACCGGAAAGTTGCCGGTTCAACACCTGGGAACAGCTGCCCACTGGTCCTACCTATAATACTAGGATGGGTTAAATGCAGAGAAACACATTTCACTGTGTGTGTTTACATGTATGTGACCAATAGAAAGGTTTTCAATCCCCCAGATTTAGATTTAGAAGAGAGAACTCACATAAAAGTAGCCACATTGTCCAATGGAATATAATGTATGAACATCATGACAAAATAATTAATAGAAGAACGCAATTGTTTAAAATAATCCAAAAGAATGTCACCGTTCTTGCGTCCATCCATCCATCCATCCATCGATCCATCTTCTCCCGCTTATCCGTAATCGGGTCGCGGAGGTAGCAGCTTCAGCAGGGGACTCCAAACTTTCCTCTCCCTGGCAACATCGACTAGCTCTGACTGGGGGATCCCGAGGCGTTCCCAGGCCAGTGTGGATATGTAATCACCCCACCTGTACCTCGGTCTGCCCCGTGGTCTCTTCCCAGTTGGATGTGCCTGGAAAACCTCCCTCGGGAGGCGACCAGGAAGCATCCTTCTCCTTTCTACGCAAAGGAGCAGCGGCTCTACTCTGAGTCTTTCACGAGTGACTGAGCTTCTCACCCTATCCCTCAGGGAGATACCAGCCACCTCCTGAGGAAACTCATTTTGGCTGCTTGTATTCGCGATCTCGTCCTTTCGGTCATTACCCATTGTTCATGACCATAGGTGAGGATAGGAAGGAAGACTGATTGGTAGATCGAGAGCTTTGCCTTCTGGCTCAGCTCTCTTTTGGTTACAACGGTGCGGTAAAGAGCACCCAATACCGCTCCCGCTGCACCTATTCTCAGGTCAATCTCACGCTCCAAGACCCCGAGATACTTGAACTCCTTTACTTGGGATAAGGACTCCCTCCCTACTTGGGAGACTGGATGGGCATACTCCCAAGCCCCCTCCAGGATCCTTGCAAGAGTGAAAAGCTAAACACGCACACCAAAACCCTCCTTTCCAGCACCTTGGAGTAGACTTTTCCAGGGAGGCTGAGTAATGTGATACCCCTGTAATTGGTACACACCCTCTGGTGTGAGGGTACCACCACCTCCGTTTGCCACTCATCAGGCACTGTCCCAGACTTCCACGCAATGTTGACGTGTCATCCATGACAGCCCCTCAAAACCCAGAGCCTTTAGCATTTCTGGACGGATCTCATCAACCCCTGGGGCCCTGGGGCACTCCCCATGAGTGCATGGGGAGTGAGCATTCCATTGTTCTTGTTGCACATGGCTAATAAAAACATCCTGTGTCTTATGAGTGATCGGGTGTATGTGAGGATTCATAAATACGTCTCTTCTTCTAGCATGAGCTCACTGAGTTCACTGGCGCTTCTCATCACCTCAGTGGTGGTCGCTGCTCTCTCTTCCCCTGACCTCAATGACCAATGGGAAGCCTGGAGGGTAAACTTCCAGAAGATTTACACCAATGAGGTACGACACACACACACACACACACACACACACACACACACACACACACACACACACACACACACACACACACACACACATACACACATACACATACACATACACACACTGCATTGTTCTACACTGTACGGCACCATATTCATGATGCTGCTGCACTACTGTTAAAATGCTTTTTGCACCATTCACCATATGTTTATACTGTATCATCAGACCCTATTTTTATTGTGTAAAGTGTTATAGTTTAGTGCTGTTTATAGCATATAGTATAGTATATAGTCAAGTGGATAGTGTTGTTTATAATATAATATATAGTATAGTATAAAGTAGGTAGTATATCATGTTGTGTATGGTATATAATATAATATATAGTAGGAACTGCACAGTGTTGTTTATAGTATAGTATAGCATACCCTAACCCTAGTTAAGTTTAGCATAGTTTAGTATTGTTGTTGAAATTCATAATGCGGGACTGAATGGGGTGTGAGCATTCCATTGTACTGGTTGCACGTGGTTGCAAACAAAATCATCTTGTATCCTGAACCCACGTATGGTCTCCGTCCAGGTGGAGGCCGTCTACAGAAGAGCTGTGTGGGAGAGGAACCGGATGCTGGTGAGGAGACACAACCTGGAGGCTGAGGCCGGGAACCACACCTTCACCCTGGGCATGAACCACCTGGCAGACATGGTAGGTCATCCAACACCTCCATGTGTTGGACATCTCTACTCCAGCAAGAGAAGCTAGAGGCCCTCCGTTCTGCTGAAAGAGTCAATTGTTTTTATTAAGACGACTGAGTCGTTGTTGTCGTCGGTGTGAGTGTGTGTAATGTAATGAAGCAATTGTATTCTAGAACTAGGGCATGTTTGGGCAACATGCCGGAACCTGCAGTCCTTACTGTCTGAACCCAATCCTGCTTTTCTGCTATACAAACAATGTTATTATTGAGCCAAACCGCTTAAAATGCAACCAGTTCATTGCATTTTAATTAAGTTCCTCATTCCAAGATGTTTTATTTTGTGCTGCACTGAAGACCGCAGAGGAAGTGAACCAAAAGCTGAACGGTCTCATTGAAGAACTTCCTGTTAGCTTCAACACCTGGGCCTCCGCACAAGGGGAAGAGAAGCAACCACTACCTACTCTACCTCCAGAGAGGGTTGACTGGAGGGAGAAGGACATGGTCACGCCCGTCCAAGACCAGGTTAGGAGTGAGGAGGACGGCAGTTGAGAGAGATTTTAGCATGCACGGTTAATAGACATCTGCGTCCGATATTTTTACATGCAATTAGACGCATTACACACCCTCACAGACAGACACCCTAGCTCTCAAACACACACACACACACACACCCTGATTCACACATGAATACCCACAATTGCATTACACACCCACACACTCTCACACCCACACACTCTCACAAGTACACATGTACTTATAATCCCCAGGGGCAGTGTGGCTCCTGCTGGGCCTTCAGTGCGGTGGGGTCCCTGGAGGGTCAGATGAAGAGGAAGACTGGGGTCCTGGTGGCACTCAGCCCCCAGAACCTGATGGACTGCAGCTTCAGCTTTGGGAACTATGGGTGTAAGGGGGGCTACGTCCACAAGGCCTTCGACTACGTCATCTACAATGGAGGCATCGACTCTGAGGGCTACTACCCCTACAAACAAAAGGTCCGCCTCTTGTGATTTTCTTAAAGATCATTACGCTACATGAAGCAGTTCCTCTGTGACATACCCACAATTCTACAGAGAGACAGACAAACATACATACTGTACAGAGAGACAGGCATGCAGACAGACAGACAGACGGACAGACAGACAGACAGACTCACATGCATACATACTGTTCAGACAGACAGACAGACCGACAGACATGCATACTTTACAGACAGACAGACATTCATACTATACAGACAGACAGACTTAGACGCATACTGTATAGACAGACAAACAAACATACTCTACAGACAGACAGGCATGCAGACAGACATACATACATACATACATACATGTACATACATACATACATACATACATGTACATACATACATACATACATACATACATACATACATACATACATACATACATACATACATACATACTTTAGCATGCCTATTAACGATTCCACCAAGTTGGGTGCATGTGTTTTGTCCTTCTTTCGTTTCTTTTGAAAGGAGGGAGAATGCCGGTATTCGTACAAGGGAAGAGCCGGCTATTGCTCTTCTTACAGGGTTGTCCCACATGGAGATGAAAAGGCCCTGCAGGTCGCCGTGGCAACGGTGGGGCCTGTGTCGGTCAGCATCAACGCCAGTTTGCCGTCGTTCCATCTTTACAGCGGAGGTGAGGTGGACAGGACAACCCGTCAGATGGCTGGGGAATACACAGTACAGCCACAGCCACAGATCACCCAAAGACAAAGACAAATATACAAATCAAAATAAGTGACAATGTAGGCATATTTGAACATGGAGAGACATGATACGCAATCATACAACACAGGCGTGTGGGACACGTTGGCTGAATGTGGTTGTGGACGTGGTAGCCCTTGGTTTATTAAAGTGACCTACTGAGTAAGATTCAACAGCTGTAACGAGAGGGAGCAGAAAAGAGCAGAAGAGAGCAACCAAACAACCAAAAACTAACATTTTCTGACATCATTCTTGTGCTTTAATTTAGCATCAGAAAAGGTCCCTTAATATAGAGAAGTATAATATCCAACTTTAGTTATTCAACGTTTTAAAACTAAGTGCTTGTGTAGTTTTATATGAGCGTTTATGTGTATCGAGAGTTCATGTGTGTTTTTTTTACCAGCACTTATAATTCAAACCAAATGCAACTTTATTTCCAGGTGTGTACAATCCACAAGACTGTGTTCCTGTGACAAACCATGCTGTGCTAGTGGTGGGCTACGGCACGGACAAAGGACAAGATTACTGGCTTGTGAAAAACAGGTGGGAAAAGCAGCCAAACCCAAACCCCCGGTCTGTGAGGATGTTGGTTGTGTGGCTGATGGTGTACTCAAAACGGTCAGGTGTATACAGTAGATATATACAGTACAGTACAAAGACAAACCACGGAGACCCAGCTGAACACGGCACATTCTTGGTCTGACTTTCCCACTATAGGGAGACTGTGGTATGAATAACAGAGGGCAAAAACGGCTTAGTTTGATAGAAAATCATACAATCAATATCCCATCCTATCCTATATGCTAAATGAATAGGCCTTATCATACAGCTGAATCACTGAAATAAACTAATCCACTCAAAATGGTACAATTGCATGACATCAGTACAAGATACAAGATACAAGATACAAGATGTTTGTATTGGCCATTTGTAACAAGTACATTGGAACGCTTACTCCCCATTCCCTCCCGCAGGAAACATCTCCAAAACAATACCATACAAATAAAAATAATATATACAATAAAAATAATATACACAATAAAAATAAAAATAAAAGAAACAACAAAAAAACAAATACTTATACTATAAACAAATTTATACTTTTTTCGTTTATGCTTACTACAAATACTTTCAAAGACCAAACATGTACCACCTATTCACCAAGTATAAAAGTGTGAACATTGCATATTTAGTCAACATGGCTCTTCCTTTCCAGCTGGAGAGCTGCTTGGGGAGAGGAAGGGTACATCCGGATGTCCAGGAACAACAACAATCTCTGTGGAATAGCTAACCGTCCCATCTACCCTACACTGGACAACTGATCCATGTCACCCTGTGTTCATGTTTTCATCTTTAAAAATAAAAACAACATACAGAAACATTCTTTTACTATTTGAACAAAAACATTTTTGAATCCTTAAAAACCAAGCGATTAAACAATGGTCACAAAGGAAGTATAAGTAGCATACATTTTGATGAAACATGAAACAACCTGAAAGTACAACATATGTATTGTAATAAAATGTTTTGTTATAACAACAACAAAAAGACTATTACTTTCTCTTTTACTCTTTTTACTTCCCATTTATTTTTTTGATTACTTAGTCTCCACTTAGCCTCCTTGTCTTAATATTTCTCATATATATATCTCATATATATTTGCATAGCTCCGTTGCTGTGCACTACACACACACACACACGGCGTCCTCTCTCAACGAGACACACCTTGATTTAAGAACCAAGATGGAGCCAAGGTGGCCGCTGGGTCCATTATGACTTTATGACTGAACTTTGTGAATTTTGGAAGAGCAAAGAAACTGAAGAGCGTAACTGAAAATCCACATGAAAACCACAGAGAGAAGGTTACCCACAGCTGGGAACCCCACACGCGTCTGGAATGGTTGAGGCACCAGAGCGGCGCCCACAGTGAAGTGGTGCTGACATCAGGTCTCCCAGACATCAGGATTGCTCTGAAAGGAGCTCACGGCTCCCAGCTCCAGGACAACTCTTGCCTGTCAATCACAGGTGCGTGAAATGCAACACTTGGTCTCCACAACGGTGGAGATCCAGTTAATTACCCATACAGTTTATCTAAGCTTGCGACTGTGTTGGGGCTGGAAAGAATCTGTCAAGCCAAGTCTGTAGGGACTTGGGTTGGGAACCGGAAGGTCGCCGGTTCAAGTCCCCTGCACTCAGGCCCCTCTCCCTGGCAACATCGACTAGCTCTGACTGGGGGATCCCGAAGCGTTCCCAGGCCAGTGTGGATATGTAATCACCCCACCTGTACCTTGGTCTGCCCCGTGGTCTCTTCCCAGTTGGATGTGCCTGGAAAACCTCCCTCGGGAGGCAACCAGGAAGCATCCTTACTCGATGCCCAAACCACCTCAACTGACTCCTTTCTAGGCAAAGGAGCAGCGGCTCTACTCTGAGTCTTTCACGAGTGACTGAGCTTCTCACCCTATCCCTCAGGGAGATACCAGCCACCCTCCTGAGGAAACTCATTTTGGCCGCATGTATTCGCGATCTCGTCCTTTCGTTCATTACCCATTGTTCATGACCATAGGTGAGGGTAGGAACGAAGACTGATTGGTAGATCGAGAGCTTTGCCTTCTGGCTCAGCTCTCTTTTGGTTACAACGGTGCGGTAAAGGGCACCCAATACCGCTCCCGCTGCACCTATTCTCAATCTCACGCTCCAAGACCCCGAGATACTTGAACTCCTTTACTTGGGATACGGACTCCCTCCCTACTTGGGAGACCGGATGGGCATACTCCCAAGCCCCCTCCAGGATCCTTGCAAGAGTGAAAAGCTGGTCCGTTGTTCCACGAAAAGGGCGGAATCCGCATTGTTCCTCTTCAATCTGAGGTTCGACTATCGGCCGAAACCCTCCTTTCCAGCACCTTGGAGTACACTTTCCCAGGGAGGCTGAGTAATGTGATACCCCTGTAACTGGTAACACCCTCTGGTCCCTCTTTCTGAAAAGGGGTACCACCACCTCCGTTTGCCACTCCTCAGACACTGTCCCAGACTTCCACGTAATGTTGACGTGTCATCCATGACAGACCCTCAACACCCAGAGCCTTTAGCATTTCTGGACGGATCTCATCAACCCCTGGGGCCCTGGGGCACTCCCCATGAGTGCATGGGGAGTGAGCATTCCATTGTTCTTGTTGCACATGGCTAGTAAAAACATCCTGTGTCTTATGAGTGATCGGGTGTATGTGAGGATTCATAAATACGTCTCTTCTTCTTGCATGAGCTCACTGAGTTCACTGGCGCTTCTCATCACCTCAGTGGTGGTCGCTGCTCTCTCTTCCCCTGACCTCAATGACCAATGGGAAGCCTGGAGGGTAAACTTCCAGAAGATTTACACCAATGAGGTGTCTGTATGTTGTTTTTAAAAATAAAAACAACATACAGAAACATTCTTTTACTATTTTAACACCATTTTTTTTTATCCTTAAAAACCAAGCGATTAAAGAAAGTATAAGTAGCATACATTTTGATGAAACATGAAACAACCTGAAAGTACAACATATGTATTGTAATAAAATGTTTTATTATAACAACAACAAAAAGACTATTACTTTCTCTTTTACTTCCTATTTATTTTTTTGATTACTTAGTCTCCACTTAGCCTCCTTGTCTTAATATTTCTCATATATATTTGCATAGCTCCGTTGCTGTTCACCACACACACACACACACACACACACACACACACACACGGCGTCCTCTCTCAACGAGACACACCTTGATTTAATTAGGACAGAACACACCACAGGTGCATAAGATCATAAGCTTCCACGTCCTGCCATGAGCTGAGCTGAGCATCTAGCCAGGTATGTCAGTGCTGCATTCACCTGGTCAATGAACTAGATTCATGACTACTATTTGAATTAGCCGTTTGATTTGAGGGACTGGTGTGTCTCTTGGTGTGATGTCGTCTCTCCCCTCTCTGTGTGTTTGTAGTGCTACTGAAGCACACGTTTGTGTGCACGTTTGGGTTGTTGAGGTGAGGCGTCATGTCGGGGATCCTTCTAATCGCCGCTCTGTGTGCCTACGCGGCAGCCGTCATCAGCCCAGAACTGGACCAACATTGGGAACTTTGGAAGAAAATGCACAATAAAGTGTATTCTGCTCAGGTAGGCTGTTTTTTTTTAAATGTTTTTGCCATTTTTCTTTTTGTATAGATGTATCCTACAGTCACTCGCTACCCAATATGGACCATCGTGCATTGGGCTAAAAGAAAAAAAGGCAGCAGATGAGCAAACCTTTTTAATATCAATTTTATACATTTATAAAAAAAAATGATTATTGTGTTTATCACAAAATGCATGTCCGCATGTATTGGCTTAAGTATTTTCTTATCATACCGGTATGTGTTGGTCCACCAGCTCTAGCCGACGTAGATCATCTGGAACGTTTAATTATGCGATAACACTGACGTCATTACGGCGACTCAAGTAGTGTACGAATTAAGTGTTTCATCAAACCGTTTTGTCATGTCAACTTGCATGTGCTTCGGTCTAGATTGAAGAGTTGGGCCGCCGGCGAATCTGGGAGGTGAACTTGGATATGATCAACGTCCACAACCTAGAGGCCACTCTGGGAATGCACACCTACGAGCTGGCAATGAATCACCTTGGAGACTTGGTTAGTATCTTGTTGTCATGAAGGCCTTTTTGATGGTAGATCATTTTGACATGACTATTGTACCATTTCACTATTCATGTCTACATTTGCAGGATTGTAAACACCAACAATAATAATAATAATAACAAAACCAAAAAAAGAAAACACACTTTACTATTAAAAGGCTGAGTTGATTTGACTACCTGCCCTTATGTTCCAAGCAGTGGTGTGAAATGGCCATGGTCTTGATCTGTTTAACTGTTAACTTCCTTGCAGACTATGGAGGAAGTGACGAGTTCCCTCATGGGCACTCATGCCCCAGAAGACCTTCAGAGGGACCTGGCCAACTTTACCAGAGTCGACGAGAGGGAACTGCCCTCCAGCTTGGACTGGAGAAGGAAGGGCCTGGTGACTGAAGTCAAAAACCAGGTTAGATGGTCCTTTTTTACCTTTTTAAAGGAATACTCTGCTGGTTTTGCATCAGATTTGTACCATTACAACAATGCCGGTCGTATATGTAACTCAACAATGATAAATTCCCCTCGCTTTTTGATCAGCATTATCATCAGTGTTATGTGTTTGCTTTTCATCACCTTGCAGACTTGTGCTCCAGGGCTGTTGTTCAAACTGCATAGATTGGCCCTGGTTTATGAAAATCCCTACTTTCCAGTGGGAGAAATACTTTCAACTGCTCATTGGGGTTTTCTGTATGACTTGAATCACGCACGCCCCTTAGGGTTAGCAGGTGTCTTAACAATGCGGCCTGTGAAGCCCTTTGAGACTGACCCAGGATATTGCACTGAGGTCCAATATTTCATCCTTGTTTGTCCCAGGGTTCCTGTGGGTCCTGCTGGGCCTTCAGTGCCGTGGGTGCGTTGGAGGGCCAACTGAAGAAGACCACGGGCACCTTGGTCTCCCTCAGTCCCCAGAACCTCATGGACTGCTCCATGAGGTTCGGCAACAAGGGCTGCAACGGTGGCTACATAGCCAACGCCTTCCAGTACGTCATAAAGAACCAAGGCATCGACTCGGATGTGGCATACCCCTATATGGGCAGAGTGAGTTTTCAATATCGCTGCAGGATGACTGGTGTAAGAGTCAGCCATTGTTGCCTGGTGAAGGCAGATTCATTTGTCAAGCTTTGCTCTTGGTTGCACTTCCAGGGTTTTAATACAGGTTAACATTTTTATGTTAAATTCCTTTTTTGTTTTTCAGAGCGGCCCTTGCAAGTACGACACAAGAGGTAAGGTTGCGAGTTGCTCCGGCTACAGGTTCTTGCCCATGGGGGATGAATATGAACTGATGCATGCCATGGCTGCCATTGGTCCGATCTCTGTAGCCATAGACGCCTCCCGGCCAAAGTTCCTCTTCTACCGTCACGGTGAGTGGTTTTTGATGCTATGAATACCAAATCACAACTTTTTAAAGGGGAGTGCACAGTTGCTCTACATAATTTCAATGTGGGGGTAGTATGTGCAATTGAACAACTGTTTACCTTTTCTCAATGGTGCCTGCACCCAGATCTCCCTGCTACCTAACCCAATGAAATTACTAAATTGAGTTGGATGCAACATCTGTGCTGAGCTGCACCACATAGACGAAGGGCATTGGCAATGGGCATTTTTTTACACACACTATGTGCTGAATGTGAAAAGGTTGAAAAGCTGCAAAGTTCCCTTAAGTCTCAGGAGGATTGAAAGGATGTTTGTGTGTCTGTTTTACAGTCTAGGACTCATTTAGGCCATATGTGTAAGAGGAAATGATAAATGTCAACATGTTGGAACTATTTTTTATTTCACAGCTTGGAAATGAATTGCCATTTAATTAACGCAAAGTGTTTCGTCTAATCTGTAGAGGTGTATTCACAGTATCTGTGGATACCTAATTATTTGCGAGGATTAACGCCCTTGTCTCAGCCTGTGACTGGTCCAAAAGTGTTCACATTTGTCAAGCATAAAGAGCCTATATATCTAAAGTCTAACACTTTGGACATATTCCTTTATTTGGCACTGAACATTTTAGCTATTAGGTCTGCCTAACTGTTGACATTTGGGACTGATGCAGTATGGCACCCTTTTGCCCACAGGGGGGGGGGGCGGGTGCAAAATCCTGCAAATCCAATAGTCAAACCATGAATATATTCTCTCAAATCTCAAGGATATTTGTATAATCAAGCCAGAATGGCGTGCCCCCAGGAATCACGAAAGGGCTGTGAATACCTATTCAACATGCTTGCAATTTTCTTTGTTTATGTAACGCTCCAATCTGCAATCCAGCCACATTGCTTTGACTGTTTCCATTGGAGATGGGTGATCTCTTTCCTCCTCAACAGGTGTGTACAGGGACCGCACGTGTACCCACCGGGTTAACCATGGCGTACTGGCGGTCGGGTATGGCACTGAACACGGCCGTGACTACTGGCTCGTCAAGAATAGGTGGGGGTTTTAGTTCCTCATTGACTTCACACTAGTACTTGGAACTTGTTAGAATAAACTTTTTTTTTTTAAGTTGTGGTCAACTGGCAGAGCATGGCAGGGTTAGACATTTTATTTCCCAACGTATGCAAAGTGTCCACTAAATGGCTTGCATGTATTTGGTCATTCGTATTATATACTTCAATAGCGTTTTTTTAGAATTTGACACACTTAATTTTGATTTCTGTTTGCAGTTGGGGTGTTCATTATGGTGAGCACGGCTACGTCAAGATGGCCAGGAACAGATTCAACCAATGTGGCATCGCCCAGTATGCTTGTTATCCCACCATGTGAGCGCCAGAAGACCGAGCCCCCAGGCTTTGGTGTATATCAACTTCCATCACCAACGTTTCTCAAATAAAAACCCTGACATTTTTAAAATTGTGTCACTTGGTTATGTTTGACCCATCTATTTTATGTATTTTCCCAACCCCCTGGAGTGGTTCCCTCCCACGTTAGTTTGGGCGTATGTGACGGCAACAATCTCGCCTAGAGAGGATGGGCCCGTTCCTATCTCCCCCTAAAAGAGGGTACTTTTGCAATCTGACCAGAAGAAGGCTACTTGAGGTGTAATTTAAATTGGCTTGATAGCAAACGGCTGGAGAACAATTTTTTTTTTAAGGGTAACTTCAGGATTTTTCGACCTGGACCCCCATTCCCCCCCCCCCATTTTGGGTCCACGTGACTAATGCGGACACTTATGTTTTTAATTGGTCCAGCACTGAGCGAGCCGTGAAATGTCTGCAATGTAACCGTGGCAACGTACGTCCTCTAAAAGTTTAGCCACGCATGGGCTCAGACTGTCATAAGTGTGACAATATTATGGAAAGGATTATACTCCACTACAGATAAAACTAACCGTCTTACAAAGTCTCGCTCAGTCATCCACATTGTTGAGATCGGCAAAATATTCAGCCATGACTTTGAATATATTTGAGATAATATTAAGCTATGCTTTCTGTATAGTCCCAACCTTGCCAGAACTCTCAATGTTGTGTGTCCACAGTTCTCTCACTGCAACGGCTCTACTCTCGCCACACATTAACAGACTTAAAAGGTAAAGAGTTGTTATTTCTCTGTAGGGGACCTTAACATAATGGTCCGAATGTGTCGGTGGAGAGAAACGAGCACTTTTGGAGGGCGTACATTGATGGTGCGCTTAAAATTGCTCACATTAGTCACTTAAACGTTATGGGAAAGGGTTATAACAAACAAAACACTGC
The DNA here is from genome assembly GCA_027704905.1 of Muraenolepis orangiensis. NCBI lineage: Eukaryota > Metazoa > Chordata > Actinopteri > Gadiformes > Muraenolepididae > Muraenolepis > Muraenolepis orangiensis. Next base: position 24,632,139 of record CM051007.1, read on the forward strand.
AGAACCTTTCAAGCTAAACTGAATCCTTCGGAATCCATTATTTTTAGGAAGGGCTGTGCTTTGACGACTAAGATTAAAGATGTTAAATTGCCATATGCAACAAGTAAAATGGAACGCTTACTCCCCATTCCCTCCCGCAGTAGGAATTTACTACACTTGTAACACTATATACTATATAACAAAGGCGCAAATCCTATTGCCAATGGCAACAATTTGGTCAAGCGGCCTTAATGTATTTCATTCTCATTTTCAATCTTGTCAAGTTAAAAGTAACCAATTAACAGCTGATTCTCAAGTCTGACCGTCTTTTTGGAAGAAATGTACCAACAAAAAATAAACTAGGCCACAATAGATTGCGTTGCACACATGATCAGTTTAATTTTTTTATTTTCTCAGAACTGGCTAGAGTGCAAGACCCAGCATAATCAACAATTCCCACAAAATAAATACAGCACCTTTTCATCACTAAAATATTCTCAACATCCAGAAGTTCACCATAGTTTTACCAACATTTGTAACTGTTGTTTACAAAACGACAAAGACGACATTTAAATTGTCACTGGTATTTTCTTTTTGTCCCTTTCAGTCATTTGTTCCATGACTTTTGGATATTTTTCCACGTACAAACATCGAGGTTTCTACACATGGTACACTGATTTCAAACTCATTTGAAGAGATTTTTTTTGTTTTTGTCCCGTCGTCTCCAGAGTAACCACTTTCATCTCGGTATTTCTTTTACCCTTGTCTCTTTAGATTGAGGGCCAAGATAATTACTCCAAATCCACCTGTTTGCCACTAGGCCAAAGTCGAAAACATTTGTCAACACAAAGTTTCCATGCCGTTCATGAGGTCTGTATTCAAACCATCCTCTATATATATATATTTATATATAATCTCATTGTTGTAGTCTTTCGAGGTTTGTGTACTAAAATCCCAAACTAGACTCATTTGACAATTATTAAAATTAAAAAAAGACATAAAATCCAGCACATGGTGTAACATTGAATACAAAACTTTTACATTTTTCAAGACATGTTGCAATTGACAGAGGGCACTCATTTAAGTTAATGACTTCCCTTTTGGTTTACCTGTGGTGACTTTGCGAAGCGGAGAAGAAAGTGCCAGACGGCCTTCCATATCATACAACAGCGACGCTATCTCTGGCAACACTGTACTTAAAATAACCTTTTTTTTGTTGTTAGGGTCATTTTGGACTCGGCTGTGTGCTATATATACGATTAGGAAGTACTGCAATGTTACGAGCGTCCTCACTAGTTCAGAGTGCGTCCTGGGTCGAAGGTCATCTCGGGACCCCACAGTCACCACCATCCATAGACATCCTGTATACATCGACGCCGCATTGCTAACGTATGCTAACGTTGCCGCCGTAATGGGGGAGAGGGAGAGAGGCCAAGACAAGAGTGGCCTGTAAACGGGAAAGAGGCGGTTTTATCCGGCATAAAACACTGACGTGGGGATGCGAAAGGCCAACGTGGCGTCTATGTATACGTCCTTAACTACCACCACAAACTTAAAAAAAATAATAATAATCTTAACGGCACACACGGAGTGGACCCCACTTATTATTATCATCGAGTTAACACGGCAAGCAACACACTGGTCATCATACAACGGCACGGAAGAAAGACTAGTTCTTGCTTCGGACGAAAACAAAATGGTCAAAATTAAAAAACGTTAAGGTCAAAATAAATGAACATCATCTGGCATACGGTTGTTTCTCCGAGGAAGGAAGGGACGACACGACACGAACATGCTTTACGGTCATTAGGACCAGGGCTTCTGATCAACCAAAGAGGTGTGAGCAAACGGCTCTCACGTTAAGACAACACGTTGACGCCTGTACTGCATGTATTGTTTTGTCCGTATAATATATATATATTTATATATATATATATATATATATGCTGTATCACATGACGCTTGGTTTGGTGGTCCCTAAAACATAGCCGGTATTTCCCACCACGGGGGATGAGAATACCACAAAGTAGAAAAATATGTTAAGTTCACACCGACATCCTGCGATCGATCCCTCAAACGTAGATCAACATACATAGGACAAGTGAAGTCATCAACACACACATACATACATGCATACACAACCACACACACACACACAATATTGTACAGCGATAGAGATTTTGTTCTTAGGATATAGTCACACACCTTTTTGACCACCTTTTTCATTCAGACTCACTTACTCAAACACACACACACCTCAAGATATTCATCTATTGGAGAATTTGAAGATCTCTCTTAGCGAGTGTCACCACACAAGGCAGGTGAAGACTACGAACAAACAAATATTATAAATAATATTTAGACATCCTGACTTATTGATGCCTTTTCACTGGCATCCATCTTTAGTCCACCTGGAAGTGGGTATAAAAGAAAGTCAAATAAGCTATTCTGTGTGTTGTACACTGTACTTGTATACTACTTAAGACCTCAGTATGTGATGAGTTTAGATATACTGTGAAGGATGGAGTTTAAAGGAAGCCCTTAAAATTAATCATTTGTGGTCTAACAACCAATTGAGCTCAGGCGGGGGGATGTAAGAATATAATTATCTTTGTTTAGTCCTTCCTTTGTTTGGTTTGTGCTTTAAATCCATTGGCATCATGAAGCTACATTACTGTATGCTGCATATCTGATGTTTTGTGCCGCAACAAACTGGGAATTTGGCCTGAGACCAAAATACAAAAAGTAGGAATTTAACAATTCTAAAAACGCTTTTCTGTGTTTACACTGCTACTGTTTGGTCCGCAAAACTGGGGGAAGAGGATGAAACTTACTCAAACGTAACTATTATCTGTAACTATATAGCATACTGTAACTTTTATCTAAAACCATCTGTCTTTCTCCCTCTCACACACACACACTTAATGTTGGACAAAAATGCATTTTGTCACATTTGGACCAAAATGCATTTGGTACGAGACATGAACAGAGTTTGACTGCGCTAGCGTCCTGTGTGCTAGTGGTCCAGTACCAGGTAGGAAGAGAGTACAGCAGACAACGTGTACATCTGGGAATGTAACGCGTGTCAGAGAGCAGCACTATATATATATATATATATATATATACACAAAGGGTGACAACTAACAACTAACATTTAAAATAAAATCCTCTGTTAAACTATTCTCTGTTGTTGGGTGTCCCGGCGTATAGTAACATATAAACTATAATCCAATATAATAAGCCTAATTTGAACTAAATTAAGCAGGGGGATTTTGTTGAAACCTGGTAACAAAAGGTATATTGGCAGTGTTTAAAGGTGAGTCAGGACGTGATAAATTAACTATTGTGCCACAAGGGCAGAATAGAAGGGCATATTTCAGAATAGTGTCAATTTAGTCCATTTTCAACTGAATTATTTAATTTTATTTAACTATCATTTGTTATTATATGCATTGTTATATTTAATATTAGTCTTATTGTCTTTTGTGGTTTTACCTTGCTATTATCAGGTATGCCGAATGTCAAACAACTTTGTTCAACATTACAGTTTTCCTTATGTCAAGCTACACAATTAGTTTCTTTCGTTTTGATGTTTCTAAGAAAAATAAGGAGTTAACACAATCTATCCTTTGCATGTCTGTCAAGGACCACTGGTTGAATAAGAACGTCTTGTGTATTTGTATATTGGGAAATGGCAGTGTGTTTCAGTGGGGTGTGTATTGGGCAGTATACTCTGAGCATCTTGGAGGTCCCGGTTGTGCCCATTATATAATTACAAGCGAACTGTGCTGCCCTCCGGTGGATCCTCTCGGCTACTGCAGCACTTGACCCCGCGTCTCGGGCAGCTTCGTGGCGAGGAAACTGCCGGCAGCAAGCGCGCCTGCGGCCAGCAGGATGGGCGCGGCTTTGGTGACGCCGACGAACGACTGGAAAATGCTTATGCCGAGAACAGCAGCCAGTTTACACAGGGCGTTGAGGAACCCAAAGGCAGTGGTCCTGTATTTAAAAATAAAAATTAAAAACATGTGGTATACAAGCAACAGTTATTATAACATTATATGGTTGAAGTTCAAGTTGTATTTGTCACATACAAAGTCATACATGTGCAGCGAGCAATAAAATGCTTATATTGCCTGCTATGCCTGCTGACAATACCTTTTCACCATCAATGTCTTCAACGGCCTTGCACTGTATCATAACTCCCTGCCTATAATTTAAATACCTATTTTTACTGTACTTACCATATAAATTTATCTTGAACTGTTATACTTATACAACTTCATACCCCTGCTTACTTGTGTGTGTGTACACACACACACACACACACACACACACACACACACACACACACACACACACACACACACACACACACACACACACACACACACACACACCTTATAATTCTGCACATATCTCATACCTACTCTATAAGTTATTTTATATCTGTTTTTAGAAGTACTTTACTGCATCATTTGCACTCTGGTTAGATGCCAAATTATTTTATATATTATATTGTACAATGACAATACATTTAAATCTAATCTAATATATTTGACTGATTAGACAAATGAAACATACACAATAATTATAAGCACAGGTCTAGTATATATAAAATACAATCAAGCAAAATGTAAATACAATAATAATACAAAATTAAATAATGTATATAAAGATGTATATATATTATTATTCCAAGTTAACAGTCATAGACATGCTATACAAAATCATGGGTGTGAAATTAGTATTGTACCTACAACCGAAGGTACAGGACAGTGGTAGGATAGGGCTTGTACATCATAATGCATCATGGGATATATTTTGTAGGTGTATATTGAGAGGCTCAAGAGAGCTGTGGTTAAAACACATCAACACAACCAGTATATAATCGGGAAAAATATTCTGTATCCTGTACAAATACCTCCCTGGTTGATATTTTTTTCTGCATCTTCTGAATAGTGACTGCTTATTCCACCAGAAATGTTCACACTTGAATATGTTTTAAAATAGCATGGCAGGTTGGCTACAAAGCATATTGTGAGTCAGGAGAGAGCGTCAGGTGTGTACTTGACGATAGAAATGGGCACAACATAAATATACAGTAACCTACCCTAATTAAAACAGTTCTGCGACATCTTTGCATGAGAAACACTGTGGCACTTTCATAAACCACATCATGACAAATCTTCTCCGGTCTCTACACTGGCTCCCTGTAGCTGCTCACATCCAGTTCAAGACCCTGGGAACATATAGCCTAGGGAACAGCTCCATCCTACCTCCAGGCCATTGTATGTTGTCATATGGCATGTTGTACATCCCTGCCCCTCCACTTCGCTCTGCTACTTTGGGCCCTTGTGGCCAATCTACGCAGTCACTGCACTTCTCTGTCCTGGCTCCAAAGTGGTGTAATTAACTCCCCACGGAAGTCAGGACTGCAGATTCACGCCCATCTTCCACCGCAGGCTGAAAACTCACCTCTTCAGGAAACACTCCCCGGATCCTTCCTCCTAGCATGTCCTCTTATCACTTTTTACTAGCGTCTTTCTAAGTAGATTGTGGTGCTTGTTAGTTAGTTAGATATTGTTCTGTTGTTTGCCAACCTTTTGTATTTTGACCTGAGCACTGGTTTAGTTCTTGGAGACTTATTAGGAATGAAATGCACTTTTGACTTCTGGTGACGAGTTGTTCTCCTACCTACTATTGTAACTATTGTAACTATTGTCATTTAGCAGACGCTTTTGGACAAAAGCGTCTGCTAAATGACAATGTAATGTAATGTAATGTAATGCAATCAAGACCAAAAACAACCCCATCACCGCCAACGGAATCACTATCCCTCCAAAATGCCCAGCTTGTCGTGACGCCACTACTTCACCTTTTGTCTGAGGGGTAGAGTTCCACGGTGAGCACGTCCAGGGCGTTCCACGAGGCGATGCTGATGCCCCCGAACAGACACAAGAGGGCGATCATCCCAGACTCGTTACTGCCGAACATCAGGAAGAAGCAGCTGACGCAGGATATCACACTGGAGCCAGCTGGTGGAGACAAAAACGACCACTGATTCATTGGCGTATCATCGTTAAACACTAATGGTTCAATTAGCAATCAAAACCAAGTTGCTCTCCGTTAAAGCGCCTTAAAGAGTCGTGAAGCCGTGTAAAGCCGTGTGTACCCAGCATCCGAAGACGTCCGATCTTGTCCATGAGTAGCGCGGACACAATGTTGCCAGGCAACACGGCCAAGCTGCCGAGGAAGCTGACGAAGTAGATCATGTACGCGTTGTTGTCGTCGCTGAAGTCCAACATGCAGCCCTCTTTATTGTGGAGGAAGGTGCTGTTCACCAGCTTGCTGTTCACAAACCTATACTTGAATAGATCTAACAAGGAGACAAGGACAAAGCTATTAAGACTGATAAAAGAGCCCTTTAGGTACCGCAGTAATGTCATTTGATCAAACCTCGCTCTTTCAAAGCATAATTGAGACACAGGGTTTAGATCTACAATTATATACTTGACTTGACCTCCCAATACCATTTGGAATTGCACTACATTAAATATCCGTATGTAAATCTGGAGGATTGAATCCTCTTTATTGGTCACACACACACACACACACACACACACACACACACACACACACACACACACACACACACACACACACACACACACACACACACACACACACACACACACACACACACACACACACACACACACACACACACACACACACACACACACACACACACAGAAATTAGTTTATCTGCATTTAACCCATCCTAGTATTAGGAGCAGTGGGCAGCTATTCCATATACAGCGCCCGGGGAGCAGTGTAGCCTTGCTCAAGGGCACCTTGGCAGTGCCCATGAGGGGACTCGAATCGGCGACCTTCCGGTTCCCCAGCCAATTCCTAACAGACTAAGCTACTGCTGCCCCATATACAATATATATGGTATATATATATAACAGATAATATGGTTAGTATATGGTGTGTGTATATATATATAGATAGATAGATAGATAGATAGATAGATAGATAGATAGATAGATAGATAGATAGATATCTATATATAGATATATAGATATATATACACACACCATATACTAACCATATTATCTGTTGACAATTAACCACACAGAGACAGAGATAACTACCGTTATCTAATAACAACGGCGGAAGAGGGTGCCGTCCTACCTGTGTTGTAAAACAGGCTGGCGATGAAGGTGCAGTTTCTGAAGAAGGTGTTGGTGGAGGTGATGTCCTCGAAGTAGCACTCCTCAAACACAGAGTCTTCAAACACCATGGACTTCATCTTGAGGTTCAGGAACCTTTTGGGGGCGTTTTTTAAGTTTTATCCATGGTAATAATCTCAAAATATCTTATTCATATTCATATTATTATTTTTGTTTTGTTTTGTTTAAAAACAAAAAATACAATGACAATAAAAAAAATATAGAATAACTAATTATAAACCGTGCAGGAAGAGGCAGACAAAGCCCATTTGGCTTTGAAGCATCCACCTAAAGATTGTTTAAACAACACTGTAAAACCAATTTTATTTTGCTGCTGTAGCACAGGACCAATTGGCCAGAGGTCTGTTAATAATTCACTGAGCACGTCCCGGAGAATCCCAGATGTGTGCTCACACAGGGAACCACCGATTAGTGTGTGTGTCCCCTGGTGGTCCACAACTCACTTGTCGTTGAAGTAGTGTCCGTCGCGATGGACCTGGTTCTCCAGGGTGAAGTTGAAGGTGACGTGCTCCACGCGCTCCTTGGTGAAGGTCTTGGTTTTAGACTCGTACTCCTGCTTCTGGATGTACTTGATCATGTCTGGGAACCACACCGTCAGCCCGTAGTAGCTGGGGAGAGACAAATACACACACACACACACACACACGCACACACGCACACACACACACGCACGCACGCACACACGCACACTCATGGTTTAGCAGCAAAACTAAGCTCACCTTTTTGTGACTAGCTTTTACCAAAGCACCTTTTGTAAGTGTGTGGATAAATGTCATTAAGGAGCAGGTTGGGACATTTTGCCCAAGGATGCCCAAAAGTAGACTGCAGACATTGGTTAGACCTTGTGTTTCCAGCACATCTCTGTCTGATCCCGGCTCCCGTCGGCACACCAGCCTTCCATCAACCATCCACCTGCGGTATATCTAACCCCTGGTTCCTCAGTCATTCATCGCCAGATCGTTGTTTCAACTACAGTGGTAGATTACGTCCCCAGCTCTTAGAATTGTTAATTCTAGAAATCTCTCTGTTCTCTGATTCCATCGTGTCTTCAGGATCATCTCACCCCCCACCTGCCTAACCAGCCTGCCAGCAACTCCTAGCTTCCGTGCTAACCCTAGTCCAGCCACGCTCCTCCGCTACCTTCCTCTCATCTGCTTCCACCGGATCCCCTTCTCCACCACCCGTAACCTTCCTGTGATAAACCTGCTCCGTTTACCATCATATCTGCACTTCCGGCCTCCTTCTTGATTTGTGACTAATTTGTCACGAATTGCAATGCCCTAAACACTAGTCTTTCTAAAAATACAACACATAATAATAATAATAAAAAAGAATAATAACAATAACAATAACAAAAAATAAATAAAATAAGAATAATAATCAAGGAACAAAGTGCTTTGCATCAAATCAGGACATGGTCTTGAATTTGTTGGAATCAAATTAAAAGTAAGAATTCTGTAAGAGTGCAAACGTGAACCAAATATATCGACCAATAGACTGCTAGAGGCCTCTCAGCCCCTCTGGTGTATATGGTTATTAGGGTGGTTTTCACTTCTATAGAAAAAAATTCAATTGGTCGAAAGTCCTCTCCACATGCCTGATTTTTGTCCATTGTGGTCCATTAGTACGTGTAAAAAATGTGAAGATGATCGATGATCATTTGGGGGTCGCTCCATATTGCAGTGCTTGTGCCATTGTGCATCACTTAGATTCACAGATTGTCTTTGTCTTTTTTCCTCGACATTTCAAAATCACTGGTGAAGTACAAAATGTGAAATTGGAGGACATGGTGACATCACGGACATACTCGTTTTTAGATGTTTTGGTGGATGGAGGAAAAGAAAAAGCTCCATCTTTCCTTGAGCAACAACCAAGTCTGTGGGCAGATGATCCTAATTACGTTGAACTTCGAGAGCGCAGCAAGAAAATTAAGGTTGTTAACGACGCCGCTGAGCGTGGAGTTAGTCTGATACAAAAATACAACGATACGTTGACCAAAAACGAAGAACAGAAACAGTTCCTTCTCAGACTAGTAGTGGATAATCACCGTAAAAAAACTTCCAGTTCCATCAAAAAAGGCTATCATGTTTCAGTAAAATTAACAATCTACGCCTTGAACAACTAAAACAACTTTCAGAATCTTTAACTAGTTCCTACACATTTGAAATAAAACCATAAGCCATAACCACAGTGTAACATTGTATTAATAATAAAATATCTATGCAAAAGCTAGTTATAAAAAGTGTCAAAGTGGAGCGACCCCTAAATATTATTTTTTTGAGCTGAAACTTTGCATGTTGTTCATTGGTATGACACGTAATACAAATATCCATGTGGAGGAAAAAAAAATTTAAACTTTATTTTTGAAAACCACCCTAATGGTTATGGTTTGTACCTGAAGGACATGGTGAACCACACCGCCATCAGCATGAAGGTGGTTCTCTTGTACTCTGGGCTGAAGCAGGCCAGGAAGTTGTTCTTCATCTAAGGGGGGAATAATGGCATTCGGATGTACATTACAGTCACAGGAAGATGTAGGAAAAGACCACATGGATGCTCTCTAATGCAATGCTTACTGAACTGTTAGGAGTGCTGCCATGACATGTTGTCATACTTTACTACTGGACTAATTGGACTCATTACTGTTCTTTATTGTGGTTCTTTTTATATTGTGTATATTGTTGTTATAGTATAATGTTATTTATAGTATATATTATATAGTGTTGTTTATAGTATAAAGTATATAGCAGATAGTATGTAGTGTTGTTTATAGTAAAGTAAAGTATATATACTATAATTTTGCATAGGATAGTATAGTTTACTATAGTATTGTTGTTCATAGTGCAGGAGGGAATGGGAAGTAAGCATTCCATTGTACTTGTAACAACATGGCAAAATAAATCAGGTTCATTTAGTGATATTTTTGGGGGGTAAATTGTTGCTGATGAATGAGACATTGTTTAGACGTGTCCTCCATATTAAACTGCATTTACTCCTTTACTTCAACATTGTGAAATGTTCCAATTTCAATCCAGCTGGCTTGTATGGAGAATATCCTCTCCGAACTGACGTGTGCCGTAGCGGCTCACAGTAAAACACTCTAGTTGTTGCTCTCTGCCTCGGCAAAAGCATCTACAGCAAAGACACCCCAATTGCAGGCTCCAATTTCACGGGTGAAAGATTAACAGATAAAGAGAGACAGGGGGAAAGGAGGCGGCGGGAGAGTGAAGAAAAAACACTATTAGTGGCATTTACAGGAAGACGGTGGCATTACATCACCGGTTGGCAACGGCGAGGGGACAGACCCCATTCGACAAATGTTTTAAAAGCTATTTGAGTAACCCGCTCATGACAATCAATAGTGTGCACTTGCACTGCACTGCAGTCATACTAAGCTAAAGGTCTATTTTTTCAAAGTGTATTTATTAAGTAATTCTGATGGAAATAGTGTATCAGTATATCAATATAAGAACGAATCACTCTGAATATTTATCTGAAATAGGCTGTTCTCCAGTCTTGAAAAGAGGACATGTATGACTACAAATACAAACATTTCAAGTATAACATAACATACATAAGTATTTTAAGATCCAAATTAACCATTGTCCACACAATTACTGTCCACACACATGTGTGACCTCTGATGTGAACTGTTGGACTGTTGAAGCATGATGTCTTCTACCCCCTTTGCTCACCTGTTGGGTGAGGCTCATGATCTTCAGCTTGTAGCGCCGCCAGACAGGTGTGTCTGTGCCCGTGTCCACCAACTCATCCATCTGCTTCACCGTCTTGATGGTGGTCACCTTGAGTGACAGACGGGAAAGCAAGTGGCAGAGCTTTAACCTTGTTAAATTTAGATTTAGATTTCATTTAGATTTAATTTAGGTATATTTTGTTTATACTAGTTTAGTTTAGTTTAGTTTGTTGTTATTTCGTTTTTTAGGTATTAGTATATTTGTGTGTGGATTTATTCCCCCCTGTTTCAACTGTTGCACCTTAATTTCCCTCGGGATAAATAAAGTCACCTTGAATCTTGAATTAACCTGTCATCTAGCTTCCTCTAGTTGTTCTAGCACCTACCGGATAGAAAGTCAACCGTGTGTCGAGGACTGAATTTATAGACTCACACGCTGACATGCATCTTTGCTCCGTGTGCGCGCACACTGACACGGTGTTACGGTGTACACGCTGTGGGGGGAGGTTGAACGGGGACACAAACGGTATCCAGCATGTTGTTGTAGAATTGAGGATAATCCCCCCCCCCCTGGGAGACCATTGGCTTCCTTTTGCCTCGTAATACAGATTGTATTACCCTCTCTGGTTGTCCTCAACGATTCTCTGTTTCTATTTCCATAGCTCATTATTAGAATCTGTGTTCTTTTGCATCTGAGATTTATATGAGGTAAATTGTGATTAAAGATCAGGTAGGGGGTTGGCATCTTGCTCAAGGATGCCTACATCTCTGTACATGAATATACTGTATACACACCAGTTGTTTTTTTTATACCTAGTAGACTGTTGTTATACCTGTTTTTATACCTAGTAGACGGTTTTTACATCCTATTTAACCACTGTACATTGTGTATTACTATGCACTTTACTGTTGTATCTGGCTAGATGCAAACTTATTTTCGCTTATTGTACTGTACTATAATAACAATAAACAAGACAATACATTTGAATCTAATCCAAGTCTAGTGGCTGGGAGCCACTAGACTCAGTGTTTCCCAGCCTGGGGTGGCTTGGTATGCAGACAGGGTTGTGAGAGATCGCTGACTAATATTCAAGCTATTGATATTTGATAATGCATTTGTTATGTTTAAAAGGAGAACCAAACCCCATCACTAACTTGTACATTGGTCACATTTTTGGTCAACGCACTGTAATCATCTCATTGTACTTTGCACTGCAAATTCTATTTCAATTCCGAATTCACTTTTCACTTTTTCACTTTTTCACATGTCACTTTTCAGTCGAATTATTTATTAATATATTATTACTGCCAATTTGCACTATACGTATTGTTGTGTATTGTATATACCTACGTACTACTGTTATAATACTGTAATTATCTTCACTTATCAATACATTTAGACTTCATTTAGAATTATTTTAACTATTTTTGTTTATAATAGTTTTTATTTTAGTTAGTTGTTGTTTTGTTTTTTAGCTTAGGTTTTAGTATTCTTGTGTGTGCATTTATTCCCCCTGTGTCAACTGTTGCACCTTAATTTCCCTCGGGATTAATAAAGTTTTCTGAATCTGAATCTGAATCTGAATTGGTTTGCATTATAGGAGGACTCCCTCTATAGGTGGGGCGGCAAAAGCTGGTTCGCTCCTGGGCACTGCTGAGGTAGGTGGCCTTGAGCAAGGCACCAGACCCCTACACTGCTCCCCGGGCAGCTGTAACTGCAATAGCTGCCCTCTGCTACTAATACTAGGATGGGTTAGATGCAGAGAAGCTCATTTCACTGTGTGTGTACAGGTATGTCACCAATAAAGAGGATTCAATCCTCCAGATTTCGATTTTAGATTTAACGCACGCTATTAAATAAATAATCTCTGATTTACCTGCTGGTTAAGTGGTTTCCAGTTTAAAAGGTCTTTCTATATACGAATCGACTGCCAATAATATAACTGTAATATAATTATATTATATACCGACTGCCCAAAAAAGATCAATATATATGAATGCTGCAGCTTGATTCATATATTGATATTATATGGGCCAATGTTTGGCCGATGAAACTGTGTGTGTGTGGTGATGGCAGATTCACAAACATGTAAAAAGGCATTGGGGTGGCAAGAATTGTCCCCGACCTAAAAATGAGAATGAAAGAGTCCCCGGACTGTAGGAGACTCGGTGGGATACTCACAGAAAACACTCTCTCTGGGAAGCCCTTGGCCCTCATGTTGGTGTCGTGGACCTGCTTGAGGATCATCCAGCCCTCGTCGTGCTTCCCGTTCTGTCAACAACAGCAAGAACAAAAACAAAACATGGATGGATTCCACTAATGGGCGTACATTTGTCAACACTCGGTAATGGACATGTGGTCAATTATTAATACTATAAGTGAAACAACAAACCCAAACCAAACAAGGATCAATTCCTCATTAGAACGCCTTATCACCGTTGGGAGATATTCCACTTCACAATATTGGTCAATATAATGGAATTCTGATGAGATTATACGAAAAGAATACGAAAAAAAAGCACATTATACATCATATACAGAAAAAAGTTATCAAAAGTTGCATGAAAAGTACTTTCCGTGCAATTATCAGCTCACTCGCTAGCCAGCCCCTAGTGAGCTAGCCACCTTCTAGATAAAAGCTAGCTAGCATGCAGGGAGTTAGCAACAAGCTAACCTCTAGATATAAGATAGCTAGCTAGCATGCAGGAAGTTAGCTGTGTACTAACCTCTAGATATAAGATAGCTAGCTAGCCTGCAGGAGGTTAGAGGTGCGCTGACAGCATAATAAGCTAGCTAGTGAGTCTGCAGGGAGTAAGCAGCATTCTTACCTCTAAATAGAAGCTAGCAAGTGAGCCTGCAGGGAGTTAGGAGTGTGCTAACCTCTAGATAGAAGCTAGCTAGTGAGCCTGCAGGGAGTTAGCAGCATGATAACCTCTAAATAGAAGCTAGCAAGTGAGCCTGCAGGGAGTTAGGAGTGTGCTAACCTCTAGATAGAAGCTAGCTAGTGAGCCTGCAGGGAGTTAGCAGCATGATAACCTCTATATAGAAGCTAGCTAGTTAGCCTGCAGGGAGTCAGCCTGGTGCTAACCTCTAGATAGAAGCTAGCTAGCCTGCAGGGAGTTAGCAGCATGCTAACCTCTAGATAGTAGCTAGCTAGTGAGCCTGCAGGGAGTCAGCCTGGTGCTAACCTCTAGATAGTAGCTAGCTAGTGAGCCTGCAGGGAGTTAGCAGCGTTCTAACCTCTAGATATAGTCTAGCTAGTGATCCTGCTGGGAGTTAGCAGCGTGCTAACCTCAAGATAGAAGCGGGGGCTTTCAGGCATGGCGCTGAGAGCGATGATGGCGGCCACAGAGGGGAAGGCACAGACCAGCACGAACACACGCCAGCTGTGGAATTGGTACGCCGAGCCCATCTGGAAACTCCATCCTGGGGGCGAGGGCAAAACAATCTAAATCGACTTCCAATTAAGCTTTTGAGCATATAAACCTCTACTATAGTACTGTTTACGTTTACATTCAGTGTGTTTTCATGGCCTGCTGCTTATAATATGGATAGAAATATTTTGTCTTGTGATTTTGTCTTGTGATTTTTGTCGATATTTATATATTCTTACTCAAAAAATGTGTTCCTTTTCTTTTTTTTTAAAGAAGGAATAACATTTATTTGATCTTATTTTAAGTGAGGCTGAGAACTATCAAAGCAAACAATATATCCAATTTTCAGTCTTCTACAAAATGGCGATAATAGACTACAAAATGGGGGGGGGGGGAAAGGCACTGAACAGAGTTCAGTGCCTTTTCACAATACATTCTACCGTGACTCACACACAGATCTGAAATCGTTAATTGAGTTGCGGGCTGCTCCGCATGTGTGTTATTGGCGAGAGAGAGAGGGTTTATCTGTTTATCTGTTTCCGTTACATGTTTCGGATATTGCTTTGTCAAATTCTTGATGATGAAATATATGAATCTACAACTGTTGATATAACTGCCTACCCATGCTCACTACCTATTGATATTTGTATACTTACCGGTGTGTATATATATATATATATATATATATACCTATATCTTATACCTACTCTATAAGTTATTTTATACCTGTTTGTATACCTTAAAGACAGTTTTTACATCCTATTTAACCATTGTTCATTATATATTACCAGGCACTTTACTGTAACATTGGCACTCTGGTTAGATGCCAACTTATTCTCGCTGTGCTGTACTTGTGCTGTAGTGCAATGACAATACATTTGTAATCTAATATACTGTACAGATATATTCTCTTTGGCCGTTGTTCTTGTCATGTTCCAATTTTTCTCGGCCCCTATGGTCTGTTAACTGACAGTACACGGCGCATAATGTTTTGGTAGACTATAGACGGAATAACCCTTAAAGTTCCCGGTGACCCCGTCTCCCTGCCGAGGAGGCTCACCGTAGTGAGGGATGATGGCCCAGGCCATGGCGGACGCATAGATCCCTCCGATCATCCAGAACATGCATAGCCAGCTGAGGTGCTCGCCGCGCTTCTCCTGGGCCAGGAACTCAGAGTAGTAGGAGAACACGATGGGGATAGACCCCCCGATTCTGGAACAACCCAAATCAGAGACCAGGGGATTTACGTGAAGGTTTGACACCAAACAAAAACAAACCAAAAAAAACATATCTCACTTCTTCTTGTGAGAAATATGACTCCAGTTTCGAAATGAAATTAGCCAGAGAGAGAAAGCGCAGATGGAAATTACATTTGATCCTCGGGGGGGGGGGTGGGTGGGGTTTGATTGGATTGTGCAAATGTAACAAACCCCATCAGCCCGCTAGTCTGTTGTTTGAGGGGGAGGGAAAACGTGTTTTCATATAATTTACGATTATTGGTTTAAATGTTATGCCTGTCAATGCAAATAAAGCTGGATGACAACAATCATTTAACTAGAGAGAGAGAAAGCTATGTTGATTACATCCAGATGTTTTCTAAATGTAATAGATTTAGTTGTTTTTTTTTATAAATGTAAATGTTACTAATAAACGGAAAGGTGTTTTGCTTTCTTTTTTTTGTTATACATTGAATAGGATCGTTTTCATCACTGTAGAAGCGAGCTTACGAGGTGAAAAGCCACCATTTTTATTTGTTTAAAACACAAAGAAATACAATGTTTGCTGCGGTTGCTTTTCACAACCCTGAACACGAACCAAACCAAACTAAAATATTTGAGTTAAAAACTCTTTACAACAAACCCTGTGGCCAACCGATATTTTGTATGCGTTTAATTTTAGCATCCACTAACCCCACGCCGGACAGCAGACGACAGAAGAGGAAGGTGCTGTAGCCCTGGACGAAGGAGGAGAAGAAGGAGAAGACACTGTTGATGGAGAGAGAGATGAGGAGAGACTGACGACGGCCTATTCGGTCCGCCAGGCTTCCCCACAGGAACGCTCCCACCATCATGCCCAGATATACGATCAGGCCTGCGGAGAGAGGAGAGGAGGGTGTCCATGATTCAGCATAGATTTGATGAGAAATATTGAAATGCACTCATGTCATATTTTCTAATATTTCATGGCACTAGAAAACGTCTCTCTTCATGCTGTTATGCCCCCTTTTAGAAGTGTACCCGTATAACAAGTAAGAACACAAGTACAACAACACCACCATGATTAGACCTTTCAAAAGACTCCATTACCCAGCATGCTCTTGTTGGGCTCGGACAGACACATGTCTTTCTCGGCGCTGGGCAGCACGAAGCCCACCACGAAGATCTCCACGCCGTCGGCCATCAGCGCCAGGCCCAGCACGAAGTACAGGCTCCACTGGAACTTGCCGTGGCCGCACTCCTGCAGGATGGTCTCGTACTGCTGCGCCAGCTCCTCCTGGTCCTTTCTCCTCTCCGCCTCGGCCGCCGCCGCCCCGTCCGCGTCCATGAACCCTTGGACCCCGCCGGCGTCCTTCACTGAGCTGGGCCCCCCCGCCAGTCCCTCCTTGGTCCCGGAGTCGGCCCGAGGGATGCCCTGGTACTCGCCCTCGTAGATCTCGTCGTCCTCGTCGTGGCCCTCCGTGGAGTCGCTGTGGCCGCCGGCGTCGTCCTCGTCCTCGCCGCCCGCCTGGCTGTCGCCGCGGTAATAACCGCCACCGCCACCGCCACCGCCACCGCCGTCTTGGGACCCTTGGGTGGCGGGAGGGAAGTCGTCGTCCTCCTCGAAGCGGCTGTAGGAGCGCTTGCTGTACTCGTCGGTCATGCGGTCCACGCCGCGGCCCACCTTCTTGCTGGCCTGCCGCTTCACCTCTTTGGCGATGTCTTTGGCACCCTTGATGAAGGCCGTCCGGTTTTGGTAGCCGTCCTCCATTTTGAAGAGGTAGAAGGGGAGAAGCTCTCACGGGTTGTTTTGGCCTGGATCCGCGGTGGACACTGCGAGGGCTTTTGAGGGGTGGCGTCACCCTGTCGAGTATAACACAGCTTCTTTCTGGTCTCTGAGAGGACATGGAGAAAGTAGGCTTTAGTAATCATCAAATAAGTGATCTTATCTTGCCAAAGCTGCTGTAGGTAGGATTCGAGAGGAATGAGAGGAAGAGAGCAAGATTTAGAAACAAAGCTTCCTGCTCCCTCTCTATGGTTCTCCACCATTGATCGGTGTTGCATTTCGCACACACCTGTGATTGAAAGGCAAGATGGATTCCACCAAAACAATCAGGGAAGCGATACACCTGATTGGTCAGGAATGAGCCGAGGAGCGGTCTAACATCTCAGTGGACTCATATAGAGAGGCGGGCACAGTCAACCTGAAACAGATGTTCTCACAGCGTATTTCACTCACTAATAGCTGACAGGTGGCTGTCATTTCTAACAAATTACACTCAAATAATAGCTCTCAAAGCACCAAAGATTTCAACATAATGCATTTGAACCCTTTTAGACTGGGCGATGCTATATTAAACCATAATAGCGATATTTTGAATTTAAAGGATAATCCACCACTAATCTGAACCTTGGTGAATACACCATTAGTGGGATAGTCAGGAACTCGTTATTTTCTGTGACACCTACCTTTGATGCTATCTGAAAGGATTGATTTTACTGTTTAGTAACAGAACATTCGAAAAAACACATTTTTAATGATTTCACCTCAAAATGATTATTAATGCAGATGTTATCTTCAGATAGGCCCAGTTACAGTTAGATAGGGCTTTCAAAATATTATTATCTGGAGATAAACAATTATGACTTGTGTATTTGTTCCATAAATGCTCAATGACATTTATTGAAACCAGAGGTTGTCCAACGTCACTGAAACCTGCCTGGCAGAGACATTCGGGCATGATGACCAAGCCGCACGTGCCACTTCAAAGATAAGGCAGGTTGTGTGAGGAAGAGGGAGCAGTGTGTACTAGTACTAGGTCTATTCCTGTGTAGTACCACTCCCACGGTGTGAATGTCCATGGTGACTGTGTGTAGTATCACAGTGGGTGGTAGTATCACAGTGTGTGTGTGTGTGTGTGTGTGTGTGTGTGTGTGTGTGTGTGTGTGTGTGTGTGTGTGTGTGTGTGTGTGTGTGTGTGTGTGTGTGTCATTCACGCCTCTATCTCGTTTGTTTTAACCACCTGCTTTGTCGTGCGAGCTGTTGCTGGGGGTTTCTTTATTATTTATTTTCTCTCTGTCTCTCTCTCTGTCTCTCTCTCTCTATCGCAGCAGTAGGCGAATCGAGTGTGGGGCTCTCCACACGTAGGCCTACGATCTCACGCTCTCCACACGTAGGCCTACGCTCTCACGCTCTCCACACGTAGGCCTACGCTCTCCACACGTAGGCCCCTACGCTCTCCACACGTAGGCCTACGCTCTCACGCTCCCCACACGTAGGCCTACGCTCCCCACACGTAGGCCTACGCTCTCACGCTCTCCACACGTAGGCCCCTACGCTCTCCACACGTAGGCCTACGCTCTCACGCTCCCCACACGTAGGCCTACGCTCCCCACACGTAGGCCTACGCTCTCACGCTCTCCACACGTAGGCCCCTACGCTCTCCACACGTAGGCCCCTACGCTCTCCACACGTAGGCCTACGCTCTCACGCTCCCCACACGTAGACCTACGCTCTCCACACGTAGGCCTACGCTTCTCTCTCAACACAGCAGCGTCACGAAATGTGAACTGAACAATGATCGTTTGACACCTGCAGGTAACATAGAAGCCGATTGGATCGGTTCCGCCACACACAATAGCTACAGCTACACATATGCATGTAGGTGGACGTGGATATTGGTTGTTGTTATTTCCAATTTATTTCACCAATTTGTTCAGAACACGGCGATGGTGTGACGGTTGCAGGCCTGGTCGCAAATAAGACCTCATCGTACACACATCGTACTGCAATACAATATTGGTCAAATGTCAAGCTAGTCTTTATGCCGACTGTCTGCTTGTAACGTTATTCCATATAAAAAACAATATTCTGTCCCGTCACGTCTTATGATTAAACTGCAGGGCTCCATCTGATTAAAACAACAAAAAAACGATGTAATTGACAGTTACACCCCCCCTCCTCCCCACGCAACCGAACAACCCGCCCATCAGCAATCAACGATTTAACTACCATGCGCAACACATTTTGAATCAAACCACAACACAACAGCCGTTTAAATCATCGTGTCACATAAAAAGCCTTACATTTTTCTTCCTTTTTCTTCCTGGGGAGTCAGTCAGTCAGCCTCAACCGACGCCTCCTTGCAGCCGCGTCTTTCTCGTGAACGCGAGAGCTTCGTTCTTACGTACAGGAGGAGGCTGTCGCTGCTGCAGGTCGGTGGGAGGACTCCACCACCAGGAGCTGTGATGAGGAGAGGAGAGGAGGAGGAGAGCATCGAGAGGAAGCGTTCTCTCCCTTAGGGGGGGGTCCCCTCCCCCCCCCCATGAACCACCAATGGATCAAAACCATCGCCTCGCACGATTCGACCGTATACGTCCACAATACGACCGTTTAAAGGTTTTTCTGTTTTGCACCGATTAGCCTGGGATATGGTCGTGTCGTTTATCAGCATCGTTTAATTTGCATTTTTACATAGACGCCATATGTGCTTTAGGTTTTTTTTGTGTTTATAACCCGAGACTAGGAGAGGACAAGAGAATAACTGCACGCATCAAAACGTGTTCATCAAAACGTGCCACATGCCCACAAGCCTCCCTCTCTCTGGTTGCCATGCCAACAGATTGCTGTTAAAAATCGATGCTTCACAGTAAGACTATGAAGCATTTATGGGGGGTTTTTTTTAAATAGGCATCGATGACCATACATAAAGACGATTTAATTTCCCTATCTAACCCTTAAACGTTTTCCAAAACACAGGAAAACACATTTTTTGATGAATAAACCTCAAACGTCTGCACACATATTTGAACATGAATCTGTTCCAGTTGAATTTCCATTTATAATTCCATTAGAGACATTACCCTGCTATTCACGTATCACACAGAAATCCACAAAAGCTTGTATTAAAACCTTTATTGCTCAAAGGTCCGGCATCTGTACAGTGACAACAAAAGAAATACACAGTGGCGTTTAAATTACTTTCACAATTATAAACTAGAATTGAACCAATGTTGTTTTTTAAAAAAATGAACAAAAAACAGAACAATAGAACTACTAAAGGAAAGGCCCCAAGGGCCATGTCTAGGACGGCATGGGACCCCTCATAGGAACGCGTGGGGGCCCACCGGGGGGCCGGGGGGGCATGGGCGGGCCCCGCTGGAAGCCAAAGGGAGGGGGCCGTGGAGGGCCGCCACCGTAGCCGGGCGGGGGCATGGGCGGAGGTCCTCTCATCCCCGGGTGCATCGGTGGGCCTGGTCAACAGAAGCAGAGGAATGAGTGAGTAACAATATACCACACAACAACAACGACGATGTTAAAGGTCTGTGTCTTACTATCCTGTGCTTCCTGCTCAGTTCAAGTAGAATCGCGCCTTAAAGTTAGTTGAGATGCAACATATAACAAAACAATTGTGTTTTTAAAAGATTAAAAGAGGTCTTCCAACCTTGTTTTCAAGCTACTCTGCCCTTGTGTTTCACCATGTGACTTGTAGTTGCTCCAATTTGGATTAGATGTGCTTTAAATTGCTCTCCGCCTCAATTTTAAGTCACTTTGGATAGAAAGTGTCTGCTAAATGACAATGCAAAGGTCATAGTTTTAAAAAGGTGCCCGAAAATAATATGGCAGTTGGCACAGTCGTTTAAAGATACAGTTGAGGAGCCATAAAGTAGACTACACTGGAGTATATAGTTTCAGCCTTCATATTATCAATATCCTTTGCTAAAACAGACTTCCTCGGTGGCCGTCGTTTGTTGCGCAAGTATACATCGGCAAGAACAAAAACTACATTCTCCTAAGCTCCTATAGACTTGTTTAAGCCGTGTGTGTGTTATGCTTGCATCGACAATGCAGTGCTTATACATCGACAATGCAGTGCTTATACATCTTGACCATCACCGTCAAGACAGCTGTAAATAACAAGCACCTGGTAGCACCGTGTAGCGATCTGACTAAATGTTCTGGAATATTCAGGATGTGGCTTTACATTTGACATAACGAACAAATCAAGAATGACGCAACAAAACAGTGTGATGGGACACCTTTCACAGCCTTCAATAACACCTACGTTATTATAACCAACAATGACAGTATTTCCCTTTTCCTTTCAAACCCTAAGATAAGTGATGAAGAATGAAGGAGGAGCCATAGTAAACTCACCCATGGGGGGTCCGTGGTATGGCCCTCTGGGAGGCATGCCCATGTGTGGGTGGGGGGGCATGCCGGGAGGGGGCGGGGCTCGGTGCTGGTTTGATCCCGGTGGGTGTGGGGGAGGTGGCACCATCCCTGGGGGCACGTGAGGCGGCATCTGCATCTGCATACCTGGGGGGGGGGGAATAGAATGCAAGGTTCAGCCATGGGTTCTGGAGCCAGTGGTGTCAGGATGTTGGCATGGGAACCGGAGGGTTGCCGGTTCAAATCCCAGACAAAAACAAACCAAGTACGGAGTGATTATTGGTACTTGGAAAAGGGTGCCAGTCCTGGTGCCCTTGAGCAAGGCACCAGACTCCTACACTGCTCCCTGGCGCT
The DNA here is from genome assembly GCA_027704905.1 of Muraenolepis orangiensis. Taxonomy (NCBI): domain Eukaryota; kingdom Metazoa; phylum Chordata; class Actinopteri; order Gadiformes; family Muraenolepididae; genus Muraenolepis; species Muraenolepis orangiensis. The sequence continues at coordinate 24,654,165 of CM051007.1, forward strand.
GTATATACACACACACACAACAGCTGACACTGCTCCTTATACTAGGATAGCTTAAATGCAGAGAAACTAATTTCACTGTGTATACATGCATGAGACCAATAAAGAGGACTCTAAATCTCCAGATTAAGATTAAGGGGGTGTAAGTATGTATGTATGTATGGAATATTTACTGGAATATAGACCGGAAGTCCAAACATTTCCATCACAATTACCGAGTGGCAAATGTCATTTCAGTTATACAGATGTTATTTATAACAAAATCAATATTAATTTGACAGTTGGTTGTGATTTTCATTTTAGTTGCCATGTAAGAGCAGATCAAAAGCCTTGGGTATAATTGGTACAAATGAATCTTTCGAAAGAAGAATTTAGAACAGTAAGGAATGTCAAGACCAACTAGGATCGGAATTTCATGAAAACCAACGGTAAAATGCATTGAATTTGACATGAAAATGGCCCTTTATTGATTTTAACACAGATTGAACACCGAAAGTGCAGTTAAAATTTTAGTTTTTTTTGTAAACGTACCGTGGTGCATTCCAGCAGGTGGGAAGGGGGGTGGACCGGGTGGAGGTCCCGAGCCACCCTGTTGTCCCTGTGAGCCGGCGTTGGGGGGCATAGGCATGCCATGGGGCATACCTGGGGGCATCGAACCGGGGGGAGGAACAGGCGGAAAGGACCCAGGGGGTGGCATGCCTGTGGGGGAGAAAACGGTTCAATTTGCAAATCAACCGAGAATTCAGAAGATGATAACCCCATCATTAACTACAATTAACGATGGCACCCAAAGACACCGTGGCATGCAGATTTTCTTTCATTGACACAAGATCCCAACTACAGTTTGACATAGTCTTCTTCTCCCCCTCTTGAGGGACGAGAACCCGAGTGCACCGAGGGAAGTGTCGTTTTGCCTCAGAGCATGCCCAGTTCCAATGCCTTTTGATTACATCAACTATGACATCAAAGCTTCTTAGGAGCTGCAGAGGAGAATCAATAGTATCGAAACCCCCCCCCACCCTATCATTCAAAACGACCTCCTACAATCCACCCTCCCCCCCCCCCCCCCATCATCATCATCATCAAGCCTACCTTGCATGGACATGTTGGAGCCCATAGACGTGAGCACCGGGGTGGACGAGGAGGGAGGGGGCGGGGCGTCGGCGAACAGCTGGTGGGGCCGGTCGGCCTGCGAGAGCGGGTTCTGGGCGGCCAGGAGGCGCTCGGCGGCCGAGCCGTGGCGCTCCCCCTTGGAGTCTTTCTTGAAGGCGTAAGACACGGTGATGGGCCGGTTGCACAGGTACTGGCCGTTCATGGCCTCTATGGCGGCGTCCGACGCGTCAAAGCTGGCGAAGTTGATGAAGGCGTAGCCCTTGGAGTTGCCCGTGTCGGGGTCCCGCATTATCTTGGGCGTCTGCAGGATGACACCGAAGGCACTGAACGTGTCGTAGAGGAGCTTCTCGTCGATCTCGGGGTCCAGGTTGCCGATGAAGATATTGGCGCCCACGTCCAGGTTCTTGTTGTGTGCCGAGGCCTTGTTGACTCTGATGGGCTTTCCGTAGAGCTTGATCATGTTCATGATCTTAATGGCGTAGTCGGCATCTTCCTCGCTCAGGAACTCCACAAAGCCGTAGCCTTTAGAAAGACGGAGAGAGAGAGAGAGAAAGGGAGATTTAGCTTTAGGTTCTCAACGCAATGACATTTTTTGTCATTTAAGTGTATATTTCTGCTTCTACCCACCTTGATGTTGGCCCGTCACTCTGTCCTTTGGCATGTGTGTGTTGACCACAGGTCCGGCCTGCAGGAAGAGCTCCCATAGCAGGGGCTCGGACACCTTCTCATCCAAGCCACCCACATACACAGTGGCATCTGAAAGTGCACGGTGGTCAATATGTCAATACATAGGCTTATATATGGGATTAAGCATTCATACCTCTATCCACTAGACGTCCACATGCTTAATGTGTGCATACACGGTGTGTAATGCATTGCTTTTTAACATATGGTTACCTTAAGTGGATTGTTACTTTAACTGTCAATAATGACTGAACGAAACCCCAAGCATTTCAGAATGCTAACTTAGCAAGCTAGCTCGATAGAGTACGATTAGCTCACTAAACTGAGTTACAATGTCATTTCGCTGCAGCCAAGAGGACACCAAACTACAGGATACACATACATTAAATAACGTAATGTACAAATGTCTGGGAGGACGGTGCAGATTAGTGCATGTCTTAATAAAAGGCCAACTCCACATTCATTCATACAACGGAACACAAACGAAGTCCATGTGTTCCTGGTAAGTAACCGGTAAAAACCTGCCGGCTGGGTTAAAGTTACGAAACATGGCAAAGGAATCAAACAAAGTAAAGTAACAAGTGTATTCATTCAATTTTTATCATTTAAAAAAGTTCCAATTGCTTAAGTTACCTTGATTCCTTTCTGAAATTGGTCCCGCCGCCATGTTGAATCTACGCAAGGCGAGCGCCCCAAAATCTGGCTCCGCCTCTTCCGCTTCTGGCCGTCGTTAGCGGAAGTTCCGTGCTGTGTGTTCTGATGACATTTCTCTGTGGCTTTGCTGCATTCAAATAAGTATCGTCTTTAGTCTACTCTTTGATACCATGGTCTGTATCGATGTGTGTGTCGGAAATAAATAAATACAATTGACACAATACGGAGCGATTGTGAGCCTTTTTTTTTTAAAGGTGAAGCTGTTGCCAAAATAGCATTTCACATCACACGTGTATGATGTCCCCGACACAGAGCAGATAGTCCCGCCCACACCGGAGGGGGAAACATTCAGTTCCTCTCCAATCATCTCATATAATAATAATAATAATAATTATAAGGGCAGGATTATGGCTACCAGCCCCCCCCCCCCCCTGCATGATGGTGGGCGCCTGAATGAAATGTATTTTATAAACAAAATGTATTTTTGTAACGAAATATAGTGCGACCCTGGCGCCTGTGTGCACCCCCTGGCCCTTTGGTGCCCCTGACGACCGCCTAGCTCGACTATGCCCAGAAAACCGGCCCTGGAAACAGGCCTCAAAGCTGCTGTCGGGTGGGATAAACACAACCGACAATTTGTCTCCCACATAAGGCACTGCTTGCCTGGTTTACAGTTTCTCGATCGATGCTCATCTGAAATACCATCAAGATTGAGGAAGCTTTTTGCTGATCTTGTCAATGTTTTTTCAGGGATACTGTACTTGTTCCTGTGGAGAGCAACTTCTCCAATAGTTGAATTTGCTGGGGTTCTGTCACTAGTGGTACAGGACTTTAGGATGGGCATCCCTTGGTAGGTGGCTTTGCCTGGAGCTAAGTCACTATAGAATTCCATGTCTTTGATTTAGTCTGGCTCTACATTTTTAGTGCACACCTCAGTATTCCTCATTCCATTTACATTCAAGGCCAGTGCATTCCACCTGTGCCAAGATAGAAAGATGACTATCTCAAAAAAAAATAAGCATCCATTACCTGCCCTCCGAGCATAATAGTGAAAGAAAACAAAGATACGGAATTGCTGCGGGTCTTGAAACAACCATAAACAAGTCACAAGTGTCAAGTTCCACTTAGCCTGTATCTGATTTTGACCTACCCTGCCATGGAGTCACCATGCGCTGCCACAACTGGCCTGTTCCTGCTCACAGCAACCCATGTGTGAGCCCTCCAGGAAGCCTCCACATCAGCCTTGGCTTGTGGGCTTGTTTATGATGGTACACAACCATGCACTAAAAAAAAGTTGTGGGCATCCAAAGAAGGGTGAATGAAGTGTTCATTCACGTTCAGCTTTTAGTATATCTTTGTACCATTGAGGATGCAACTTTTATAAAGATGAGGCTATGTGCCTTGATTATGATTCAAAAAATGTTAGTTGCTAATTTGGCCCGACAAACTATAGAGGTTGAAGCTAACTAGGCTATGGTTATATTGTTGATTCAATCAAATAGTTGTGAATATAAGTATTCAAGTTCTGGCCATTCACTGAGATAGGCCGACGATATTAAATTTCTCAATATACCTTTTTCCTCTCTTCTCTCTTCCTCCCTTCTGACAATGACCTGATGTGTCCCATACTAAACAATATACTGAACAATGAAAGACAACAGCCTGATAAGCTTTGGTATATGCTTTTATTTATTTATTCCAATACAAACTTTAGGTAAAAATATGGAATAAAAAACATTGGCCATACAAAACACATACAAGATGGGTCTTTAATAACAAAAATAACAGAACATATAAAACATGTAAAATCATGCATCAAAGAAAAAATATGAATATATCCTTGTATAAAAATGGATGGTAACAGGAAACATATGATCCTATACAAAATATCACAATGTTTAACATTTATTTTGGAAAAAAAAAATCACAGCATCAAAAGTATTTATGGCAAAACAAAAGTTGTTCTTTATCAAATATAACGTTTTCACAGTAGGCAGAAAAATGCACATACCACTGAAGACCAAATATGTACTGTCTTACTGCAGTTACTAACCAAGTCCTCCTTAATGTAATATCAAATTTGAATTGCTATTTATCATCAACTTATTTTCTTGTTTTTTTTCTTTCTTCAAATTTGGTAGGTAGTTTTGGCATTGTTTTGTGAACTACATTGGGGTAACTCGTTGATTGATATTAAAATATATATTTTACATGTTTTCCATTTAAACATGTCCTTTTTTAATGTGGTTAGCACACATTGGAGCTTCCTTGCAAACACAAAATCCAAAATCATGATTCAACAAAGTTTACAATAATGCAGCAAACTCAAAAGTATATCAAATTCCACTGTAACGGTGTTCATCATAGTAATAGTAACAATATTGTGAAATAATCTCAAAAGTGGAATTAAAAAAGTAGGTTCTTTCCTCTTTTCTTCAATAATACATTGTATATAAGTTCCACTTGATTGTAACTCGTGCCATCTTTAAATGTAAGTGAACACAGAAACCAACATGCCATTTCCAACAAGCAAAACACCCAAACCACCCAAAACTAAACACCTTTTGAGCTGTTGGGCCGTATATGTGGTACAACCCCATGGGTACAATTGAAGGTAGTACCTTTTTAAGAATGTTATTTTTTGAGAAGCACCAAAGCAATTGTAAAAAAAAAACATGTATATCTGCCTTTTTATTGCTATTATTCCTATGCTGGGAAAGTTGGTGTGTTTGACCATAAACTGCAGCTAAGATCCAAGAAAATTTGACTTACATATAAAATACCTTTGTTTTTAAATGCCGTCATGACACACAATACGGTATTGAAACACAAATGTAGATACACCTAATTTGCCAACACATCGTAGAAAAGAAAAAAGGCAGAAATAGGTCCATAGTGATGGCTAACTGCATACCTCACGATACCTTTTTGGAATATGAATATGATTAAATAAGTGTTTTTGTTTTTTTTTCACTACAGTTTGTAGTGAACAATGTCCTCCTTCTTCAATATCTCCAAGGCTGAATCACAGGTGGGAACGCCAAATAAAACACAATATGTAACCAACCCCCAACACTACAAAATACCAATCTCTGCTCTGCAAGCTGCTCAGAGAATCTTCTTCTTCCATCCCAACCATCGTATTGATTCTGCAGGAGCGAACACTCCCACACTCGTACACCAACAGCACTAAAATACATCAGGATCATTAGAACACATGTTTCTCGTGAGTACAATAGAAAGATAAAGGAAAACTGCTCTGAAGGCCTCATAGTTTAAAGTGTAAGAAATGCCCATTTTACCTATGATGGGTCCTGTGATCCAGAAACATGATGACGTTGGCCATAGATTTAAGCTGTTCCCAGGGATGCCTTGATTAACTACCTGAGGTTTTCCATCATAGCCAGCTAATAGTTTTTGCTGCACACTCAGATACTAACTGGTCAACGCTCAAAAACAACAAGCGCATGTTCTCAGCGTTAAGGGGGAGAAATGTGTGGGTCATTCCTTGGCGCTTGATTCATTTTTACTGTAAGGGTCCTAGCAATACATTCACAGATGGGAATGGAAAACATTATGCTCTCTATGGCTGTACGAGGTGACTTGGAGAATGGTAAGTAGGTTAAACCAAAGTAATAGACCCTTTTCACATCAACGTCGTAGTCGGTTAAACAAACAATTGTAAAAATGTCACTTTTTCCTTAGGTTATGCCAGTGCCTCACATTGAAGTAACTACGCATCTTATGCATTGGCATAATTCATTTCCGCAAGTTGTAATTTCATAAACTACACCTGTGTCTACCCTGCCTTTCTGTTAAGTTTCAACTTAAACAAATCACTATTGTCCAGCTGTCTTTAAAAAAGAAAAATAGAGAGAAAGGCAAAAGGCGAAATAGTCAATATAGATGTACATAATCAGGTCCTTTATAAACATATGCTGTATGTATGATGTAAATGAAAAACGGGCGAAGACAGCTCACCCCAGATGACACTAGACACTAGTGCTCATTACCCTGGTACCGTCCCGCAGGAGTCGGGTGGGGCTGATGGTGGTGGCTTGGCTCTAGTGCGAGGGCAGCGTGGCTGCGTTGGCAGCGTTCAGCTGGCCCACGGCCAGCATCAGGATGTCCTTCTTCTCCTTGTGGAAGCGCAGCTCTCGACCGGCGAGGCGCGCCTCCTCCAGCTCGCGCTCCGTGGACGCCAGCTCGCGGCCGATGGCCCCCGCCACGCCCTGCTCCCGGTTCACCCAGTCGGCGGCCATTTGGGTGCGCATGTCGTCGTCCAGCGCCCGGTGGGAGTAGTGAGCCAGCACCTCCTGAAAAGATCACCGGAAACACACAGTGTCAGATAGAAGGGACAGATAGAAGTCTCTCTGTGATACAAGATATTTATTGGCCATTTGCAACATTGCTACTATTGCTGCTATTGGAATGCTTACTCCCCATTCCCTCCTGCAGTATGAATCTCCAAAACAATACCATAAAAATAATATACACAATAAAAATGAACAAAGAAAGAACAGCAAAGTGACTGATAGATGATATATTATGTACTGTTGTTGTGTTGAATTGTGCAAAAATATTTAAAAGCATTTGAAGAGCCAGTAGTGCAGCAGCATCATGAATACAGTGCAGTAACTATGATGCGTCCAGAAAGTCTAGCAAAGTATGACTGTAATGTGTAATGTTAATGACTATGTTATGATAGTGTAATGTTAATGACTATGTTATGACAGTGTAATGTTAATGACTATGTTATGACAGTGGCAGCACTCCTAGCAGTTCAGTGGGCGCACTGCCTGTGGATAAAAACCATCCTTAAACCTGGTAGTACTTGTACGGATGCTGTGTACTGGATACTATTGGGTCATTACAGGTCGCGTGACCGTAACCGATCGATTTTCACGAAACCGTGTTCTCCGTTGAGCGTGTCTGTAAACATCATGTGACGACATTGTGATGCTATGTGGTCAGGCAATGTCGCTAGTCACAGCGATTACCTGTCTTGAGCATTGCCTTTCCCTCATGGCCTTCAGGCTGCCGTTCCAGTGCAGCAGCTGGAACACTGTCATCAGTTCCTGAAACACAAAACAGCTTGTTGGTCACCAAAAGACATCTGGGAGCCATTAGTGTCTTTCCTAAGTGAAATTCGAAACCTGGTTCCAGTGCCACATTGCATGCTCTTTTGTTCTGTTTTATAAGCATGAAGGTTTTTTCGGAAAACACAAGCACAATCATTTACAAACTTTATCTTGTAAACGGCAGGATAAGCCGAAAGGCACTGGGTTTCGATTCCCGATCTGTCCACAGCCTGCCTCCTTGAAGATGTGTGTCTGCTATAAGAACTGAATAGTAATATATATTTAATATATATTATATATTATATATATATTTAATGGACCTGAAACTCCAGCATTGATTTCCCTTTATTGGACTCGAGCATGAAGCGGAAAGCCCCGATTCCCGTGCTGGGGCTGTCGGCCTCCTCTCTGTTCCCCTGTGGACCACAATAACAACACACAAGCATCAGTCACGAGGCTGACAACACGGCTCAAACAGGGCTGTGGAGATCCGGGTAGCTTTTTCTTTTACAAATGGATTTTGGTATGTGGTGATCCCTCGATGGTGGACTGACACACACATCCACACACCTCCACACATATCCTGCTGAAATCCATACCTATCTTTCGACAAACATCTCTTTCTGAGAACATTGTAAACATACATCCTCTCATACATACCACACAGCCCCTATGTAAAACATGTAATAACACATTAACAACCCTATTCTGTACAGTCAAATTTTTGGCAGAACATAGAATTTACAAAAAGTCATTGTAAATATTGATTAGAATGTAGTTTGCTTTGATTGTCCTCAACCTTACCCGTCAGTCACTATGTGACTATGTTGCTGCACACTGTAATGGTATTTGTGTGGACAATTCACATGACCTTACCCATAACAATCATAGCCTGTAGAGTAAAGCCTTACATTGAAAGAGATCAGGGCCTCACACACACTCTTCTCGATGAAGTCGTCGGTGATGCGACGAGACGGGTGCTCGTTGAAGACAGAGTTCATCAGAGCGATCTTGGCCGCGCTGCGTCTGGCCTCCGCCTTGGTGGGACAGAACTGTGAAGGAGTGAGTGAGGAGTGCACTTTAGGGTACATGCTCTGTGGGCCGGGCTTTATGATGAGACAGGGTAGGCATTGGGCCGCTTTATGTCGTAGTACTATAGTACTACTATAGTATTTGGGCTATTGTCTAAATGAACATTGTTATTCATGATTATTGTTGATAGTTATAAAAAAAAAAAAGACATATTTTAGAATTATCACAATATTTTTTTTAAGGGTTAATTTAATGATATACAATAAATGCTATGAGGAATAATACAACTTGATAGTCATTGCTTGGCAGAACTTAACACTATTTAGCTATCAGCTTACTAGAATGACATCAATCGATTCAATCTGAATGAATCCTCCACTTATATGTCTGCCGAGTTTTAGCAAATAATCGTTACAGCTATCTCTTCACTCTATACAGACAGACACATATAACAACTTTGATTGATCTCAAATCAATTGAACAGAGTGGATTATCCTGTACCCCACCCTCCCTTAACACAGACACCAATCGAGACCCTGTAACCGCACTAAAAGTGACCCAATCACTTACCTGGAAACTGCCGAAGCAGCTGCCTCCTGGTAGGCTAACGTAGCAGACATAGGGTGGGCTGCTGGACGGGACCATCTCGTAGACCACCAGAGCGCCGTTACGAAGATCAGCTCCTCTGGTCAGCTTCATCTGCCAGAACTCCTGCAAGGCCTCCACCACGTTGACTAAGAGGGGGAACAGTACCACAGTTATGTCTAAACCTCCATAACTGTACTGTGTTGATAATCAGGACTAAACAATTCATCAAACAAATTATCAAGATCGCACTTATGGCCCAAGTGCAATATTCTAATCCCAGGAGCGGCACATTTTTTTCATAAGGGTAAATGTGTATTTAATGTATTTGTTTTAGCATTCTGTCTTAATACCCTGTTAATGGGCCTACTCTTAATACTCTTTTTAGTACTGCTGTTCTCCAAACAAATGACCTATGTCATTACTTAAGAGGTTATGGATCCCACCTAATGATATTCACACAATATATTCTTTAAAAAATGTATAAGTGTGTTTGGGTCATTAGACGTGGGTCAACGTGTATTAAACATACAGTTTGCTGCTTATTTCCATACGCAGCTTAAAGGGGTTAAAAATAGATGATATATGAAAGATCATATTACCAAGCGGATGTAAACACAACTTAGGCCACAAAGTTACAAGGCTGGAAAACAAATCAAAGCTTAGTGTGAGGATGCTCTGCTTCATTATAAATAGGTCTAATCCAAGACATGGCTAGTTACATCTGGTCTATATTATCTTATAAACTCCATGGAGACGTGTCGTCTTGTTTTTTTACACCACGGTCGTTATTTTGAGAGTATGGACCCTTTTTTACGTGTGGGCCTATTGTCGATGGTCCAGGAAAACCATACGTGTTGTCTGACTGTACAACCCCAGAGTTCCAGCCTTGTGTAACGGGACTCCACTTACAAATGGCGAAAGGGGAAAAGTACCACCCACCCCACACCCACCCCCCCCCCAAAAAAAATTATCCTTGACAAATATGAATACAGCATTACTTCAGCCTTATTTCCTTTTTTTGTTAAGAATGATCTTAGTTTGACACTACCTCTGCCATAACCCTGTGTGTGTTTGGCAAAGCTCCGGACGACCGCCTCGACAGCCTCCTTCAGGACGGCCGGGTTCCCCGGGTGGTTGCCGGGTCCAGCGGCGGCCGTCCCGAGCCCCATGCCGCCGCCCATGGTGCCGTACAGGCTGTGGAACTGGAGCGGTGGCGGCGGGGGAGGCGGCCCCGACGAGGACACACATAGCAGGGGAGCCGGAGGAGGTAGCACCAGCAGCGGGGCGATGGGAACCGTCACCCCCGGCCGGAGAGACGAGCGCAGAGTTCCCGTGGATCCAAATGTACCAAATCCGATCCCCGGTTGGAGTCTCTGAGGGCGGGTACTGTCCGAGATAGAGTCCATTGTGTCCCGACGCAGCGTCCGCGATATCAAGATCTATCGATCTATTTAAAACAACAAGCACTAGGTTGTTGGTTTTTTTTGGGGGGAGGGGGGGTTGAGGGGGGATGTTTGGCCACCAAAAAACAGGCTTGGTACGTTTGGCACGACAGGATATTGATGGAGCAGACACGATGCCCCCATATGAATCCACCTCTAGGATTAGGCTGCTGGACTGTCAGTCATCGATAGGCGGAGAAACAGCGAGCGGTCACAGAAATACGAGCCTTGTGCGCATCTCCTCGACACGAACATAGAGGGCGCAAATGTACTGTAATCCGTCTGCTTCTTCTTATTGTTACTGTAAAGTTGGACTGTTCCGACTGTACCCGTCGTATTTGCGAGATGCATTCTGTCTTTATGTGTGTGTGTCAGAATATAATGTCCCTTAAACCAGCTTTGCTTCACAAATACAATTTGGGACATTAGTTAGATTTTCGGGCTGATCATTGTTTCACCTAAAATACAGATGATCTAATATTTAATAGTTAAAAGTGTGTGTAAAATATATGTTTTTAGAGACCCACAAGACACGTATGTTTGTGTGTGTGTGTGTGTGTGTGTGTGTGTGTGTGTGTGTGTGTGTGTGTGTGTGTGTGTGTGTGTGTGTGTGTGTGTGTGTGTGTGTACGCATCAGAAAACAGCTGAACAGCTCTACTGTGATATATTCGATATATACATTGACATTGTCATTAAAATACTGAAACTTTGAGTGAATCTTTTGTTGTTCTTTGTAGCGAAGGTGGTATTATGAAATCAGTATTAAACACACACGCCCACGTAGGCACACACACACACACACACACACACACACACACACACACACACACACACACACACACACACACACACACACACACACACACACACAACACTGATTGCTGGATTATTCCCTCTTTTTTTTTTACACACACTTTTAACTATTACATATTAGATCCTCTGTATTTTAGGTGAAACAATGATCAGCCCGAAAATCTAACTAATGTCCCAAATTGTATTTGTGAAGCAAAGCTGGTTTAAGGGACATTCAATTTCCGACTGGACAAACACTAGGACTAGACAAACACTTTGACTGCACAAACAGCGCCATGTTTAGTGTGGTTCCGGTCTGGGACGGCTGAGATTGTTTCACGATCGCTTGATCCAAATGGGATTTAGCGAATTCCCACTTCAAGTTCAAACTGAAAACCCCTAAGCGTGTGTTCAGTTATATGTATCCTTATCTTTCTTTACACGTGCCGTGTGTAGCACAGAACTGTGTAAGGGTAGCAACCTTTAACCTCGCCTCTTGCCATGTGACCTTTACAACCAACAAGCGCCTCATTATGACGTGGAACTTATTACCACGGATTCATGTTATGGAATACAATCAAATTAAAATTAAAAACACGGTTTACCCTCTCTGTTGTAAAAGTGTTAGTCTTATCAAACCTATAGGATAACTATGGATGATACTCTATTAACATACACACAGCATTTTTAAGTATGTATACACAAGGATATATGTTTTTAGAGACCCACAAGACACGTAGTTGTTTGTGTGTGTGTGTGTGGTGTGTGTGTGTGTGTGTGTTATGCGTGTGTGTGTGTGTGTGTGTGTGTGTGTGTGTGTGTGTGTGTGTACACTATCAATTGTACTCTAACAGTAGGTCATGCACTGTTCAGATTATAATCAATGAACATTCTGTTCAGATTGACGCCAATCTTCTCAAAACAAATAGAATGGCAAGAAACCCATCCCACAAAGTCTGACTCATTCAGCTGGCCTTCTGAAATGTGCATCTAAACACTATAACTTTTCTTATCATGTTTACCCGGCCTGGCACCAACTCTGTTAACAACACAAACAGTATCAAATATCAAAAGTCCAGTATCAAATCTCAGTGATTGCATCCGAGCAAAGCGCAGGCCTCTGTGGGACAGACGTGAAGGGATTTTGTTTAATCAACGCTACGATGACAAGACAGTCAGCGTTGTCACGCAGGCCAAGGACTATTGGACTTTGATTGAGATGAGCCAGGTGGCAGACTGAACAACGAGGGGTCAGAAATGCGATGTCACTTCAACCAACACACTATCAACTGATAGGTCCGTCTGGTCCAATGAGAGTGGCGCTGGTGGACCAGATAGTGTGGAGTGTGCTGCACTATAAGAAGCAGAAGCTTTTCCAAGAAGAGTACCATCAGGTCTAAACTTCCTTGCACTACAGGTAAGTGTCTTCCTTCCGTGGGCCTTTCACGTCATTTTAGAAATAGTTTTTTGACTTAATTTGAGCTGAAACGGTAGATAGCTTGAACACAATTGAGAAAGAGCTAAGAAGAAATATGGAGCGTTTGATTTTTTTACTTTATATAAAACTACGACAAAGTAAAACTGTTAAACTATTCAGTTTGAATTGCTGTGCTTGGAAAAATAAAATAAAAATAAGCTGTATCATATCACTCTTATAACATTTATAAGGATTTGTAGGCCAAATTGTTTATTTTCAATAGTTAGTTAAAGTACTAAAGTAAAATAAGTAAAGTAGTCAAAATAGGCTTAGTCAAGGTTTATTTTATTCCTTTTACTTTGAAATGGGCAAATGGCCATGTAATAAGAACAAGAATTATTCTTATTTATATTTTTCAGGTGATCCCTCCAGCTCCCAGCCATGAAATACTCACTCATCGTCGCTATTGTTGTGCTGGCTCTGGCACAAGGTAATCTATCAATGACAATGATATCTTACTAAAAAGGGACTGAAGTCTCTGCTGTGTGTGTGTCTGTGTATGTATGTATGTATGTGTGTATGTGTATTAGGATTTTTTTTTCTGTTTGTTAAAATCGGTTCTTCTCTTTCCCCAGGAACTCTGTCAGATACTCCCGAGCTGGAGAAGGCGACCAAGTTCCTTGAAGGCGTGGGGGATGAGCTGGTGTCCACCTTTCAGAAGACTCTCGAGACTCTCCAGTCCCAGTAAGTACACGCGGATCATATATGCTACCTACATATAAGATAAGACTTTATTGTCGCTATTCGGACACACACTGTATAAAGCATTCCACCTCTCAGACACTAAAAGACAACTATAAAAACAAACAACTGATTAATGCAGGAGGAAATGGTTGGGATCTGAAATTATTTTCCAGGCCTTCCTCATAATGGTGTGATATTGAATAGCATCCTGATACTTTTCTTCCTACATACGTAGTGGCTCTGTATGCTTATCTAGCAAAGCAATGGACCTGTCCAACCACTTACCAAGAGCGAGGGAATGGTTATATCAGTGTCACTTAGGTCCTTAAGTAGGTCTACTGCTAATCTGTCCTGCTAACTTTGAACCCGATCATGTCACACAGAAAAAGGTGTGCATGGGAAACCTTTGAGACTGATGGCTCCTTCTCCATTAATTTCCCACCTCGCTTTCCCTTCCTCTCTCTCTCTCTCTCTCTCTTTCTCTCACTCAGGACCCTCATTGAGGAGGGAAGGGCCCAGCTGGACCCCATCATCACCCAGTTCAGGGAGAACTTCGCCCCTTTGGCCGCATCCGTCCAGGAGCAGATCACCCCCCTAGCCGAGAGCTTGCAAGAGAAGATTAAGCCCTTTGTGGATGACTTGCAGAAGAAGATGGAAGATCTGTTCCGCAAGCTGGCGGACCAGCCCCGGCTCGGGTAACCTGGAAGTGTTGGTTGACGGTGGCAGTGGCCTGAAAATATGTGTGCTGGATGTGACCAAATGCACAATTAAAAAATTATAAAAAGTACAGATGTGTTGTTTCTGAGTCGTCGACGCGGCAACTTTGTCTTTTTGAGAACTAGTGAAATGTATGGTTAGAAAATAGGACTAACAGCTGGAGGTAGACTCTGTGACCGTTTCTGTTAAGAAAATGTTAAATAGCTTGACATTCTGGTGGTTCTTAAATCTGGAGGATTTTGAATCCTCTTTATTGGGCACACATGTGTACACAGCAAAGCACACACACAGTAATATTAGGAGCAGTGGCGAGGCTATTGTATCCGGGGAGTAGTGTAGGGGTATGGCGCCTTGCTCAAGGGCACCTCGGCAGTGCTTGGTCCGTTTCAGGGACTTGAACCGGCGACCCTCGGGTTCCAAAGCCAACTGCCACCCACACTGAGCTACAGCTGCCCCTCAAATATTGTTAACAAAATAAACTAGAGGGCCCTCAGTAGAGCACATACCTCCACAACACCAAAAAGTCCCCTGGACCCAGACCAAAATCACATCAACTGTTCCTTGGCCCATTAGTAATCTCACCACCAATTCCATACAGAACTTTTGGCGTATCTTGCAAACAGGCAAGACAAACAAACGGGGGCGAAAACATAACCTCTGGTCCATCTTCAATGGCGAAGGCAACTACAATATTCAGGAAACTACAAGTACTTTTGGATTCTTTAGAATTGGATTGAATAATCAACCTAGAGAACACTGCAGTGCTGGTTAAACCTGCACTAGGTTAGTTTCACAAATAGCAACCTCTAGTGGCGTTAGTTGTAGCTACAGTTAGAGCGCTATTCATTTTCAGATCTAACATGTTTCCACAGTGAGAAAGGCAATCCATCTGTGAAGGAACGAGCACCAGGCAGGTACGCAGGCAGCTTTAAACAAAAAATAAAGCAAAGGATGGAATAGAATACTAAAAATAATATAACGATGGGTGAATGAGGCTGAACAAACATACCAGCAGTGACAACCAGAAGTTCCAATTCATACAAGTTAGAACTAAGTCTTTCCATTTCCACCTATAAGTGATATGAAATAGACTGACTCCGTTAGTAAAATTAAGCAACCACACCTTCAGTTAAACCCAGCGGCTGTGTGACTCTGGCCCCAGCAGCTTGGTAAACTCATAAACTAACATTATATTAAACCAAACATCATCCAACCCTGGGCAGATTGACTCATGTTTTATTCAGTAGAACAATTGTGCCATATAATCTTTGATTTGAGAATGTATTAAAACCCTCAACACTGTCCAAAATAACTGCAGTAAGCCGGCACAATATCTTTCACAATCAGAATGTTTCCAGTTAGCAAAAAAACAAAGAGGCAACTTTGTTTATTTATAATTTTTATTAAAGCAAGCAAATGTCAAGGGTAAAGTCACAATGCTTGGTTCTCCCAGCATTTTCATCAGTCAAACAATAAAAGGGATAAAACTTCAGAATAAAAGAACACTCGCATCAACGCAATTCCCTGCGGAATTCTCTTAAAACCCCCAAACTCCAACATTTTTTAATTTTCTAAATTTTCTCTTTTTTGTGTGTTTTTTGTTTGGATAAATGATCAGGAACTAGCGGTAACTTCACTAGGCCAGGCAGTTCCTTCCTTCTCTTTCTTTTTTGTCATTTAGCATATTTTTGCTTTGTTTTCTGCATTTTCGCTTTTTTAATGGTTTATTTTTTTTCTTCTCCTCGGTGAAGCTGTACGTGGTCAGGGTCCCCTGTTCCTGGAAACAAAGCAAAATGACAGTGGTCATTAGTGGAAAAAATGAGACATGGCAGTGGGAATAAGAAGCATGCAATTTATCCTATTCCCTCGCCTGAAAGAGGACCAACATTACTAATCAAACAGAGCTTAATGGCTTTTGCAAAGTTGAGGGCAATGAATTTTACAAATAAAAGTCCCAGAATATGATCTAGGCCTCAGGGATTTGAGGCAGCAAAGGCAGGGCCAGCATATGCTTACTGGAAAATACAGTATCGCAGCTCAGTATCAAAGTATAGCTAAACTAAAGTATAAAAGGTGAAATTCTGATGATTTGTTAATTGTTAGAACAAAGTTGTTGTTTTTTTAAATACAAAAATAGACCACATTGTGAATAAGTTGAAGTCTCACAGAAATGTGGACTCCCTTTGCCTTCCATTATAAATTGCATGTTTAAAAGATGAAAATTTGTATACTAGATTAAACAAAAATGTGAATGACATTTCTAAACTCAAATTGAGCCTCTAGGTGAAACATTAAGTGCCAACGTTTGCAGTGAAGATTAAAGAAGCAATAAGAAGCTTAAGGAGTACATGAGCCTAAGGGCCTCCGTCGTCTACTGCAGCAACACAAAAAAAAAGAAGCTTTGCTAGAGACTAAACGTTAATTAGCATTTTAAAACAAACTTCTGTGTGTAGTACAATTTTGCCCCCAGTGTCCACAGTGAGGGAACACGGGGCTCATGAACTACAGTCACTGTGGCAGCAGTTTTGGCCGGTGCAACCCACGGGGGAAGTAGCACCGAATTTGACAAAGCTGCAGACTCAAACAATTCTTTCAGGGAGGGTTATGGAGGCTATTGGGTCGTACCATGTACCTTTTTAGTGGTGGGCGGGGGGAGGGGGGGGGGGTGCGCATTTCACACCGCCGGGACAGCAGTGTTGGTCACCGTCTTCTGGGCCGTCTCCTTGGCCTGGTGGGCCTGCAGCACAGCCACAGCCTCATCCACCTGGGGGGGGAGGGAGACAGCATGGCTTGATGACTCACATCACCTCAAAAGTACTTTTCACTTTAATTTCCTCCAGTCCATCATTCAAAACACTCTGCTTTGTTTGTAGGTTGAAGTGGAGACATGAGTGGTGTTAAATTGTGGCTGTCTGGTCTAAAATAGAGAATGGCTGGTTGAAATGAAGTGAGGGGGGTCGGAGACAGACCTTGGAGCGGAGGGACTCGGGGGACTCCAGCATGTGGAGCAGCTCAGAGTTGTCGATCTCCAGCAGCATGCCGGTGATCTTGCCCGCCAGGCTGGGGTGCATGTTCTGGATGAGTGGGAAGAGACGCTCACCTGGGGAACGCCATTGACGATTTTGAGAGAGAGAGCGAGTTAGTTAAGGGTTGGTCAGGAACTGTGGATGTGAACACTATATGGATGGGGTAATCCTACTCTACAGCAGCACGCAAGGTGAATTCCTTACCCAGCATCTGCTTCTGTTCCTGGGGTGGGGCCGCGGCCAACATGGAGGCAGTTAGTGGCTCCTGGCCCTGCACGTGGACAGCAGGCTGCACAGACGGACAGACGAACACAGGCAGTGAGACACTAAACTAAAACCAAAATGAGGGGGCTGCAGTCCCTGAGTAAATGCAATCAAAGCTCTCCTCTGGAGAAACCTATTGTCCTCAACATCCTACCCCATGCCGTTAACCAATAGATCCAGTGCCACCTTTGTTACTTGGGACACTCTTCCTTGTTTAGTGAAACTCGTTGGCAGGCATTACCTATCACCATAGTCTTAGTCAATCGTCATTAATGAGCTAGGTAATGTATGGTAACAGGTAACAGGTAATGTAGGGGTTCGAACCCAGAACTTTGTCAACCAGCCAACACAGTCGGGGATCCCTCCTTCAAACCACTAAACCATATTGACATTAAGCTTAGTGCTTTCAGAGCAGTGGAGCTAGGTACCTGCTGCATGGGGACCTGGGGCTGCTGGGCCATGTGCTGATGGGGATTGCGCACACCCGGGGCATACTTGTACTGGGGGACACCGCGCACCTGGGAGGCAGCGGCGGCTGCTGCGGCGGCGTTGGTCGGACGGGGGCCCATGGGCTGGGCTGCAGGGGACAGACGGATCACAGAGTTTTAGATGAGAACACTTGAGTCAAGAAGCTTCCTGCCTAGTCTACTGCAGCAAGACACTGGATAGAAACACTAACATTTTAACAACTTAATTGCCTAATAGCGCAAACATTCTCGCCTTTCAACAATAGCATGGGTTCACCAAAATGGGAGAACTATCAATTCATTGTGTGTAGTACAATTTTGTCCCCAGTGTCCACAGTGAGGGAACACAGGGCCCATGAACGACAGTCACTGTTGCAGTGACTTTGGCCGGTGCAACCCACAGGGGAAGTAGCACCGAATTTGACAAAGCTGCAGAGAATAATTCAGCAATACATAACTATCTAGAAACCAATGTCACAACTAGAGGGCTGTCCCAGCTCACAATGGCGTTAATTGGACTAAAGGAAACCCATGAAAAAAAAAATGTATCTGGCGCCTCAGATTCTCAGTCTGCATGTTCTATTTGGTGATAGTGCTGTGGGTGATGGTAGAACAGGTTTGTTGCGTTTCCGTTCTCTTTAGTAAGTTGCCACCACTCCGAGTATACCACATCTCCCATAGCCAGAACCACTTTATGTTTAGCTGCTGGCCCGCTCTTGTAAGAATTGACCAAATGACATTGACTCTATAGAGAGCAGTGCTGCTGTCTGGCAGTTTCCCCATATCAATGCCAGGTAAAAAAAAACAACCCACGATTGTTATTAGTAACTAACTAGTTTAATTGGCTATTGAGATGAAAGAAGATGGGGTTTGACTGACCGACACGTTGGGTGGACATCATGCGTGGCATCTGGGAGGCGGGCCGCACGGTGCTGAAGCCCTGGGGCCTCGGGGCCGACTGACGCATGACACCCGGGATGTTCTGGAAGTCTGCAAACACACGGAACAAATAAGACCTCCACTTACAAACCACTACATTCTGTAAACCCATTAGCAAACATAGAATCCGTATTCGGCAAGGATTGCCGACGGTGGATGGGTCATTACTCACGTTGTGGTCGGACCCCCTGGGTGGCCCACCGGGGGCTGGGTCGGAGCTGGGCCATCTGTCCGGCGGCCGGGTAGTAGGCGGGTCGGTTCTGGGCCTGCGGGATGGCGGCCATGAAGTAGCCCGAGGGCGGCGCCGGCTGGTAGGGGTTGATGACGGGGTTGGGCACGGCACGCACGGTGGCCATGCGCTGCATGTACTGGTTGGTGAGGTGCGCCTGGCGCTCCTCCTTGCGCTGCGCCAGCGCCACGTACAGCGGCTTGGTGGCCACGATGCGGCCGTTCATCTCCGTCACGGCCTTGGTGGCCTCCTCCGGGGAGGAGAAGCACACGAAGCCGAAGCCCTTGCTGCGCCCGCCCTCCGTCATCACCTTGGCGCTGGTGATGGTGCCGAACGGGGAGAACTCCTTGCGGAGACGCTCGTCGTCCAGCCCGTCGTCCAGGTTCTTCACGTACAGGTTGACGCCCTGCGGGGACGGAGGAAAAAACGTGATCAGAATTCGAAAACACACCTGAATGTGACATTATGGAAATCAAAGACCAATGGTTTGTATGTATAAAGAACCAAAATCATTATAGCGCATTTTATGTGGAACCCTATCAAACATAATTACTCTCTGGGTGCCTTTGACACATCTTAGCTGGATAATAAGCAAGCATCTCACCAAAACTATTAACATCATTGTGTGTAGTACAATTTTGCCCCCAGTGTCCACAGTGAGGGAACACAGGGGCTATGAACTACAGTCACTGTGGCAGCAGTTTTGGCCGGTGCAACCCATGGGGGAAGTAGCACCGAATTTGACAAAGCTGCAGACTCAAAATTTCACACCACGGATCAAGATAAGAGTTAAGATAAGTTAACATCACATTAAGTGTCGCATTAATGTTTTAACTGATTATAGAATTGACTGAAATAAAATTCTGTGATCAATCAGAAATGTTTAGTGCTGCAAGCTTCACCCCCAAGAGTGCTTACGCCATAAACATCATCCGAAACCATGTTCCTATACAATTGAATTAATAGAATTTGGTCGAATGATATTTAAACATTGTTGCATTTTAAGTTTTCACTGAGGCAAACCGTTATGGGTGATAACTTTACGGCGTATTATTGATCTGCATCACGAAGCCAATCCATCTTCTTCAAATTAAAAGCAGACTTTGAGGCGAAAAAACTAGTTCAGTGTCACTGCAAGCATACCGCCATATTTTAGCTACCCCACTCTAGCGATAAACCTTAAAACGTACCTGGTAGCGCGTCATGCGGTCCTGTTTCATTTGCTCAAACTTGCGTTTGAGTTCAGTCTGCCTCTCCACCTTCTTCTGAGCACGGCCCACGTAGATCAGCTTGCCGTTCAGCTCCTGGCCGTTCATCTCATCCACTGCCTGACCAGGGTTAAAAACAAAACTTTGGTTACCGACTAGTCAGGCATGTGGAGAGATTCTTACACAAAAAAAAATGTAAATAGGTCTTGGCACAACTATAATGAGAAAACGAACTAATGAATTAAAGATATCCAAATCAAATCAAAAGGCCGATATTCTACCAGCACTGCCCATGGCAGTTGGAACCAAAAGGCAAGGATAGACAAGGGCCATTTAGCTGGCATTCCTTGCCAAACCCGATTGGGTAGGACTTGTGAAGGGCCTGTGGGACCCTAGGGAAGGTGCCCGACAGAGATCAGGGTTCCGCCCCAAACACATTATTCTCACCTTCTGGGCATCCTCGTGGTGCTCAAAGCTGACAAAGCCGAAGCCCCGGGACTTGCCGCTGTGGTCTGTCATGACGCGTATGCTCATGGCGTTGCCTAGAAAACAGGGAAAACCACTTTTAGTCACAACACTCGAGAAGGATATAGGGCAGGCCATTGCAGTACATTACTTTTCAGCGAAGTTTGTTCACTTGGGTACACAAAATGTTCTCTACGACACGGTTCTCTTAACAGCTCTTGAAGAGGCGTGTCCGTGACCACTTTAACCTCTATACAGGCTGTGTTCACTGTAAACATTCTAAAGACGGCCCCGTCATGAAACACACCACAGTTGGGGGCTCCAACAGTGTGCTTCTGTTGAGACAAACTGACCGTATCTGCTGAAGAACTCCCGGAGCTTCACGTCATCCATGTCCTCGCCAAAGTTCTTGATGTAAACGTTTGTGAACTCCCTGGCACGGGCACCTAGCTCGGCCTCGCGCTCTTTGCGCGATTTGAAGCGGCCGACAAACCTGCAATGGAAAAAAAAAAAAAAAAAAAAAAACACACACACGCCGTTTAGGGCACGAATGTAGGAACCTTCAATGCGGTATTCCAATGAATCGTAAGGAAAACTGGAAAGAGAAGATTAAAACTGGAAAACTAAAAAATATGTCATTAGGGTAAAACTAAATGAGAAAGAGTAACTTAACAAGAATAATCTTGTTTATGATGCAGCAAATGATTACATTACATTCTTATCAAGGCGGAAGTTCACGTGAACAATGTGCATGTTATTTTAGTTCAGTGGTTTCAGAATTGTGAAATGTTCATGTAGACTAGATGGCAACGAGTTTTCAAAACACTGGCATAACACTTACACTTTTCGGTCATTGAGCAACATGCCATTCATTTTCTCAATGGCTCGTTCTGCTGCCTCCTGAGTCTCAAAGTGCACAAACCCGTAGCCTTTTGAGCCATTCTCGTCACAAACCACCTTTAAGAGAAGAGACCCATGCAAGACATAAGCGGGATGCTCATGCACAACGAAATGCAATTAAAACTCACCCACATTATGAACCACCGTTACTCAGAGGGTGATTAATACTTCTGCATTGGAGTCTTTGCCCCTGCTTACCGTTTTGGGTCCCATGTCAGAGGCTATGTGCTTAGACACAGCCAATAGGAATTGGTCAAATTCAGTCACATCCATGTTTATAATGTGAAGATGCGTCTTGCAAACTACAAATTAACCACATGGAGCAGACATCCATGGCTTTTAGTAGGAGGAGGAAAGCTTTAAAATATGTTAATTTTATTTTATAGTCTCGTAACCTGAAAGAAGACCAACCACAGTTCTTCCGCAACCCTGACACGTGGTGCACATGTTTGGAGAGGTGCCAGGAAGATTCAGTCAATAAAGACACACCGTGTACCTCTGGTGGCTGTTCCATGCAGAGGTACATCAAGTCTTAATACTTCCCAAGAAGAAGTCACAGACTGTATCGGTATGAACTTTTGAGAAAGCCAATCCTTCCCCCACACAGAGCATCATACTAGGCATGGGCAAGGGTCCATGTGTGAGTTCAGACCGTTAGCATGCCGACATGAACAAAAGGTTTTCGGTTTGCATTCTGTTAAAAATAACCTTGTTTCATGTCGCATTGTTCATGTTGTCTATCGGTTTTTTTTTTTTTTTAACGTTGTTAATATGACAACATTCAAAATGACACGCCAATAACACACACACACACACACACAGGGCTGGTGACCTTGTGTGGGACAAGGTCTGCCGCCTTCTAGACCCTAGCCTACCAGGCCATGTACCTACCTTGCAGGACAGGATGTTTCCGAAGGCGGAGAAGGTGTCGTACAGGGCCTTGTTGTCGATCGACTTGTCGAGGTTCTTGATGAAGATGTTGCCCACCCCGCTCTTTCTCAGGGAGGGGTCCCTCTGGGACCACATGATGCGCACTGGCCGCCCCTTGATCACGTCGAAGTTCATGGTGTCCAGCGCACGCTCGGCTGGGGGGGGGGGGGAGAGAGAGACGGCGAATGGTGTGACTTTGACGTGGTCAATTCAACGAAATCGAATATTTTATTCATTCAACAAATATTTTCTTTAATGTTACGTAATGAGCAGGCATGGGTTAGGCATTTTGCTCATGGAGGCCCAGGTCGGGGTTTGAACCTAGAACCTCTCAGCCTACCATCCTAACCACTAATCCTGCTAATACTAATACAATAGCAGTTCCACAACTCTAAATATATCGCACTTTGACCTTCTTTTATATATATATACGTAAAGCCTTACATACGCGCATTTAGCCTACACAATTCTACAGTGTCGCTTAACAATGACTCTGAACCGCATACATCATAGCCACATCGTGTATTCTCGATCGAAACTGACGCCCAAAAGAAGAAAATGCGGCGGAATACCAAGACCCCAAGTTGTTATCACTGAAATGCAGACATTTCGCCGGGTCGCCGGGTTCAGCCTCCCTATGCAACTTGTGAAAAGACACGACAGGGAGGGCGCTGCCTAATAACGAGCCAACGTTCAATGTTCACATTGAATCAGTGGCCCATTGCTGATTTGTAGCCTCCCGATTATTAACAAACGAGTATGAGTATGCCGGTGTGTGGCAAGAATAGGAATTAGCCATAGACGCATAGAGAGCATGCAGAAGAAGGGGGCAGGGCAAACGTGTCTCGCAACTTGGGTGGAAAAACGCGACAATATGTCGGCCCCAGTCACGTGGAGGAATGGATGGCTACCCCCACGCTGCCATTTATAAAAAGGGAGGCGTTCGCTTTTTTTTTTTTAAGTTTACATGCTCACCCCACGTTTTAATAACCACGTTTCATACCCCCCATGTTTCATACTAATAAGACTTACCGTCGGCCGGCTGCTGGAAGTTGACATAGGCGTATCCGAGTGAGCGACGAGTAATCATGTCCCTACACACCCGGATCGAGAGGATGGCTCCGGCCGGGCTGAATTTCTCGTACAGCATGGCCTCTGTGACATCTTGATGCAGATCCCCGACGTACAGCGAGGCCATGGGGTAACTGGGAGCGCTGGGGTTCATGGCCATGTGGTCGAGTGGCTAGTCGAACCGAAAACTGGGATTTTACAAACGTACGCAAGAGAAGAAGATCGCCGGTGTAGCCGACGGGTTTTTATTTATTTTTAGTATAACGTTTAGATTTCACTTCCAGAGTAGAATATACTATAACTCGGTGGTTAACAACCGTCGACCGGACAACAGCGGTTGTCCTAGAATGCGAGTTTTAAAATGGAAACGTGTTACCGTTGGTCTCGAAGCTAAAACTCGAAGTGAACCACACGAAATTATAAAAAAAAGAGATCTACTTGGCCTAACTAGCAACACACGTCGGTTGAAAATGGTGTCGTCTTGTAAAAATGTCCAGTCTTCGAGGAGGAGGAGGCGGGGTGGTTGGGGGGGTATACGTCCAGCTTCACCGAAGTAGTTACAAAAAAAAGAAATTAGATTTTTTAAGCGTTTTTGGTGTTTTAAATTTTTTTTTGTATTTTTTTTTTTTATAGAATGTGTGCGGAGCGAGCTCAGGAGCACTCACACACGAACAGCCGGGGTTGAGGGGGGGGAGGGCTGGGAAGCGGCTGCATTTATACCCTCGGCCACGTCATCAACACGGACCAATCGTCTTTCAGCCTGGTCAAAAAGGGGGCGGGGTATTGCCTGCCCCCTAAATTGCGAGATTAAATAAAAATGATCACATTTGCTAACACAGAAACAAACGATGCTGATAACGATAGCACGACTGTAACTCATTTTAATTTAATCAAATGTTTGGAGAAAAAAAGAAAGAAAATAATCTACAGCTGTTAGACTGTTAAAACGATAGTTCGCGTCACCACCTATGGTAGGTGGGCAGTGTTTTCAGGAAGTAGATTTGCTGAATATTCAAAGCATTCAAACGCAATCCTGCACATTGACATGCAAATCAACCCCAACCTACCAACACCACAGGGGAAGTAGAAGACACACTGCAGAGTATGAGGATCTCTTGTCCGAGGCTTAAACTGACTGAACGTTTTGGAAACATGGTCAAATATGTATGAATGTTTATTTTCTGACTTTGTATAAGACATGACCATTGAGACATTGTTCAATTCGTATCCAGTTTCGGCAGTTTATGAGCGCAGAAGCTAATTACAAGCTGGCATCTACCTGTAAAGAAGAGGTACCATCTGGTTATTAAAGAAAATATAGCATTCGAGAGGTTAACTGGCATATGTAGTATCCATTTTGTACATGCAATTTGTGTGAGCGATTTGCATGGTAAGGGAAGCACAACAGTATTAACCAATCCACCACAGTTCCATTGTGTGTATATATATATATATATAAAAACAACACAAGGGAAAACAATTTTTGAGTATGTTTAATCACACCAACATGAAAGCATGTAACCTAAACAACATACACAAGTCGTCAGTTTGAACAATTGTAGATGCCTTATATTTGATCAAAGTTACGTATATGTATGGTGGCTAAAACAATTTGTACTACTTTGAACATCCAAAAATGTAGTGCATCTTTCTTCCCAGAGTGCCATTCTCTAATCAATTGGGTTGTAGCATTGAATGGAGCTTGTTTTCACCTTTCTAGTACACACATAAAAGGCAAACACCCATGTATCACCTGTGAGGGTTAATATTTCTTAAGCATGAATGACCAATCCCAAAACGGCCCTTCGCCTGCACCCAAATTACTATTCAAAACCACACACACACACACACACACACACACACACACATTACATGTATCTTAAAAAGAGACTACAGGGATACAATATAAAAAAAAAGTATAAACACCTGAACACACAACAAAAAAAAAAAAAAGAAGGTAAGCATTTAAATGCATATGGCAGGGTATTCTTTACACCGCTGAGACCAACCAAAGTTACAGTATCATGTCAAGGATAATGCGCTAGAGTCGCCTGTACCTCATTGTAGTATGGAAATTAATAATCTGCGCAAATCATCGTTGTAAAAAAAATAAAGAAAAGAAGAACGCGTCACTTATATGGAATGTAATTCTAGAATTGTCAAACTGAGACTAAGGTTTTGGCAAACGGCCCACACGCCAAACTATCCGGTGAGCCTTCAGGGTCAGATTAAAAAAAACCTAAAAAAACCACTGTTTAGGTTTCTCCTTTCTGAAGCATCAATAGGCTTTTCGGGAGATGGTTGAAAGCTCCTGGGGTCGAGTTTGCTCAACGAGAGAAGTCTTCACAACAAACGGGGTAGGTTGAGTAATGCGCCAAAAGAAAAAATCTAAGAAAATCAGACCAACGATCAGAAAGTCATATCCACTGTGGCCCTCAAAAGAGCATGCATTACACACTCTACGCGCACGCACACACACACACACACACACACACACACACACACACACACACACACACACACACACACACACACACACACACACACACACACACACACACACACACACACACACACACACACACACACACACACACACACACACACACACACACACACACACACACACACACACACACACACACACACACACACACACACACACAGTGAGTGAAGTGCCAGCATACATACATAGCTGTGCATGTACAATTGCCACACACATACACACACACAAACAAATTAGGCTGGTGAGAGGTAAAAAAATGTGGGTTCTCTTTTCTTCTTCTTAAGACAGATTTGGAGACTAGTTCTCTGTTGCCTTCTCCGTTGCCTCCTCTGGCTCTGGCGCTGGCTCTGGCTCTGGCTCTGGCTCTGGCTCTGGCTCGTCTCCCTCTACCTGGGTGTCTGATGTCCACAGCTGGAACACACATGGGGAGGCACGGGTTAGGCACGCACACCAAAGAGGGGACAAAAGTACCTATCAGGGGGGAACAAGCGAGACACTCACTGTCAGATTGTCGCGGAGCAGCTGCATGATTAAGGTGCTGTCTTTGTACGAGTCACTGTTCAGGGAGTCCAGCATGGCGATAGCATCGTCAAATGCCTGGTGGAGAGATGTGGAAGGGGAAACGAGAGAGAGAGAGAGAAAAAGAGAAAGAGAGTTACGCCCATTGTGAATGACTGCTCATGTCAAAAAAGGTCAAAGTTTCCATTGTTGACACACCAAGACACCTGGCTAGCTGGAGATGTTGCACAGGTATTCGTTGTGTTATGCTATGTATAAATCGTACATCCAAGATCAAAATCCAGCAACACAATCTGACTGTGTCCATTTATGAGCCGATTTGCAAGTGGCGGTTGCGATGATTTACAAATGCAAATGTTCATGGGAATAATAATCGTATAAACCTTCATGTGCTCCTACTACACTGACATTGTGGTGAGGAGTTCCCCTCACTACCTCCAAATAGGGTTTTACACCTCCATTCTCCACTGTCCCTTGTGATCCAATGGTTTCCGCCAAAACAAGGATAAGCAACAACACCACTTCATAAAATGAAACTTGAGCACTCACCATCTTGGCGAGTGTGCAGGCCTTCTCGGGTGAGTTGAGGATCTCGTAGTAGAACACTGAGAAGTTGAGGGCCAGGCCCAGGCGGATGGGGTGGGTTGGCTGCATTTCCGCTCTGCTGATGTCAAATGCCCGAGTGTAGGATTCTTGGGAGTCTCTGATGTTAGCTGCAGAGACACGGAACCAGCAGGAGCGTTTTAGCATAAGCGATGACAGTTATAAAAAGGTGTGCCTTGATTAAAAAAATGTTTTTTTTAAAACAGCCATCGTCTGTTCTCGGATGACTCGTGTCTACATTGCTAATCAGCAGCTAATGAACCACTTGTGATTATAAATCACAATGCTTCATGACTCCCGCAGGGCAAGGTCTCTCTCAAGTGCTCTCCCTACTACAGGGAGGTCTGGGAGTCCAAGTCAGAATTCGCCCATTACCCCCTGACTCCGCCCATCTGCAATAAAGGCTGCTTGCGACCAATCTAAATTCTTATGTTCAGATTAATTTCAAACCATTCTGAGACTGATCTTAATTCAAATTGGATAGCACCAGAAAATTCTCAATATTTTTTTCCATTTTCAATTAAGTGTTTTCCTACAGTCCCCGGGACATTCCTGGAAAAAACCTCAATGATTATATATATACACAATGAGGGGATACATACATATATGAATATGTGTATATATACATGTGTATGCACACACACACACACACTTCTACATTGAACCCTAACCCTGCCATCACTGTAAGAGCCTATGATTGTAGGTTTCGCTTGCATGGAGGGGAGGATATATTTCTAGACAAAAATAGTCATGGCAAGCATTGGGGCGAGTATGAGTCGTCATTCTGGGAGAATCAGACTACATGGATTTAAGGACCGAATAACTGTACAGCACTATGAGGAGTTGCTATTAAAATAAAAGGTATTAAAAATTATTTAAGATAACACTAAAATATTGTCTGTTATAATGTTTGATAAGCAGGCACTATGAATGAGGGTTAACCAAACATTAGAGCACCATTTCTATGGGTATATCTCACACTTGAAACTAACAAATGAATCCATAAGGAAACAGCTTAAAAAATACGACCGGCAAGGACCTAACAACACCCCTGTTACCATGACAACCCAGCAGCATCCTCCGGTGGAGAGAAGGAGACAATTATGGGTCAGGTGTGTGTGCGTGTACGTGTGTGTAACATGAACAGTGGTGGAAGCACGTTGGCCTATCCAGAAAGACACCGGTCTGGTCAAGATGCCGGATTACGTGGATGCCATGGTTACCATTTTTTAGGTTTGTTTGTTAGAGGATCAGAAAGCAAACAATGAAACAGTTATTCTACTGTAGGGGATCTCTGCCTTAACAGCAAACTGACTAGCAAAATGCAACCGTTTTTACGGTACCACTCAGGGTTGTCCACTCATAGATCACATCAAGTCTAAGACATTCTGCAGGTAATCACATAACCTTTACGACCTACTGAAGGTTTTGTCAAAATACTAAATTGATTGATCTATTTTATGACCGTTTTATAACCGCACCAAGGCCCACTGCATAAACACAATTCAGATGCATAGATGGGTAAATCCATTTCACGACCAACCATGATGTGTCCTGTAATAAATATAACAATATATGCCATTTAGTGGATGCTATTATCCAAAGCACCTTACAACACTGAATTATATGTATACATACACGTTCTTCTTAACATAGGAGTGGCCCTCCCAGCTGGAATTGAAACGACAATCCCGCCCCCCGCCCCGTTTAACAACTTTTTACATTTGTCATATACATTTTATAACAAACTAATATTGACCAACACACTGCAAACCGAAAGAGAACGGTTTCCACTTAACAAAAAACGGAATTTGCGGGTTTACAGAGCCTTTAAGAGCCTAAATGAAACTACTGCTGCTGATGAAGATCCTGTACTCACTGGCCTTATTGTCCCCAGTGGCCACCTCGGCCAGGTAGCGGAAGTAGTCTCCCTTCATCTTCAGGTAGAACACCTTGCTGTCCGCCGGAATGGCTTTGGGGATCAGGTGATCGTCCAGCAGGCCCTGGCAACCAAAGACAGCTCCGTGAGCAACGCTTAACACTACCAACACTTTTATTAGGGTTAAAAAGAGGCATAATTTCCCGCTATGGACGGAACACTGTTGCTCAGGCCCTTAAACATTAATTTATAATATATTTGTGTGCTTTTATGGTCGACAAGGTAAAATGGCAACCCATTTCAATGTGAAACACCGTATAAATGAACGAAGGCCGCACCAGGGTATGGAACACCTTCAGCCCCGCCCCAACCCTCCCTACTTTTGATGTTCACCAACATCCCCCATCCGACACCGCACCCCCCCCCCCCCCCCCCCCCACCCTCTGCTCCTTCCTCCTCACCAGGACGTCATTGCAGATCTCCGTCAGCTCCGCCTCGATCTTCTCGCGGTACTCCTTGGCCAGTGCTGCCTTGTCGCTGCCCTCGCCCTTCTGCTCCATGCTGGACACCACCCTCCAGGATGAGCGGCGGGCCCCCACCACATTCTTGTAGGCCACCGACAGCAGGTTGCGCTCCTCGTTGCTGAGCTCCGAGCCCTCCTCCGTCACCACCTTCATGGACGCGGCCATGTCGTCATAGCGCTCCGCCTGCTCCGCCAGCTTGGCCTTCTGTACCAGTTCCCCCTTGTCCGTCATGGCTGCCGTCTGCCTTTATGCACTTCTAGGGGCGGTGGGGGGGGGGTTTAAGAGAATTTGAGAATGATTGAGAGACAGTGAAACAGACACAGGGCAAATGAAGACAGGGCGGGAAGGGGGATGATAATGTAATATGGAGGTGTGGGAAAGTGAAAGAGTGGATAAGTAGAGATAGGGTGGAAGATTGGATGACAAAAGAGGCGGGGGGGGGGTTGATTTTACATTGGATAGTAGTTTTAAAAACAAATACAATCAACGTTGCCACTTAAATATGTTAGTATTTTAAACCCTGAATAACTGGTCTCTGGGTTGTCTTTAGAGGGTTAGGTCACATTCAAGGTAACACCTCAGCAGAACCAGTTTGGGGCTAAGTGTCTTGCTTAAGGTAAGGACACTATTAGGAGCCATGGGCCGAAGTATTATACGGTATTGAGGTATTCACATATGAAAAATGCTGCTTGCAAAATGATATGCAGATTGTTTGAGAAAGAATTATATATATATATATATATATACACACACACACACACACACACACAATTTGTGGGTTGTTAAATAAAAACACCACACACCACGCTCTTGATGGCTCGATGGTTTCTAGTAGTACCTACTAGCATTACGTAACCTCGTAACCCTAGCATTTGACCCATCAGGGATTCGCTCTTCAGAATCTAGATTTACCTGCCCGCACAATTAATAAATACACGGACATAGTAAAGCACAACTCAATGGTAAAAGTCTCTTTCACTTTAACAACACGTAAACGCGCTTTTTATTCGAACCGAAAGACAGATTAAACGAAGCGGAGAGACACAAAAAAAAAAAAAAAAAAAAAAAAAAAAAAAAAAAAAAAAAGAATCACGGTGCCACTGACTCACTTCGACATGAATGAGAGTGAGTGAACGCCCTTTTTCATTTCCTGGTAAATGATAAACCTCTTGTTTGTACACGCTCAATGTTGGACCCCTAGCGAAAAATCGCGTTAAACAGTTGAGACAACGAGGCCGCGGAGACGGTCAATTGATCACACACTCGCACACCACGTCTCATTCTCTGCTCTCATTCAATAACGGCCAAACAATGAGCCGTACGAGCATCACTGGTGTCGTCTCACTCGGACCTCGAAGCAGCCAGCCAGCCAGCGTGCGATATAAAAAAAAAAGCAACCGCTTAACCCAATACCGAAATAAATAAGACACGCTAGCGATGTCCATGTTATGCATCCGCGTTGTTTATCGACGAGACAAAATGATGGAAACCAACCTGAGCAAAAATGTGTTTCCCGATCCCGATCCGCAACACAGCTGATGGCCCTTCCTGAAGCGTATACCGTTCGCATCCACGGGGTTTCCCTCCAATCAAAGAATCAGCAGCAGGGACAGACTGGGACCAATGACGTCAGGTGCTGCCAAGGCAACCGATGATCGACGTGCTACACCCCGCACTCCCGAGTCGCGCTTTACCTTCTCGTTCCTGCACTGACTACATCAGTGGGGGGTTGATGTTCACGGAATAGCTAGTGCGAATGTGGACGTTATGTCGTTGATTTAAAAGTGTTTGTGTTGTACTAGGGATCAAGGCTGCAAGTGTTTTTTTCTCAGACTTCCATAGACGTCACGTAGTTCCATGGATCCTGGTAAAATAAGAGCCACACTGCCATCTAATGGACGCACTAAGTTATGACTAATATCGGTCAATTACACAACCCATTCCCTGTCCATGTATACGTTTCAATGGAGGACCAATTCGGCTGATATTCCAACCAATTCAGTGAAGAATAAATAAACAAAGAGAAACGGTTAGAACGTAAAATCAAATAATGTGGTTATTTAGCATGCATCGCACCCCAGCTGAACAGCCAGAAAAATACATTTCTGTACAATACCAATGATGAAACTGCGGACGCCTTTTTGTTTGAGGGAAGGTGATAGTATTATGGAAACACACACACACACAGGCGATAACGTGGTCTGGGCTATAACCTATGACATGTACTGACATTTTTTCCAATTTAATTTCAATATTTTTGGCATCCTTTATTATTATTATTATTTTTTAAACAACCCTGGCCCACCACTTGTGCAATGACAATAAAGGCATTCAGATTCTCAAGGACATAAAACGTCTATCTGGGTCGTGTTGTCAGAACGGACACGTCTACAACCAACTTGTGGGAATTACCCCAGAAGGGCAGGTTCCCATTTCAAGAGATAAGTATGCACACAGTATCACAGCAGACCGCTTTCTCAGTTAGTTTTATTATTCCACTGTTGTTACAACTACGTTATTACAACAATAAAATAACTATCTTGACCAGCAGCATCACAAGAAAAGGCAAATATAAACAAAAGTACATTTTTATTAAAATGTTATATTACATATTTTGGGAATTGATGCTTTGTATCTCAAGCACAAGTATAATGGACCCCAGCAGTATTATGTGGAAGCTTGAAAGAAAAATATATATAAGATGACAAAATTAAAACAAACTGAAATTAAAAAGCCCAAAATAAAAATAAAAAATCTAACAATTGAATGTTGATCGTGAACCGTTGTGAAGGGAAAGCAGCACCATATCCATGTTGGTTTACACTTGATGGAATAATATATATTACATAATTGCTGTTTTGTGACAAAACATTGAAAATGTGACGGAAGAAATTAGTTCATTTTGCATTCAGCGGAATAGGATAAGAGGGGCTATTATCAGGGCTAAATTAGGCAGTATGCATTAGTCAGTAGCTTGTGTTAAATTTGAGTTTTATTATTATCATTATTATTCATCATCATTACAATTGTTAGGCTACTAGTATCTGAGTTTGTCCCAAAGCAACTGAATGGAACAGAAGTGAGTGAGTGTGTGAATGATGCGCAATACCTGCAGTAAGTAGTAGTATTGAATCCTTTGTTTTTGTTTTGTATCACTTGTTGCCATGGTGTCGGATGGCATTCAGAAACATTGAACAAGAAACAGCTGGCAAGGCCTGTAATCAAACTAATAATAACAAAAACATCCATAATCAATCCAGTCCTATCAAATTGAGACAAGTGCAAAGTATGTGAAGAGAGAGAGAGAGAGAGAGAGAGAGAGAGAGAGAGAGAGAGAGAGAGAGAGAGAGAGAGAGAGAGAGAGAGAGAGAGAGAGAGAGAGAGAGAGAGAGAGAGAGAGAGAGAGAGAGAGAGAGAGAGAGAGAGATGGGGGGTGGTCCAGTGACTGCAGCCGTTTATGCCCCACTCCTTCTAGCTCTGGGGGCATGGGACACTTGGGGTGCTTACTCTCAAAATGCTGCTTGAAGGTCTTGGGGTCGGGCATCTGGGACTGGGAGGAGGAGGGATGGAACAGCGGTTATGCATTGCGGTGTCTCATGCAACTGCAGAGCCATTGGTTTTGTGTGAACAGCAAGTAGACCCCAAGCTATGGATAGTGATATGTTTAAATGAAACAAATAATAATCTTCTATGGCTTTTTGCTCAAAGATGCCAGTTCAAGCAGGCTGTGGATATCCTCACCCCAGATCTGTGTTGAATATCCAACGCCTTTGTTAATACTACTTATACTTTGTATACTAAACTGGATGGAAAAAACTAATTACTTATCGGTTTAATATGTCATTAAACAAACCGTTTCCCCCATGAATGTTGACGAGCTGAGTTTGGGTACCTACCTTGCAGACTAGGCAGGTGAACACCAGAGCTGCCTTGGCTGCGGTCTTCTGGTCGTGACCCTTGGCCTTCTTCATCTCCGCCTGCTTCTTCGCATTTTTCTGCTGGGACTGTACTTTCTGGTGTCCTCGGGCCATCCTGCATATAACCAAAGGATTCACAGTACCACTACTCTACAATAATTAGACCAGATAAAGAGTCACTATGGCCATCGGCTTTAGACTACAACTAGACCGTGAAGGGTTGTACGTTTCTGGTCGTCAAAATTCCCGATCAGTATTACACTTTAGATTCAAGATTCAAGAATTTAATTAGCCTTCATAACAAGTACAATGGAATGCTTACACCCCATTCACTCCCGGAGTATGACATTCTATAACAATAAAAAAACTAAAAAACTACAATAAAATAACTATACACCAAAAAATTTAAAATTTAAAAATAAAAAAAATGGCTAATTAATATCTTGTATCTAAAAGCATTTTAAAGTGCCAGTACTGCAGCAGCATTATGAATACAGTGCAGTAAATGTAATGAAGTCCAGAAACGTACGTACAGTTTACAAACTTTAGTTTATTTTAGTATATACAATGTGCAATTGTTGTAGGAGGTTATGTTATTGCTATTGCTCTTGTGTAGCCATCACCCACTGTGCTTTACAAGCTCGTAGACTGTATACACTGTATCCTTGCTGACATGACACCTAAGGACTCAGGTGGCAGGTGATCTAAACACGACAACGCAAACCATCGGCCTCAGTTGGGGTGTAGCTTAAGTGAAGGAAAAACAAACATGTAAGCAGTAGTAATTACGTCAGCAGCAACAACGGCTCTTTAACAACAGCATGGCAGAGTTACTCAGCGGGACGCCCGTCTTCCCGTCAAGTTAACGACAAGCTCTTAGCTCGACTTCTTCTGACTTCTGTTTAAT
This sequence comes from Muraenolepis orangiensis, assembly GCA_027704905.1. Classification (NCBI taxonomy): domain Eukaryota; kingdom Metazoa; phylum Chordata; class Actinopteri; order Gadiformes; family Muraenolepididae; genus Muraenolepis; species Muraenolepis orangiensis. The sequence goes on from CM051007.1 coordinate 24,688,780, forward strand.
GGGAACTTCTGTAAAAAAACGTTTGGATACAACAAACAGACCACGAATGGTTTTGACAGAGAAGAGGAGATATATGTATGTAATATATATATATATATATATATTTATATATATATTTATATATATATTTATATAAATATATATATTTATATAAATATATACATATCCCTTACGCCAAGCAGCGACAACTATACGTGTGACAACAAGCGACTAGTGTCCCAAAATCAAACTATCAGGCTATAGTGTGTATAATCAGTAACTTGTCAAACGACAACGTTCACAATCACGAGATGGTGAATCAAACCGTTTATCCAGTTTATGAAACGATGGCGACATCATTTCGATTTGGGATTTGTTATTATAACTTGCTCCGTTATGCTAGCATGAACGTATCCCTGCCAGCGGCTAAATGTAGCTAATGAGCTATTAGATAAGACTTATTCTTCTTAAACACCGAAGCGTACGTTTAACACTGTCAGGGATAGAGTTGTGTGTTGTTATACATGTACACTCGGAAAGGTACTCACCTTATGAAGATGACGCAATCCGTTAGCGTTGAGCGCTCTCAGCAGTGTGACAGCTGTAATGACAGCTCACCCTGACAAATGGTGTGACGTTCAGGACCATGTGAATCCTGGGAAATTACCTCGAAAATGACAGGTGCGACGTTCAGGACCATGTGTATTCGGGGACATTTCGTTGGAAATCACGGAACATTACTGGTGCGACGTTCAGGACCATGTGTATCTGAATACCTGTGGAAATTACTGGTGCGACGTTCAGGACCATGTGTATCCTGGGTAATTACTCCACTGATTATTCTAAAACATTTTTAAAGCAAGAACAACATTCCGTTTGGCTAGTATGTTGGTCGTCTTGTATTTCTTAATTCATTCTACATAAGGGTAACACAATGATTCATAATCGTCTACACGTTGCTTAATTGCATTTTTAATTAGTTCGTGACAATGAAAAATACTTGCGGGCGTCTTTCTGCTTTCTAAAAACGAAATAGCTCAATATGAACCCTGTGCTCCGGAGTGGAATTGGTAAACTGAACTTTCTTGGTTATGTAATACAGGAGTTGACTACCGTCCGAGTGGCGTTCTTGTGTTTAAACGCAAAGCAGAAATGTCGCCCTCCACTGGTTATGTTGGGTTAATGCATTTGTAAAAATAAATACATAAATTCATAAATGCATAAAATAAATTATAAATATAACTGTACAGAAAACAAAATTCTACATACCTGCACAATTCCACCCAAAGGGTATATGTTTTTTACAGATTTTAAAACCTAATTAGAAAATTCCGACTATAATAATGTAATTAATTACATTTCTAATAGATAACAAATCTAGTATTTTATATATGAAAAATAATAATAATAATAATCACATACTGTTTCAGGAGTATTGGTCCGATGTTTTAGTTTGGTCAAATATAGTTTATATATATGTAGTTAACATAGGCACACGATTAACCATACACTGTATACAAAAGTATATAACCTTAAAGGATCATGTTTGCACCATTATCTGAACCACAGTGTTTTATCTCTGGTTAGCAGCGGCAGGTAACCTATTTTGACTGTATTATCAGTTCAAACACACAATGCTCTGATTGCGATCGAATACCGCAGAGTACCACTAGGGGTCACCTCAGGAATGTAAATCATGTACCATATATATAGAGGAGTATGAAGAGGAGAAATACTATACGTATACTATACTCAATACATATATACTATATGTATTGAAAGCTTAACGTGCTATATACCACCAACAACAACAAACAATATCAATAAATAATATGATGAAGATGAGGATTATTATATTTTTTGTTACATTTAAAATAATTAAAAATAGATATTATTATAATTGTATTATAATCATTATTATTATAAGTAGTAGTAGCAGTAGTAGTTGTAGTAGTGTTAGCAGTAGTAGGCCAAGAAAATATACTATTGCTGTATAATATATAACCTGTATGTATGTATTAACCCCTAACTTGCTTAAGTCCTGACATTAATAGCATGTTATAGCTCTTAGCATGTTGTATATTCTAGCAAGTGTATATCCTTAATGTTGATAACACGCTCTTATCACAGCTACTTAAGCAGTATGAATAACACAATTTCGTACTGCCAGGTCACCACCTGGCAGTATGAAATTGTGTTATTCATCTTGTTAATTTGAATGCTTGCTCAGCGTTATGCTATTGTCTGCTTCAACAAATGAAACACCTTGTAAGTCGCTTTGGATAAAAGCGTCTGCCAAATGCCCTAAATATAAATGTAAATGTAAATGTAATATTGTAGCAGATGACGCTGCCAGAAGCCATTCAAATGGCTTATAGTACATGCTAAAATAGCAGATAGTACATGCTAGAGCTCTTCCTCGAGTGTGTGTTGTGGTGACTGTGTTAACCTGTGGGCCTTCATTGTGACACATTGACAGTGTGCAGCCTCACCAGCCGAAGACTAATCAGTCTAACTCAGGCCAGATGAGGCTGCTTAAACCAGCCACCAACCACACACACTCCACAAATATTATACAACAATAATAACGCTGCATGTAAACAGCCTGTAAGGCCTTCCGTAGCCGTACAAGCGTGGTTTGCTGCACAGAAACGTCTGCATTTCAC
>CM051007.1:24698924-24716424 GCA_027704905.1 Muraenolepis orangiensis
ACACACACACACACAATACTATACTATAAACAACACTATTTACTTCCTACTATATACTATAAACAACACTATTTACTTCCTACTATATACTATAAACAACACGTAATACTACATATTATGTGTTATACTATATACAAAACTAAACTATAACAATGAAGAACAATAAGTGACTGATGGGTGATACAACATACAACATACAAGATAATTTTATTAATTTATTAATTTTTCTTTTTTTAAGTACATTGGAACGCTTACTCCCCATTCCCTCCCGCAGTTTACATCTCCAAAACAATACCATAAAATTAAAATAATATATACAATAAAAATAAACCAAAAAAGAGCAGCAAAGTGACTGTTCAATTATATTTAATAATTGTGTTGAATGTACATGTTTATTTTAAAAACGTTTTTTTACAAAAATCTTTAAAAGCATTTTAAAGTGCCAGTAGTGCAGCAGCATCATGAGCACAGTGCAGTACAGTGCAGTAACTGTGATGAGTCCAGAAAGTCCAGCAAAGTATGTAAGTGTAACGTTAATGACAATGTTATGAAAGTGAAAGTGGCAGCACTCCTAGCAGGTCATATGGATGATTTATACATATGACGATTAAGTCATCACTTTGTTCATAAAGTACCACTTCTTGTTCCTTTCATTCATGTCTGAGCCCAGACTGCAGGGGGGGGGGGGGGGGGGGCTCACATACTATCATATGCATGCTGTTTTTCCCCAGCATCTCATGTCTATCGTATCCGTGTGCGCTGACTGTTGAGGTCTGGATGTTGTGTGTTTGCTCCAGCAAACGGTTGGTGGTAGTGGTGCCCAACGAGAGCTCGTTTGCGGGCGTACGGCGGGCGTTCACCAGCGAGGACGAGGCGTGGCGCTCCTACCTGGAGAACCCGCTCACCGCCGCCACCAAGGCCATGATGAGCATCAACGGCGACGAGGACAGCGTCAACGCCCTTGGGCTGCTCTACGAGTACTACAAGGTCAGGCCAGGTGGCTCTCTTCGTAAAAAAAAACCTTCCAATCGGATGTCATCATTTGTTTTACGAAACGTTATTTATAAGTCCTAGGACTACTTTACGACTACTTCAAGGCCCGTTCAATCTGTACATCTAAGCCAGTCATAAAAATAAGAAATTGCTACTACATCAATTCAATTAAATAACCACTAAATCATAGTGTACTTAGATTGTTAGATTATTATTAAAGATGAAATTATAATGTATAATGTATCATACATTATTATATATATTTTTTATAATATAATAAAATTATAAAAAATCGGTACGTTTTTATAGCTTTTAAGTCTTTATAGCCATTGATAGACTTAGTTATCGATCGATAGAGAAATTATAGATCTGCTACATTTGTGTTAACTGACGATCAGCCATCATGGCTGATGATAACGTGACTATCTTGGTTGCATTTTTCCAGGTGCCTAAAGAAAAGAGATTGCTGCCTGTTGCTAAGGTTGCTGAGATCACAGAAGAACAGGAGAAGAGGTCAGTAGCCTGAGAAGCTTTGATTGGTCCAACACATTTAAAGCCGGCTTTAGAAAGCATCTTGTTAAGATTCTTATTGAACTGTTATTCCTTTCTTTTCTTCGTAGCTGCAGAAGCTGTATCATTGTAAACTATAACACATTTCTATTCACGATTTACAGAAGACGAAAAGTATTATTCATGTTATTGTATTTGAGGTGCATCCCCTTCATAATAACTTTCCCCCGGGGGAATTCAAAGATGTGCATCATGAGCAAATCCTCCATATAGTGTTTTATTGCATTCTGGGTACAGGACGGTGGTGACATCCACTGGCGGCAACGAGGAAGAGGCGGAGGTTGCCATTGACAACCGCGTGCAGGTCCTCAAGTCCGTCCCGTTGCTGCTGTCCATCGGCACGGAGCATCTGGACAGCAAGCGGGAGCAGCTGATCACCCTGGGGGTGAGCTCGGGGGCCGGGGGAGGGGAGGGCGGGGCGCGGCGGTGGCGGTGGTGAAGGCGGAGGTGTACGCGCCCGTGTTCTCGGGAGGGGGGCTTCACTACCGGGTGGACGCGGGGGAGGAGTCAGCGAGGGTGATCTATGAGCAGAGTCCCTACGAGGTGACCGCCACGGTGGGCCATGTGAGCTTCACCAAAGACCTCCAGCAGAGGTCCCCGGACAGCCCGTACGAGGAGGAGAGCCACGCGGTGAGTGTGTGTGTGTGTGTTTGTGTGTGTGTGCTGTTGGCAAAGGGATGTTTTTTATGCTTTTACTAATTGTAATTAATTGTAATTGTCTCCGGCCTGAACAGAAGTACCACGTCCCTTCCACTATGACCATAAACAACGACTTCCTGTTCCACCAGGAAGGAGTGTAAGTCACACCACCACACCGCCTCAACCAACAAATGCAAAATTAAACCTATTGTATTATTTTTGGCTGTATTCTATTTTATTGTGTTCTGGCCTTTCCCTCTTTTTTTACTTAATGTGTTTGTATGTGTGTGTGCGTGTGTGTGTGTGTGGGCGTGTGTGTGTGTGTGTGTGTGTGTGTGTGTGTGTGTGTGTGTGTGTGTGTGTGTGTGCGGTGTGCACGTGAACAGTGACAGTTTTCAATACACACTGGACGCCTCTCGCTCCCTGCGTCAGAAGCAGGAGGAGGGGCCCATGACGTACCTGAATAAGGGTCAGTTCTACGCCGTCACGCTGAACGAGCTGGGCCTCAACAAGCGACTACGTCACCCAATCAGCAAAGTCCGGGTGAGCTGCCGGGAAGGATAACTGAATTGCGTCATTATTTTGTTTAGTTGTCATCCTCAGATCCGGGCTCAGATAATAGGCCCTGACAATAAGGCTCTTCACCGAGCTTAGGCATACCAAACACACTTAGATGTAACATGAGGTACATCAAACACTCTTGAATGTAATGGTAAGTACATCAAACATTCTGAACAGTTATCGTAAGTACATCAATCACACTTAAAAGTAACCTTAAGTACATTAAACACACTTAAATGTAACCTTAAGTATAGAAAACACAGTGAACTAACTGCTGAAAACGGAAAAAGTTTGCCACACAAACTGTACACTTATAATACAGTTTGTTCGGTGGTGTACCGTTGTATCAGTATTTACTATGACTATAGTCACTATTATATTGCACGCTTACCATAGCAATTTAGGATGATTTACACTAGTTTATTCATTTTTTCTGAAACACACCAATTAGCATAGGGACACAGGAGACAATGGTTTATGGAGGAATGATAATAGCATTGTAAAGATGCTATTATGCACTCGCGGTACACACTCACAGCCTGTCTGTCATTGTCCCATACTATTAGTATTTACCTAGCAACAGTTGAGTCATCCTTCGGTCAGTTCTGTAGCTTGGCAACTGACTCTAACTCCCAGTTATTGGTGTATTTCAGAGTGTCATCATGGTGGTGTTCAGCGCCGATAAGAACCGGGATGAGCAGCTCAAGTACTGGAAGTACTGGCACTCCAGACAGCACACGGCCAAGCAGAGGGTCCTCGACATCGGTAAGGGCGCGTGACGCTAGCCTAGCTATTTAGTGGTTTTAGCATATTTAGAATCAGAAAACATTATTGTCTTTCAATTGGGTGACAGCAAATATAACATTGAAAAACATAACATGAAAACACACAATATCCACTCACTCACAGTTCCACATTAAAAACACAAGCTATACAGTGAATCTTATTAGGTCCAGGTCATTCATGAGCAGGTAGGAGTTTGTGATCAAGGCAGGCTGCGGACCTTGGGGATTCAAACCCAAAACCTTTCGGTTGGAAACACCCAAGCTACTCGATGAGCCTACCTTTGCCAACAAGTTAATACAAAGAAAGCAAAGCGAGTACAGTTTTAAACACAGCTTTAAACTGTGTTACCTGTCTCAACACAAGCAAAAAACAGTGCTGATAAAAATAGACACACAAGACAAAAAAATTATCTATTTTAGAATTTTAAATGTTGGAATGTGGTGATATAATAACAAAGAGACAAGACTAAACTAGAGGGCAAACAAGCACCCACCCAAAAGGACTGCCTGGGATGATCCAGGCTGTCCAACATCTGAGACGGAGACAATACACACAGGCACACACAGGCACAGGCGCACACACCACACACACACACACACACACACACACACACACACACACACACACACACACACACACACACACACACACACACACACACACACACACACACACACACACACACACACACACACACACACAAAGACACACACACGCACCACTATCCCATAATGACTAGATGTTGTGGGGACACACACAATAAATCTGGTAATCTTCTCGACATTGCCCGGGGGATTGAGCAAGACAACTCTAAATCTTTAAATTGTTGTTTTGAGTTGTTAGATATTGCTGAATGCCTCTTGCTTTTTTCAGCCTTCAACTTTTGAGTTATTTATTTATCATTGGGGAACGCTTAAAACCAGGCAAAAAGGCTGGTTAGAGGGCCCTCAGTAGGGTGCATACCTCCACCACACCAAAAACATTTTGAGTTATCTTACTAACTGACAAACAGACAGTCAGGGTTAAAAAACATAACTTCCGTCCCATATTGGATGGTGGAGGTACAATACAATTTTAGTTTTGTTGTTCTTGAATTTAAAATTTGAATTCAAGGTGAGCGTGAATTCAAGGAGAGCAGTTAAGGGGTGTCATGGAATGTTTTCAGTAGTTGTGTTTGAACGACTGGTGTTGTCCTGTAATAGTGGTGCTCAATGAGTGTGTAAGAGGCCTGTCAGCGAACATGCTTGGGCCTGCTGCTCATACAGAATCCCAGCGGTATGTGGAAGACCAGGGAGACACATATATACACACACACACACACACACACACACACACACGCACACGCACACACACACACACACTCTCGAACATAGACATATACCCTAAGCGAAAAATGACACACACACACACAGGAACAGACACACAAACGCGCGCGCACACACACACACACACACACACACACACACACACACACACACACACACACACACACACACACACACACACACACACACACACACACACACACACACACACACACACACACACACACACACACACACACAAACACACACACAGCTTGTTAGGACAGAGACTGGAATGCTAGCCACACAGTAAGCTGGTCCTGGTCTGTCTGAGGTAATTTTGGCCCCTGCTGTGTGTGTGTGTGTGTGTGTGGTGTGGTGTGTGTGTGTGTGTGGTGTGTGTGGTGTGTGTGTGTGTGTGTGTGTGCGCGTGTGTGTGTGTACTAGAGTAGAGTGGAGTATCTTTCACAATCCCTATCTTGGACATCTTAGACACCACCCATTGATGATGAAGAGAAAAAGCAAAAACAAGTGTTGGATGATGTATTGTGAGGTGGAATGACTCTTCTACCCCAGCTTCCCATCCCTCACCACAGTAACAGTGGGCTCACAGTGCTTCTGCATGACCACGCCTCTCCTCTACACGGCTCTAAGCTGTGATGAGAATACCACCTGCGCTGCTTCAGTTCTCTTGTATTGAACACAGTCGGTTGCTTTCCACACGACCAGAAGATCCTCATATGAGTTCCTGTCCAGTTCTATATCACTTCCCCCGGAAAAGACCATTGTGTGTGTGTGTGTGTGTGTGAGTGTGTGTGTGTGTGTGTCCATCTCTGTGTCTATGTGTGTGTGTCTATGTAAGTGTATGTGTGTGTGTGTGTGTGTGAGTGTGTGATTGTGTACGTCTCTGTGTCTATGCTTGTGTGTCTATGTAAGTGTGTGTGTACGTCTCTGTGTCTATGCTTGTGTGTCTATGTAAGTGTGTGTGTGTGTGTGTGTGTACGTCTCTGTGTCTATGCATGTGTGCCTATATATGTGTGTGTGTGTGTGTGTGTGTGTGTGTGTGTGTGTGTGTGTCTCTGTGTCTATGTAAGTGCGTGTGTACGTCTCTGTGTCTATGCATGTGTCTATGTAATAGTGTGCATGTGTGTTTGTGTGTACATCTGTGTGTGTGTGTGTGTGTGTGTGTGTGTGTGTGTGTGTGTGTGTGTGTGTGTGTGTGTGTGATGGGCTCCTCCCCCGCCCTCAGGGTAAACTGACCTGTGCATTGTTCCCTAATGGAGGATCACATAAAAGTATATGTCCTGTCTATTCACACTAGACCCCTCTCTACGTGTAGCTGCCTCCTCTCTCTCCCCCCCCCCCCTCCCCCCCTCCACCCTCCTAGAACATGTCTCGTGGGTCGGGGTGTCAGTATGTGTGGAGTGGGGGTCTGCAGGCCCACCCTCACCCCTACCTCCTGTACGACTATGGATCCGGGACACGGTGGAGGCCTGCGGCCTGTGGACGTAAGCCGACACCGCTGGCGCTACAGCGGAGGATTTGAATAGCAGGAGGGGCGGGAGGAGCGGCAGCATTCTCCTGATGCCCGAGGGCGGTGGCTACAAGAATGGGTGTTGGGTGAGGCGGGGGTTAGTAGCGGAGGGTGGGGTCATTTGAATGGATGGATCGTTTAACGGTGAGGTTAACAGGCGGTGCATGTGGTGCATGTCCTGACTTCCTGTCCACCTGCTCCTCGGCTGCTACATTTGTGATGTGTGTGTGTGTGTGTGTGTGTGTGTGTGTGTGTGTGTGTGTATGTTTGATTGTGTGTGTGTGTGTATGTTTGATTGTGTGTGTGTGTGTGTGTGTGTGTCTGTGTGTGTGTGTGTGTGGTGTGTATGTTTGATTGTGTGTGTGATGTGTGTGATTGTGTATGTGTGTGTGTGAGATTGTGTGTGTGTGTGTGTGTGAGGTAAGGGGATTGTGGATGTTGTTGAGATGTACAAAGCTTTAAAAGCAGTCCCACTAGTGAAGGTGGAAAGAGGCCAGTTGTATCCATCCTAAATACAGAAAAAAAGCAAGGATTCCAATTATTTGGGGTTGCTGAAACATTGGACTTTGAAGGAAGCAGGAAAGACATTGAGAGTCTTACCGTTTACTTTAGGGAGATGAATTATGAGTGTGTGTGTGTATTGCATTCTACAAGTCGGCTCATTTGCCTATAAATGTCCCTTATGGCATCAAACTTATTTTGTTGTATGTTTGCAGAAGGATGCGTGGTTGAGACTTTGCCGATGACTCACTGAAGGCAGTTATCACAATTAAAAGTTTGTTGAGGTTCACGTGAAATGAAAGGGTTCGCTTTTTTTCCACGGGGGGGGGGGGGGGGACATACGTTCGGAAACACAATGAATCCTACCCCTAACTACTACTTCCTCTGTGTAATCAGTGAGGTCATCGATAGTCAGACTCCGGGGCTTACTCCGGTCTGTTCAATATGACTCCTCTGTATTCACTATTCCCCCCCCACACACACACACACACACGGAAACACACACACACAAACACACATTGTGGTTGCCTTTGAAGCCCAGGCCTTGTTTGCTTTTGCAGATAAGGGCTTGTCTAATAAAATGGAGCATGCCATTTAAGTGCTTATCTGGGTGCCCAAAAGCCACTTCATTTGGGAGATAGTCCTGCCATTGCTCAGCTAAAGCATATATATATATATATATATATACATATATATATACCGTGTAGATATATATATTTATAAATATATATAATGTAAAAAAATGTGTTGAGCAGCCAAGCGACAGTCTGTGCTAGTGCTATCAGACTTTTAATATATATATATATACCAGGGTTTCCGCTAGGATTTTTTCTTGCCGGTCAAGTGTCCGGACAGATTATATTTTACCGGACAAATTCGAAACTTACCGGTTTCAAAAACAGTCTATATTACAAACGCAACTATAATGTACACCTAGATTGACGAAAGAATGACAAAGACCTCAAATAAATTTGACTATTTAATGAACAACAAAACAAACAAGAACGATTGAGCAAAACCTCGTTAGCCGCAAAAATCTAGGCTATTTCAAAACACCTGTAACATCTGTAGTCCGTTTTAACATAGGCTACATGGCATCACATTTACCCTGTAGGCTACCAGGCTACTTTTTGCTTTCTCCTTAATTTCATTGCGGCAAAGTCCTCTGCTGCCGAGCTGAAATCAAAGGTGTCTAATGTGTCTTTGCAGCTTGCAATACGCATAAGATCACTCTCTGCTCCTCCAGACGACTCCGCAGTGATGTTTTCAAACCATTCTGCAGGGAGAAGCCCCTCTCTGCTGGTCGCTTGACACGGGCAGAACACAGGCAATTTTAGCCAGTGTGGCCCAGTCGGGGGCAGTAATAAAGCTGTCAAAACTCAAATGTCCAGGATCTAAGTTTTGTATGAGCATTATTACCGGACATTTTGACCGGCAGGTTTTTAAATGACCGTTTTTTCTCATTTTTACCCGCTAAAAACCGGTAAATACCGGCTAACGGAAACCCTGATATATATATATATATATATATATATATATATATATATATATATACAGTATATATATTTATAATATATGTATATATATAACATATATGTTATACATAAACATATGCTAAATATTATATATTATAACATATGTTATATGTACACAATATATATATATTTTGATATACATTTATAAATATATGTACACAATATATATATATATATATATATATACACACACCCACTTATTTTTATTTATATTAGTATTTATTTGGTTGTTGTCGTTTTGGAAAGTTAAAGTAATTAGTAAAACAATCGTCAACATGCTAAAACAATCCAATGTAAAAATGCTGACAAATCATGACAAATGTACAGTAGGAGGAATGACAAAGACAGTCCTCACGTTGCCTGGCTATCAACATGCGTGGATGTTTGTTCATGATGTTGTATTAATTTATGTGATTCCCCCCCCAGCCGACTACAAGGAGAGCTTCAACACCATCAGTAACATCGAGGAGATCGCCTACAACGCCATCTCCTTCACCTGGGACGTCAACGAGGAAGCAAAGGTAAGTTATACAAAACACATGCACAGTTCCACACACACACACACACGCACACGCACGCATACACGCACGCACAGTAGATCCCTATCTCTATGCACTTCTCCAGAATACTGCAGTTCATTGTGTACAGTTTTACCTGCCGGCTTGTGTTTGAGAAACAAAAGTTGGCAATCCGGTCTATTTATGCTGATTCAGTCAAACGGGGCGGCTGTGTTGAACATCAACCCCTCCCCCCCCCCTGTGGTGTCAACAGGTGTAGTTCAACAGGTGTAGTTCAACAGGTGTAGTTCAACAGGTGTAGTTCAACAGGTGTAGTTCAACAGGTGTAGTTCAACAGGTGTAGTTCAACAGGTGTAGTTCTATGCTTCGACATGCTCTTCAACTGTCAAATTGACAAGGTGGAAACCCACGGAGAACCACGGGGGCTCCTTTACACGCTTTAGGTTAACATCTGGCTCGATTCAACTTCTCCCACATACAGTAACTGTGTTTGGATGCGATTCCCTAAAGAGCCTCTGGAACTCATCTGTGCGCGTTAGCACATGTTGTAAATGTGTGTACAGCATAACGGCCAAGCCACGGCCACGGTCGGTGCTAGTGCTCCATCGGACTGATCTGTAGAAACCACCTCCCTTTTGTTCCTCCTTTGTGGCCACTCCTTAAGCGGAGCCCCTGTCACTGTTTGAATAGGCCCCCGAGGGCCTATACACACACACACACACACACACACACACACACACACACACACACACACACACACACCGCTAGCACCCTCTCCACCTAGAAATGTTTGTTTTGCCCTCATTTCTGCGTTTTACTGATTATTTCTTTCGGTGTGTGTGTGTTTGTGTGTGTGTGTTCTGTGTGTGTTTTGCGTGTGTGTGCCTGTATGTGATTGTGTGTTTTCCTTACTTTCTTTCTAATCGGGGCGTGGAGACCTCTCTCCCCCCCCCCCCCTTCCCCCCCAGGCTCTCTATTGTGTGTGTATTTGTGTGCGTGTGTGTGTGTTGTTCTACCTAAGTGAGACGTAAAGCTTGTGGGTTGTGATCTATTCTCATCCTGAATAGCACCTTGCTCACTGCCGTGGCAGCTGGATACACCGGCCAGGTGTATTACGTACTACCAATACAATGCTTGTCTTGTTGTTTGTCTTTGTCTGTTTGTTGTTGTTGTCGTTCTGCATGTAGTGTTCCTAAAGGTACCCTCAGATCAGATCCATTCAACCCCTCCTCCAGGATTAAATATTCACAGCAGAAGAAGCAGTCACAATAAATATCGAAACAAACTAGTAAACAAACAAACCCCTCACTCCCCCGACTCCTCCTGTAGTATTCTATTGGTCCGTCCTCCACTAAGCACATTGGGTTCTAACAAAAGGGGGGCGTTAGCACAGTCTGTTGGGACAGTCTGTTCGCGGTTCAAGTCCCCGAAACAACTGGGCACTGCCGAGGTGCCCTTGAGCAAGGCACCAGACCCCTACACTACACTGCTCCCCGGGCAGCTGTATATACAATAGCTGCCCACTGCTCCTTATACTAGGATTAAATGCAGAGAAACAAATTTCAAGAGGATTCAATCCTCCAGATTTAGATTTAAAGCTGATGAATTCCTTCCCCGGCCCCCGGCCCGCACGGCCCCCGGCCCGCACGGCCCCCGGCCCGCGCGGCCCCCGGCCCGCGCGGCCCCCGGCCCGCCCGGCCCCCGGCCCGCCCGGCCCCCGGCCCGCCCGGCCCCCGGCCCGCCCGGCCCCCGGCCCGCCCGGCCCCCGGCCCCCGGCCCCCGGCCCGCGCGGCCCCCGGCCCGCACGGCCCCCGGCCCGCCCGGCCCCCGGCCCGCCCGGCCCCCGGCCCGCGCGGCCCCCGGCCCGCGCGGCCCCCGGCCCGCACGGCCCCCGGCCCGCACGGCCCCCCGGCCCGCACGGCCCCGCTCTGCTTATTTTGCCATCGACGAAGCCGGTTCCTTTAGGAAATGAGGTCAGCGCCAGGTTGAAAGAGTCCGCCGTTTTTAACGGGTGGGTTTTGTATGACTGGGTTAATGAGCGACTACCTGTAACAAAACGCTTTTGCAGCACACTTTGTCTGCTGTTCGTATTCATTCAGCCCTTCACAGAGGAGGAGGGGTGTGGCCGCCTGGCCGTTGCGCTGCTTTACATTGTGTACAGAGAGGTGTTCTGTCAAGTCATTTCTCAAGCACAGCACATAGCACACAGCAGAGTTGTGAGCATCACGCTGTATATGTCTAGTCTCCCGGGGACCTATTCACAAAAAAACATCTTAAGGTTAAAAGCAATCTTAAAATCTTAAATCTGGAGGCGTTTGAATCTCCTTTTTTTTGGTCACGCACATGTACACACACACACACACACACACACACAGTGGAATTAGTTTCTTTGCATTTAACCCATCCTAGTATTAGGAGCAGTGGGCAGCTATTGTGTATATACAGGGCCCAGGGAGCAGTGTAAGGGGTCTGGTGCCTTGCTCAAGGGCACCTCGGCAGTGGCCCAGGAGGCGAACTGACACCTTTTTCGAAGTACCAGTTCTCACTCTGTACTTCGTCCGTTTCGGGGACTTGAACCGGCGACCATTTTGGTTACCAAGCAAAGTCCCAACAAACTGAGCTACTGCTGCCCCGAAGTAGATCACCACTTACCCTTTAGGAGGTGACATAGGAGTTGAGTATTTTGTGCATTTAAGCATTTAAGCCCTAAAACCAGCTCCTAAATCTGTGAAAAAGTTGAGTCAAGAGGACTCCTAGGTCACTGAGACCAAATCCCAACTAATCCTAAAATGACTGATGCCCTCGTCATCATGCCAACTTTTTTGAAACATTTAACGATGCTGATCTTTTAATCGCAAGGGTATTATTATCATAGTGGAGCTAGTCAGGGACGCAATCATTTCACCAAGCATATATTTTCCCACGCTTCCTTTTTGGGGTTTTTGAAGTTACCCCAACTCCAAAAGTGTCCTTTTATAAAATGTCCTTCCTTTCATGCACACGTTGAGCAAGAAGTAAAAGCTGATTCCAGTTCTGGTTTTGGTTTTGGTTTGCACAATGTAGTCTGATCTTTCAAATGTTGAATTAGAATCTAGAATCTATTGTTGTCGGACATTCGTACTGCGGGAGGGAATGGGGAGTTAGACATGCCACATGCCAGACATGCGAAGCAAGAGTCTGACAATTGGCTAAACATATACTTGACTAGCTCAGTTATTATTACATTATTCTTGTATTGATGTTTAATCAGTGACACTCACAGCCTACTTTTTTTTAAATCAAATGTTTGGCAACATGATACTTCCTTCTCCAGAGACTCATCCCCTATCAGCCAATCACTGACAGATACCCCCCCCCCCCCCCCCCCCCCAGTACAATAAGGAAATAAGTGAATGCTGTTGTTGTTTTTAAATCACTGGACCCTCCTACGGGTTGAGGTTCGGCGGTAAACAACAATGTTAATGTTAAGTCTTCAGAGCCGAGAAAAGAAACATACGACAAACGTAACACATTCCCTTTCACTAAAGTCTCTTAAAACGTTGTGTGTTTTCATCCTCCCTCTCCTGGCAGATCTTCATCACGGTGAACTGTCTGAGCACTGACTTCTCCTCCCAGAAGGGCGTGAAGGGCCTGCCACTCATGATCCAAATCGACACCTACAGCTACAACAACCGCAGCAACAAGCCCCTCCACAGGGCCTTCTCTCAGATCAAAGTCTTCTGCGATAAGGTGAGGGCCACTACATGGTACAGTGTGTGTGTGTATACATATACAGTGTTCCTGAGGTGTGTGTGTGTGTGGTATGTGTTGGGTTTGAGTGTCCTCTACAGCTAGATTTGTTTTCTGCAGGCCGGGAGCACCAGAGTGTTGTATTTTGATGCTATGCTGCCCCCTAGTGGTTTGAAACGGGGCAGTGTAGGGTAAGGTGCTATTCTGGCAGTGGAGGATAAGAGGGGGAAATAAGTATGACTATTAGTTGACTGTGACTGACAATTGTTTTTGGATGAATATGAATTGTGTGTTAATGACAAATTAATGATAAAAAACATAACAAAATAAGTTGTTCGTTTTGTGTTTTATTTCCTTCCTTTCAGGGAGCAGAGAGGAAGATTCGGGATGAGGAGAGAAAACAGTTCCGCAAGAAGTCCAAAGGTAGGAGCGCAATTAAACAAATCACAAGCACAAAATAACCCAAAAATAAAAGTTAATTTACTTTTATTTCAGTTTCAGTTCATTTAATTATTAAATATAATAGTTGATTTTAATATGTTCTACTCCCTATCTCCTCCTCCCCCTCCTCTCTCCCCCCCCCCCCCAGGTAAGGATGGTGGTACGGGGGGTGTGATCACAGCTCCAGCCAAGGGCGACGCCACCTTCTTCAAGACCATGACGGACCTGGAGGCCCAGCCTGTGCTCTTCATCCCCGACGTCCACTTTGGGAACCTGCAGAGGAACGGACAGGTAGCTCAACACCTGGCAGACCAACAGATTCAAGAACCAACAGACTCAAGAACCAACAGACTCAAGAACCAACAGACTCAAGAACTAACCGACTCAAGAACTAACCGACTCAAGAACTAACAGACTCAAGCACTAACAGACTCATGAACTAACCGACTCAAGAACTAACAGACTCAAGAACTCACAGACTCAAGGACTAACGGACTCAAGAACTCACAGATTCAAGGACTAACAGACTCAAGGACTAACCGACTCAAGAACTCACAGACTCAAAGACTAACAGACTCAAGAACTAACAGACTCAAGAACTAACAGACTCAATAACTAACAGACTCAAGAACTAACAGACTCAAAAACTAACCGACTCAAGAACTCACAGACTCAAGAACTAACTGACTCAAGAACTATCCGACTCAAGAACTATTAGACTCAAGAACAAATTAGACTCAAGAACTAACTGACTCAAGAACTTACTGACTCAAGAAATAGCATACTCAAGAACTAACCGACAAGTCTGTTAGTTTACATTCAAGGGGAGATCCTCAGGCCAAGCCTCCGGCTCTCTTTGTCTTTGTTAACCTGTTTTGCATAGTTGAGTGAATAATTCCTATTGTTACTTTTATATTAACTTTTACCTTTATTGTTAGTACTATTACTGTCCTGTGTACTTCTGCGGTGACATACAACATTACCCCTGGTAATGGGGATCATCTTATTTGAACCTTCTAATCAGTAATTATACTAATTTATAAGTTAGGAATTATATATGTATTTATATATTAATCTGTATGTATATTATACATTTTATCTATGTATATAATATTATGTATATTATATTTATATATTATATTTTTATATATATATATGTATATATATATGGGAGTAATATAATATAATGCAGTCTATATTTGGCCTGGTAATAATCAATACATCCAATTGTAGACATACTTGTTGTCCATAGTGCATTTCCAATATGAAAAATACTATAAATAATATATATGCACACAATATGAATATCAAATATCAACCGAGGACACTGAATGGGGATCGATACCAAACAACTGCTGAGCTGTTGTACTGTGTTGTGTTCCAGGTGTTTGCCTACAACCCAGAGGAGATCGAGAGAGAGGGGTGAGCAGCGGACCGGCTGGGACGGAAACATGGAAAAATGTGACATGCATAAATGCAAGAGACGTACAGGAGACACGAGCATGACTAACGTGTGTGTGTGTGTGTGTGTGTGTGTGTGTGTGTGTGTGTCAGGGGTGTGCTGGTGAAGAGAATGTTCCGGTCATCAGATGAAGATATGTGCCCCTCCCCCGTCAAACAGATGAAAGAGGAGACTCACAAGAGAGGTAGGATGAATATCGATGGAAATATGGATGTTTATATATACTATACTGTATATATATATGAACAGGATACAACAGATACAGGATATAGATGCTGAATATATGGCATGTCTATAAGTCCGTGTTGTCCTTGTCTATTATCGGCGGAGTTGAGACACAATATGGATTCAAATCGGTCGTCCATATTAACCTATTGATCATAGGAAAGTGAAAGTGTTCTTGATACATCAGATCAACCCTGGAGATAACGGCAATTCAATCAAAGGTGCGATATGCAAACAATTACTAATGTACTAAATCCTAAAATTACCATGATAGGCCATCAGAGATAACTGAAGCATGCTCAGTGGAAAAACTGGCTCCTCTGACAACGATGCAACACCAGTAGATTCTCCTTAGTACCCCGGGTTGCCAGATATGAATCAAATGGCACACAAACACAAATCGTCAACACAGCATGCGGTAGCCATGGAAGCAACCAAATAAACTGGATCAACTGAGGTTGTTATAGATTCTACCTGATCTAAAAAGCCTTGTCCTCTTCTTAAAACACTCCATGACCATATAATGTTGCGCTTGGCTCGTCTTGGGCTGGTGTCCATTCAGTGTCCTCAACCTGGCAACATGCATAAGCTTCAGGTCGGGCGAAGACAACCCTCCAACATTGTGAATTTAGACTGCAGTACCCAACTTCAACACTATGTCATCGTTACATCCAGAACCTATAGAGAGTGTTATTTAGCAGATGCTTTTATCCAGTTTCCGAGTTCAGGATCAGGTCAAGGAACAGGAGGGGCTCATGGCATCTTCCTCATGGATGCCCACAGTTTATTCAAGATTCAAGATGCAAGAATTGTATACAGTAGTACAATGGAATGCTTACTCCCCATTCCCGCCCGCAGTATGAATTTCTAGAACACAATACTTTAAGAAAACGATACACAATCAAATAAAAATGAGCATAAAAACAACAATAAAGTGATTGATGATGTTTTATATTGTGCAAAAAGCATTTAAAGCATGTTAAAGTGCCAGTAGTGCAGCAGCATCATAAAAACATGTGTTTTGCTTTCAAATAGTTCAAACTAGAGCCTCATACAATACACAGATCGATTCATAGACTAGTCATCGTCACAGATGCTCAAAAGTAAAGACTAGAATCCTATTCGAGTCATAGTCCCATAATCAGCCCATATTGAATCATGTCTGTTGTCTACCTGCCATGTATACCGATGAAGAACGAGGAACATCATAATACATAACACTCAATCATAATACATAACACAGAGAGAGAGAGAGAGAGAGAGAGAGAGAGAGAGAGAGAGAGAGAGAGAGAGAGAGAGAGAGAGGGAGGGGGAGGGGGAGGGGGAGGGGGAGAGAGAGGGGGAGAGAGAGAGAGAGAGAGAGAGAGAGAGAGAGAGAGAGAGAGAGAGGGAGAGAGGGGAGAGGGAGGAGGAGAGGGGAGAGGAGAGAGAGAGAGAGAGAGAGAGAGAGAGGGAGAGGGAGAGAGAGAGAGAGCCAGACAGACAGACAGACAGACAGACAGACAGACAGAGCATTCTCCCACATTGACTCCTGGTTGTGCTCCTCCATAGTGCTGCTGTACGTGAGAAAGGAAGCAGAGGAGGTGTTCGATGCCCTGATGCTCAGGTCCCCCACCCTCAGGGGCCTCATAGATGCGGTGAGGAACCCTGACAAACCCCTCCCCCCAAACACACCCTCACCCTAACCTCACCCTAACCTCACCCTAACCAAATCTAACTCTAAACCTAACCTAACTCTAAACCTAACCCTAACCCACCCGAACCTAACCCAACCCTAACCGAATCTTACTCTAACCCTAACCTCATCCTAACCTAATCTAACTCTCAACCTAACCTAACCCTAACACTAAACCTTGCCTAACCCTAACTCCCAACCTAACCTAACCCTTAACTGTGTGATACATATATTTGTATATGTGTGGCCTTTCTAAGTCTGTAAGTCAAATGTATGCATCATCTCTCAGTAGATGATGAATGAGTCATGTTGAGGTCATGTTTTAGTGGGGGGGGGTTTTTTTTTTTTTGTGTATCTTCACAGATATCAGAGAAGTATGGCGTGCCCACGGAGAGGATAGCGAAAGTGTACAAAAAAAGTAAAAAAGGGTAAGTCCATACAGACCTTAATGAACGGCGATTTAGAGAAGAGGTTATCGGGGCAGCTGAGCCTCAGAGTCACTTAGCGTTAATGACTGTGGTTATGATGTCTTGGGATAACGTAAAGGATCAATAGCATCAATGTGGAAGAATAAATAATACCTTCTTCTCTGGAACGTTCGAGAAGCTTTGCACTTTCTAGTATCTACAATATACAAGATGTTTTTATGTGCCATATAAGAACAATGTAGTACAATGGAACGCTTTCTCCCCATTCCCCCCCGGCCGTTTGTATTTCCTACAATTTAACACTATATACTATACTATGTACTATACAACACTATACTATAACAATACTGTACGCAATGAAAAGAACAATAAAGTGAGTGATGGATGATACGTACACGTTGTGTTGTGCAGCAGCATCATGAATACAGTGCAGTACAGTGCAGTAACTGTAGTGAGTCCAGAACGTCCAGCAAAAGTATGATAGTGTAATGTTAATGACAATGTTATGATAGTGTAATGTTAATGACAATGTTATGATAGTGTAATGTTAATGACATGTTATGATAGTGTAATGTTAATG
The DNA here is from genome assembly GCA_027704905.1 of Muraenolepis orangiensis. Classification (NCBI taxonomy): domain Eukaryota; kingdom Metazoa; phylum Chordata; class Actinopteri; order Gadiformes; family Muraenolepididae; genus Muraenolepis; species Muraenolepis orangiensis. The sequence goes on from CM051007.1 coordinate 24,716,406, forward strand.
ACATGTTATGATAGTGTAA
>CM051007.1:24721424-24783924 GCA_027704905.1 Muraenolepis orangiensis
TGACCACAATGTTCACAAGAGTAAAAGGAACATATATATACATATATGCATATATTATCTCTATGTCGTCCCTGGTGACTTCTTTGCTTCCTGTTTGTCTCAAACCGAAATGGAACAGAAGATAATCAGAGCCGTTTTTTTGTGGTTCATCGGCATTTCTTCACCAGATGGATTGATTGAGAGCGGCGGGGCCAATATTCCACTCACGGTGCTTTACGGTGCGGACCAAACCACTTAAAAAGTATCTTTCAACAAAATAAAACATGTTGCCCGTGTGAGATTCGGTTTTTGGATGTAACATTTCTCAAACCACAACAAAAAAATATCAATAGACAATCTGAAATGCTCGTCAGAGATCCTGGACAACGGGGTTTAACAGACAAAGTCATCCAGAGATAATGAACCTTCCTCTGGAATAGCCCCGATCCAAAGATATCGAAAGTGTCACGGTTACGGTGGTTGACAGGGGGCGTTGCCAGGCCGCGTGCGCTAGAGGCGCACACACACGCACCTGCCAACCATTACCGTGGCTAATTACCATTGATCTCACCTGGGGGCTATTTACGAACGAGCGACGTCTCTCACTGACGCCGCTGTATAAATAGCCCCCAGGTGAGATCAATGGTAATTAGCCACGGTAATGGTTGGCAGGTGCGTGTGTGTGCGCCTCTAGCGCACGCGGCCTGGCAACGCCCCCTGTCAACCACCGTAACCGTGACAGAAAGACTTGAGTCAATAACACAACAAAAAAAAATAGATATATATTTAGAGATATACTTAAGGGTAAATCAAGGGTTATTTTACCCTTTGTGTCAGGGGAAATGTTTCAAAATATACTGAATAAAAACAGCAAGCAGCGTTCACAGATCAGAACTTTGAGTTGGGTTAACAAAAAAATAATAAAATGCCTTTTGAACCCGTGACGGGAACACTTGTTAAATGAATGTTAAAAATGGGGATGTGTGTCCTACACACTATAGTGGTTGGGGATGTGTGTCCTACACACTAAAGTGGTTGGGGATGTGTATCCTACACACTATAGCGGTTGGGGATGTGTGTCCTACACACTATAGTAGTTGGGGATGTGTGTCCTACACACTATAGCGGTTGGGGATGTGTGTCCTACACACTAAAGCGGTTGGGGATGTGTGTCCTACACACTATAGTGGTTGGGGATGTGTGTCCTACACACTAAAGTTGTGGGGATGTGTGTCCTACACACTAAAGTTGTGGGGATGTGTGTCCTACACACTATAGTGGTTGGGGATGTGTGTCCTACACACTATAGTGGTTGGGGATGTGTGTCCTACACACTAAAGTTGTGGGGATGTGTGTCCTACACACTATAGTGGCTGGTGGGTAGGATGTAGCGCGGGTCAGAGACACATTGTCTGGAGAGAGAGACACATGTTTTGCCTGCGGAGGTGTGGTTGCCGTAGAGATACATCTCTGCCGGATATAAACACTCTACATGCGACAACTCATTTGCATGTCTGCTGTGAACATGAGGCTGTGCATGTGTACGTGATTATGTGCAAACGCGTGTGTCCCTTTGCATATGTGCTCCCCTTTCGGCAACAAAAAAAATAATGATGGGCCAACTGAAAAAATATATATATATTACAAAAGAAATGCGTTAAAATAGAGATAATGTGTGCAGTGGTAGGGGGGGGGGGGGGGTTAAGTCCAGGGTCTCTATTGACCAGCGCTGCTGGGGTCACACTGAAGCAGTCTCACAATAGAGGGGTCGTTCCTCGCTCCCTCTACAAACTCCTCCAGGGACAGCTTACCTAGTGACACAGAGAGAGAGAGAGAGAGAGAGAGAGAGAGAGAGAGAGAGAGAGAGAGAGAGAGAGAGAGAGAGAGAGAGAGAGAGAGAGAGAGAGAGAGAGAGAGAGAGAGAGAGAGAGAGAGAGAGAGAGAGAGAGGAGAGAGAGAGAGAGAGAGAGAGAGAGAGAGAGAGAGAGAGAGAGAGAGAGAGAGAGAGAGAGAGAGAGAGAGAGAGAGAGAGAGAGAGAGAGAGAGAGAGAGAGAGAGATTGTTTAAACAGTGAGTCCGGTCTCTTTCAACAAAAAAACAAAAAAGCTGCTTCAATAAATCAAAAAAAACTAAATCATGTTGTTGCGGCTTGTGTCTTAAAAGTGAGGCTTTTCAGAGAGACCGTCGAGAACAGAAAGCGGTTTGAACGCTAGGCCCAATGGGCACAGATGTTTTTAATTTGCCATGTGTATCAAGTACAATGAAATGCTCACTCCCCATTCACTCTCACAGTTTCAACAGCAATACTTTCCATACTAAACTATGCAATACTATACTATTCTATGAACACGATACACTACCTACTATATGCTACAAACAACACGTTATACTACCCACTATATACAACACTATACTATAACAATACTACAATACAACAATAAAATAGCGCAAATCCGTCCTCTTTTCCGTCCCGGAAATGTCGAAAATGGATTTGTTTTTAGCTTCCTACAGTGGCTTCACTTTACATCGCTTTGACATCTCTTTTCATGTCCCGCCTTCTCGCGTCATGCCGTCATTGGTCGGTCACGTTAGGCTACAACTTAAACCCAGAGGGTCTTCTTTTTTTTTTGAAAACCAAAATATGGTCACCCAAAATAAAAACAACAATAAAGTGACGATGGAAAGTCACAGTTCATCAAAAGGGGTGAAGCATACCATCCCGGTTCGTGTCCATCTGCCTGAAGATTTTGTCTGTGCGTTTCTCTGGTGTAGACTCGTCCTCGGGCATCTTCATGACGGAGGACACCATCTTGTAGATTGCCTGGAGACAGGGTGTGTGTGGGGGGGAATTGGACAATAGAGACTTGGATTTAGCCTAGCCTTCTCTAGTAGGAGAATTGAACATTTTTCTGCTTTTAGAAGTAGATTTTTAGGGGTAAAAATACAAAAGATGAGTAGGAACCGCAACAAAATTAAAAAGGTGTGATTTTTCATCATTGACAATATAACTTTTATACTTTTATACACATTTTGTCTGACCGTAAAAATTGAAAAGACCAAACAAAATATTTTTAAAAGCAGGAAAAAAAGAAAAAAAGTGTGGAAACTAACTATTATAATAATTATAATAATAATAATAATAATAATGATAACGTCTGCTTCATAAAAAAAAGTGGCTTTATAAGAAAGAGATGTTATAGCTGAGACAGAGTTACTTAGATGTAATGGATGTTAAGTCTGAAGATCCACTTAGTGTAAAGACTCTGTTAAACCTTGCCTCAGTCACGCTGTCCTCGCAGTGTCCTTCCTTTCAGTTAAGCTCCTGCATATTCACTACATATTCTATTCACTATAGACCTGACCAGTGTGTTAGTGTTTCAGATTTGTTGTTGCAGTGCAATGAACTAACTGAAAGTTATTTAATCTAATCTAAATCTAAATCTAAAGGATTGAATCCTCTTTATTGCTCACACACATGTACGTACACACACACACACACACACACAGTGAAATGTGTTTCTATGCATTAGAAACACCCAGGTGTTTCGGGGACTTGAACCTCTCTCCATCATCCTTCCCACCTCTACCACATCCTCACTCTCCATCACCACCTCCCTCTCCATCTCTCTCCACCTCCTCCTTCTCTCTCACCTCGTCTCCCCACCATCCACCGCCACTTCTCCCAACTTCACCTATCCACTTTCTCCACCATCACCACTGTGCCCTTCCTCTCCACTCCTCCACTCCTCCTTCCTCCTCGCCCTCCTCCACCTCTCAGTCCTCCTCCCCCTCCTCTCCTCTGTCCACCTCTCCCTCTCCTTCTCCCCACCAACACCTTCCCTTCATCCATTGTGCCCTGCCTCCACCTCCCCTCTCGGGGTCTCTCCGTCCCGACTCACCGTGACGATCTCCAGCATCTCCGCCTTGCTGATGTAGCCGTTGCCGTCCAGGTCGTACATGCTGAACGCCCACTTGAGCTTCTGGTCCAGCTTGCCGCGCGACGTGACGCTCAGCGCGATGATGAACTCCCGGAAGTCGATGGTGCCGTCGTTGTTGGCGTCGAACGTGCGGAACACGTGCTCGGCGAACTTTGAGGCGTCGCCGTACGGGAAGAAGTTGCCGTAGATCTTCTTGAACTCCTCCATGGACAGGGCGCCGCTGGGGCAGTCCCGCAGGAAGCCCTTGTACCACTCCTGGATCTCGTGCTCCGTGAAGTCCGTGTTCTCCATCAGGTCCTGCATGATCTCCGGGCGGAGCTTGCTGTTCTGTTTGCCCATGGTGCCGAGGATGGTCTGAACTGTGGCATAGAGAGAGAGGCAGACAATGTATGCCTGTATGCTTTGTGTGTTTGTGTTTGTGTGTGTGTGTGTGTGTTTTGCAGATGCAAGCCCACTTCCGGTGGAAACCTCGGGTTCATATAAAGCACACACACACACACACACACACACACACACACACACACACACACACACACACACACACACACACACACACACACACACACACACACACACACACACACACACACACACACACACACACACACACACACACACACACACACACACACACACACACACACACACACACACTTTATCTGACTTTGTTTAGTCAGATAGTCATGAAGACTATATTACTACAACATACTCTTTATGCCATAGGATTGTTTAGAAAGGTGCAATACTATAAGATATTATAGTAATGATAATAACAATATACTGGACAACCAACTAACTAAGGTCATTACATGTCATATGGTATCAGTAAAGGTATGATGAGTTACCTTTACTGATACCATATGACATGTAATAACCTTTGCATTCAAAACAAGTCAAACCATATATTAAGAGCTCTTGTTTCATACATCACATTGGCCTGTGGTCTTCAGAGGGCATTATAACAACACTAATCTGTAAACAGCTACAACCAGCCATGTCTGCTTAATCAAAAATGTAATCTCAAATCAAAAGATAAGCAGAAGACCACAGCCTCGGGTTCACCACTGGCGTCACTTCACAGCCTTACTGCACCAGTTTATGAGAAACAAGAAGTTCTGTATTATAAAGTTCTCTCAAGGGGATTTCATAAAGGAGTGGATGACATCAAAGCTGTATGATAGCATGTGCAGCCATGTGTCTCTCGACCCCCTCCCCCCCTTAATGTAGTCTTGGCTCTTATGGGTTGATCAGCTGTCCTATCACCACCAGTTAAACCAGTGCAGTGTTGTGCCCATCAGTCGAGCCAATATGGCAGTAAGAGAAATGCATGCATTACAACCTAAGATGGAACAATGTCATTGAGAAAACATTTACAATAAGACCAAACTGCCGAACAAATCAAGAAATACTCAAACTAGTTATCTAACAACAAGTTAACCATATTGTGAATATTATTTTAAAAATAAGGTTTATAAAGTCTTGCTTGGTAACGTGAACCAAATAATAATTAAGGTGACACGCACACACACACACACACACACACACACACACACACACACACACACACACACACACACACACACACACACACACACACACACACACACACACACACACACACACACACACACACACACACACACACACACACACACACACACACACACACACACACACACACACACACACACACACGTCTAATTAACTCAAAAGAAAACAATGGGGGTGTGTGCGATGAGAACAAAACATTGAAAGGGTTTCCTGCAGTCACCTGACTGGAGCTATGGTGATGAGCGGGAGATTAGCAGCTGTTTACGCGGCCGGTGGCCCTGAGACAATGCAGCTATCGTGTGGCTAGCAGCTAGCAGCAGCAGTAGCTCCGCAGGTGGTCTTGTCTGGGTGAAGCTAAAACCACAGGTAGCACACACACACACACACACACACACACACACACACACACACACACACACACACACACACACACACACACACACACACACACACACACACACACACACACACACACACACACACACACACACACACACACACACACACACACACACACACACACACACACACACACACACACACACACACACAGGGTATGGCCGCCTTCTGCTGAAAGCCTGTCGGGTTGGTAGACGCACGGCTACGGGCCAGACGCAAACTTGGAGCTTTGGACAGTGTATGATGTGCATTACTTTGTATATACGCCCCAACATAAGCAGGGACAGTGTGACTAGAAAAAATAACTGGTTAGAAATAAATTGTGTGGAATCTATGTACAAAGTGAAATCAAACACATTTTTTACATGATCCATCACCCCAAGGGATGTTTACAGCCACCGATCAAGGCATTGTTTCAAATAGACTTTTAAAAGTCGTCAAGAGGAAACCCTTGCATGATTAATGAAAGTTTGGAACAGTGTTTTTTGGTACCATCATCGTGTGTCACGTAAGGCTATGGTTTACAAAACAAAAGCCCCTCTCGGTAACTCAAGTCCACTATCGGAGTGTGAAATCGGCTGGCACAATGGAGTCCCAAATCACCACGGTCAAATCTCTTTTCACTTAAAGTTCTCTCACAAAGGACACTTTCTGACAAAGTAGTACCCATTTTTTCCATGAACAAAATAAATTGTCAATAAAGCACACACAGCACCACACAGGGAGTCAAAGGGCAGAGTGAGTCATAGAGCTAATTAACCAAACTGGCCATGGAGTGAGGCCATTCATTTATTCACATCATCCATTCATAAAGTGCATTTCTTTTGTCCGGGGGTGGTTAGAAAGGCCCGGCACGACATTAATAGCTAAACGGACCGCCGCTTTTCCGTGCTAATTAGGGGTGTGTTGCTATGGCAACGGACCCCAGCTTCCGCTCTGTCCACTCAAATAGAAACCTCCATTCACGAATAACAAAATAACAAAACAACATTAGTACTGAATGAGCACAATGGATTTTTTAATGGGGATTTCATTTGCATTCAACTGGTGTGTATTCGTGTTTTCTCAGCTCCTTCAAAAAAAGAAAAACCATTGAAAACTTTAGCACGGCTTATATACACTGAAACACCTGCAAATAACAGAGTAATATCAGGTCTAGGTCCTATTGAAGAGTTTGTCATCAAAACCTGTAGACCAACGAGTAGTAGGTGCTTCTATGAAACAGTGATGATTAAGAGAGAGACAAGATGGAGGGAATCCAATGGAATCCCGTTTAATGATGTCTATCTCACAGAGAGATGGGAGATCAGAACATGGAGCTGGAGGACTAAGGGCCGCGGAGTAAAAATCTCCCACAAAATAACCGCACAACTCAAGATGTCGTGTGAGAGATCAGCCGCCGTGCTGAACATCTCCTTGAACTGGTGATCCTGGTGAAGGGTGGCTATTTCTAGGGCCTATAGGCTCCGGAGATCACGGACTACAATTAACGTTTAAGGCGCTTACCTGCGGTGACGACCGCGGTTATGTAACCACGTGGTTCGGGCAGAAAGACCCACAGAGAGAGAGAGTGTGTGTGTGTGTGTGTGTGTGTGTGTGTGTGTGTGTGTGTGTGTGTGTGGTGTGTGTGTGTGTGTGTGTGTGTGTGGTGTGTGTGTGTGTGTGTGTGTGTGTGTGTGTGTGTGTGTGTGAGTGTGAGAGCGATAGGTGTATAAACCGGTGTCTGACTGACCAGCGGCGCTAAGTGCAGGTTGGAAGCACATTACGAGAACATCAAAACCAGATTGGATGACCCACGGTTTGGACCTTATCGGATTTCTCTCCACCAACTCGATTCAGCCTCAGGCTCAATTCATTCCTTTCAAGTGTTGTTGGTGCACAATACAGCCTCTGAACATCTCCAAGCTGGTTTCCAATCATCACCACTATTTGTGTGTCCAACGATTGATTTTTCCTTCATCGTGTGTTGCACCTCATAAAAAACAGACATAAAGCAACTCCTCTCTCTCTCTCTCTCTCTCTTTCTAACTGAACTGGGTGGTGTTGGAGGGGGGCTGGTGAAGCCAGTGAAATATAACAGGGGTGACCCTTTATAAAAGAGGAATAGAATCACTGACTTCAACATCTCTGTGTGACTGGAAGAAACGCGTACTTTGCCCAGAATATTGGGCAGTTTGACAGTTTGTGTAGGAATTGTGTGAGTGACGGCTACCGTTGTCAACCATTTAGCACTTACTGTCATGAGCCATTTTAAACATTTTGTTCGTCGATTGATTGATTGATTAAAAAATGTTCAATGAAAGACATGGGCGCTACGATTGGTCTTACTTTTGGGCTACTGAAAAGGGTAACTCAATTTCATTCCAATAATCATACAAAAAAAGGAATCTTTGAATCTTCACCACATCATCACATCACAGTCGAAACACATGGAGTCCCTGCACCATGAAGCTGAAGTGGAGGAACCAAGCCAGTCTCTCATCAGAGAGCTTTTTTATAATTACCCTAATTGTATCCTGCACTACAGGCAAACAAATATGCCACTTGAGTTGTTGTTGACAAGAGGCCTTTGTATCTCTTGCTCGCCTGTCAGCCAACTTTTACTTAGCGACAGGCGCTCAACAACTACAATTCAAGGCACATAGAGAATCTGAGGAAGTATGCAAAGCACTCCCCCAAAAGGAAGTCTCAGGCTTACGTAACAGGGCAGTTGGTCTCCGTTTATATCCTCCAGGTGAAGCTTAGCCCGAGAGCCCCTTTACTTAATCCAACAGACAAGGACGGACGGCAACAGGGGAGGGACATGAAGCACATTGGGCCAGGTAGGAAGGACACAGTCGAGTGTTGTGAGCGATTCGAGGCCTGGATCATGAATAGCCAGCTTCTGTTTATGAATAACTCATTGTAAAAAAATGTATGCATCTGTGAGGAGGTGGATACCCTTGTTTATGGTAATGGACTGCTTTTACAAGTCATGCCTCACATTCACCCATTCATACACACATTCAACCACCGACGACGGAGTCGGCCATGCAAGGAGACAGCCAGCCATCAGGAGCAGTTAGGGTTAGGGTGTCGCCTCAGTTAGGGTTAGGACGCCTCGAGAGTTTTTGCTATGAGGAGCCGGGGGATCAAACCAGCAACCTTCTGGTTGTGAGGCGACCTCTCTACCGCTCTACCTCCTGAGCTATACTGCCGTTTATAACTCCTGCAACCCTTACGAAGAACCAGACAGGATGGAGAACCTAATTAGATTCGCTGGCATGAAAGTGTGGAACATTATAAGAGGTTTCTGTTTGAAATCAAAAACAAACTATAGTTAAGGAAGGACAAAGCAGTTGCCAGGAAAAAACACGTATGCCTTTTGAACATTTAAGATAAACAAGAATCTAACAGGTGGAATTCTTGAGAGTCCATTCTATAGATCTGGTTCTCTTCTCTCGTGCATTCAGTTCTCCTTGTGTGAGAACGTGTGGTGCCAGGAACCACATGGCCCCTGGTTTTCCTCTTATCTCACACAAGAGAAGAAGTTCCTCTGCAAACAGACAAGCTCCTGTGGTCGTAAAAAGCGAATCCTACTAGTAAAGCGTGACCCCCATGGAGGAGGAAAAGGCCTGTCCTGAAGACACCCGGACTTCCTCACAGAATGTACTCGTTTTCATTGAAACATTGACTTGACACAATTTCACAATATAATATTCAACATAAATGTGTATAAATAAAGACAGCCCCCTTCTGACCAACTGTGTGAATCATATCCATTTGGTCAAGCAGAGTTGAAATAACTTTATTTCATATATTCATGTGTATTTTAAAAAGATGACCGATGATGAAAATGAATTTCAGTACAAATCATTTTTGCTTAATTTCCCCCAACAACCTATTCCAAATCGTTCAAATTCGAAACTTTGACATGCTTGTACACCACTTTTCCTACAACCCCTCGTCTGATGTCCTGGGTTTCAGAAGATGCACTTATTAATAACTTTCCCAGAGTGCACTGGTGAAACGTATTGCACCATCCAATCGCATTATCGTATGAATCATTTAAACGATAGATTACTTGGGTTGGCAGGGAGTTCTTCTTTTGGTGCTGCGTGGCTCGTGTTACAAATGGGCCCGGGGAGCAGGGCCGATGGCTGATGCATGTTCTCTTTGGATCTCCGACTGAAACCCTAGCTGTCATCCAGTAAGGTTACAACCTGGCCCCCATGTGCCTAAGCCACCTTTACCAGTACAGAGTCCCACTGCTGAGGTGGAGCCCCCCTCTATCAATTATATTATACCAGTTGTTACACCTAGTAGACTGTCTTTACATCATATTTAACCACTGTACATTATGTATAACCGTGCACTTTACAGCAACATTTGCACTCTGGTTAGATGCCTAATTATTTTCGCTGTACTTTACTTGTGCTGTGCAATGACAATAGATTATAATCAAATCTAATCTAATCTCTAAACACAGCATTGAACAACATGTTTTTGTAAATCATCAACAAAGCATGTCTTCTGCCAAACACTTTAGCTTCCAATCCCTTATGGTTTCCAAGTATTTGGACCCTGAATGGATGGAGCCTGTGTTGAAAGCCAGATATGCCACTAATGTAGTGAAACGTACGATAAACACCCCCCCCCCCCCAGAGAGACCAAACTGAAGTTTCAAATTAGCCAATGCTCCACGTAAACCCTTCAGAACAATGAACCAAAACAGCCACTACCACAAAGTCCCAAATGACATCACCTTTAAAAAAAAATAGTCCCACTCTTTGATTCTACGAGCAGCAGAACTCTTCTCACGCAACAGACGAAATCGTTTTAAGACGACTGTCTTAGTGAACCTGTTCACTTTGAAAAAACGCTCCCTTTCTGGGGGTCAGGCTATACAACCTGTGACGGAGACCTCTCCTGGATCAAATTCATTCATAACAGCAGTTCTACAAATAACCACATTTTCCGCGGTGTCCAGCAGGGTTCTCCAGTAACACCCAGCGGTACATCAACTAGTGCTCATTCGTAAATGTCAACCAACATGACAGACATACATATATACACACGAAAGCACTTACTTATGCTAATCCTTTACATTTAAAATTCCCTTTAAAACGCAAAGGATTAAATCAGGTCTTTGCCAGCGGCAGGTCTATATACAGTGCCTAATAACGACGAGCTTAAAAGCCGATGATAATACATAACCACACGCGTAATCCTGGCTTAATATTGTCATCCAAGATCATTTCTTTACATGATGGAACATTATTTTCAATTTGAATGAATATTGCCTCTCGACGGACGAATGGAAGGAAGGGGAAACGGATGTACTTTATGGTTATGTAAATGGTGTGGATCTCACAGGGAAGCGCTATACAGCGCACACACACACACACACACACACACACACACACACACACACACACACACACACACACACACACACACACACACACACACACACACACACACACACACACACACACACACACACACACACACACACACACACACACACACACACACACACACACACACACACACACACACACACACACACACACACACACACACGCGAGAAGAGGGAAGAGGAGGTTAATGCTAAAGTACTACTGTGAACAGGGGGAAGAATGCAAGTGGCGAATAATACCAGAGATTAACTGAAAACATTCGTTTAAAAAAAATAACGTTTGCGCACACATAGCGCACGGAGACACGTGACAACCGAACCCAATTAGATAGGCCAACACAACACAAAGTCTTAAGATATGGGCAAACAGTGAGTGATGCGGTGTGTGTGTGTGTTCACACACACACGCCCCCCCCCCCCCAAATCTTTGACATCCCGTTCACAGAAATGGTCCCGTGGACCATTTCTGTGAACTCAGTGGTGATATAGCATATAGGGAAAGACATGCTGCGAGAGGAGATAGACTATACAGAGAGAGAGAGAGAGAGAGAGAGAGAGAGAGAGAGAGAGAGAGAGAGAGGAGAGAGAGAGAGAGAGAGAGAGAGAGAGAGAGAGAGAGAGAGAGAGAGAGAGAGAGAGAGAGAGAGAGAGGCAGACAGGCCTAACTACAGGGGGACGATGTGGTGGCTGTGGCCAGACGAGTCTAAAAACAAGCGCACCAAAACGCCCACGCTGCCCCAGAATAGAGAATATATATCAAATATAGCAGCGATTCTCATCGGCGTGTACGGGCGCGGACCACTGGAAGTGTTTTTGGAGTTGGACTGGGTCTGACTGACACCGAGCAATGCAAAGGCATTCCTCCATCATCTCCATTCCCCATGAGAACCACGCATGCACTCCAACCAGGAACAAGGGGAGAAACTTGGTTAACTGTGTGTGTGTGTGTGGGGGGGGGGGGGGGCTTAAGAGTGTATGTGCGTGTGTTTATGGGGGGGTATCAAGTTAAGACTTTACGTATTAACACCCCCATGTTGCAGTCATTCAAACTCACCCCACTAAAAAGACATTGGGTGTCTGCAGCCATTCTTTCTACCGTGGCTTTTAGACACCAGTCCCAACATCCTAGTGCTTATGCACTGCATTAGGCTGGCTCTTATGTTAGACCCTTGAATATAAACATTCATCATTAATTAAGTACTTTCAAAGAAGCACCCGACCCCACCTTGTTTTATACGACTTCTCTGCATATGTTATTGGGGGGGGGTGTTCGTGCCTCACCCCCAGAGATCAAGTCTCAACAATGTCTGGTGTGGTGGCGCCTCGGTTGTATTCTCATGCAAAAACACTTGTAACACAAGGCTGTGTTTGTCACAAATCCCGCCTGCCTTCAGTCTTATCTTGTCCCGTGTGCGAGAGAGAGAGAGAGAGAGAGAGAGAGAGAGAGAGAGAGAGAGAGAGAGAGAGAGAGAGAGAGAGAGAGAGAGAGAGAGAGAGAGAGAGAGAGAGAGAGAGAGAGAGAGAGAGAGAGAGACACTATGGAACATCCTGATTTCACTACGGATTTCACTACTGACGCAAAAAGAAAGAAAAGAAAAAACACACCTTCAATTGTGCCCCAAGTGTTCAGTGAACATCGACTAGGCAACCTCATCCGTGTCATAAACCTTCATGACACCCCCCCCCCCCCCCACACACACACACACACACACGCACGCACCTCCACCGCCCTGGAGGCTGCTGACTCCGCTACTCCTGCTGGCGCTTTGAGGACTGGACAGCCAACATTACTATGTAAGAGAACCGGCAAACGCGTGTGTTGTACATCAGCCAAACACGGCTTATCCTGAATTAGTTAACCAGTGTTTTCATGTTACATGAACATACTTAATTCGTGGGCTTTGCGAGCGCATCCGCTCACCTGAGCGCAGAGAGCAAAGTGCAGGAAACAACAAACTAAACGGGAATGCAACTTACCTCGCCGGGAGTTGCTGTGTTTTGGGATGTTGTGTACGGGTTTTCTAATAGTCCATTAGTAAGTAATGTGTCCCGGATGATCGTGGCCTCGGCCTGGGCGTAATTTAATTTCCGAACCGGCAAGCGATTCAGCGTGGAGTCCAGCTTTCTGCACCTCAGACTGCAGATCTGCTGCTCTGCTGTACAACGAACACCTCGAGTAAGCTGCTCCCACCGGAGCCGGTCGGGGCCCGCCCCCTGCTCTGACGTCACGCCCCGGGTCACCTGGTACGACGGGGACCAATGGGAGCCCGCGTTGTCCTGGCAACTTGAAAAGGTAGCACCTGTATGTATGACTGTTGGATAGTCCCAACATGTCTACAGAAATGTCATTTGACATATGAATAAATTTAGTCTAAAACACGTGCAATGTTTGGGTGATGTTTCGATCTAAATATTGCAGATATTGTTTTATAACGATGAGTTAATTGTTATTATAAACAACATTAATGTTGTAATAACGTTATCATGCCTATATGACTGTTTAATTGCTGTGTTGTGTATTTTACTCATATAGGCATGATAACGTCATGACAATAGTTTTACAAAGGATAATCAAACCCATCCGAAACATTATTTCGGATGGTTTGATTATCCTTTGTAAAACGGGTTTGCTTTGCATGCCATTTTACAAGACTTCCCTTACCTCGTTTCAATGCAAACAATGTTTAGAGCATTATAGCATTGTTCTTTATTAAAAATGCAGATACAGTGCAACAATTCATACGTTTTGTCAACTGTGCTTCCCCCTCTTTCACTCTCATCGATTGTCCTATATATAATTGAGGAATGTGTTCTATTGGCGAACACTGCCTGTTACTTAATCACCTGGCCTTTGTATTGGTTCAAAGTGTATTGATGCAGGGGTTGTTTACCTTTCCATTGCGTACATATTGGCATATGTTTGTTTTGTTATAGCAGCGCCTGGACCAGGGCCACACTTGATGCAAAAATATGGTGACTCAAAACAAACAAGCAAAGATGCAAACACTGAACATGGAACACACATTTGATTAGCTTTACTCATTTTCACACACACACACGCACGCACGCACGCACGCACACACACACACACACACACACACACACACACACACACACACACACACACACACACACACACACACACACACACACACACACACACACACACACACACACACACACACACACACACACACAGGCACAAGGCAAACCAAGTCAATCAGACCTCACACCCCTCACACAGAGGAACCTCTCAGAATCAGATCAGAATCAGAATCAGATCAGAATCAGATCAGAATCAGATCAGAATCAGATCAGAATCAGAATCAGAATCAGAATCAGATCAGAATCAGCATCAAAATCAGAACCAGAATGTCTCGGTCTCGGAATCCTCAAGACACTCATACAAACAATACCACATTTTAATTATGTAAAAATAAACTAAACTAAATAAACAAGTTAGAAATGTGCCATTGAAAAGATTGAATATATACATTTTTTTGCCCTATAAACAGTAGTGCAAATTACAAATGCAGGGAAAATGACCTGTGTGTGTACATACCAGTGTACGTCCAAAAAGGTGCAGTGGGACGAACATGTAACGTGAGGAAGATGCAGAAACACTGTGGAAGCGTTCAGAGAGTATGAGGGTGGTGTATGAAGGTGGATGGGCAGTAGTGGACGGAGATATGATGGAGCAGTGGAGCAGCTAACCCTCACAATAGCCAACAAAAAAGGGTATTTTCAGGGCTCCTCTTCCGACCAGGACACAGGTAGTTGTTGTAAACCAGTTTAGTTGAATGTTGGCCAGATGCTACGACCAAAGCAGGTGTGCTATGTTGACATTATAAGATTCAAGATTCAAGAATTGTATTTGCCATTTTCAACAAGTGCAATGGAATGCTTACTGTACATGTGTTATATTGTGCAAAAAGCATTCAAAGCATTCTTAAGTGCCAGTAGTGCAGCAGCATCACGATACAGTGCAGAACAGTGCAGAACAGTGCAGAACAGTGCAGTAACTGTAGTGGGAATGAATATGTGTCTAGAAAGTCCAGCTAAAGTATGACAATGTTATGAAAGTGGCAGCACTCCTAGCAGTTCAGTGGGCGCACTGCCTGTGGATAAAAACTATCCTTAAACCTGGTAGTACTTGTATGGATGCTACGGAACCGGCGACCGGACCGTAGGGGGGAGAAGAGATGGTGCCCAGGATTACACTACATTACATTACATTACATAACATTTAATTAGCAGATGCGTTTGTCCAAAGCGACTTATAATAGTTTTGTTCCACAAAGGTAGATTTGATTCAAATGTATTGTCATTGCACAGCGCAAGTACAGCACAGCGAAAACAATTTAGCATCTAACCAGAGTGCAAATGTTGCAGTAAAGTGCATGGTAATATATAATTTACAGGTTACAGTTGCTAAAAGACAGTCTACTAGGTATACAAACAGTTATAAGATTACCTATAGAGTATGTGTGAGATATGAGCATAATAATAATAGGTATATATATATATATATACAGGAAAGTAAGTATTTAACAGGTAGTGATCAGGGGTATGCAATTATAATTAACAGGATAACTATATATAAATGTATGTACAGCAGGTAGTGAGCAGGGATGTGCAGTTATATCAACAGTTAAAGATTAAAATAAAGAGTTAAAGATTAAAATTGAGTGTGCATTGCCAAACTTACATCAACACTCCAAATGTGAATGAAACCCATTCTGAATGTGTGTGTGTGTGTGTGTGTGTGTGTGTGTGTGTGGTGTGTGTGTGTGTGTGTGTGTGTGTGTGTGTGTGTGTGTGTGTGTGTGTGTGTGTGTGTGTGTGTGTGTGTGTGTGTGTGTGTGTGTGTGTGGCATGCTGGGCGCCCTGCGTGACGCAAATGCCCGTGCTGAGACAGTACCAGGTACGGCCCCACTATGGTCGCCCCAGGCAGCACATTGGGCCATCCGCTCTCTCAGGTGATTAGTCAAAGCCTGAGGGCTTATCCAGTGTTCTGGAGAACAAGAGTTTTCCTAATGGCCTTATGGAGTGCTCTTCACCGACTGAATCAGCAGAAAACACTGCACACACGCACGCGCACACACACGCACGCACACACGCACCCATGCACGCACGTACACACACACACACTAACTGATACTATAGTGCAGCACACAGCAGGCCAACGGAAGTAAACACACACGCACGCACGCACGCACGCACGCACGCATGCTATTATCAGTAAGCCATGCATGGAAGAGCTCTGTGCATTAGGATAAAACCGATGCCAGAGACAAAGATACAAATACTTACAAAGAGTGTATATCAAATAGAGTGATGGTGCGTTCCGATTAACTGTTTAAGAGCCTGTGTTCCATTGTAGGTCAATAGTTTTAATAAACGTTGTATTGTTCGCAAGCACGGATGCCTGCAATTTTGACAGTAGACCCACATGTCAGCTTCTGGGACCTGGGACGCAGTGTAATTGTGTGCGTGTGTGTGTGTGTTGCATTGTGACCCCTGGCATTTTTTCCAGTCTGCAACACAGAGCTAAAGACTCAACAGAAAAGTCATCCGTTCATTTGACCGCCGGGGGTTACGTCCCTGAACTATGGCACTGCTGCACTGCTGCGGCCTCTGACTAAGAGAATAATATTGATCTGACTGGGTCTCACAGTGACACACACACACACACACACACACACACACACACACACACACACACACACACACACACACACACACACACACACACACACACACACACACACACACACACACACACACACACACACTGAAGAGCCTGGAGAAACTGGTCATGTCACACATGACGCTTTTCCATCCCGACTCCCTAGACCCACTCCAGTTTGCATCCAGACCAAACAGGTCTGTAGACGATGCCGATCTCCCTGGCACGTGGCCACACGGCCCTGGAGCACCTAAGACCTAAGGAGGGGGACACCTACGTCAGACTGCTGTTCATTGACTACAGCTTGGCGTTCCACAAAGGTAAGTAGGGTAGGTCTTCTCCCCCCCTAAAGTCGGTGACCCGACTTTAGGGTCGGATTAGACTTCTTCACTGTAGAGTGTTCATTCACTAGTTGAACCACATCGTCTTGACCGACTTTTGGAAGGTTATGCAGCGATGTTGTCCAGCGATAACTGTCCGCCATGGTGAATGCCAAGATGAATGCATTCACCGGAACTTGGGATACACTGCTTCGGCGATTTTTAACGGGTACTTCCGGCTTTCAAATCTAACGTGATATAGGCCTATTGTAGAAAATTCGAACTGAGGGAAGGAATGGGGAGTAAGCATTCCATTATACTTGTTGCACATGGCAAATAAATCTTGAACACCCACCCCCACACACACACACACACACACACACACACACACACACACACACACACACACTCCACCCTGTAGGCAAGCACCAGGGTCACTTAGCCTTTCTGAGGCTCCGTCTCTCAGTACCCACTCCAACAACTAGGAGACAGGTGGAGTTGGGCAGAGCACAGAGATTGTCCAAAGAGGAGGATAGAGCAAAGAGAAGGAGATCGGTAGCAGTATCAGGAGATGGAAGAGAGAATGTTTCAGGGGCAATGAGGCCAGAGAGAACCGAACAGAAGAGGAAAGATAGAGAGTGAGCAGAGAGTGCGGCAGGAAGAAACCATGTAGGTAGGGGGAGAGTGTGAGGAGAGAGAGAGAGAGAGAGAGAGAGAGAGAGAGAGAGAGAGAGAGAGAGAGAGAGAGAGAGAGAGAGAGAGAGAGAGAGAGAGAGAGAGAGAGAGAGAGAGAGAGAGAGAGAGAGAGAGAGGGCCAGGGGACAGAGCGATATCTGTTGGGCCTCTCTGTCCATCTCTCTCTTGATCTCTATCTTTGTAGTGCAAACCAAACACTTGCCTTTCTATAGTATTTGTATGAATATGTTCCCGGAAGTTACATTGGCCCAATGCCAATTCTATATTTCCATTAGAAAGCAATTTTGGAATCATAAACTCTTCCATAACTGAGAATGACTCATCTGTGTCCATGGGTACTGTGTCCCCCTCTGAGCTATTGTTTCATGGAGCGCTAATCAGCCACCTAGCATTTATTCCTACAATTAGCAGTGAGGGAGGGAAAAACATTGTGTCTTGTTTGTATCCTGACTGAGACAACACATAACACATGAGGCCATCATGTGGACGTCATAACATTGACAAACATGGCTGGCGTGTGATTTAATGTGATTTATTTTCATCACTTTGCCAGAGGTTGGACGGATACTGAGTCATAATAATCTGAGCCACATTATCTGCTTGGATGCTCTGGACGCACGTCAGCAATCTAATATATGATAAGAGAGACAGAGAGAGAGAGATGGAGAGAGAGATAGAGACATGGAGAGAGAGAGAGAGAGAGAGAGAGGAGAGAGAGAGAGAGAGAGAGAGAGAGAGAGAGAGAGAGAGAGAGAGAGAGAGGAGAGAGAGAGAGAGAGAGAGAGGAGAGAGAGAGAGAGAGGGAGAGGAGAGAGAGAGGAGGGAGAGAGAGAGAGGAGAGAGAGAGAGAGGGAGGGAGAGAGAGAGAGGAGGGGGGAGAGAGAGAGAGAGAGAGAGAGAGAGAGAGAGAGAGAGAGAGAGAGAGAGAGAGAGAGAGAGAGAGAGAGAGAGAGAGAGAGAGAGAGAACTTTACGACTAACCTATTATTGTAATTTTAAGTAATAACTCATCATTCAGCCTTCGGAGACGTACTGAGCTCAACGAGTTCTCATGACGGAGGACAGGTGAGGTGGTGCCACCAGAGATGCTCAAAAAGTGATTTATCTCTCTTTCTCTCTATCCCTATATTTTTCTTTGTCTCATTTTGTCTCCATGTCTCTGTGTCCATCTCTCTCTTTCTCCCTCTGTCTGTATGTGTCTGTTTCTCTCTCTCTCTCTCTCTCTCTCTCTCTCTCTCTCTCTCTCTCTCTCTCTCTCTCTCTCTCTCTCTCTCTCTCTCTCTCTCTCTCTCTCTCTCTCTCTCTCTCTCTCTCTCTCTCTCTCTCTCTCTCTCTCTCTCTCTCTCTCTCTCTCTCTCTCTCTCTCTCTCTCTCTCTCTCTCTCTCTCTCTCTCTCTCTCTCTCTCTCTCTCTCTCTCTCTCTCTCTCTCTCTCTCTCTCTCTCTCTCTCTCTCTCTCTCTCTCTCTCTCTCCATGTCTCGTATGTTATCCTTTGAAATGTCCATGCCGGGGCGGAACCTCGGTTTTGTTTTGGTGTTAGTGTACTAATCTCTGAGTAACCCGGGTTGCCAGATATTCAACTAATTGGCACACAAACACAGCGTGCTGCAGCCATTGAAGCAAGCAAATAAACTGGATCAACTGAGCTTGTTATAGATGCTACCGGATCTAAAAAAAAAAAAAGCCCTGTCGTTTTTTAAAAAAAGCTCCATGACCACAGCTGTGCTAAAACACGGGTATACCTTGGAGTCTTTATCTTGCACCCGTCTCATATAATGTTGCGCTGGTGTCCTCAACCTGGCAACACGCATAACGCTTGAAGTCTGGGGAGGAGGGAGAGTGTCGTCAGCACCACCTTGGGGTGGCCTGAAATGCAGCGAGAGATCGTGGGAGATCCTTTATAAGATACAGATATTTTACGGTATATTATTTGATTAAAACGGGTTACATTTTAAAGGTTTGAAAGGGATCTTAAAGGCCCTGTGCATAATGTACCCAGGATGGAACAACTATACTCCTAACACATAGTAGCCTACGGCATGATGTTGATAGGGTTCAAATGATGTGGAAGCAGATGCAAGTTGGGGTCCGAAACAAGAAGGCAAATAAGGTTGAGGACACAGCTAGTCAAGCCATGGTGATTACAGCACTTGACATTGGTTTAAACATGAATGGTTAGCATGTGTGCAACATGGCATGTGTGTTGGCTATAAGGAGGAGAGCGAGAAGCAGTGGAGGGCAGTGAAGTTAAAAATACAGAGTGACCCCAGGTGAAGGGGATAAGCCAAAGGGCCTCCAGGTCAAGGTCAGGAGGATGTAAGGACAGGAGTTACACAACACATGAAGAGTGCAGTAAGCTGCTGATCTCTGGGTTTGTACACATGGCCTCTCCTGGTGCTCTCTGAGGGAACATCTAACAGACACACACACACACACACACACATACACCAGCTGGCACAAAGTGAAATCCACAAGGCACTATTTAGTCTCCCCATTGCACCATCCGCAGGTAGTACAATTATTAGGCTTTATGTGTAACTAAATTGTTATTATGAATATAATAATTATGATGATTACATAATGCATATACAGTTACATAAATAGTGTAATCATGTACATTCACAAATGTATGAAACATTTTCAAACAAAAGGTTTTGAAAATGTGTTAATGGTTTGGTAGCCCAACAAATATACAATTATTTGTTAATGTTGTAACACTGCCACATAGTGGCCGTAAGTTCTAACTGTTTTGTACTGTAGCATGTAACTGCTTACTAAATGTACACTTATGGCTTGGATAAGCCCTTTATTTTAAAGCAGTAGTTCAGTGGACATACCACACCATATTAAGTTTTTAAGTTAGCGCATAGAAACTTTAAGTGTTACGTGCCAAATCAACCAATCATAACGTCTGACAAGTGAGTATGCAAAATCAGTAGCAATGATGAGCCATCGATGAGATTCCTACATACCGTAGCCGACCCATCCTTCAGACACAGCCTGCTGCCCGCTCAAAGGTAAGATGTAGCTTGTCGAACTGCCTTTGGAAATAAAGGCAGTTCCACAAAATAATGTAATTTTAATCAGAACTCGAAAAACTATTTAGGCCATGTATTTAGAAATGTTGATAAAGACTTGTAAACTATCCTAGTGACTTTTTTGTTGTTTAGTTGTTTCGTTAAAAAAATGCATGTAACTTAATTGCAATGTATCTATCTATTTTAGTTATAGAAATGTGCCAACAAATAGTACAAAAGACTATGTGCCAACATGTAGGTCTATACAGTTCACAGGTACATATTTGTCATGTAGTGTAGAAAAGCTATTCCCAAAGTGGGGTACGTCTACCCCAAGGGGTACACACACAGTAACGTCACGGTACGGCAACAAACACATCTGGAATAGCTGGAATCTTCAAAAGCCTCCACCGCCCCTTCTCTGCTTAAATGTGTCACTTATTTGGTTGTTGCAAGAACAGAATACGACTTTTCCAGAGAATTCATTCATATTGTGTTTGAGCTAAATTGTGCATTTTACGTGTTTGAAATGTGAGCGGGCTTTCTACGAGGCTAAATAAAGAGCAAAATAGTTAATAACTCTGTGTTGTCTTCATATGTAACATCAGATGAGAGGTAGAAGGGATACACAGGGGGTACAGGACCTTTAATAGTTAATACACCTTTCTTGTCTTCATATGTATGATCAGATGAGAGGTAGAGGGGGTACACAGCACAATGTTTGAGGGCGCACCTTAAATAGTTTAGGAACCACTGGTTGTAGAAAGTACAACTTCTGTCAAGTGTGTTGAATCAACGTTGTCTGCAGAGTGACGATAGACCTACATTTACATATAGAAATACTTGGAAATTATTCTGGGAACTTACCGACTTTGGTTTGAGGTTGCTGTTTTATTTAGGTTATCTTTTGATCTCTAATGCCTTGCAAATGTTCAATCAAAAGAATAAGATGAAACGGTTGACATCAAATGATTCGTTTAGTCATTAAGGCGTCCCTCCTTCCAGATCATTTCCCTAGATGGAGAAGGACAAACCCTGGTCCCTGATCTCAGAGGTGGGAGGGCAGCACGGCCTCTCTGAGGAGCACGCCGATCTCATCAAACGGCAAACTTTCAGACTGTTCTGCTACTGCGACCCGTTGACCAGCCCCCGTCTGTACGCGCCCAAACACCAGGCCTCGTCTTCATATGGAAGTCCCGCCCGGGTGATCCAGCGCTGTTTGCTGCAGTCCCTGAAGGTCATCGCCACGGTGGGGGTGGTGGGTTCGACCGCCCGGATCAAGGTGACCGACACGCACGGAGCCGCCGGCGACGCCACCGCTGACCTGGCCGTGGGTCTGCTCCTCGCCTCCTCGCCTCAGCACGGAGGATTGTTCAGGGTGAGATGGAAGACTTTTTCCACTGTATTGTCTTCCGACATCCTACTATTACTAACCCACAATGAGAACAATAGGTTGTTATTTTATTATTGTGTATAGTATTGTTAAAGTTTAGTGTTGTTTATAGTATATAGTATAGTATATAGGATACAGTATATAGTGTTGTTTATAGTATAGTAAAGTATAGTGTAGTATAGTAGTAAGCATTCCACTGTACTTGAATCTTGAATCTTAAAGTCTGTGAAGTACGTGAAGTAAGTGATGTGACAGCGAGAGAGTTGAGGGATGAAGCTCTCCCAGTCTGGTTTAATGTTTTTAATTTTCAAGTGTGCGTAAGAGGCCTACATCGAACTTGAACTCATACACGAGTGCTTAAAAAAACTGAAAACTGTGAGAGAATGTGAAAGAGTAAATCTCTCCTATTTGTATTTCATTGACGTATGTCATTCCTATCTGTTATTAGAGCTCAACAGGCTGATTTGTCTTGAGATATTCACACGCATCCAGTCACCAATGGCCGCTGACATCTTACCTTCAGAGCCGGTCCCACCTGAAGCAGTTTTCTCCTGCAGGAGGTCCAGAGCCCACCACTACCAGCCTGGCCTGTGACTTCGTCATCGGCATGGGAGACGTTGGCTACAAAATAGCTCAGAGGAGCACAGGGTTCCAGATGAATGTGCTGTACCACAACCAAACACAGAGGTTTGACACAGTGCTATGATTACACGTATAGTACACCGAATACAGGAAGTTCATAGATGGTAGTTTGCCAGCATGAGATATTAAATGAACATTCTTGCAATTCTTGCATATTATATTTGAATACAATGTTCAGTCAAACGGAGCTAGACGTGGAGTTACCCTGGACTGCTAGAGAACAGCTTGGGGTAGCAGCCCATGTAGAGATTGTTGAGTGATTGTGATGAATAGTTTAGTTTCAATGCTAAAATGTATGTATAACAAAACCCCAAACACAGTTAGGTACTGTATAACAACCCCCAATTCACATGGTTTAGGTTTTGGGCGGGAAAAAAAGTAATTGAAATGACAAATTCCCTTCTGTCTCTACAGAAGTTCGGAGGATGAGGAAGCAGTGGGCGCTGGTTACTGTCACAACATGGACGACTTGCTGAGGAACTCAGACTACGTCGTGCTGGCGGTCAACTTAAGCCCCGGCACCACTGCTCTCATTGGACACAGAGAGCTGTCACTCATGAAACGCTCAGCGATACTGGTGAACATCAGTGGCGGTGGGCGCAACTCTCTCACACGTCCACTTTTGTGTTGCATCAATAGGTCACTGGTTACACAGGTTATGTGACCAAAGATATATTAAAAAAAATGTAATGTTTGTAACAAAATTATGATTTCCAGGTCTGGTTGTGGACCTGGATGCCTTGGTCAAAGCTCTTCAGGGTGGAACAATTCAGTGCTGCATTAGATGTGACGCATCCAGAACCTTTACCAAGGTCTGTTTGTGGCTCTATATTATAATTTCTCTGCTCACTACTCAATCTTTTTTCAGTTATAGTACAAAGTACTAAGCAAAGTAACAAGGTAGTTACAGAAATACCTGGTGAAAGATATGCCCACTAGTGTTTGTCACACACACACACACACACACACACACACACACACACACACACACACACACACACACACACACACACACACACACAGCACACACACTATATATTTTACATAATCATTTTACTGACAGTGTACTGTATGCATTGGCTGTACATATCTCACAATCATAAGCTAGCAAGTAGTTGTTTTTAGTCAACGTGTTTTGCACAGGGGTCATCCTCCAAACGTGATCATCACGCCCCATGTGGGGTTGGATACTGCCAGCACCGTGACCATCGTACAGACCATGGTCCAAAACGCCCTGGCGGTGGTGACAGACCAAGCTGTGCCGAATGAAATCAAGTCTGAATAAGACTAAGACTTTGAATGCACATGCTCCTGTAATGTTTTAATGTGACTTAATAAAATGGACCGTTTGGAATATTGTTAACGTGTGTTAAGCGTTGTGGTCTGAAGTGTATGGTTATGGTTATGAGCGGCTATGAGCGAGGGTTACTATAGGAGTTTGACTCGCTATATTGCAGTTGTTTTGCGCGTTAATGCATTTTTAGGGCAGTTGAGCCACGACGTGGTTCGAGAAAGCGTGCGTGTGTGTGCGTGTTGAGATCCCACACCCCACCATATGTTTTGTTGTGATCCAAATTAGTTGACCGTTCATATCCCTGCTTTCCGTTATCTTACGATGTAAATGTAAACTATATCTTCATACAGGAACATAAGCTAATTATACAGATATACAGGCACACAATCATCAACAATCTTTTTTTTTTTTTAAACAACATGGTTTAGTCAAATATATTGTACAAAACGTTTATTTCACATTATACGCAGGCACGTAGAACCGTACACGTCATCAACAATCGACCAAGACCCACACACGGGCATGAAGTGTGAAAGTAGAGCATGAAATAAGTTTGGTTATTTTGTAAGTGCTATTTAAATAAACGACATAATGTTTGTACCTGAAGCAACCACTCCTTCCTTTAAAGACTTCACCCTTATACTGGTGAGTTAATATCGTATTCATCATACATCCCCATCACTGTTCCCCCCCCCCCACCACACAATGATGTGGTTGTTCATTGGGTTGGATTGTGTCGAGTAGTCCTCTATGGTATGAGGTTGGTTTATAACCTATACCTATACGAATTGTGATCCTATAATGACACTTGTGTCCACTTAAATGACCAAAAACCGCCAGCTTCGATTTAACTTAAATCATAATATGTCCGCTATATATAAGCCATCGACTTCTTCAACTGCCTTGCACTGTAATCATAACTCTCTACCTATTGTTTAATGATTTACTGTTCTTACCGTGTGTGTGTGTATATATATATATATATATATATATATATATAGATCTTTAACTGTTCATATAGCCGCATACCCCTGCTCACTGCCTGTTTTTACTTGTATACTTACCTGTGTACATACATATACCTATAATTCTGCACATATCTCATAGTTTATGAGCTTATACATTATGTTATACCTGTTCTTAGTAGTAGTTTTTTAGTAGACTGTTTTTACATCTTATTTAACCACTGCACATTATATATTAGCATGCACTTTACTGTAACATATGCACTCTGGTTAGATGCCAACCTATTTCAACTGTAATATACTTTGTATGATTTCAGCCAGCCATTGCTGTTGGCAATGTTGGACAGCTCGCAGTGGACCTCATGGTGTCCACTCTGGGCATGAAGCGGGTGGGCTACATGCACACGGACTGCCTCGTCCCCATGGTCGGTCCCAATCCATACTCTACCTCAGCAGAGAATGCCGGGGAACTTCACACCACCGCAGAAGGTATACATTAAAAATCGATTGACCAAAAGTCAGTGCTGAATGTTGTATACTTTGTATTTGTCATTTAAAATGTATGCTACCCTTAAAAGCACTCCACTCACTCTAACTTATCTCGTATAGTTTACACAGATGCAGAGAAGAAGCTGGCAGTCCTTCAGATCAGATCACCTATTATTCAGGTAGTGTGTGTCAGAATTATTTTGTAATATGTAAATGCTGGCAGAAAAGTACTTACATAAGATAGTTTGTCTCGCTGGGTAAAAAAAACCACAAATGTTTTGTTTCAGTCAAGATCCAGAAAGTTCCGGAAGCTGTTGGTGTCTTGGATCAAAGCCAGTGAGTTCTCCCAGACTGTTGTGCTTTCCAGCAGCCATGCCTACCAGAGGGATGACCAGCAGCTCAAAGGGTATTTAAAGTTCACCCGGCATTCACTCCGCATGCTAACCTTCTCACTGCTCACACATGGGACTTCAGCTTAGGTCGTAATGCAAATATTAAAATGAATATGTGGCAAGTTCTAATTAAAAGGGGGCAGAATTCAGTGTGCATTTTTAGTGGATGTTTGTCGTCCATCCCCTCACGTCCAGACACTACGATACAAGTACAGGCAAAAATGTATTAAACATTGTAGGATACAAAAAAGTCTAATTAAATGTCCACAATCAACAGTACTTAAACTTTATTTAAATAGTGTTAAGTAAGGTCTTGCCATTTAGGTTGTCCTTTTGCAAGTAGCCTTTAGAATGTGTTTTATTCTAATTCATTGTCAAGTCAAGTCAAGTTTATTGTCACTTCACAGTTTAGTGTATAAAGCAGTGGGTGAAAATCTTATGTGCAATACCCGACAACAGACAGCAGTTATAAAAATAAGATAAAAACAGACAAAAAATATCATTCATTGTGTATTTGTATGACACAGTACGCTGCTGAGGTACCTGGTCACGCCCGCCATGCAGAAGGCGTCAGGTGCCGCCCTGTCGGAGCTGGGCTGGATGGAGATGGAGAAGGTGTCTCCCTTCCCTGGCCTGGTGGACGCCAGCGCAGAGCCACGCCTCTCCATCCCCGGAGGAGGCATCACCAAGGGGCTCTTCACAGAAGGGTACTGCTGACTAAAAAAGATGTCAAATGTGGTGCTAGAAGAAGTTGTAATTAGATACATGGATAGGAATACATAGATGCATGGATAGGAAAGTGGCCTTATAAAGCGTGTTTGTTATGAATTTTGATGCTTTTAAGTGTTGTGGTTGCTCATAGATAATTGAAGAAACTGAACTTGTAAGAAACTTGCAAGAAACAAGGAAAATAACTTGTAGGAAACAAACAAAACAAATAACAAAATGGTCTTTCATAGGCCTCTCTACCAGCTATTGACACCATGAGGTCGTCGTGCTTACAGCATACTAAGATTCAGATACTATAGATACAGAACTTCTGCAATTGGTTTATTTAATTACGACAAATACGGCAATCGTTCAGCCAGATCACCTGACCATATATGGCGTTGTATTCAGGTGTGACGAAGAGCTGTGCCTGGCAGTGGTGCTGGTGTTTTGCTCCGAGGGCGACAACATCCCAGACGCCTTCACACTGGTCAACCACCTCAACGACTGGCTCCTTCTGGTGGGCAACGATGTAAGTGCGCAACAGACTGTTTTTTTTTTTCATTCATCAGTTAATTAGACTTGGTGTTGATGCATTTAGTTTCATGTATTTTTATAAAAGTACCGGCATGAATAATTGTTCAAAAAAGGAATAAGCTTTCTTCCTCTAGTCTATAGTGATTTATTAAATATTGTATTGGGCCTAAACACAGCTTTTTAATATGTGGTAGTGTCACTGCAAGCTGAGAATGTAAAATGACTCCGGGTGAGACCTCAGTTGCTGAATGTTTTATGTTCTCATTATAGAAACAAGGACCAGAAAAATGGAAGATTCCCAGCTCCTGGAAGCTCCTGTTTGGCAACAGTCATCCACTTTCAATCTTTTAAACCTGATGGCTTTTTTTTTCTTCTTCCTATGCTGTTGTTTTGAATCCAGTAAGTGAACATCAACTTATAAAGTCGGCTGTTAATGTACTCTAAAGAACAAAGGCCCCGATTGTGAAAGTCCTGAGCCGTCATGGCTCCACCCACCGAGCAGTAAGTGACTGGCGGCTAGCCACACTGGTTTCCTGGTAGTCCCACCTACCGACGATGTCATGAGTTTCCCGCCTCAAAACACGTGGGACCCGGTTGCACGTACTTGCAAGGTTATATGCTTAAGCCAGGGCTTCCTGTCTTCTTTACAATAGTCATCTTTCCTTTTCCACTGTTCATAGTTGTCCCATCATTGTCATAAATAAAGCAAAACACTTAAATGTAACCTGCCAAATTGGTTATTGGAGTTTAAGTTGCAACTGTTATTGATCAAATATGTAGATTGTAGAAATGCACATTAATTTAAAACAAGAGTAAGAGTGCTATAGAAAATAAGCTAACGGTATGAGAAAAACAATATTTTTAGTAAACATTCAAAGAAAAATGTTGAAAAAATGAAAAATGTCCTTCAAGGGTTTGTGTTGCCTTAGGGAGATCATTTGATAGTAATTGGCAGCAGCATAACAAACAGCTATGTCGAGTCCCAGAAGCAAATAACACTTATAAATAAAATAGTTATTGTGGAACATTTAAAGAATAACTTCACACAAACCATGAGAACTAGATAAATACCAGTTTTATTTGTAGTTTATGCTCTAGCAGAGAAGAAAACGTTAAGACTTTCGACAAATTAAAAACAAATAAATCCTGAAATCTGGTTTCTTGTGTTTGATCCAAATACATTTGTCCTTTGTTTAGTTTTTTTTTTTTTTACACGCAAAAATATTCTTTTTACAAACATTTTAAAAAGAACATTATGTACATCATGAAAACATCACATGCCACCGAGTATCATGTAAAGAGGGGGCTGCTTTCCTTTGGCCCTCCCGACATTGGTTTGAAAACTTCAAGTAATCTCTTATAAAAAATAGAAAATTTATTCTTTTGCCTCTGAAAAAAGTTTCTCCAAAAAAATACATGTGTGTGTAGGAACAGCAACGCCTTGACAATTTACTTCAAAAGAGTCCATTTGGTAGATGCAAAAACAGCAACAACAAACAATAACTGATAATAAAAAAAAGGACACTTCATGTGGCAGTTCTCCACAAGCAGAGTGTCTGGAGGGGAGCGGAGATGAGGGTAGTGGTGTTGGGACAGCTGGTGTAGTTCGTCTTTGGATGGAGGAGAAACAATGTGTGACATGAACATGCGAGAATGTTGAAGTGTTTGGTGTAAACAGCAGGGTGTTGCGGGGGGGGGGGGAGTGCCTACGAGAGCCTGTGGGAGGGGAGGGGATGGTGGTATGCGTTCTTGACCCGGAGTGCTGGACAACAATGACTGGGGGAAGACTTTAGTTAGATTTTGTAGGAGGAGGAGGTCACAAGCTGGAAATTAAGCTCGTCATGGGGAGGGGGTTGTGGTGGGGAGGGGTCCGGGGAAGGCAAGTGGAGGGTCTGCGGGGAGGGAGGACTGCTTTTGGGTCTGAGCTGGAGGTCCCTGCCGAAGTATAAGTTGCAGCCGGCGGAGGGTGAGGTGGGCTACAGACGGGCGGCAGCTAGGTGTCACTGGTTCTTGCTCTGTTTGAAAAAAGACAATACAACAAAGATCAAATAATTTCATAGTCAAGAGACAAATGATAAATTGGCTAATTCTGATTTACAAAACACCAGAAACTGATCAAAAGAACCCACCAGAAAACGACACGTCAGGAAATGTGTATTATCCTATTGTGTCTTTTTTGCTGTGAAGCATTACTGCAAACACTCGAGCACTTCTCAGAACGGAAGCTTTTGGATCACTTTGGTCATTGACTCATTGGCTAACTTGTTGCCATGCAGAGCCAGCAGTGTTAAGAGGCCCAAAGCAACCTGCATACCGTACAAAACTCCACCCAATGCATCATAACAAAAACATCCCCACAATTGGTTCCCCCAACGCTCAAGAGTTTATCTACCGTTAATATTTGGCTGAGATGCCTTGTAACACGAGCACATGATAACATCTGATCTTGCTGCAGCCTTTTGCCTGTTTGGTCAATTCCTGATGTGGGCGGCATCAGGAGAAGAATACATTTACTGTGATGGCAAGAAGCTACAGAGATCAAACGCTTACAGTTAAACTGCCTCATTTGGAGTGATTAGAGAAAGAATAGTCCTGGACAAAAAATATACACAATATATATATATTTTTTTTTTAAAGAAAACTGACATTTTAGTTCAAAATAGATTACAGAATAACATTTTCAGTCACAATATCTACTCAATAATAATAATAACTTCCAGTCATGCAGAACAATTAAACATAAACGATACAGAATGAAGGAAACAAACACACCCATAGAAAGTTAGAGGCAGAACTTTAGGAGCATGCAATCCTAATTACCAATTACTAAAACAAATTAAAAAAAATCATTATTAGAATATAATTAGTGTGTATTCTGCACCCAATTGGTGGTGGCAATGAAATGAATGTCAAGAAAGGAATATGATCTAATAGTGTTAATGACTCATTTATAGTGTTAGTAATAATATAATAATTTTCGACATGGCTTCCTCTTTGCTGTAAAGGGGAACTGTAAGTGGCTTTGCATCATTTCAATGTGGCTAGTATATGCAAATTAACAACATTCACCTCCATGCCTCCATGTTGCCTGCACCCAGATCTCCCCCGCTACTAATAGAGATATGGTTGTTTTTAACACTATATCTCTAATAGACCTTATGGACATAAGGTTGTTCTTCACACTACTTCCCTAATGCAGCTAGATGAAGATAAGGTTGAAATAATTCCCCCTTTAATATGTAGTGTTTTGGTTATAAGATGTATAGACACAGTCACTCTGACGCAGCAGTGCTTCTACAGTAAAAGCTGCATGGTCAACGTTTAGCTTAAGGAAACCAGGCTGAAGAAACCGTCTATAGGAGGTTTTTCACGCACATGCTTCCAGTTCTGTTCAACCACCATTTCTATATTGCTGCTGTTTGACAAAAAAACAGGGTGGCTGTCTTTTGTCATCAATGTCTCTGCGTCAGGTGTGTTCCCTGCGATGTGCATGTCATTGGGTGAGATGCGAGGGCATGTGGGACGAGTGAATGAGAACATTGAATCCTTTTAAAGCTTAGCGTTGCCGTCTGTTGCTTTAACCGATGGCTCCCTTCTGATGGCCAAAGTTTGTGTTGGATATTGGAGCGCTGTGCCCTAATATAATCGTTGTCTCGTGTCTTGACTGTTACACATCTTGGAAAATGTTGGCATGCAGGAGTTCTGTACAGCTATCAAACATGGCATCTTTTACCAAAACGCAACTTCCTTATCAGGAACAGTACATGCAATAAATCAAATGCACGTCACACCCAACCCTCTGGTATAGTCTATGAATGGTTCAGCCAGGCAGCTATGCACATCCCTGGCAAATCACCAAAACCAATTGACAACAAAGAGCTGACAACCGACCAATAGCAATGGTGCAGAGAAATCACATGACTGCCGACGTTGGCGTAAAAAACCTTTATAGAAGACACCTGGAACCAAGACAGACAGCAGCTCCAACAAAGCCAAAACCGCAAAAAGCACAAACCATGCTAGGGTGCGTTCTATGTACTCGAACGGCCAAGAGACCACAACAAACCCCCACCACACAAACCAGCAGCACCCCAGGAGAGAACACACCCCATAGCAGCCGGTGAAGCACACACACACACACACACACACCACAGGCACAACCTCACGTACACGTTCTGAAGGAGGCCGCTTCTTTCTAAAAGCTGCTGGTAACCTTCCTGCCTCCCGTTTTAACTTCTCTGTCATCTCCATCTTCTTATTCTTCTTCTTCGTGTCTGTAGCCGTCCCAGAGGGGCTGGGCGTTAGAGCGCCCCCCATTGGACGGCTCAGTTGTTGTCATGTGCAGCAAATGCAGCCCAGACTGTCCAAGAAGGAACCGTGACATTGTGTTAACGCCCTGCTGCCACACATACAGCCAAAGACGTTCTCTTCTCTCTCATCTGGAAAAGTTCTACCGGTGATACCGGTGATAAATAAACATTAAAAGTAAGCCAAACAAACAACAAACGCTTGAGAAGTCCCGGCGCAGGTCTGGCTCGTCTTGTGAGAAGATCAGTGTGGTTAAGGGACAACTTAAAACACATTTATCTAACAAAATGAAACGCTTTATGATGACATTTTGCATATGATGTTATGTTGACCCTAACATAGACCATTGACAGACTTCGCCACACACTGGGCATTGTTAACCGTTTTAACCATAAATCGACACTTGTGTGCGTCTTCTTGTCCTGTTGTGCACATTCACAATCACTCCAGAGCACTAGACTCGAGACTGGGTGTATGCGATGAGGTCATTGAATGACAACGTTGGAGAGCCCTCTCTGTGAGAGGAACTAGAAACATAAGATCAATCCTTTGATCTGCTGAGTGTAATGTTGAAGCAGAGTCTCTGTGAAGGGAAACCACAAAGCCCCCAGCCGCCTCCAGCTCCACATGAGCACAGGTGAACCAGAGGACAGTCCCCAGACCGGCTGTCTGGGAATAATATAGTCCACCTAATCAAAGTACATCTTATCTTGAGACCTTGCATCTGAAAACTAAGATCAGATACAGTACCGAAAGTGAAAGTCTAGACAGTTAAACTTTGGGGCGAAGAGCAGCCCCCCCTCGCCAACGTAAGAGAAGACGTGATTCTGTGTGACAGGCTCCTTAATAAGTGTAGTCTATGGTTCTGTGTGACCCTCCCCTTAATAAGTGTAGTCTATGGTTCTGTGTGACCCTCCCCTTAATAAATGTAGTCTATGGTTCTGTGTGACCCTCCCCTTAATAAGTGTAGTCTATGGTTCTGTGTGACCCTCCCCTTAATAAGTGTAGTCTATGGTTCTGTGTGACCCTCCCCTTAATAAGTGTAGTCTATGGTTCTGTGTGACCCTCCCCTTAATAAGTGTAGTCTATGGTTCTGTGTGACCCTCCCCTTAATAAGTGTAGTCTATGGTTCTGTGTGACCCTCCCCTTAATAAGTGTAGTCTATGGTTCTGTGTGACCCTCCCCTTAATAAGTGTAGTCTATGGTTCTGTGTGACCCTCCCCTTAATAAGTGTAGTCTATGGTTCTGTGTGACCCTTCCCTTAATAAGTGTAGTCTATTCATGTTTATGAAACGCATTACCAACAAAGTGGCTTTTGCCGTTGTGGCTGCTACACACGCTCATTATTGAAGTCATAATCATGACTGAATGAATGAGTGTTGATGAGAACATATTTAGGCTACACTCCATTTGGTTTATTAGGATGTATACCTCATCTAATTATGTTATGCCATGATGTTAAGCATATGTGTTTGTGTAGGGAATGTCATATAATGAATGATTAATGATCAATAATTAAAGGTTTAAGTTAAAGGAACATAGGAAATATTATACGTTAACATACGTTAAATAATAATAATAATGAAGCATTTGTTTTTCCTCCTTTCTTCATCTCTTGTCATCAGTCAAACTCAAAAGCCATCTGAAATAATTGCATGGGTTTTTCGGATGAAAATGTATCGTTTTCGTTCAATCAATAAATCACCGTCATCATCGGGACAAACAAAACCAAAGTGAGTGAGTTAGTGAGAGCAGGAGCACCTTTTCCTCTTCTTCTCCTCAGAGTCGTTGGTCCTGGGTATGCTCTGCTGCTGGGCCGTCCTGCCTGAGAGGGAGTCTTCTCTACGCCTCTTCCTGCGCGGGAAACAGAGACGGGTGACGCATTTACACTTTAAAACCTTTTTCGGAAAACATCAAACCATCTGAAAGCACGTTCTGTAGAATTGAAAAAAACGTAATAATTAATCATTTTTTTAGGATTCAAGATGCCCATTTGCAACAATTGAATGCTTAATCCCCATTCCCTCCCGTAGTATGAATTCCTACAACAATACTATACTTATACAACACTATAACAATATCATTTTTAAGACCTTCATTATGTTATGTAGCCTTACCACTGTACAATCCCACACAACTCCCTTGTCATGAAGAAAATCAAATTTCACAGCATCAAAAACTATGAACCAGCAATTCAAGAACTTTTCCAGGTTGTCAAAGTGTTAGGAAACATTAGCTCTACTAACGGTGTGCTGCTACTGTCCACGTCCACCTCTGTGGAACCAGGGGCCTGCGCGGGAGAACTCGGGGTCTGGTCCGACTCTGGCCTCCCGTCTTCGACCTCCTCCGACTGGGGAGGCCCCCCCCGCAGGCTGCCGTTGAGTCGCACCGACCGGCAGTGGTCCTGAGGCTGCAGCGGGGGAGGGGAGTCAGGCGTGGGAGCCTGGTCCTCTTTGGAAAGCTCTCGCCACCGCTTCTACACCGACACGGCAGGGCATTAACACACACACACACACACAATCATAACATGGTCATAAAGGGTAAGTCAACGTAGCCTTTAGGACCATAATATGGTCAAACAGCTTTCAACCGTTCCATTTGGGTCTCATTTGTGTGTTATTTTGGACATGGATATGTATACACTTGATGGAGGGAAAATTCTCTGTAAAATACGGGGGGAAATTCTATGTAAAATCTGTCTGTTACTTCCGGTTAAAATTATTATCCAGAACGGTGTTTTTTTTTTTTTTTTTTAATCATTGGCTGCAAATGATTACCCTTGTCAAAGCAGGTGTCATGTGGGTGGTGAGACTGTTTGACCACGCCCCTCCACTTGCTCACGTGGACTTACGGGCATCCCAACTAGTCGGACCGCGGAAGTTCTCCTGCTACAAACGGGGGGGTTTACTTCCCCTTCAACACCCCCCCCCTAGCCTCAGGAGACCTAAACTAACCCTGGCTTCCCGTCTAATGGTTCTACGAAAATGACACGCACAACAACAACAACAAAGGAGTGTCTGTCGACAGCGCTCTATGGATACAGCTATTGTCATCTAGGCCCCCACAGATCTATGCATCATATGCTCTGTGTGTTACTATAGGGCTAGTGCTGCAATGTATATATCAACAAAGCCTGTGTCGTAGTGTCTGAGGGACACTGAGGAATACAAAACTACCGAGCCATGGGGTGTACTTACTATTACACACATGGCTTTTGCTTATTGGCACATTGTTTTTAAATGAAGGAATTATTTTTAACATCTAATTGACATACGTTTAATTCAACTTCAAGGCCAGGTTTCTTTATTCATGCTGCTTTTTATGGACTTTTCTGTGACTAACCCCTATAGGGCTTATTTACATTTATTATTTTTTATTAATGTGCCAAAGAAAGTCACAATTCAAGTCATAATATTAATATTATTAAATATAATATGATGGTGTTTTTGTAAATTTATGTATATTCCTTTGTTTTGTCCAGTTTCGTCACTTGTTCTCTTTCTACCAACAGGTCTTACTATGAAAGGTGAGCTTGAGGTGAGTAAGGAGATAATGTACAATGTAGTAATGGAGAGCGTTTGAGGTCATTTCCCTCCACACACACAAGGGCTCAACCCCTTGTTTGTGTGCTCTCTTCACTGATGAAATAATATGCTTTCACAGCACAAACACCCAACTGGGTGTTTGTGCTAGAGAGAGGGAGAGTGATGCAGAGAGGAAGATGCAGAGCGAGAGCGAGAGAGAGAGAGAGAGAGAGAGAGAGAGAGGGAGCATGACGAAAAACAGACACTGAGGAAGGAAGTGGATTGAGGGCAAAGGATAATGTGTTGGGACCGGCAGCCAGAACTCTACTGGGTTCAGAACTCGGGAATCTGTTATGGAACTGAATTAAGTGGAAGTTGCTTTGGATATACTGTATACACCATTATTTGTGCCAAAAACGACGGTGTGTCTGATTGATCAGTGTGTGTGTGTTACCTGTACAGATGAGTCTCCCATGATGTACTTGGCTCCCTCC
Source organism: Muraenolepis orangiensis (assembly GCA_027704905.1). NCBI lineage: Eukaryota > Metazoa > Chordata > Actinopteri > Gadiformes > Muraenolepididae > Muraenolepis > Muraenolepis orangiensis. The sequence goes on from CM051007.1 coordinate 24,757,160, forward strand.
AGGACAGACATGTAGGAGAAGCGCAGCTGGTCTGGGGTCTGGATCAGGCCCATGCGGTACTTCCTCATGTCCAGCAGGATGCTCTTGATGTCCACTGACGACGGGTCTTTCCTCTTGTCCATCTGGACCAGACATTATAGTTTACGTTAGAATCGTAAATGCACACTTATGAAGCCTTCATAGAGAGAACATACATTTAAGTTGAATTCATTAAATGTAAAACCAGTTGTCACTCAGACAATATAAAGCCATCACCTAAAATATCAACATAAACAATATTTTAAGTAGTTCTTCTCTAAGCCACATGAATATGCTTGTAAATGACACACATTACGACGAAGTTGAATGAACACCCTGTGTGACCGTAAAAGGGTTATATACAGTTTAGGATGGTAACTGCCACTCAAACTGAGAATACAACATTTGTATGTGTGAGGGGGAAGGGGCTTACCAGCACCAGGCACGTGTCCACCAATGAAAACGTCCCAGAGCGCCCAATTCCCGCACTGCAGTGCACAACGGCCGGGCCGTGGTCCTCCCCCAGCGAGGTCGACTCCCGAACTTTGAACAGGAAGTTTAGGAAGGAGGCGGGGGAGTCGGGAACGCCGAAATCGGGCCACGTGGTGTAATGAAAGTGATAGATCTCCCGCTTCTCCCCCGTCTACGGGACAACAGTGATAATATACAAATATTAAATTCAACAGAAAACCTTCGTATCTAGTGACAAATACAACATTGTTTTTCTTTGTTGACGACACTTTGTTAAAATTGTGCTAAATGTTAATAAAAATGATTTGGCAGTGTGTCTGAGGTTCATTTGTCAACCAGTATTCAACCAGCAATAGCAAGCCAACCACAGGAGTTGGTTCCAATTAGGGCTGTGCCATATCGTATCGTTTATCGCAATGAGTCCTCCCCACGATAAGTATTTTGTCATACCGCGGTAATGACGATAATTAATGACGTGTTTACATATGCGACAAACGTGGGCATGTAGAAGGAGAACAACAATGGCGGAAGGCGGAGTTCCAAACGTAGGCGAGGAGGAGTTAATGGAGAAAAAAGGAGCTGGAATTGGCTTCTGTTCACGGCTATCATATCACTCCGCGAGTAGTCCCGTTCATCACATCACTCCGCGAGTAGTCCCGTTCATCATATCACTCCGCGAGTAGTCCCGTTCATCACATCACTCCGCGAGTAGTCCCGTTCACTTTTCCTGACGGAAAATACTGACTTGCTGAATTGTTTGCGCCAGTTGCCAAGCAACGCCTCAACTTCGGAGAACTATTTTTTTCTCTGCGGAAGGATATCATAATGAGTCGGCACCGACTACCGACTCATTAATGAGCGCTCCGTTCATCATCCCTTAAGTATTTGATGATGGTAAGGATTAAGATTTTTTTTTAAATTTATCGTCATTTATCGCAATAAATACCATGAAATATCGTGATATAGTTTTAAGTCCATATCGCCCAGCCCTAGTTCCAATGGAGATATAATCAAACTGCATTCCAAACAAACAAAAAGCCAACATTGGAATGACCACACACACACACACACACACACACACACACACACACACACACACACACACACACACACACACACACACACACACACACACACACACACACACACACACACACACACACACACACACACACACACACACACACACACACACACACACACACACACACACACACACACACACACACACACACACACACACACACACACACACACACACACACACACACACACACACCGTGTGACTCACATGCACATTCTGCAGCTCCAGCACTCGGGTGGTGTAGTACGACTTGATGTCCTCGGACAACAGCGTCACCAGGAAACCCGTGTCTCGGAAGGCCATGTCTTGTTCCATGGCCGTGGGCCAGTACTGGGCACACTTCTCCTGTTGGAGCCACAGCAGGGAACAACAGGGTTATTGATGGTGAATTAAGGCTAGCATTACACTTCGCTGAAGGAGGACTAGCTTCTTCTGAGAGTCTGAGTAACTGGAGAAATGAGTCACAAAATTAACGCGGAAACCGGTAGAAGGAAAGGGCTTCCAAAAGTTTGAAAAAAAAAAAAATGTGTGAAGAGGCACCGATAGATTAAATCAAATCAAATAACCGGGTCATTTGGAAATGTCTGGTCAACATATGACTACATGAAATTACATTACAATCATTAAGCAGACGCTTTTGTCCAAAGCCACTTACAAACACCCGTTCAACAATGGTAGGTATGAGAACAACTCGTCAACAGAAGTCAAAAGTACATTTAACTCCTAACAAGTCTCCAAGAACTGAACCGGTGCACAGGAAAAAGCCCAATAAATTGGCAAACAGAACAATATCAAACTAATTAACAAGCAAACAATCTACTACTATGACTATCGACGTCATAACCACAAAAAAACCATGTGGAACCCTGAACTAGATCGAATGCTAGACCTAAGCTCTCCGCACGGAACACTTTCCATCCATAATGTACTCCTACGACTAAAGGCCTCACCGATCCCTTCTCCATGACTCTGTTGAGCATGATGACCGCCTTGGTCCGCTGCTCCCAAATCATCATCCAGAAGTGACTGCAGGTATTCTTGAGGGGGCCCTGGTAACCGGACACACACACACACACACACACACACACACACACACACACACACACACACACACACACACACACACACACACACACACACACACACACACACACACACACACACACACACACACACACACACACACACACACACACACACACACACACACACACACACACACACACACACACACACACACACACACACACACACACACACACACACACCATAAACAAAAGTATCATTTACAGGTTTACAAACAGGAAAAACATCAGAGCTGTTGACTGTAATGACTTGTAATAAGGGGAAAAAACTGTGTTCTTCCTTCCTTCTTCCTCAAATTGAGGTAGACATCAAGATACGCAAATGATGATTATCCAAATATGCACATTTAAATATGTGGAAGGATGCCTGCTCATGATCATATTTTGAAATAATATGTATTATAAATATTAGAAGTATGAATGTAATGGTTTATGGATGGACAAACACATATGTTCTACACACAAGTGCAGAGAGAATAAAGTGCTAAATGTTCATAAAGTGGTGTTAAGGTAGGTAGTTTAGGAGGTTGATAAACAAGCTGGACAATGTTGTGCTTAGGTATGAGGAAGCCACTGTTCAAAATACAATGTGGGGACAAAAAACAAAGGAAAGTAGAAAAGTCAGAAAAGATACCAGATAGTAAATAGTCTTGCTTTATTGAAGAGTATTTGTGTATAGTATTGTTTAGTATAGTATTGTATTGTGTAGTTTAGTATAGTATTGTTGTTTAAATGTATACTGTGGGAGGGAATGGGGAGTGAGCATTCCATTGTACTTATGTACGGCAATAAAAATCATCTTAAAACTTGAATCTTGTGTGGGTGATTTCTTTCTTTATAACATGATGTGAAGTTATTTTTTAGGTCAGGACTACACGAAAAGGGGTAAGGGGAGCCATGTCCTGAGATCCTTAAAGGTTGTGACTTGGGCTAGTGAGAGTAGTTACAAGACGCCTGAATTCAGTTAATTTGCTTATTGAATGTCATTACATATGCCTGCTGGGACACAAACCATGACCCACGATTCTCGTGGGTGACCATCTTCCACTGTTATGATTAATTCAGACCTCCCTGGTGCCTGTTTGTAATGACAGACACATAGCCACGGCCACAAATGATTTTGTTCCAAAGCCATGTCGCATCATGGCATTAGCAACATGTATAACACCTGTATTAGAATGTGTCTGTTCTGCTTTTATCATAAACAGACCAAAAGCGAAACTGAAACCAAATTAAATAGCCGTTTCCAAAGCAAATCTCATTTTCAAATGATCTAGGAGAAGTGCTTTTTGCCATTATCACACATGGCAAGTGTCCCGATAGCCATACACTAGTACCAGTACCAATATCAGGTACCAGAGAAGTACCTTTTGCCAAACATGTCGGATATCCAGAGTAAATGTGTACTTGCCTGAGTCAAAATGTAACTTCTCTGGGCTTCCTCCATCACCACTAAACTGGCATTGATGTAGTCATTCTCTGTGCTCCCGAGCTTCACCCGACTGTGGTCAACTACAATGGGAAGTGTGCGTTAAAGGTCGTTTACGGGGACACAGCGTGTAGTAAACACATACACGTGTGTGTTTATCCACGATAAGAGTCGAGGATGGGGCTCCTCGTCACAGTCGCACTCACATGGGCTGACGTCTCTGTATCTGTTTCGATTCCGATTCTCCGGATATTTAGCGATTTTGTAGGGGCACTCGTGGGACTGGTTCCGGATTTCCTAGGGACAGCAACACGATAATTAGACACCCAACTCTGGCCATAAACACAACTGTGTATATAGTCTCGTTTGTATCACTCATGTCTACAGTGAAATACACCGAACCACTAAAAAAACAAATACAACACAGTCTTAATACGCTAAACAAGCACAGACACCAACGGTGTACGTCTACTGTCCTCATGAAACGTTGTTGTAAAAACACTGTGCTATGGTTTAGGTCAGTGAGCTGGGCAGCTACCACGCTAGCTAACTTCGCTAGTTAACTTAAATGCTAAGCTAACACACTTACTATGTATAAGTTCTGCCACTTGCCGTCTGAATCCATGTCTTCGAATTCCTGGTCCATTTCCAATATGACACCGCCAGTCAATCGCCGTCAGCGTACCTGTGAATATGTATGTGTAGCTATCTACCTCATTACTTTGGTTGGGTTGAGTCTAAAGAGGTTAGCGGAGTTGCTAATGTTTGCCCGTTACCTGTGGTGTAGTTGACATCTAAATACGGGCGCTTGGTGCGCAGGCGCCAACTAGGGGTCCTTCAGCAGCTGTCAAAACTAAGCATCCACTGTTCACATGGCGACAATGGCGCGTCAGTGTAGATAGGGAGCGCTATTGTACAGCAGTGTCGCTGTGCCTGTATTTAACCGACGAGCGTCCCTATAGTGTTTGTATGGTTAGTGCAGAAACGTGTATATCAGCAGCTTGACAACACTATGTAAGTGGAAAAAATGATAGACCTTTTTGTATTTACTGGCAGGGCTCTCTTAACCGTATATTTATCAGTTAATTAAGCAGACAGGGGTTACTCAAATCAAAACTAGATATGTATTTTTATTTTGTTTAAAATGCGTTCAAGAAGATACAAGATTTTTTTATTTTTATTTTGTATTTTTTTGCCATTTTACATAGGAATGCTTACTCCCCACTCCCTCCCGCAGTATATCTCCACAATACCACCATACAAATAACAATAATATGTACAGTAAAAATAAACAAAAAAAGAGCAGCAAAGTGACTTAAATGATATGTAGATGTTTTTTTTACAAAAATATTTTAAAGCATTTAAAGTGCCAGTAGTGCAGCAGCATCATGAGCACAGTGCAGTACAGTGCAGTAACTGTGATGAGTCCAGAAAGTCCAGCAAAGTAGGTAAGTGTAACGTTAATGACTATGTTATGAAAGTGAAAGTGGCAGCACTCCTAGCAGTTCAGTGGGCGCACTGCCTGTGGATAAAAACGATCCTTAAACCTGGTAGTACTTGTACGGATGCTGTGAAACCGGCAACCAGACGGTAGGGGGGGAGAAGAGACAGGACACAATAATCATTTGAATGTTATTTTACATGACCTTTTTATACAAAACGGTCCATCGCCTTCCATCATGTTGTCTTTGGGTAATTATCTTTAAGTTGTGTTGCTTTGAGGCATCGTTGAGCAACTTGAATGTTTAAATGCTTCACAAGTCTAACACTATCCTGTGTATATATATATACGTATACAACATTTTAAATGGAATTTTGTTACCTGTTTATTTTGTTGAGTTTATTTGTTTTTATAATTGTTATTTTTCAAATGTTTGTAAGGGTGTCGTGAGTATTGCTAGACAATTTCGTTGTACTTGTACAATGACAATAAAGGCATTCTGATTCTGACCACGTGGGGGCCATTATTGGCTGTACTGTATAGACCAATCGATAGAGGCAAGAACGCAACGTTTCTCCAGTAAGCGGATGTTCCTCCCCTCCCCTTCAAAACAAAACGGCAGACGTTGAACGAGTGCAGCCTATTGGTTGATCACAATCACGTGCATTACTCTGAAATTACCCAAAACACAGGAAGTTGTACCGTGCCCTAATTTCCGTTATTTGTAAAAGTCGGGGACCCTGGGAATGTAGTTAGCTGCTGGACGAAGTTTGTTGGTCAGGTAAATGCTGGGTAATAACTATTCACAGGGAGAACCCTTCACATGTTCGTAGCGTAGTGAAGACCCATCCTCTAACACCACACGGTGAGTTCGGATATATATATGTATATATATATACATATATATACACTTGAGTATTGTATTACTTGTATTACTTTGCACGCCAAACTCCCTTCGTTTTGGGGAGCTAAAACGCAGCTAGCGGTCTGCTAGCTATGTGTCCCAACACGTAGAACAGTTGTATGTATCTCGCTGCTATCACCTACTATTATATGATGTGCCTTCTGCTTAAATGTATATATATATATTGTCTGAAAGAAAGTACCAGAGGGACATGAATACCAGCAACGCATCGGGCCGTTGGGAAAAAACGCAATTTGACCGATCAAGTTAGCAGGGGAAGGCTATCGTAGGCTAACGATATGTAAACAATGTCGTTTGACCACTCACTTTTAGGAGATAACATTTGGCTATGTGTCCATACTAGAATCAATTAACGTCTAAATGGATCCCTTTGGTTCGTTATGGTTATTGTCCTTGTTTGTTTTATTTCTTCTACATTAAGGTGTTGTCTAGGGTTAAATTGCACACAATCGAATTATTGTGATCAACACACAAGTGTTTGATTTGTATAGTTTTTGATAACACTACACATTTCATGATTTTACAATGTGGTGTGTGTGTGTGCCTATAGCGTTCTGGTTTGCTGTTGAACGTTAATGGTCATGATTGTGTTCTTATATGACGTATAGACGATGTTGAATGGAAAATGTATATTCTGGTCACCGATCTCTCGCGATTTGCTGAAAAAATACAAATTCACCACAGAAAACTACTCTTTCAATCCGGGCCTCCTAAAAAGCCGATTCAGTGGAGGCTATCGTATGTCAGTAGCATTGTGTTATAAATAACGATGACTCTAATTTGATTTACGCCCTGTCACCTGAAGAGCTCTGTGCCCCCATGCCCGCATTCATGACACCAACTTTGGCCTCAGGAAAAAATGAGGTTCAATGTGAACGTGTGAATGTCTATTATTTTTAGGCCATTGTGTACATCAATTGTACTGCTAAGTAAGTCATTCATTTCATTATTAGGTCCAATGGTATGGTAAAGTAGCTTGACGATTTCTCTGACATTAGTTTAGGTTAGATCATAAGTGCTCATCTTCAGCAGAGCGAATGGACAATTCACTACAACCATGTCTGTATCATTGTAGGTATGGCATCACATGATGATCAAGTGCCTGACATTGGTGTGCTATGTACTTGGTGATAACATAAATAGATTATCAAGTTTTGAGTCCAGTTTGTGGGCATATCCAATGTCCTCTTGTGTATTAATCGGACACATTGTCAGGAGCAGGAAGCCTGTTCAGAGCCTGGAATGTCAACGGGAAATTAGCCCTACTCCATGGGAAACATGCCGTTTACTTCTGGTTGTTCACCGTAATGGAGAACGGAGGCCAGGGAGCTGTTGCTGTAGCTCTGTACACTGGAGCCAGGGGGTTAATTCCACTCAGTGGGAGTCCCATGAAAAACGTGATGGATGGAAAATGCGCTACGGTGATGCCTGTGTTGGAGTTTAACAGTACATAGTTTACACAGTGATATGACTCGGCTGCTGCCTGTTAAGTGGACGTGACTGGAGAGAGAGTCAATTAAATGTCGTCATAAATCTGCGTCACTCAAAGGAGAAGTCCCTTTATTCATTTCTTTGTTTGTCTGCCAATAACTTCAGAGGAATGCATGAAAGAATGAATGAATAGAGGGAGGGAAGGAGATGGAAGATCCTATTTCGAGGATGTCAAAAGAGCAGCTCTTTCTCCGGCAGCAGGCTTTTTGATGTTGAGAAGTAGGCCTCGGCCACCATCCCAACATATGAGCTGTGTTTCCAACAGTAAGGCACACGTTGACCACATTGCATGGAAAGTCCCACTCATTTTACACCCGTGTGCCAAACTACCACACAGGGCAGGCCTCACATTAAATTACAGCCCTGCACCGTAGCTCCCCGTAGCCTGGCGGCTCCTGGGGAATTGTTCCATTGCACCCAAGCGTAACCCCAGCATATTAAAAGCATGCCAGCTTGGGACCCATCCGGCTCTCTGGTGGTTTAGTTTGTTTTAGATGGATGTAGTGATGCCTTCTCAAGATGCTACAGTGTAGCGTTTGGGTTGGAGGACTGTGGAGTGGCCTGGAGAGGGTGGTGGTAGTAGTACCCCCCCCCCCCCCACCCTTGAATTTGCTTCGTAATGCATTCTGCTAACCGTGTTGCTCATTGAGTTTAGATAAGTTAGATGGTAGAGAACTGTGTAGCCTAGTCATTTGTATTATCAGACTTTTGTTTTGGACTTTGTAATGAATGCTGTCAACTAACACCACCCCTTATTGCTATACATTCACATTATTACACCCTGATTATTTGTATGTGTGACATTTCCAAATGTCCTTTTAAAATGTATAGAAAAAGTATAGAAGCTGTGACACCTTCCTATCTTGAGTCTGAGTTCACACCGTATTTAACGACAATATCCAAGCCTCAACGCGGTCTTCTCAATGCAATCTTAACCGCCCGTCGTCATCTGTCAGTGTTTATCACCAGGTCGTCATGGTGATGCGTGACGTCCAACCCCCCTGATTTGTGCTCAGTCACTCAGCTGAGAGGCTGGTGCTTTTTTTAAAGGACGGCAGAAGGTGTAGCCCCATTTTAATGTTACCACCATAGACTCCTCTCTTCTCCAACGTAAAACTAGGTTGGCCTTAGCAGTGGTCGTTTTCCATTATTTGTATTGTATAAATATGCCTAGGTGTTGTTTTTTTTCTTCTTCTTCTAAAGAACCAAATGTACTGTTTATCGAAGAAAGCATTGCGGTCGTCCTTGGCCAATTGCAGTTTCCACCCCACAGTAAAGGCAACTCCACAAACTATATTTGCTGTCTGACATCAGCAATATTTGAAAACGAACTCCCAACATAGTCTCTTTCCAAAAGTATATTTTTGGGGAGCTGCTTGTACATAAATCACTTTATTTTTCCGCCTTAGCGAGGTGTCCTTTTTTGTATTCGCTGTCTGACGTCAAAACAATTCTGCAGGTAATCTTCTTTCCTGGAGTTCTACCCTTTAAAAAGGCACACCCAGTTCTGTGCTGCTGCTCTGACACGGCTGTTAAGGCAAGCCTTGGGTTTAGTCAGGTCACTTAGCATTCAAAACCAACCATTACAGTGGAGTATCTTTAACAGTGTGGCTGACACCCCAGTGGCTTCATAAGCTACAATTACATACGTCTTTTTTGGCCCTCTTGAGGGACAAGGCCAGTGTAGGCTTATTCTATGTTGTATTTGTTCTTGCTGACATCTCAAATTAAGTAAGCAATAAGACAATGGGCGTTCAAAACCAACCAAAGCCTGTATTCCTGAAGGATCTAACACACCTGTTGGGCATCAAGATCTGATTACAGCTCCAAGTGCTCTTCCTGTAGGCTTGGTAGCACTGTGATCACAAAGGTTGATTTGTTGTTGGTCGCTGTAAGTCGGGATTAGTACTATTCACTATGTTGCCATACCCCATAACATATCTGATGGGTGGCAGTGCAACTTTCCAGGAGCAAAGTCTCTGCATTTTCTGTAGGACAAGTAATGTTATAATAAGAGTTGTTTACTTACTTTGTTTCACTTCAGCCTCAGCCCCTTGATCCATTTTCTTGATGAGATGTTTAGCATGTACCAGTTGGTCACTACTCTCCCGTTTTAGTTTGCACACACAGAGACAGAGTAGGTTCAAGTGAAGAAAGTTGGGTTCTGTTGGGTCGTGATACATTTTTAATGTATTCAATGTATTGCATAACTTATTTCTGTTCCTGATCGAGCAGGTAAAATGGAGGTTAAATGACACTAGTTTGGTGGAGGATTTAACCCTTTGTTTTCTTTCCATCCCCAGCTGGACTTTAGACTGGGAGCCAAACCTAACCAGGCACCTCAAGACTCCAAACACTTCTTCACCATGTCCTAGCCAAACATCCACCCTCCCTCCCCACTCCACTCTACTCTTTGCCCCATACCCATTCCCCTCTCTTCCACATCAAGGTTCCACGCCTGGGTCCTGCTGCCTTCCTCTCCTGATGTTGTGAGCTGCCCACCCCACACCCTCCAGCACAATGAACCCCCTGCAGAGACTGTCGCAGCTACAGCTGCAACCGCAGCAGCATGGCTGCTCGGGCTCTGAGCGAGACCTCCACTCTGCCACCTCCTCCATCAGCTTGCCCTCCATCAGGAAGACTCCCAAGAAACGCCGCCTGTCCCTCCACTCGCTCTTCTTCGGCGGCCGACGCCCCCACCATCACCGCGAGCCCAGGCGATGCAAGCTGCGGCCCCTGCGGCCAGGGGGGTCCGGGGCGGACGTGGCGGCGGCGGCGGCCAGCGTCGAAAGCATCCCCTCGGAGACCAGCCAGGACAAGACCTCGGCAACCGCGGTGGCTGCGCCCGGTTCCTCGGAGCCGCTGGAGTGCCCGCTGTGCCTGCTGACGCTCGCCCGCGACCGCTTCCCCGACATCATGACGTGCCCGCACCGTTCGTGCGGTGACTGCCTGCGCCAGTACCTGCGCATCGAGATCTCGGAGTCGCGCATCAACATCTGTTGCCCCGAGTGCCCCGAGCGCTACAACCCCCACGACATCCAGGCCATCCTGGCCGACCGCGCCCTCATGGACAAGTACGAGGAATTTGTCCTCCGCCGGTGGCTTGTGGCCCGGCCCGACTGCCGCTGGTGCCCCACGCCGGACTGTGGGTAAGGAATTGTCTTTTCATTTGTTTTAATTTGGAGGCTCAGTGGAGTACGGAAATGAATATTGTCATTCTTAGTGGAGAGTCTTCACACAGCGAGTGTTAGAACCAATGGCGTGGGCCTGAAGCACATACAGCCTGTAAAGAAAATAGAAGTGAAGTGCCTGTTTATCAAACTGTTTTTCACGAGTAAGAGGTTTTTGATACATACATACATATTAGCTACTCAATCAAAGACACACCACAGAGTCAAGATATGAGCTTTCTTGTACGTGAGCCCTCACATTCATGCTGACGGTTCAATGTCTTGTGAAGTGCCAGTACAATGGAATGCTTAAGCTTACTCCCTATTCCCTCCCCAGTACAAATTTCCTACAACAATACTATACTAAACAATATTAACTAAACAACACTGTATACTACCCATGATATGCTTTACAGTATTGAAAACACGTTATACTATAAACAACACTATATACTTTACGATGTACTGTATACTATAAACAACACTATATACAACCTATGCTATGCTATACTATATAGTATAAACAACACAATGTACTATACAACACTATAACAATACAAAGAACAATAAGTAAAATAAATATAAATAATAATAATAATAAATAAATAATGTATAAATAACAATAAAGTGACTGATGGGTGATATATACATATGGTGAATTGTGCAAAAAGCATTTTTAAAGTGCCAGTAGTGCAGCAGCACCATAAACAAAGTGCAGAACAGTGACGAGTCCAGAAAGTCCAGCAAAAGTATGATATTGTAATGTAATTTTGGCGACAATGTGTGGTGTGTGTGTGTAAGCTTAAGGAAATGACTATTACAAATGTTTATGAAAAAAGGGGGAATTTAAGACCAAAGCTGCATTATCAAATAATGAACCGCCAATCTTGGATATTGTTAGTTGATCCCACGTTATAACCAGGTTTACTTTGTCGTGTTTTACCGCTCTATGCCTCGTCACGACGTCCCTGGCCAAATGTAATTACCTCAATAACGTCCTTAAAGTAGAGGTGTGCACCGGCAATGGAGTAGCAGGCACACAGTGACGTAGAGAGTGCGTGTACGCAACCAACTGTGACTGCAGGTGGAGGGGCACAGATGCCCAATTATCTGAGTCAACGTGTCCTAGTAGCAGAGGGTTGCACAATGGTTAGACACAGCCAGTGTGGCACTTTACAAGCCTGCTTGTGTGTGGCTGTAAATATCTTGCTCCATCTTTTACTCCTGAGGCGAATATAAATTCAGACTCTTGGATTGTCATAAAGATGAATGATAATGATAATGATAATGCTGGCTTTTTATATAGCGCTTTTATCCAAAGCGCTTTACAAGTCATGTCCTCACATTACCCATTCATACACCGACGGCGGAGTCAGCCATGCAAGGTGACAGTCAGTACGTTGGGAGCAGTTAGGGTTAGGGTGTCTTGCTCAAGGACACCTCGACAGTTTTTTTTTTTTTTTGCTAGGAGGAGCCGGGGGATCGAACCAGCGTCCTTTCGGTTGTGAATGAAAAGCATATTTTATTATTAGAGTAATGTGTGGTATTAGTGGTACTAGTTTTGTTCTAGTGCAAGCAGCAACTAATGTGCCTGTGTATTGACCAGTGCAATGTTAACTTTTGTCAAAAGATGAATCATGTGAATTGAGCTGGTTCAGTGGCATTCCTTTTAATAGGCCTATATCACACTTCCTGCTTCCGGAGCCTTAAAAATCGCAGAGCAGTGTACTCTTACTTCCGGTAGTTACCCCAGATACGTGACAAACTGTGTCCGTCTCCTCTCCTCTCTGTTATTGTAGTGTACCGGCTGCTCAACGTCTAAACACAGACAGCCCTACCTCAGTTTACACGAACTCCTCCGCAAGTCTTGTGTGAGGCTGATAAGGAGGGATGAAGGTCCCTCGTTTCATGTTCTCAGGGGTAGCATGTATGTCTGTTTTCACTTTGACAAGGAGAGCATATACGTCTCGAAAAGTGGGCGGAATAGGCTAATAATGTCGGGTATGTGTGTGATTAAAAGCACTGGTCCTGACCCCCACACACACTCCATCTCTCATCTGAATATAGACACACAATGTCGGGTATGTGTGTGATTAAAAGCACTGGTCCTAACCCCCACACACACCATCTCTCATCCGAATAGAGCCACACAATGACGGGTATGTGTGTGATTAAAAGCACTGGTCCTGACCCCCACACACACTCCATCTCTCATCCGAATAGAGCCACATAATGTCGGGTATGTGTGTGATTAAAAGCACTGGTCCTGACCCCCACACACACTCCATCTCTCATCCGAATAGAGCCACATAATGTCGGGTATGTGTGTGATTAAAAGCACTGGTCCTGACCCCCACACACACTCCATCTCTCATCCGAATAGAGCCACACAATGACTGGTATGTGTGTGATTAAAAGCACTGGTCCCAAGTAGGGCTGGGCGATTACGGACCAAAACCTGGTATTTTTAGGCTGCATCGCGATATACGATATATATTGGTATTTTATACAAATTTGGTTTTAACTCTGTCACAAGCACTTTTATTTTAAGACAACTCATATTCACAAGAATAACAGGCATTCCCTTTTAGAAAATATACAGCTGCACACTACATATTAACACGTAAATGAAAAGGTACCTTGAAATAATCGAAATCCATCAAATAAATCGCCTATATTAAATACATAGACATACCTCTGCTCCTACACAAAATCACCTTCGTTATATGGCGATATATCCAGATAGAGCCACAAGACACAATGTCGGGGAATTGTATGATTCGGATTTAGACTTCTTCACTGTAGAGTGTTCATTCACTAGTTGAACCACATCGCCTTGACCGACTTTTGGTAGGTTATGCAGCGATGTTGTCCAGCGATAACTGTCCGCCATGGTGAATGCCGAGGTGAATGCATTCACCGGAAACACTGCTTCAGCGATTTTTAACGGGTACTTCCGGCTTTCTAATCTAACGTGATATAGGCCATCAGAAAGAAAAATGGAGCCTGAAGTTCACAAGATGTTTGAAGCATTGAGTTTTAAGCATCGAGCATTGAGTGTAGCATCTAAATATGTGTGTGTGTGTGTGTGTGTTACACCACCTTCTTCTTGATACATAAGGCACACACAAGCGTCTTACACACATGCGTACACAAATCGATCGTGATCATAACCACACGCACTTGTGGTTGGATTGGTTGTCTTGATACTCCTCTCCCATTGGTCGACGTTGACACATTATCTGTCTGGTACATCGTTTGGCTACCGGGTTTGTGTTTCTCAGAATCCGCTTTAAAAATTTTCCACAGCAACCATGAAGTGGTAATGCATTCTGGGTGTTTTCAGCTCGGGGAACGGAAGTACAATGGAATATGTAAAATAATAGTTTAATGTAATAATAATCTAGCAATCATTCAGCACATCAACCACTCATTTTGCTGCCACAGCTTTAGTAAGCGCATATATAACGTTGGACCTGGGCTTGTTCTCGTGTATAACGTTGGACCTGGGCTTGTTCTCGTGTATAACGTTGGACCTGGGCTTGTTCTCGTGTATAACGTTGGACCTGGGCTTGTTCTCGTGTATAACGTTGGACCTGGGCTTGTTTTCGTGTATAACGTTGGACCTGGGCTTGTTCTCGTGTATAACGTTGGACCTGGGCTTGTTCTCGTGTATAACGTTGGACCTGGGCTTGTTCTCGTGTATAACGTTGGACCTGGGCTTGTTCTCGTGTATAACGTTGGACCTGGGCTTGTTCTCGTGTATAACGTTGGACCTGGGCTTGTTCTCGTGTATAACGTTGGACCTGGGCTTGTTCTCGTGTATAACGTTGGACCTGGGCTTGTTCTCGTGTATAACGTTGGACCTGGGCTTGTTCTCGTGTATAACGTTGGACCTGGGCTTGTTCTCGTGTATAACGTTGGACCTGGGCTTGTTCTCGTGTATAACGTTGGACCTGGGCTTGTTCTCGTGTATAACGTTGGACCTGGGCTTGTTCTCGTGTATAACGTTGGACCTGGGCTTGTTCTCGTGTATAACGTTGGACCTGGGCTTGTTCTCGTGTATAACGTTGGACCTGGGCTTGTTCTCGTGTATAACGTTGGACCTGGGCTTGTTCTCGTGTATAACGTTGGACCTGGGCTTGTTCTCGTGTATAACGTTGGACCTGGGCTTGTTCTCGTGTATAATAAGGAATGAATGACCTAAGAGTAGTGGTTTAGTTCTCCTACGGGGTCACCTTATAATGCTGCGGCCTGAAGGCCTTGCAGTGGGACGATAGAAAAAAAGGGTCCAATATCAAATCAACCGTAGTTTTCTCGACCACCACAGTTGACCGCCTGTTGTCCGCGCCGTCTCCAGGTACGCGGTGATCGCCTTCGGCTGCGCCAGCTGCCCCAAGCTGACGTGCGGTCGTGAGGGCTGTGGCACGGAGTTCTGCTACCACTGCAAGCAGCTGTGGCACCCGGACCAGACCTGTGATGCTGCGCGCCAGCAGAGGGCCCAGAACCTGCAGCTCAACGGCTTCCGGTCCTCCTCCCTCAGCTACAGCCAGGGGAGCGGCGGCCCAGGTAACCCCGTTGTGTCATCTGGCCCAGGATGAAAGCCTTACTTTACTAAGATGATGTGACTGTGTGGGCCGTGTTCACCAAGCGTCCATCGTTAGCTGTTGGGGGAACTGAACTCGGTTCCCCCCCCCCCCCCCCCCCCCACAGTCAAGTTGTATTTGTCATCTTGTTTGTGTAGCCCTTTAAAGGCGAAGTGTCACACTTGGCTATTTGAGAGTACTACTTCATACGCGTGTTCAATCACAAAAGTGCATGTTGCAGTAAAGTTTATTGCATGGTAATATATAATGTGCAGTTGTTGACTAAAACAAAAAACGGGTATAAAATGACTTGAGTATGAGAAAGGTGCATATATATACAGGTATATACGTACACACACACGGTAATATAAACAGGGGCAGGGGTATGCAGTTGAATCAACAAGATTATATATAATATATATATAAAAATGTGTATATATATATAAAAATGTATATATAAAAATGTATATATATATAAATATGTATGTATGTGGTATTACAGTAAAAATGTACATGACTATCATACAGGTATGTAAACAAACATAAATATGTAAACTACAGGTAGGGAGTTATGATACAAAAGTTATGATACTATTGACATGGGGATTTATGTTCTCCAACGGTTTGATTCGGAAAACACTCCGGTAAGAGTCCAACTTTCCCCGCCCAGAGTCATCACACGTACAGCAGTGCTCTTATCAACAAAAAAAGCCCATCTTTAAAGATCGCCCTTTAAATCGCAGCTACGACTTACCCTTGTGCTGTCCCCTCTCTCTCTCTCTCTCTCTCTCTCCGTAGCCGACGACATCAAGCCGTGCCCGCGCTGCTCCGCCTACATCATCAAGATGAACGACGGCAGCTGTAACCACATGACCTGCGCCGTGTGCGGCTGCCAGTTCTGCTGGCTGTGCATGAAGGAGATCTCTGACCTGCACTACCTCAGGTTAGTCTCGACGGTGAAGGTCTACATACAATTCCTTAAAGGGGAACTTCAATGTGGGTGGTATATGCAAACGAACAATATTCAGCTTTCCTTCAGATCTACTTTTGTCCGCCGGTTGACGCAATGACACAATTCTTAACCCCAACTCTGTCAAATGACAAATGAGGAAGATTTGTACTAATGCCGCCTTCCAGACAACTCGTGAGCTGTATATTTTAGACTAGAGAAACCTCAGAGTTACGAACTCAAAGTGTTTCGGGTGCATGACGCCAAACTTAAACAAAGCATGGCTGACCGTGTCGAGGCAATGTGTCTTAGGCTTGTGATTAAACATTTAAACACTCGGCAGTACAGCCTCCTTGCATCTATACTATCTAAAAATGACATTCACTTGCCTAATACAAATACAGACTAGTCTACAAATACATCCTACCCCCCTCCCCTATTGATTGAAATGTACAAGAGAGGAAATATATGGCAAGTACATAAAATGAATCAATGAAAATAAAAATAAAATTCAAAAATCAATCATAGTATTACATTTAGATATACAAATAATTTAAGGTTTTAATTGATTTAGCATATTAAACATAATACAGGGTACTTTTCACCAAGACATTTTTTACATATTGTGTATTTATTAAAACAAACTACAGGCTACTCATCATGAGAATTCCATTAGTCTAATTCACCACTTGAAACACTTTTTTTGAAATGCAATACTCACTGCATTTGTAATGCCAACCACAATCCTCAAGAATGGGAGAAATGTTTCCATATGGATGAGCTGGCATTTTTCAGACATCTTCCGTTGACAGTTTGATAACCTGACAGATATACTGAAACTGCATGGTCTAAATCAGAACCACTAGGCTTGAGTTCCTCCCAGATATTTCCCTCAAACAAAAGGTGGCACTCTTTCTTTGGTCAACCAAAATAGCTTCTGAGCAATATCCGACAAATTCAATGTGTCACAATCGTCGGCTCACAGATGTATTGTGAATGTGCTCACACCCTTTTGCACAATGGCGCCAGCTTTCGTTAGTTGGTTCACCAGTTGTGAGAAGACTGCTACTTCTGCTGCCTTCAGCACAAAGTCGAGATCTTCCCTCATCCAAAAATATATGCATCTCTTATCTATCTATCTTAAATGACAATGCCAATAGGTAAAGACCTGCTGAGAAGATGGTTCATCTTTGTAAACCAGGAACACTATGTATACCGTTTGTGTGATTATACCACAACCTATTCATTACTAAAATATTATAAAACACACATTCTACACTGACCAAACAAGTCGACTTTGTGACATTCCAAGTAGATTGTCTAAGAAAATTTGTTAGTTAGATATTGTTTGTCAACTTATTGTACTTTCAGCTTATTGTACTGTTACCTCAACTTAATGTACTTCTACCTGAGCACTGGCTCAGTTCTCGGAGAATTGTTAGGAAATTAAATGCACTTTTGACTTCTGGTGTGACGAGTTGTTCTCTTACCTGCCTTTGTTGACACGCACTATTATTGTAAGTCACGTTGGATAAAAAAAACATCTGCTAAATGACCGTAACGTAAACTTTGCTTCTCTTTCACTCACTCTCTTGCCCTTTTTGCCCCCACAAAACGGAATGTCTCTCTCTCTCCCTCCCCCCCCCCCCCCCCTCTCAGTCCGTCCGGCTGCACCTTCTGGGGCAAGAAGCCGTGGAGCAGGAAGAAGAAGATCCTGTGGCAGCTGGGCACGCTGGTGGGAGCGCCCGTGGGCATCGCCCTCATCGCCGGCATCGCCGTGCCCGCCATGGCCATCGGCATCCCGGTCTACGTGGGCAGGAAGGTGAGGCCACACCCACACACACAACTTGTGATATTCCAATGGGAAATGAGTGCTCCGAAGTTTTTCGTGGTCTGACGGTGATTTACAATGGGGGGAAATGCAAGGTGGAAGGGGCCACTGAAATTCATGCTGAAATTCCAAATGAGTTATATTAAGAATTGTTTTATTGAATGCGTTTTTTTTGGATTCCTTGAGGATAACATTATCAGCATTGTTTGAATTTTTATACATAAGGGCGCATACACTACTTTATTTAAAATACATTCTTGAACCTGAAAAAGAAAGAAACTGAGTCATGGATATTATGGATATGAAAAGCAGTATCTAGGCAGGCTATGGTATGAAGGAGTATTCCCCCCCCCCCCCCATCCCCACAGATCCATAACCGCTACGAGGGTAAAGAGGGGACCAAGCACAAGAGGAACCTGATCATCGCCGGGGGTGTCACACTGTCCGTCATCGTGTCCCCAGTGGTCGCCGCGGTGACCGTCGGTAAGAAGCTCCTTCCTTCTCCAAATGTCACTTTCACTTCTACTTCTTGTCAGTCTATTCTCAATGTGTGTGTGTGTGTGTGTGTGTGTGTGTGTGTGTGTGTGTGTGTGTGTGTGTGTGTTCACAGGTATTGGTGTTCCCATAATGTTGGCCTACGTCTACGGTGTGGTTCCGATCTCCCTGTGTCGGAGTGGAGGCTGTGGCGTTTCCGCCGGCAACGGAAAGGGAGTCCGGATAGAGTTTGACGACGAGAACGACGTTTACGCAGGCAATGGAGTGGGGGCCACCGGTGAGTCGTCTAATCATTTATGCACTAAAACTTGTCCTTTTATCAACTATCTAACTAGTCTTTTTTTTTCAATGACAACCTGTCCTTTAGTAGCCTTGCTGTCTCCCAAGTATCCTTTCCAATGCCTTGTTTACTGTTGTGAAATTGTGATTTTAAGGCCAATTCAAATGCATTGAACTTTAGTTTAACATTTGTAGAAGTACCACTGCCACCACTAGTGTACAAACACTAAGACTCATGACAGCCCTCAAAACAATGCTGCCCAATGCTGTCTTAGGAAGAGGCAGGGATCACTTCTTACTTTCTAACCGTTTGTTGATAGTTACCCACTTAGATTATTTTTTTATAAATTGTCAGGCTCACATGTGCGCTTCACTTTGGATAAGACGGCTGCCAAATGACAACGCAATGTCAACCTACACGTACTCACTCTCTATGCTCCACCCACCTCTGCACCAGACGCCACCTCGGTGGCAGAGGCCCGCCTCCACAACCCCAGCCTGGGGGACGGAGCCAGTGTGGGCGGGCTGACGGGCCTGAGCCTCAGTGGCAGCCACCTGGAGCGCTGCGGGGGTGGTTCTTCCACCCAGCGTGACCCCAGCCTCAGTGACCATGACGACGCCAGCACCACTGCCCTGGCTGGAGCCAGCATCACCGGCAGCCTCTCCGGCAGCTGCTACAACAGGTAGGGTGGGCTGGGGTAGTGATGGTGGGGAATCGGGGGGCAGTGGAGGACCAGTCTGAGAATCGTCCATTCTGTCACTGTCTGTACGATTTATATCTGGTTGGGTAGTACAATTATCGTGAACCACTCGGATTAGGCTTGAATCCACCATTGAATCGTCCTTCCCCGACCTGCAGGTTGGAGGTGCAGGCGGATGTGCAGAAGGAGCGCTGCAGCCTCAGCAGGGACTCGGCCACGGTCAGCTTGGGCGCGGCCGGAGACGATGACGCCCGGTCTGGATGCATGGCCGGGTCCACCCTCGACACCTACACCCCCCTGGAGAGGTCAGTTTACCGAGTCACACACCCAAAACACGTCCTCTGAGGGGGGAGGGGTGTGTGTGTGTGTGTGTGTGTGTGTGTTGTGTGCTGTGTGCTGTGTGCTGAAGTAGTATAATGTAAAAGTGAAGTATGTTTTCTTTCTAACTTTTTTTTCTGTTTTCCAATCAGCAGTTTTAATTATGGCATCTTGCCAAATTGTGTTTTATTCTGATTATTATAAAATGCACCCACTGACCTCTGTTGACCTTGTTTCTCTCTCAGGGCCAGCAGTCTGGAGGTGCAGGTAGACGTGGAGCCTCGGCAACACAAGATGCGACACTGCAGCGCCAGCAGCAGTCTAGATGGCGGCGGTGTTGGTGGATGTGACGAAATGCCACAAGGCCTACACCCATGCTCTTGCCCCTCAACCTCCACATCTACCCACTGCCCCCCACACCACCATCCTGAAGGAATCCCCAGCGTCCCCACCTCTTCCTCCTCCCGGCCCTGGTTTCAGGAACTCGCCTCCTCTTCCTCCTCCTCCCGCTTTGTGAGCAAGAGGAGCAAAGGGAGGCTGTGGAGAAGGGTGGGTGGTGGTGGCAGCAAGGCCGAGGCAGAGGTCACCACCACCACCAGGAGGAGGAAGGGGGTGGAGGTGGAGTTCACCAGGAGGAAGAAGGGTGCGGAGGACACGGGGACGGAAGGCCGGCGGTCGGAGCCCAGCCCTGCCTGGCTCAGCGGCAGCCTGCCCTCTGTTGCCTCGGACTCCCGCTACAGCCTCTCGTCCTGCGACGCCTCGGAGACCTCCAGTCCGCCTCCTCAATTTCCTCCGACTCCCCCCGCCGCGGCCCACCTGGGGTACCACCCCCACCTGGCCCGCGTGGGGACCTCTGCCATGCCGGAGGTGGAGCACGACCGGCCGGAGCTCTGTCCCCGGGACAACGACACGCACCCCGGAGTCGAGCGCAGTGGGGGCGGGACCTTCCTCTTCATCGCAGAGGAGACCAAACCAGACTCTGCTGTCCACGTTGAACCTGATGATGATAATAACGATGACCAATCAGAGGTCACAAGTCAAGATCCCTGTGCTCTGAATGAGACGACGCCGGCCTCCAGGCGGAGCTGTATACAGACGGATATCTGAAGGACGGAACCGTGTCCGGTTAGCATAGCTCGCTCAATTAGCCTTTGCGTAGATGCTTAACTTGCTTATGAGCATCAGTGTGCTGCTCATCATAAGTGTGACTGTTGTGAGGTTTAAAGGCTTTAAGTCAAATAGAAAGATGTTTTTCCTGGCTGCTATTGAGACATGAGGAATACCAAACGGATGGCAAATGTGGCCTGTGTGTATTGACTGGAATAGTAGGGGTCAAAGGTGGAGAGTGATGGGTGATCGAGTTTAATTTGCCGGTTTGTAACAGCTGCTGTCCAGTGTATTGGATAGGTGTGATTTCACATGTGACTCAACTGTATATCAACTACTCAAATTGAGTCTCCTCCACCTGAGACAATTGATCATTCAATGTTCAGCTGGACAATCCATGCAGCTGAACTGTGAGCTTCAGCTGTGTGTGAGCTTCAATGGGAGCCGACTCCAATTTTCTCAAATTGTCGTTGATAATATTCAGTCCCGTCCAAACTGACGAGCGGTGGCCCGCTAAATGTTTTTTTATTATTTTATTTGCCTTTAAATTATGTGGCGTGGAATGAATTGTAGATTTTTAGGGGTTTTATTTCAATTTCCTGTGTATTTTTATTTTATTATTAATTTCAGTTTTAATATCGAAGAGCCTCTGGTTTGGGTTCCAAGCTGGTTCCTGGTTTCACGGCGGGATGATTTGAAACGTTGTTTTTCCTTTCAGTTTCATGGTTTGTTACTTTTCGATTGCTTTTAAAACGAGTGTTCCAACGGCCCACGAGTTGGTTTGGTTTCCAACCAACTAAGGATAGAAAGACAATTTGACCGATCTGGATGCAATACAAGAAAATCAAAAGTGCTTTTTTCATATATATTTTTTTGTTTGTTTTCAGTAATCAACTCAAGTACACGTGTACTAGCCAAATTAAATGAATGCTTTCTCCATTGTCTTTATGTCGGAGTTTGACAGCCGTATTAAATGTGCCTTCGGTGTCCAGATTTCCTTGTTGATGGTATTTTGTACATAATCACGTGTGATTGTGTCATTTCACCCGGTTCACTTTTTGATTCTAGTCACAGGGACATACGACACCTGCAAGGTGGGAAATATATCAATATTTATATTTACTTGATACTGTCCAAATATTAAGTTTGTGCTGACTAATCCATCGCTTTGTTGGTACAAACGCCTGCCTCCCAAATAATGCCAGAAAGAAAATAACTTTATTTTTTAACTATTTACTATCCTATTTTTAAAGACTTGAGTTTGGTTGTTGGATTTTTATTGTATATATTCAGGTGTTCACTTTTTTTGAAATTGTGGGTGCAATTTATGTTTCTGCTTATTATTTGTTTTCAATCTGGGGGAAGGGTGCCGATTATGTTTACTTTGTAATTTGCTCATTCTGCTGTTTGAATATTAAACGTGAAATGCCAACAGATACGTGTGTTTGTACAATGTGATGTTGTCGAATTGGTGCCAAATAATCAGTCGGCCGGTGTTTTTGATGGAACTGAACGCTCAGATCGTTGGACAAAAAACATTGGCTGAAACAAATGGAGGTTTACAGACAAAGTGCAAATAAGGACTGCGTTGCGTCTTACGGCCAGAAAATATAATTAATTTCAAAGCATTCCCAATGCAATTTATTTGCATTCAAAATGATTTACATTCAATCCATGCCATGTTTCTCTTTTGTAATGGTACATGATGCTCTCACCCCGCTTCACCTCAAAATGTCCTCCAAAAATGATTTCTGATAAAAGTGGCTGAAGTCACTCCCTCAATAAATACTGTAAACGCGTCACTCAGCATCAGGGCTTCCGTTCCCAGTTGAACCGGAGTCCAGAATCCTACAGTACAGTCCATCATCCACTCCAGATGCTAAGACTTAGTTACAAACCCCAGGAGGGTCAGGTTTGGGTTTTTTTTTTTTTTTTCAAAACTAGATTTACCCCCAAAAATATTCCAGTGACCTCAAATTTTGGTCAGCAACATATTGATTTAACAAAAATAAAAGCATGCGCTTTTTTCCTTGGTTGGCTTGGATTCCTCCGAAGGGGTTTAGCAAGCGACGGTGAAACCAACTTGGGGGGGGGGTGGAAACCGATGACGAATGATGAGGTCACAACATAAAATACACACACTCGTGCAAAATGAAGCACAATATTATTATCGGGGAAACAAAGTAGGTGTGTCTCCAACACGCATGAAAACGAATATTTCAATAGACACCGCAGTCGTTCGGTAAGTGAATTCTGGAAGATAACAAAACCGTAACCAACTTATTTTTTTTTTTTTTAAAGCAGGGTTTACCAAGGATTGGTAATCTTGGCATATTCGCTGAGAAATGATGAAGCTTGATAAGGCACACATCTCTTACACCGCTCCACCGCATACTGTATTGTGTCGTTTTTTTTTTTTTTGATCCATGTTATTTTAGTTTTCAAGCAAGTCATGAGTACCTCGGGGTAGATCGTTCTGTTATCTGGGGATCTGTGTACTCAAGTCATGGATGGTACAAAAGGTTTTGGGAGTTGCAAAAAGCTGGTCCATGGTCGGATATATACAAACCCCCTTTTTTTTTAATTTTTTATATCTATATATAGATATATATATATCTATGTAGCGTCATTGTCTGTCAAGTCCTTGGGGAATTGGACTGGCCAGAAGAGTCTTTTTCTTTCTTTTCTTTTTTTTCCACCACTTTGTTCGCCATCTTCTGTTTCTCCCCGTCACGTGCCTCTTCTCTGGCAGTGATGCTCCACCGCTGCTCACCACGTGTTGAACCTGGACCAAGATAATACGGTGCTTGGCCTATTACAGATTTTTTTTTTAACAAAAGGCTTGACTTTTGTTGACATTTCTTCTTCTGACACATTTCAGTCAGTAAATGAAAAAGGTTTGCAGCGTATTTGTCTAGTTGGTTCTCTGGAGGATGCTATTGTTGGTGCACATCAACCTACTGGAGTGGATTTCAAACCGGCTTTTCCTCAGTTTGAAGACAACACAAATTAGAGAGAGAGAGAGAGAGAGAGAGAGAGAGAGAATCAGACACAGAGAGAGAGAGCTACAGACAGAGAATTAGACAGAATTAACGAGAGAGAGGCGGATGCTGAGATAGACAGATATATAGGGACAGATACAGACAGACCGAGAGACCGTGTGAGAGAAATAAGATAGACATGAGAGAGACAGAGAAAGAGAGAGTGTGAGTGTGCCTCCCCCACCCTGTGTGTGTGTGTGTGTGGTTAGTGTTTGTCCATCAGGCTCTGTCTGAGCAGGGAGGTGACCGTCTGTAGCTCCTGCTCCGCCTCATGCACATTGGGATCCAGGACCATCACCTCCTGGAGGTCACTGCTGGCCGCCAGGTAGTCCTGACGCACACACGCGCACACACACACACACACACACACACACACACACACACACACACATTAACATGCACATATGTATACACAAGCACACACATGTACACACAAGCACACACACACACACACACATTAACATGCACATATGTATACACAAGCACACACATGTACACACACACACACAAACATTAACATGCACATATGTATACACAAGCACACACACATGTACACATGTACACACACACACACACACACACACACACACACAGAAAGTTAGTAAGTAAATATGCCCAGAGACAGGCAAACAGACATGAGTGTACAAACTTCTATTTGAACAGAATTAACTTTCATGTCATCTGCCAGGATTTGGAAAACACAAGATACAGGAGAGGTGGGTCTTCCCAAAGATCCAGTTGGATTTTAAAGGACATTTCAATACACAGTCATCCTTATAATAAGACGGCTTCATGATTTGATGGGGCTATTTGATGGATGTCACCTGTAAGCCCTTATGGGCCAGGGCCCGTCTGTAGAACGCCTTCTTATTGGTCGGCTCCAGACGCAGGGCGCAATCACAGTCCTCTTTGGCCTCTGCAAATTGATTCAATTTCAGGAAGCAAATTGCTCTGAAAGATAGAGAGACACAGTGAGGGAAACACATGCAACCTTGCTTTTGTTACATTATTGTATCCTTGGTGACATGAACAGATAGGTGGGCATAGTCGATACTCATATCGTTATCAGGTAGTATCAACGTACGCAACGTAATACATTATTTGCTTTTCTACTGTTTCGATTTCCAGACACATTCATAACTTCATAAGTTCTTAATAAGCAGTTACAGGACTGGTCCTCTAGTGCCCCCTTCTGTCCACATCAAACATTACACTATTACTACAGCTGCAAGACCTGCGTCGGTTATACGGTCCTCCTCGGTTTGCCGATAATGAATTAATCGGTACACATTTCACGCGTATTATAACTATGCTATAATAATATTAATAATGATGATAATAATAGCATACAGACATCCCAGTAGTATGGTTGTCATTTGTAACCCACCTGTTGGTGTAAACGGAGCACTCGTCGGGCTTAATGCTCACACATTCACTGTATCTCTGCACGGCATCTGTGTACTGGCCTCGCTTCACCAGGTCGTTGCCTTCGTGTTTCATAAGTGAGAAGCGGGCCTCCGTTCTCCTGGCTACATGTGGGAATAATACACATTACAATAAGCATTACAATAAGAAGAAGAAGAAGAAGAAGAAGGTCGAAAAAAGAAGAGAGTAAGGATTAAGGTAATTAAGATGACGCTACTTGATTCGGTTTGGAAGTAAAAACAAAACCCATCAGCCCCATTGATTGATCAACTCCTTGTTAGGAACAATCAATGAAGCTGTCGTCGTCTAAGGTGAATAAGCTTACTCCCTATTTCTCTGAGAGCTGCTGAGGGAGCCCTACGTCATGACTTACACAGCAGATACGTTTAATGACAATTAAGCCATTCAAGCACTTCATGCCAAAACCTCCCTACATTCAGTGCTCAAAACCAAACATCGGGGCCAAAGGTGGGAGCATAAACACTATAATAGCCTACTAAATAAGTGCTTCCAGCTAAGCAAAAGTAAATTGTAAAGTTGATTATTATCGCTTGACCAAATTGGCCTATAGCTCACTTATTCTCGGCCCTTTGTCGTTTCCACATTAGATTAGATTAGATTATAATGTATTGTCATTGCACAGCACACGTTCAGTACAGCGAAAAAATAATTAGGCATCTAACCAGAGTGCAAATGTTATATAATATATATATATTATATAACATTTACAGTTTACAGTTGCTAAAATACAGTCTACTAGGTTTAAAAACAGTTATAAGGTTACTTATAGAGTATGTGTGAGATATGTGCATAATAATAGGTATATATATATATATATAAATAATATATAATATATAATATAATATATAATAATATATAAATAATTAAATTATATATTTAATTATTTTCATAATTGCAT
>CM051007.1:24788924-24841424 GCA_027704905.1 Muraenolepis orangiensis
GGGGACAGAAACAGGGGACAGCCAGTTCAAAACCACCTGAAGAAACACGGCAGACTTGCTTTTTAGAGCTTTCACCTAAACAACAGGGCCTTGGGGGCCAAGCGAGCAGCAAACAGCCCAATCACACACACACACACACACACACACACACACACACACACACACACACAGTTCTTGCCTTTCTTTTATTTATTTTTGTCTGGGCGTAGATAGCTTGAGTAAACACGCCAAAATAAACAAACGTGCAAAGCTTTGTAGGTAGCCGGAAAAGCTTGTATGGAGTTCTTGCCCTCTCTCTCTCTCTCTCTCTGCTAATCACATACAAAATGTTTATGAGCTATGAATGCTGAACACGGTCCTCAATGGATTCCTACTTAGTTGCCAAGTGTACTCTAATTGAGTCTCTAGCCTCAAGTCATCTCCTAAGTCCCTTTGTGCTGTTCAAATAGCCTGCCAGATCACTACCTTTTAAAACACTGGCAGGAGCTCCTGAAGCTTCAGAGAACAGTCAATCATAGCTCAGACTGGAGCGGTACATGACTCCCATCTGAGGTCACCCTCCCTTCCTTCTACAGTACTAAAGATGTGTGTGTGTGTGTGTGTGTGTGTGTGTGTGTCAGTGCAGTACAGTGAATGCGTGCAGTTGAGGGTGGGGTAAAAGGGTGACAGTAAGCAGTGTGTCTTGTGTTACTGAAGGTAGCTTCACTTCATCATGGAAATAATTGAACACATGGCTCGAGAACGACCAGGTGAACGCTTCTCAGATGCCCTTCCACAACCTGATACACAGATGCTAGGAGGAGCTTTAATATCAGTGTGTGTGTGTGTGTGTGTGTGTGTGTGTGTGTGTGTGTGTGTGTGTGTGTGTGTGTGTGTGTGTGTGTGTGCTGTCCACACAGACCCAGCCAAGCATTGCAAATGTGAAATATTTTCTCCATCTTTAGAGATGACTAGACAGAGACATTTCTGAAGCATAAATGTTATCATCAGCATTACCTTTCAATCTAATACAGTGCTAGTACATTTAGCTGTAATGTTTAATAGCTACCACCATTTCTCCTTTGTAAAGGTGTATATCTGTAGCAGAAAACTAACTTCAGACAGACTAACTTTGCCTAGTTGTACCATACCTGCTTCAGAGCATCCATCAATTGCCAGGGTGTATTTCTCCAAGGCCTCCCCGAACTGGCCATTTTTGAAGAGGTGGTTCCCCTCATTTTTGAGACGAGCCAGAGGTGGTGGGAGGGCTCCGGCCGGGGCATCCAAATAGCTGGTGTCCATCACAGGGACCTCCTGTGGTTGCTGTCCCCCGGTATGTCCACCCCCGGCCTGGAAACCATTGGCAGCCGCCGGTGCCTTGTCTGGAGGTCTGTGTGCCGTGCTTCCAGGACCCCAGCTTCGTCTGCCTCTCCCCGGCGTAGAATGGTCTGTTTTGCCCCCTCCTGCCCCTCCCCCTCCCACACTACCAGGGGGTTTGTCCTGCGCATTACCCATAGCTGCACTCTGTCTGCAGAGGGTGTACAACCTCTCCCTCCCTCGCCTCCTTTCACTCTAACTTCCACCCCCATCCCTCCCACTGGCTCTCCTCCTCTACAAGCTGCAGCTAAGCCTCTCTCCTATTGGAGGGGATTGCTTTAGGACACGCCCCCACCCCTGGGTTGAGGCATTAGGCGTGACATCACCAACGGGGGAGGAGCTTTAGCGTTGCAGTGCTGCAGTACAGGAGAGCTCTGAATGGGAGAGCCTTCATGTCAACACAGCAGCTGAGCAGACAAATGTGGTACAACGCAAAGGAGGGATACTCCCATGTGTTTATCATCAAATCCCCAAAATACACGCATCTGTTATATTATATTAAAGTAATAAAATCTTGCTTGGTCATACGTCGCACACTACATACGATTTGGCGTCTTAAAACCGGCAAGAGTCTTGTTCCAATAAATTAGTAATGAGCATTCTTAGAAGCTAAGACAAACCACTCCGGGAATGGTACCACAAAAGCGGTCACTATTTTCTGCATGGACCATTTAGACCTTGTCATGCCATTGTCATGCCATTGAGCCTAGTGTTATCATGTTTTACATGGAAGAATGGCCTTTATAGTCAAATTAAACCTGGGAAACCTTTGTATTGACGGTCAGTGGTATCCGTGCCTGGAGCATAGAATATGCTGTTGAATAATGCATACCACCATGAGTTGTACTCAAAAGATAAGAGAACTTGTTTGATTCCCAATACCATGTCAAGATATAGACTTATGTTTTTTTTTTTTATTCCGTGTTTAAACAGCATTTACAACGATGTCCAATAATTACATTGAACAACATTGAATTTATATATTTTGAAAAAATTTGTTAAAACTTTGTGGTCAAGTATAGCAAAGGTCCGGGCATGTTGTTGAAATATTTATTTACATCGTCACTCACTACAAAAAACAACAATAATCATCCAAAATAAATGATCGGAGTTGGTTCTTCCCTCGTCACCGGGCATCGAATACAACCACTGTAGAGGAGCGTTAAGGAACTTGTTTTGGTCACATCTGTTATCAACCACATCATCATCAATATCCCATACATCCTATGGTTTACATCAACACAGATTGTATACACAAGTCATTTGTAGAAAACAAATCCCCATGTGTAAACTCAACTTTATTTATACAGCACCTTTCATACATGCATGCAGCCCAAGTGCTTCACATGCATGGCTTAACAATAACATCCATCTCCCAGGGCAAGTAAAATGCCACGCCAGGCAATTAAACCAGACAAAAAACGTTTTATACAATTTTTGTTATGCAAGACACTGTTATTTATAGATTTGGATTTATTTGCAGCAGTAGCTCAGTCTGATCAGTCTCTTGGGAACCGGAAGGTTGCCGGTACACGTCCCCAAAACAACTGGGCACTGCCAAGGTGCCCTTAAGCAAGGCACCAGACCACTACAATGCTCCCCGGGCGCTGTAAGACCACTACAATGCTCCCCGGGCGCTGTATATAAAATAGCTTCCCACTGCTTCTCGTACTAGGGTGGGTTAAATGCAGAGAAACACATGTGACCAATAAAGAGGAATCAATGCTCCAGATTTACTTGAATAAGATGAAACATGACAATTAGCTTCAGCCTTTGTTGTTATTTGATAGCCACTCTTAAATAAAATAATTTAAATATTGTAAATATTGACATTGGGCAAGTCAATTTGTGACCAACTTGCCCGACTGGGCAAGTGGGAAAAAAAACCTTAACGTTGAGCCCTGAAAACTAAAACGTACCTTGCTGTGGAATAAAAATCGTTCTGGAATCAATGCCTCATTGTAAATGGCAAATAGGCTGCATTTATACAACACTTCTCAGGCCTGTGGACACTCAAGTGCTTTACAATTATTGCCTCACATTCACCCATTCATACACACACCAGGGATCGAACCAGCAACCAGCTGCACCTTCTCTACCACCTGAGCCAATGCTCAAGTAAATCGTGAGTTATCATCTAGGTTGTTGCAGGCAGGAATCCTGCTTACATTAGAATTAAGCTTAAATAAGGCAGGCACACACACACACACACACACACACACACACACACACACACACACACACACACACACACACACACACACACACACACACACACACACACACACACACACACACACACACACACACACACACACACACACACACACACACACACACACACACACACACACACACACACACAAAAGGATACATCTCTTGGTTCTCTTTTTGTACATGATTCTGTAACCACACTCCCTGCATCGGATGGGGTCCCGGGCTTTAATTTCGTTCTCCTTGTGGCATTCTATCTCAACATGACAGAGAAAGAGGCTTCAGTGAAGAGACACATTGCATTTGGCTTACTGAGACAGTACATGGTTATGTGCTGCATTGACATGACTACAGACTTTTCACTAGATCTCTATAGACTTACACATGAATATTTACACTGTAAAGACACCATCTGATAAAAAGGGAACTAGAAGGTTTGAGTCAGACATGCTTTCCGTTCATGATAGCATTTAGTTGTCTTTGATTTTCATGTATATAACATTACAGATAGGAATAATGGTAAGCAGTTGCTCTCAACAATCTCACTTGACAGTGGAACTTCATTAATAGTTGTCTCTTCACAGAACAACACGTCAATTGACAACACTAGATACAGTATTTAAGACATTACAACCATTTACCATTCCTGGCGAGGTAAACACTTAATATATGCATTGACTATTTGATTATGTAAATATGTTTGCAGTGTACGGTTATATATTATATGATCATAGACTATTGATGGCCATCATTACTCGATGACCTTTAATGTACATCATTATTGTGGTCAATAAATGACGACTACGAGTAGAAGGCAGAAAGCTCTCAACAACAATGACACCAGTTTACCTCCACAGATGTAGAACATGGGCTGCTGCTTGGGAGGTTGCGCGTCTTTCTGGGCCTCCATCCTGCCCAAGCCTAAAATGAAAATAGTATTACTCAAATGGTTATTTTAAAAGTACATTTCGTTTTGTAGTGTACTTATACTATAATAATTTCAAATAGTGTGTACACAGAGCGGCATGGTGACGGTATTTGGCTCCGGAACTATCCAAGTAACTTTTCCCAGCTAAATTCCAGCGCCCTCAAACTACTCTCGTATAAATCATAACCTACATTCATAAGTAAAACACAGTAATATAACATACAGACCTGGCGGATACAACAACAATCGTAAAAGTATATCGGCTAGTAATATTTATGTTTCGGCTCGTCGTCGTCGCACACCGTGTGGGCCAGCGCATGCGTACACCAACCACCGACTTCTCAACAACATGCCCTGTGATTGGTTGAGATCCTTTTTCCGACGTCATTGATTCGTTACAAAAAAACAACAACGAGTTGATCGTGGAAAATTGAACATATTTAATTTACGAGGGGGGAAAGTTTAACTCGCACATTACCAATGACCGCCATTCGAGTGTATGTCGTTGACTTGTTTGTACCATGAAGTACATGAATAATGTATAACCCATAACCCTCCAGCCCACTAGAGGGCCCCTTCAGCCAACCGTCAGACCTAGTCCTAGTGTTCTAGCAGTAGCAGTAGTGGTCTAGTGGTGACAGAGTTGATGAACAGAATGAGATCAGATATCTCCTAAACATTAACTACAACTAAAAGAGTTGGAAACATTCAGTAGCGGCGACCCGTCTTCTCGTTGGAGTCCCAGACCATGGAGCAGTCAGCGCCCAAAAGGTGTGTACAACTGTAATGTTAGCCGTTAGCGTAACACTAAGCTGAGTTCTGCCCATAAGCTAGCGTTCGTTAGCCTAGCTGTTTTTCCAACTGTATTTAGCTTCGTTGGGTATGATTCAATGCGACGCTGGGAATGTCATGACTTACTCCTAAATGTCTCCTAAAGTGGGTCTTTGTTGGATCTACATTGACGTGTGATGAGGTACCTGGGCAGTTGTTTATCCTTATGGATGTGCAGACCTCGGGAATGTATTCCTAACTGTCCAGCTGTTATAAAGTTGTAGTAGTTAATATACGGTGTTAATATTAAGTGGTTCTCTGGTAGCTGTTACTTACTTGACATGTAAGGTGTGTTCCTACATGTTGACACGTCATACCTTTTGTGTAGGTCACTGAAGCTGATATGTGTCTTTTAAAGGCAAATATTTGTTCATATTGTGTTTAGCGGTCTACTTATTGTGATGTAGTAAACTATTGTGAGGGCTCACGTTGGACACGCATTTCATATACTATAATGACTTAATATTTCCTATTCCTATTTCCTATTTTTTTTTCTTAATATTCTTGAAAGTTCACTTGAATGTTTACCACTTCATATTCACTTTACAGCAAGCTGAAAAAGCTTAGTGAAGACAGTCTTACCAAACAGCCAGAGGAAGTGTTTGATGTTTTGGAGAAACTTGGTGAAGGGTAAGGGTTCTTTTGATTGAACTTAATGTTCACAACTGATCACAATGTGTGTGTCAGCCTCAGCCATGTATCATTAAAAGGTATTTCGGTGAATGCATGCCCATGTACTGCTTTCTAAACTTGTTTTCCTGTCTATGTAGCTCCTATGGGAGTGTGTATAAGGCCATTCACAAGGAGTCAGGCCAGGTCGTTGCTATTAAGCAGGTGCCTGTAGAGTCGGACCTACAGGAGATCATTAAGGAGATCTCCATAATGCAGCAGTGTGACAGGTAGGAAGCATGATGTTCCAATGCCCTTACTTTTCTTGCAGTTGCCTGTTTATGTCCTAACATTATCTCATTGTTTTTTAGTAACTTTGGTGTCCACCAGTAAAATTTATGTCAATCAAGTGGCCCCTTTTTTTTAATGAACTTTAAACGATGCTAAGATTGTTCTCACTTCTTCAATTTGGCGGTCCTAAGTGGGAACTTGGTCACTGCTTGCTAAGACTTACCCAGTTAATTCTGTGTGCTACTTCCCTCTCTAGTCCATATGTGGTGAAGTATTATGGGAGTTACTTTAAGAACACAGACCTGTGGATCGTCATGGAATACTGTGGAGCAGGCTCGGTCTCTGACATCATCCGGCTGCGCAACAAAACGGTTGGTCTCTCATACACAACATGTGAGACACGTATGTGTGGCTTACCAAATGTGTCTCACATTTTCATTTACGTATTTTACATATTTTCAAGTTCTCCTCAAAAACAGTGTCAAACTGAAGACATTTTTGACACATAAATGATTGTCACATACATCAATTCAGTAACCCGCTTTCTCAATAGGTTGAGTGAATCTGCTCCGCCCATTTCTCCCTTATGTTATCCCAAGTAGTTTTGAATTAGCTCACAACATGTATATGTATTACATTACACTATCATACTTTTGCTCGACTTTCTGGAGTAATTCCAGTTACTGCACTGATGCTGCTGCACTACGGGCACTTTAACATGCTTTTTAAATGCTCTTGTTGTATAGTTCATAGTATAGCAAATAGTGTTCAATTGTTGAAAATTCATACTGCGGGGGGGGGGGGGGGGGGGGGAGGAATCTTGATGTGCTCCTGAAGTTTTCCCAAGGCATAGTTCATCACTGCAATCTTATCATTGTGTGTATTGACAAACTGGACCCAACAATCTGCCCAATTGATGGTCCACCAGCTAACGGAGGATGAGATCGCCACCATTCTGAAGTCCACTCTGAAGGGTCTGGAGTACCTCCACTTCATGAGGAAGATCCACCGGGACATCAAGGCCGGGAACATCCTGCTCAACACGGAGGGACATGCCAAGCTAGCAGACTTTGGAGTCGCCGGACAGCTCACGGTAACCTTCCCCCTGATTTGACATTATCGATTATTTTTTCAATTAATATGAATGTAATTAGGGATGGGACGATCACGTTTTTTGCCACCGATCACCGATCACAATGAGAAATATCTGCATCACCGATCACCGATATTTTTTTTTTTTTGCAGCTATAGCGGTCTACAGTGTATTGCTGCTATAGCTGTCTATTATAGCAGGGGTTCCCAACCGCCGGGCCGCGGACCGGTACCGGGCCGTGGAGGTGTTACTGGCGAAACAGCTGTGTGTTTATCATCATATTTGACTCAAATCATTTGAGTATAGGTGAACGGCGGGCGGTATAATCTATATATAGAGATGATATACTGTATATAGTATAATCTATATATATAGATTATATAGCGGTATAATCTATATATATAGATTAAATATATATCGGCGGCATAACGAGAGACATACACGCGCTACTAAAGAGACTACGCGCTAGTGACGTGTCGGTCGCGAACGAGCCGGGGTTTGTGTTACGGGCGCTCCGCGTACATGCGCGTTTATACTGAAATCGAGCCCTGCCGTTTTGTTAGGGGTGTGTGTTGACACACACTTTGACAACCGGTCCGCGAAAATTGACAACTGGTCCGCGAGATTTTTTTTCATGTATCTGCCGGTCCGTGGCACAAAAAAGGGTGGGAACCCCTGTATTATAGAACAGTTTCATCCATCATGCATTCCTGGGGTTCTCGTTCTCCACGGTCAGTTGAACAAACTCGCCATGCTGCACTGGGTGATGGGTTTTCAGGTGTCTTATTCAATTTGTCTTGTTGGTAAAGAAATGAGCTCACGTGTTTCTCACGTGCAGGATCGGCTATGAAATCGGCAACATTAAAGAAAGATCGGCATTCTCCGATTGCGCATTTTTCTTCAAAATCGGCCGATAATGATCGGAAGCCGATCGATCGTCCCACCTCTAAATGTAATGATTGTATTTTTAATTGTTGATACCTGTACTTCTGCTATTATGCCCACATTTTACAACGCCACGTAACATCACAATGACCGCCTCTATTATATTAGTATAATTAATTCATATTAATAATATATACATTGCTGTAGGATTTGTTTTTTACAACTCTTGAGTCCTCACAATATATATAACTCCCCCATGATGCTTTCTGATGTACAACGCCTATTAAGATAATGTATGTTAGTTATAGTTTTTCAGGGGAAGTGTTCTTTGCAAAAAATGACTGTGTGTGTGTGCGCAGGACACCATGGCTAAGCGTAACACCGTGATTGGGACTCCGTTCTGGATGGCCCCGGAGGTCATCCAGGAGATTGGGTACAACTGCGTGGCGGACATCTGGTCACTGGGCATCACATCCATAGAGATGGCTGAGGGCAAGCCCCCGTATGCAGACATCCACCCCATGAGAGTGAGTCCGCCCATTGTTCACTTGGGAGAACAGGAAGTCTGTGACTTGAATTGTGTGCTGTTGACGGGAGGAACTGAGTATGTGTTGTTATTAGGGATGCTCCGATCAGGGTTTTTGGGGCCGATCTCCGGAATCAGAATCGGCCGATACCGATTGCCGATCACATAGTGGGTGGGGGCTATGGGGATCTTCCATTTAAAGTTCCATATATTGTGTAGTATTAAATATTTGTATTCAGATTCAGATTCAGATTACTTTATTAATCCCGAGGGAAATTAAGGTGCAACAGTTGACACAGGGGGAATAAAAGCACACACAAAAAATACTAATACTAATACTAATACCTACTATTTAGAGCAATAAAAGTACCTGCAACGAATCTGAAATACAAATTACAGAAATATAATATATCATAATAATATTGTCTCATTATCAAATGTGTATTATGATGAATGGTTATTCTGTACAACGGAATCCTCACAACGAGGCAATGGAGAATCTACATAGCATGGAGTTACAACACATAGTCATAATGATGATCTCAAAATGTATCAAAGGAGCAGACGTTACAGATCTGTCCATTTTAGCCTGTATCCTTTGAACCCTTGCAGGCCATCTTCATGATCCCCACCAACCCTCCGCCGACGTTCAGGAAGCCAGAGCTTTGGACGGACGACTTCACAGACTTTGTAAAGAAGTGTCTTGTGAAGAACCCGGAGCAGAGGGCCACCGCCACACAGCTGCTGCAGGTACGACACAAACACACACACAATTAAATACACACGCACACACACACACACACACACTTCAAGGATAAAAAAAAGTATGGAGATAAAACTGCATTAAAAAAAATCGACAAAAACTACAGCATTAACTTAACTCCATACTCGTATAATATAGTATTTTAGTTTACGGAAGTTTTAGTGGAAGAAGCCCAGTTCAGTTGTGTGTGTGTGTGTGTGTTGCAGCATCCTTTCATCAGCCAGGCCAAACCAGTGAGCATCCTGAGGGACCTGATCACCGAGGCCATGGAGATGAAGGCCAAGAGACAGCAGGAACAGCAGAGAGAGCTGGAGGAGGAAGACGACAACTCGGTAACCGCACGCACAACAAGTTTTACTGGAAAAACCAAGTCAAGTTCCAAGTCAAACAAACTGTGGGCCCTTCAGAAATGCCATGCCTGATTTCCACACTTCTTCGGTAGCCGTTGTTCCGTAACAGTGGGTTACACATGATGCAATCACAAAAGCTTGTCCGTATTGACCCCAATGACGACCTGACGGGGAAGTCTGTAAATGAATTGCGCTATATGTTTCTATGTATTTGTATTAGGAGGAGGAGACGGAAGTGGACTCTCACACCATGGTGAAGTCAGGCACCGAGGGGCCCGGCACCATGAGGGCCACCGGCACCATGAGCGACGGGGCCCAGACCATGATCGAGCACGGCAGCACCATGCTGGAGTCTGACCTGGGCACCATGGTCATCAACAGTGATGAAGAGGACGAGGAGGAGGAGGACCAAAGATCCATGAGGAGTAAGTACTTGGTGTTCTGGTCAAAATTGGGCTAACTGAATCATCTCCGTCTGGTAAATCTATATCTGGAGGATTTGAATCCTCTTTATTGGTCGCACGCACGCACGCACGCACGTGTTTCTCTGCATTTAGCCCATCCTAGTATTAGGAGCAGTGGGCAGCTATTGTGTGTATATACAGCGCCCGGGGAGCAGTGTAGGGGTCTGGTGCCTTGCTCAAAGGCACCTCGGCAGTGCCCAGGAGGTGAACTGGCACCTTTTTCCCCAAGTACCAGTTCTCACTCCGGTCACTTGGTCCGTTTCGGGGACTTGAACCGGCGACCCTCCGGTTCCCAAGCCAGGTCCCAACAGACCCCCAAATCCCCAAATAGTTTGTATGGGTGTTTTGTTATGTTACGTCTGATACATTTATTAACTCTCTTTTCTCTCCTCCCCACAGGGCACCCCACGTCCCAGCAGCCCATGCGTCCGTCCTTCATGGACTACTTTGACAAGCAGGACTCCAACAAGGCGGCCCAGCAGCAGGAGAAATACAACCACAACCAGCCCCAGGAGCAGCCGGCCTATCACCTCCAGGCCAAGAACGTCTTCCCTGACAACTGGAAGGTGCCCCAGGACGGAGACTTTGACTTTGTGAGTTACGGCTGAACCACTTTTGACCTCACACCTGAATTTGTCATAGTGTTAACAATGAGGTTGTTATTATTTTGGGCTGAATATTACAATGTAAACTTCTAATTTCAAGTAATATTGTCCAGTTTTATTTTTAATGGAAATTGGGCCGATTTTTTGTATAATTAATATCACATTCAAACGGGAAGGTAGCAAACCTCTCTGATCAGATTTTTCAGTATGAACAAAAGTTGAAATGCGCTCAGCAGATCAGCAGTGCAACCTGCTTATGTCAAACAACTTAACTGCGAATGTCTGACCCTGCTTCACTTCCTCATGTACCATAACCTCTCTCTGTATCTCTTCCTTTTACTGGGCCCTCAGTTGAAGAACCTGGAGTTTGATGAGCTGCAGATGCGTCTGACCGCCCTTGACCCCATGATGGAGCGGGAGATCGAGGAGCTACGGCAGCGCTACACCGCCAAACGCCAGCCCATCCTGGATGCCATGGACGCCAAAAAACGACGGCAGCAGAACTTCTGAGTCTCTCTCTCTCCCCACCCGCCTGCCCGTCCGTCCTGGGCAGTCCCGCCGACCCCCTCCCCCTGCTAGCCCATTCTTATTTTGACACACAAACATGGGATGACTTTCCCGACTCAAAAACAATGGTGCGTTCGTCCTTGGCACTTTTTCTCGATCCACGTGGAGCCGTTGCTGACTCGAGCTGCGACCGCTAAGTCGCGGCTGCTAAGCTACGGTTCCACTAAAGAAGAAGGCGGACCGTGGGACCAGCTCAAGGTGATCGCTACAAGACGTCTGTCCCTTTCTTTTTCAATGTTACAGCCGCTCCGGCCTCGGTCTCTACAATCTGTCACTGTCCACTCCAGGACCATCGTTCTATCATATCTATTTGATATCAGCTCCCTCTCCCACTAACCCATGATCTTGCTCTTCATTAAGTCGTTGATCGTTTTTTGCTGTTGTTTAACTTCCTGGAGCCACCAAAAGAAAAGGCCACAATGAATTAACTGTGACACAGTCTTCAATCTACCACTGTGTTATTTACCTTGAAAGGTGGATGATATTAATACAATCATCAGTTGCACTCCTCTCTTTCTAGACACATCAGCAGGAAGGGCAAATGTGGCAATGACCAGGGTCTATTCTTTTCCTTGTAATGTAAATATATGTAACATAAGTGTCCTGTCACACAAGCTGTGGAGCTTCGTCCATGACCAAAGACAATCATGATGATGATGGTAGTGAGGAAGAATGCCTTAAAATGTTAAAAGGTTTTGAAATGTGGTTTTCAAAAGAAGG
Source organism: Muraenolepis orangiensis (assembly GCA_027704905.1). Taxonomy (NCBI): domain Eukaryota; kingdom Metazoa; phylum Chordata; class Actinopteri; order Gadiformes; family Muraenolepididae; genus Muraenolepis; species Muraenolepis orangiensis. The sequence goes on from CM051007.1 coordinate 24,801,127, forward strand.
AAGTGATGCGGCACAAGCTGAAGAGGTCGGACGGCGATGCACCTTTGTGGTCTTTGCTCTCTTTGTATTGTACATGTAAAATAATGTATTGCGAAAGCCATAATGTTGGAAGGAAGGAAAGGAAAAGTGGTGTTCACGGTCCATGATATTTTTACATTTCACTAACATTCTGTGTGATTATTTGATATATATATACTGTATATATATATGACATGATAAACCACGTCTGACTTACGTATAGCCTCATAATGCTTGAGCTCTTTATAGTGCACATTCAGTCCTTTCTTTTTGGGATTCATTTTCATGCTAAACAATCATTTTTGCACACAGAATTATTTATCTATTGTTTCCATTAAATGCTTTCATTTTGATGGATTGGTGTCTGGCCCATTTTCCCTTTGTCATGAGACTCTGGTCAACCACATTCCTCCATGATTCTGGTTATCATACTTCTAATTTTTTATTTTTTTCAAAATGGCTTCCCACCTCCCTTTCAACAACAGAGGCATGTTTTACCCAGCGATTGACCCTCAAGGTCACGGTGAACCGAGTGTGCTGCTGTCTGTGTTGGAAAAGACTTACCCTTTGGCATACTAGTTGTAACGGTAAAAGTTATTTTCTCACAGCATCTGCTACAACAAAGGATGCTATATCAAAGTATTGAGTTAATTGTGTCGAAATGGTTTGAGTGCATCAATCTGGTACTTTTTGTCCTGTTCTCCATGGAATCATATTTGGTTCCTGAAAGCTGAACGTTGCAGTGATTTCTTTCGATGAAGAATGTGTTTTTGGTATTTTTTATTTATTTTGCCAGAATGATGTCACTTTCCGTAGACTACTGGACCTAGACGGATGAAGGTCTTTCGGACAAGCATGCCAGTTCAATGTAACATCAATGATGTGTTTTTAAGTCTTTGTCTGCCTATTTTTTCATTAACCCCTAGATTTGTATTTTAAGTTCATGTCAACTGATGTTCATTGGATATGCTTGTCATGGACGTACCTCGTTTTACGTCTCATTCTTTCAACACTCGTCTTCAATGTATTGGCAGGTTGGAATACTGTATTTGACTTTTTCATACACTTCTTTCTCGGTTTACTGTCTTGCTAGGTTTAGATAATGCATGTTTATGACCATGTTTGCTTTGTAGATGAATGCTATGGTTAGGACGAAAGCAAGAGTCTGTCTATACTGCCAAGTATAGTAGGCTATTTATTCAAAGCTGCCTTGTATCAACACAAACCATTGCAATGGTTGTAGTAAAGCCGGCCCCATTTAATCCAAGTATAATTTTGAATTGTATTGAATTATCTTCAGTTATTTGTACATTGAGGTTAAGAGTGGACTGTATGGAAGCTCGTTTCCGTCACATAAAAAATAAAAAGTTAGCTTGATTCCGACTTTATTTCTCGTAATTCTGACTTTATTCTAGAGGTAGATATATTTTTTATAGATAGAAATTTCAGAGTTTGCTAAAAGTTGAGATAGCTGTTGAAGCAATCAACTATTGGCAAACTTGCAATATAATTTAATTTAATAATAAAATTGATGCTTTATTATTGGCCTTCACTGTGAAGAATCTTGTAGACAATTATGACTTATACCTACTGGAAATGCTAACTGTTGTTGCCCAGCTACAATTACCATTTTATTTACTTGGCACTTTGAGATTCTTGTGAATGAAAAGTGCAATACCAATGCATTATTACAATATATTTTCTAAAATAACTTATTCACTCACATGTTGCATTATAGTCAAATATTTCGAGATAGACCGAGGAACTAATAGTCAAGAGGTCTTTATTGAATGATCATATATAGAGGTCTTTAATTGAAAGATCATATATAAACATGCCATTAATGTTCATTTCATACCATACCATTAGTGTTCTAGTTCAGGGGTTCGCAACCGCCGGGCCGCGGACCGGTACCGGGCCGTGGAGGTGTTACTGCCGGGCCGAGCTGTGTGTTTATCATCATATTTGACTCAAATAATTTCAGTATAGGTGAACGGCGGGCGGTATAATCTATATATATATAGATTATATAGCGGTATATATGGGCGGTATAATCTATATATTGTAGTGCCGAAAGACGGGAGTCGGAGGCGGTGTGTTCATATGTTTTGGATGCATGTTGTTCTGCTATTTTCTGTTATTTAAATACAATTAGCCTCTGTTGCCACCTGCTGGTGAGTAAATATAAGAAACTCTGAAAAAAATTGACAACCGGTCCGCGAGATTTGTTTCATGTATCTGCCGGTCCGTGGCACGACAACACAGGTTGGGAACCCCTGCTCTAGTTGACATGTGGGCGCCCTCTAGAGTCCACGGTTCGCCTCGGCTTCACTGTGGATGTGAAAACAGTGCAGAACATGCTTTTGGTTGAACGAGGCTTTGTGATAAACCAAACATAATGCCGTGGCATTACTCGGACCGAAACAGGATTCCATATACAAAATTGGTTAATTTAAAATGAGCTACCTGAATCAAAACACTACTCTAATAATAGCGACTTAGCCGGGACGTGAAAAATCAATTGTCACCGCTTCGGCCCCTGTCGCGATTGGACCGTACAGGTAAGAAGACAAAGTATGTGTGTAATATTAATATGCATATATAGCCATGCAAACGCTGGCTGATTGGGTTTCACTAGGCAATGGTCGATTTGGGGGCGGATCAGTTGTTGAGCAACTTGGGCTCAAATTGTAACTTCACAGTTACTCTGTTTCACTCGAGTCCTTTTGCGTCCTTTGACAAGAAGCGTGGCCCACTGCAATGGAAGCAATTCGTCGTCGAATCCCGTAGACACCTAAAGCACCTGTCAGGCAGGGAATCTACAGGTAGGTCGACTTGTTACTTTATAGCCGGAATACATGACATGTAGTCCAGTATTAGCATGTTGTGACACCATTCATTTGGCGTTGCACTGATGGTGAAGTAGCTTGAAAACCATTCATCCAAATTCCTCGAAGACAAGTGAACCAAACCAAAGTACTCTGGAAGGCCCTCTAACAGTAACGTGATACAATGAAATGTCTAAATCTGGAGGATTTAATCTTCTTTATTGTTCACAAACATGTAAACACAGTACAATTAGTTTGTCTGCATTTAACCCATCCTAGTATAAGGAGCAGTGGGCAGCAATTTTATTTACAGCGCCCAGGGAGCATGGTAGGGGTCTGGTGCCTTGCTCAAGGGCACCTCGGCAATGCCCAGGTGTTTCGGGGACTTGAAGTGGCGACCTTCCAGTTCCCAAGCCAAGTCCTAACAGACTGAGCTACTGCTGCCAACAGTGTAGTAGCTAAGAACAGTGCTGTAGCCTAATCAAATCAAAGCATATACATGTGTTTCATAATAATTTAAATCACGTTTCTTTACATTCGGTCCATCCTCATGTCTTGTTCTCCCCAGCCAGGCGGTGGTGGTGGACAGAACCATGTACATCTCTGGTCAGCTGGGACTTGACACTGCCTCTGGGCAGCTGGTGGAGGGAGGTGTCCAGGCCCAGACCAAGCAGGTGAGACTAAGCAGGTGAGACTAAGGATGATGGATGGATGGATGAGTAGATGGAGCAGGCTTTACCTCAATAAATAGGTGTCTAGGTTACAAATGCAAATGCAACTTGCCCATTTTTACTTGCGTTCAATGTGGTGTCAAATCTCCTTTATTAGCACACATTAGGTATTTGGAAGAAGTAGAGGAACATGTAGGTGACTCATTAGTATAATTACAATTATTGAGTGATGTGGCGACCTGTTTGTCTCTGCCAGGCACTCATCAACATGGGAGAGATCCTAAAGGCTGCTGGTTGTGACTATGGCATCGGTGAGATGTTTCTTTTAGTTTTTAGTTTTTCAAAATGTCCTTTGTATTTTCAAAATAAAAGTTCTCACTAAATGAACCATCATGCGTCCGTTTCAGTGGTGAAGACCACGGTGTTGCTGGCAGACATTAATGACTTCAACGGCGTCAATGAAGTCTATAAGACCTGTGAGTTCGAGCCCAACATGCATGCACACTTGTATAATAACGTGTCTGTTTACAGACATTGGGGTTACATTGCTGCTGCTTCAGCTCGTTGCTGCGATACATCAACCCTCCAACTGCCATATTTGAGAGGCCAAGATTGGCCTGTAAACACATACACGCGAACAGGGGCCTGTGTTTTATTTATTTGTGTGGTATTCTGGAAAAAAAAGCAAGAACATTGATTTTGTTTTGTTTAATAAGTCGAACAGTGTTATAGATTTTTTGTTTATATTATATTTGATGATAGATATATATATTTATATAAATAAATATATTTTATATGGTGTATATTATATATCTTTATTGTGCTTTTTTTTAATCCATACGTGTGTGTGTGTGTGTGTGTGTGTGTGTGTGTGTGTGTGTGTGTGTGTGTGTGTGTGTGTGGTGTGTGTGTGTGTGTGTGTGTGTGTGTGTGTGTGTGTGTGTGTGTGTGTGTGTGTGTGTGTGTGTGGTGTGTGGTGTGTGTGTGTGTGTGGTGTGTGTGTGTGTGTGTGTGTGTGTGTGTGTGTGTGGTGTGTGTGTGTGTGTGTGTGTGTGGGCGCGCTCACCTGGCATGAGTAAAGACCTGGACACCTGTGGGTCCTTGGTAATCAAGACCCACAGGTTAAAACAGCCACCAACACACACACACACACCGGAGGAGAGAGCTCTAGTCTAGAGTGTTCCATCTGCTCTGTTCATCAACTACAATAAACCGGTCAATTGTAGAGTTTAACCTAACCTGTGCAGCCTCTGAGTCTGTCTCAGGCCAAATGAGGCTGCCTAAAACCAGCCACCAACCACACCCACACAAACTCCACAAAGGCATTTGTCTACATGCCAGTCTTGGCCTCCCCAATATGGAGGCAACGTTGTATGGTCCAAGGCCAATGCAATGTCTACTGGTCTATGGTTACAGACACAACATGGAATTGTCCACCTCTACCTCAGCTGCCCAGAACTTGAATCCCCATGGAAAGGATAACAAACTTACCCACTGGTCTCCACTCACTCACTGACATGACATACCATCTGCAATTGCCCAAGAAATCATCATAACTACACAAGACCAATAACCAATGAATTAATTAATTAACCCTCGCAGCCAGTTATGGTGCTAAGGGTGTCCCTGCTTGTGCTAAATTGACTGACCTTTCTGCCGATTATTTCCCCCGTGATTTATTTTTTAATGTTTAATTTTTTCACCACATGAGGGAGTACTTCAACCAGAAGAGAGGCAAAGAGTTTGCCTCAGCCGGTTAGGTTATTATGGTCATGTAACCAGAAGTCTTCTTTTACATCAAATGTATTGGTCACATACATGTACACACACAGTGAAATGTGTTTCTCTACATTTTACCCGTCCTAGTATTAGGATCAGTGGGCAGCTATCTGTATATACAGCGCCTGGGGAGCAGTGTAGGGTACCAGTGCCTTGCTCAAGGGCACCTCGTCAGTGCCCAGGTGTTTCGAATACCTTGAATCTGCGTCCTTCCGGTTCCCAAGCCAAGTCCCAACAGACTGAGCTACTGCCGTCCCCTCTGATCTCTTCTGAGGAGACACCAGGCCTTGTTAGAGGATAGATATCAGGTCAAGCAGACATTCAGTATCAAGTCTAGGGCCGAACCCGTGCTGCTCTTTGACAGAGGTCTAAGTGCTAGGTCTAATAATCACTTGCACCTAACTTGTGGGGTATCTTGCCTTACATAAAACCGACTGATGTATGACAGAAACCCCTGCCCAAAGGTGTCATGTATACAGTATATTGACACCTATAAATGGCCGGTTTGCTTGTTTGTTCAGTTTGTCTTTGATGTTGGTTGTGTTTTATTAAAAAGCTTCTGTCTCGCTCAAGGGACCCTGCCTAGTTTAGGGGTTTGAATCCCACTCAGGGCCACACATGCTTTGGATAGGCGTCCACTAAATTGAAATATACTATATTATTAAGTATTCACACGCAATAAGGAGATGCCTCATCGAGGTGCTCAACAGGAACTCAAACGGCTTAACAATGCTGGAAGAAATTAGAAGGGTTTTTTTTTCCCCCCCTCCCCCCCCCCCCCCCCCCCCCCCAGCCGAGTTGCAAGATCGTTTAGGTTGACCTAACAAAAGCATCATCGCGCTAGGTTAAACACGTCACGGTTCGAGGTGTTATACCATCACACCCGTTTTTCAATGGGTTTCATTCAGGTAAACCCGTTTGTTTCCCCGCACGCCAGCGATACCTATACCTACCTTTAGTAAACGTAGGTCAGACCCCCCCCCTTCCCCCACCTCACACACGCCCCCGGCACTGGTCTGGTGAGGTCATCATATAGTCTGATCCACATCCAGTCAATGTCATAATCAAACCCATTTGTGGACCTAATCAGCCGATTAAATTCATCTAGGCTCTCTATGGTGGCCAGGTCATCAAACCTCTCCCTGCAGTGTTGCTGAGCATCAGTCCAGGTCATTCTCTGATCTACGAAGTGTTAGACTTTGGTGATGGTAGCGGCATGGTGTCCCTGAAGCCCTGCAGGGGAACCAGTCACAGCAGAAGGAAATACATAATGTATTATAATACAATCTCAGCATGGGTACCACCAATGGGAATCAAACCCCTAACCCTGGCAGTGGTAATTAACCACAATCAATCAACCTCCACAAATAATCACAGCTTTTTTCAAGATTCAAAATTCTTTATTTTGCCATGTGTAAGAACAACGTAATGCTGCAGTATATAATATTCTCCTGCAGTATATAATATTCACAACAATAACATTAGTTGTATTAGTTGATGTATTCGTTGTGTGTGCATTCAGGAAATCCCTTGGACTCCAATTTCCAGATGCAATACAGTGTGAATGTATTGTTTGACCTTTTGAGGAAAGTAGTAACTACACAAGCCAATGGTTTCCATTTGATTGCAAGGAATAATATTGTGAGGTTATTTTTACTTTTAAATTCAGTAGTAGGGTTTCATCGAGTAATATATTTTCTGGTGCAAGCAAAATGTTCAACATAATTCTAATATTAAGCTTTGAAACTTGGATATATTATACGTTATACATATTTGTATATTTACCAAGGCCTCACCCAGACCCTGGCTTGGGCCAGGTGATGCTGCTTAGACCAGCCACCAACCACACACACTCCATAGATTAGATTAGATTCAAATTTATACAGTACAGTATTACAGTACAGTACAGCGAAAAAAATGTGGCATCTAACCAGAGTGCAAATGTTGCAGTAGTTAAATAACATGTACAAATAGTCTACTAAAAAACTACTACTAAAAACAGGTATAAAATAACTTATAGAGTAGGTATTATATATGTGCAGAATTATATTTATATGTATATATATATATACAGGTACGTATACAAGCATAAACAGGTAGTTAGTAGGGGTATGCAGTTGTATCAACAAGATAAACATATACTACAGTCATTTAGCAGACGCTTTTATCCAAAGCGATTTACAAATAGTGTGTTTCAACAAAGGAAGGTAAGAGAACAACTCGTCAACAGAAGTCAACGTGAGTTTAATTTCTAACAAGTCTCCAAGAATTGAACCAGTGCTCAGGTAGAAGTACATTAAGTTCAGTTAAAAGTACAGTAAGGTAATAGTACATTAAGGTTTTCAGCCTGCGGCGGAAGATGGACAATGACTCTGCAGTCCTGACATCCGTGGGGAGTTTGCAGCCTTCATGGTGGAACAGAGTCCAGAGAGATGACAGCTGAGGGGAAGAAGCTGTCTGAGCCTGCTTGACTTGGAACAAAGGTTCCTACAGCGCCTCCCGGAGGGAAGGGGAGCAAAGAGTTCATGGTTGGGGTGAGAGTTGTCGTTGACAATTTGTTGTGCCTTCCTCAGACAGCGTTTTTGGTAGGTAGTCTTTATTGCAGGGAGGGGTAATCCAATGATGCATTCTCATGTGGGTGTTGCTCTCATCCAGGTGGGACAGAGCAGAGTGAAGGGTTGAGGAGATGGCGTGCTCCTGTTCTCACTGTAGGCAAATTGGTATTTATCCAGTGAGGGTGACAGGCCAGATTTGAGGTGAGCCAGGACCAGCCTCTCGAAGCACTTCATGATGATGGGGGTGAGTGCAACAGGGCGGAAGTCGTTGAGGTTCGCTGCAGAGGAGTGTTTTGGCACTGGCACAATGGAGGTGGTTTTAAAGCACACTGGGACAACTGTCTGAGCTAGTGACATGTTGAAAATGTCAGTAAGGACCTCGGTCAGCAGTTCCTGAGCACACGACCGGGGAGGCCATCAGGACCAGCTGCCTTATGCGCATTTGTTCTGCTCAGTGCTGCATGCACATCTGTGGGGGATAGGGTGAGGGGTTGGTGGTCAACGGGGAGAGTAGCCCTGGTGGGCAGTTCGGGGTTGTTCCGGTCGTAGCGAGCAAAAAAACGAAACCCAAAAAGAGTTTGTCAGGGAGGGATGAGTCAGTGATCACACATGTCTAGATATAAACATATGCATATAACTGAATATATACTCCTAAAATTTTTTTTTTGAGGTTACACAATTTTCTGGTCCCACCTTTGTGGTATGAACATCACCTACAATCAGCTGTTTTAGTTATTTTTCTGATCCTTGTGATGTGTTTCCAGTGCAATGGAACACTGCATCACATACGCACATATACATCACAACAACCAAATAATGTCTCAAAGACAATAATGTCTTTGTGATGGCAGAAATCGGCGTGGATGTAAAATGCAGCGTATTGTATACTTTCTATGAAGTACTAGCTAATGGGGGATTAATACACCTTGAAGGTTTTTTAAGTAAGGCTGGTAGACGGGATTAGTATCTTATAAAAAATGAATCATTCTATCTATATTGATTGAGCTATCCTTTCTTCCATCACCCATTCAGCCATCAATCCACCCATGTATAAAAAAAACTGGGACATACAGCCAGAATTTCAATAAACACTTTAAAAGTAATTACGCAAAGAAATGCAAAAATAACTTTGCTTATTAATGAAGCATGCATTCAGGAAATCCATTGGACTCCACATGCAATACAGTCTAAATGTGTTGTTTGACCTTGTGAGGAACAGAGTAGTAAATACGCAAATTCTCCATTATTTGAATATTTATCAAGTGCAGCCTCACCCGGCCCCAGACTCTAATCAGTCTGACTGGGGCCAGGTGAGACTGCTTAAACCAGCCACCAACCAAACATAGATGGCTACTATCTCAAGATTCGAGATTTATATTTGCCATATGCAACAAGTATATTGGAATGCTTACTCCCCATTCCCTGATTTGATTCTGGCTTTTTTGATGGAAAGAAGGTCTAGGGATAAGGAAGGCCTAACATTGTCCAGAGCGGGAGGGGTGGAGGTGTGCGTGGCGACACAATGGACCAAACAACTAACTGAAAGGAATAACAAACATGTTATGTATTAGATCACCACAGGGAAAATAAGGGACTTCAGAACAATGTCAACCCTGTACACACTTCGGTCCGTAGACCCACACCAGGTCTCCAATAGTACTCAAACATCATAGGCTCTCTTCTGCCTGACGTTTGCCTCATTTTCCTGCCTTCGGGCGAACTGGTGAGCTACCTCCATTCTGTCTTGTAGTTGACAAGCATACACCATGACTGCAGGGGCCTCTGGACTGTCTGATGTCCATCCGTAAGCCCTTTCAAGTGGGGTCCTCAGCTCCTACACCACCATGAGAAGTGCTAGGGTACACCCTGTAGACTCTTGTATAACTCCACGGCACGTCATGACATGGCACGTCATACCACTTCAAGTGGTAGCTGCACATCCCAGTCCTTCTGGTATTATGACATAGTAAAGGCCAACTGGGTACTCTATGTACGCATAAACCTCTCTAGGGGAGAGTTCCTTGTTTTCCTTATATCGAGCCATTCACACATCTGAGCAAAGACTCGGGACTCAAAATTACGGTCTTGACCGGAATGGAGGATAGATGGGACACTTGACTGACCAGGCCCTCCACTAGGGCATTGGCAATGGTACATGCTTCCTTTCCTATCCATTGGAGAGGCAACCAGGTGCTACTACAGTTCTTCCTGAGGAGACTGAGGAAAGCCCACCTGTTACCTCAGATTCTGGTGAACTTTTACCGGTATGCCATTGAAAGAATCCTCACCAACTGCATCACAGTGTGGTACAGCAACTACACTTTCCGACCAAAAAGTGCTGCAGAGGGTAGTGACAACCGCCCAACGCATTGTTGGATTACCCTTCCCTGCAATTAACACTACCCACCTGAAACTGTGTCTGAGGAAGGCACAACACATTGTCAAAGACACTTCTCACCTCACCCATAGACTGTTTGCCCTCCTCCCCTCCGGGAGGCGCTAAAGAAACCTTTGTGCCCAGTCAAGCAGGCTTAGGAACAGCTTTTTCCCCTCAGCTGTCATCCCTCTGAACTCTGTACCATAGTGCCCCCCATCTGCTGCCCAACATAAAAACTCTTAACTCAATACCGTTCAATACCTGACAATACCCTTTCACCATCATTCTCTTCAACGGCCTTGCACTGTATCATATAAATCCTACCTATTTATATTTGAGATATTTATAGTTTAGATATTTATTGTTTACATACCTGTATGATAGTCATGTACAATTTGACTTTACTTACCATATATATTTATTTATTAGTCCTCAACTACTGATATAACTACACCCCTGCTCACTACCTGCATACATTTATATATATTTATCTTTTGATACAACTGCATACCCCTGGTCACTACCTGTTGATACTTGTATACTTACCTTGTATATAATATATATATATATATATACCTAGAATTCTGCACATATCTCATACCTACCCTACTCTTTAAGTTATTTTATACCTGTTTTTAGTAGTTTTTTAGTTTCAGTTTTTATATATTATTCAACAACTGTACATTATATATTACCATGCACTTTACGGCAAAATTTGCACTCTGGTTTGATGCAAAATGATGTTCACTGTACTATGTACAGTGTATTATCACTGTACAGCATTCTGTTTTGTCATCCTCGACCACTTGAGGCCTGCCCGTCAGGAAGTCAATAATCCAGTTACAGATGGGGGCGCCCAGACCTAGGACCCTCAATTTCAGGACCAGCTTGGAGGGAACGATGGTGTTGAATGCCGAGCTGTAGTCAATGAACAGCAGTCTGACATAGGTGTTCCTCCTGTCTAGGTGCTGCAGGGCCGTGTGTAGTGCCAGGGAAATGGCGTCGCCTACAGACCTGTTTGGTCTGTATGCAAACTGGAGTGGGTCTAGGGACTCAGGGATGGAAAAGTTGATATGCGACATAACAAGTTTCTCCAGGCACTTCATGGATATGGGTGTTAAAGCCACTGGACGATAATCATTGAGGCATGTTACCTTTGTCTTTCTGGGTAACGGCACAATGGTTTGTCGCTTTGAAGCACGCTGGGACAACAGACTGTTGCAGTGATGCATTATAGATGTTGGTGAACACAAGAGCCAGCTGGTCGGTGCAGGTCTTGAAGATGCGGGATGGAACTCCATCTGGGCCGGCTGCCTTCCCTGCCTTCACCCTCCTGAGGATTCTGTGGACCTCCGACTCGGACAGTTGTAGAATGTAGCCCTCTGGATGGATGTTCAAGTTGTTGGTCGGCTCATGGTCCCTTTCAAAGCGAGCAAAAAAACTTGTTTAGCTCATCTGGTAGGTTAGGGTCGTTGTTGGTGACTGCCCCTGAGCTCCCTTCGTAGTTGGACAGGACCTGGAGACCTTGCCACATATGTCTGGTTTCAGAACCACCAAACTAATTCCAATTTGTTTTTGTAATCCAATTTACCCTTCTTGATGGCTTTTCTGAGTTCGTACTTGCCCTTCTTGTAGTGATCGGAGTTGCCTGTTGTGAAAGCGGTACTTGCGAACAGACCTGCTCGGGATGCATTATACCACTAGCCTGTTAAAGCCTACAATCAGCTGTTTTAGTTATTTTTCTGATCCTTGTGATGTGTTTCCAGTGCAATGGAACACTGCATCATACATCTTAGCCTTTATTCATGTGTATACATCACAACAACCAAATAATGTCTCAAAGACAATAATGTCTTTGTGATGGCAGAAATCGGCGTGGATGTAAAATGCAGCGTATTGTATACTTTCTATGAAGTACTAGCTAATGGGGGATTAATTCAGCTTGACGGTTTTTTAAGTAAAGCTGGTAGACAGGATTTGTATCTTATCAACAATGAATCATTCTATCTATATTGATTGAGCTATCCTTTCTTCCATCACCCATTCAGCCATCAATCCACCCATGTATAAAAAAAACTGGGACATACAGCCAGAATTTCAATAAACACTTTAAAAGTAATTACGCAAAGAAATGCAAAAATAACTTTGCTTGGTCCATTGGACTCTAATTTCCACATGCAATACAGTCTAAATGTGTTGTTTGACCTTGTGAGGAACAGAGTAGTAAATACGCAAATTCTCCATTATTTGAATATTTATCAAGTGCAGCCTCACCCGGCCCCAGACTCTAATCAGTCTGACTGGGGCCAGGTGAGACTGCTTAAACCAGCCATCAACCAAACATAGATGGCTACTATCTCAAGATTCAAGATTTATATTTGCCATATGCAACAAGTATATTGGAATGCTTACTCCCCATTCCCTAATTTGATTCTGGCTTTTTTGATGGAAAGAAGGTCTAGGGATAAGGAAGGCCTAACATTGTCCAGAGCGGGAGGGGTGGAGGTGTGCGTGGCGACACAATGGACCAAACAACTAACTGAAAGGAATAACAAACATGTTATGTATTAGATCACCACAGGGAAAATAAGGGACTTCAGAACAATGTCAACCCTGTACACACTTCTGTCCGTAGACCCACACCAGGTCTCCAATGGTACTCAAACATCATAGGCCCTCTTCTGCCTGACGTTTGCCTAATTTTCCTGCCTTCGGGTGAACTGGTGAGCTACCTCCATTCTGTCTTGTAGTTGACGAGCATACTCCATGACTGCAGGGGCCTCTGGACTGTCTGATGTCCGTCCGTAAGCCCTTTCAAGTGGGGTCCTCACCTCCTCATACCACTTCAAGTGGTAGCTGCACATCCCAGTCCTTCTGGTATTGTGACGTGGTAAAGGCCAACTGGGTACTCTATGTACGCATAAACCTCTCTAGGGGAGAGTTCCTTGTTTTCCTTATATCGAGCCATTCACACATCTGAGCAAAGACTCAGGACTCAAAATTACGGTCTTGACCGGAATGGAGGATAGATGGGACACTTAACCGGCTGACCAGGCCCTCCACTAGGGCATTGGCAATGGTACATGCTTCCTTTCCTATCCATTGGAGAGGCAACCAGGTGTTACTACAGTTCTTCCTGAGGAGACTGAGGAAAGCCCACCTGTTACCTCAGATTCTGGTGAACTTTTACCGGTATGCCATTGAAAGAATCCTCACCAACTGCATCACAGTGTGGTACAGCAACTACACTTTCCGACCGAAAAGTGCTGCAGAGGGTAGTGACAACCGTCCAACGCATTGTTGGATTACCCTTCCCTGCAATTAACACTACCCACCTGAAACTGTCTGAGGAAGGCACAACACATTGTCAAAGACACTTCTCACCTCACCCATAGACTGTTTGCCCTCCTCCCCTCCGGGAGGCGCTAAAGAAACCTTTGTGCCAAGTCAAGCAGGCTTAGGAACAGCTTTTTCCCCTCAGCTGTCATCCCTCTGAACTCTGTACCATAGTTCCATAGCCCACGACTTCAGTAAGGAGTTTGTTGTCCAGGCAGATGCCTCGGAGGTGGGTCTGGGAGCTGTTATATCCCAGATCAAGGAAGGTGAGGAACATCCAGTTCACTATTTGAGTGGTACAGCCTGGCTGTAAAATGGGCGCTGGAAACCCTCAAATACTATCTGCTGGGAAGGAGGTTGATTCTTGTGGCCAATCATTTTCCGTAACAATGAATGGCTAAAAATAAAGAGACAACAGCAGAGTAACTAGATGGTTGTTGCTCCAACCGTTTAACTTCTCAGTCATTCACAGGAAACGCGGATGCCCTGTCCCGACGTGATGCCTTCTGGTGTTCCTTTAACCTGCCGATGGCGTCAGGCCCGGGGAGCGGGATGTGTGGCATCACAAGGGGACAGGTTATAGAGGGGTACTTTATTCCCCTGGTGGACCAGCTGCAACATCAGTACAAACTACAGCTCCCAGCATGCCCCACAATTCTCACAGGTGTAGGTGCTTAAGCCACCTAATTTAAGCTGCACTGGGGAAACGGAAAAAAGCCCAGACTCTAAGGAGCAGAGAGGGAACCGGGGAGCACATGGCTGGAAGGAGCCCAGACTCTAAGGAGCAGAGAGGGAACCAGGAGCACATGGCTGGAAGGAGCCCAGACTCTCAGGAGCAGAGAGGGAACCAGGAGCACATGGCTGGAAGGAGCTGGAGACACTTGTAGAAAAGCCTCAAAGAGAAGGAAAGTCTCATTTTTGTTTGATGAACTGTGCTTGGGGAAAGAGCGCTTTGTGAGGAAAAAAAACTAATTTTTATTTTAACTTTTCTATTTTGACCTGTGGAACTCTGCACCGCCCAGCACTAGCCCGCTGAGATGGCCTCTCATGATTTCAGAAGATGCATAGAGGTGGCCGACCGGGATGAGACCCACTGTAGTAGTGGTGGAGCAGCCGGGCAGATGGTAGAACAACAGTGCAAGCTGTCAGGAGAGGGCTCAACAACAGCGGTGTAAGCTGGCAGTGGTGAACTTGTACCCGGTGTAACTAGCTGCTACATTAGCTGGTGTAGCAGGTAAGTAACTGTAAATAAAAAACGTAGCGGGGTAGCTAGATAAATTACCAACAGTCCAGGCAGGATAAAAGTCTTATGTTAAAATGAGCAAAAACTATGTTCAAATTAAATTAAATTCTCCGATGGAGAAGAGGCGAACAAACAAGCCAGCATCCTCTCACATCCTGGTCACTCCTATGTATATAGTAAAGTATGAGAGAAAGTGTTTTTTGAATTGCCATATTTATTGATTCATATCATTTTTGGAATGTAGTGTTTTTACAGGTTGTCAGGATCGGACTAGGTAACCGGGGTGTGGCTAGCTAACTGTGGAGTGTCACTACAGGCGCTGTCCTCCTCAAGGCTCCATGACATAGCTCACTTAGCAGGCAGGCGAGGGGCTCAGAGTTTGGCTGATAGCTCACTAAAATTTCCGTCACACTTTGGTTAGTCTGCTTGCAACTTGAGTCACTCTCAGTACACGTAACACACCTCTCTCACCTCCCCACGCAGGATTTCTTTGAGCTGGAGTAGAAGGCCACATATGTGTGTGCAGTAAAGAATTGTTTATTTTTTTTTCTATTGTAGCTATTATTTATTGTCATTGGCATGTACAATTAGGCCATCCCTAAAGTTGACTGTCGATTCGATAGGATATGAACAGAAAATCAATCATGACGCAATGATTTGTGTTTCATCATGAGAACGTGAAGAACATTGAGTGACAGGTGAAAGTGTGAGTTCAGGGTTGAATAGATTCAAACAATACAGATGAATGCATTAAGTATGAAACATGTCTCCACAAGGTGGTGTTGATCAATGACTTTTATTATTGATACTATTATTGAGACTACTGTGCACAATGATTCTTATCCACACCAGAGGATATTATTTACATTTTTTATATTGATATTATTGTCCCGTCTCCACTTCCTCCTAGCCTGGGTGGAGTCTGAGCTAGAGCTATCCAGCCAATCACCTTGCAGTACTTAAACCCTGGCTTCTCATCCACAGATTGTATGTTGTTCTTATTCAGTTACGCTCTCTGTTACTTATTGGAAATTTTCGTTTTAGAAACTTTGTGGCATCTATATTTATAATAATAATAATAAATTGTATTTATAAGCGCACTTTTAATTTGCGTAGACAAAACTCAAAGTGCTACAGAGTAAAAATGGTTTAAATTAAACAACAAAATAAAAGCAGCGATGTTTACGCCGGCATGGAAACAAGTGGGGGTTTTAAAAATCTAGGTGAAAGGCAATTCTAAAAAGATGCGTTTTTAGGCCTTTTTTAAAAGTCTGTGGTGTGCTCAGCTGGTTTGGGAGGGCATTCCACAGTCTCGGAGCAGCGGAGCAGAAGGCTCGGTCTTCCATGGTCTTCCATGGCATGTAACCTTTTAGTCTTCAGTCTACTCTGTCTTCCGGCCTACCTGTCTTCTCACCAACGTGATGCCTACCTGCATGCCTACATTAGGGTTGGCTGCATTAGGGTTAATCAGTTATTGGATATTATAATAAATAAACAGCACAGAACAAGTTTGATTGTATGCTTTGATTGTTCCCAAACTAACTTGTGCTTTGCTTTGGATAAAAGTGAAAATGACTAAATGTAAATGCACAAGAACACAAACTGAAGAACACATGTTCACAAGATCATATGTAGAGAGGCAACCCGAGTGAAGAGGTCCTCATTTCTTCCTCTGCTGGTCCTGACTGTCCTTCAGAACCCAGTTGAGTTTTACACCAGTCACGCCTTCCTTGGCCAGTTTGGCATAGAGCTGGGGGAGAGAGACATGTGTTAATAGGGCTTTATGGGTTATTTCCATCAGGGTACCGTTTTATTGTGGTACTTTTCTTTTAAGAAATAGAGATCAATGTAATTGTCAAAGTGTCATTTTTTGATAGGTGAATTCCTAATGAATTCAATCATCAGTGATTACTTTATAATTCCTTAGAAAGAAGTCCCTTCACCTTCAATACAAGTTTTAAAATATATTCCATCCAAACACGATGTAAACGTTTCCAATGATGTGCTTCTAATATCACAGGTATACACATTTTAAGTGTTAAATCATTTCTAAATGGTAAACCAAGCGAATATACTTAACACAAGCATGTTTCAAATACCTCCCACCTCAGAACCATACCAACCTGTTCCATAACCTGGTGTTGAACCTCAGGATCCATCATGTCAGCTTCAGAGTTGAACTTTAACCTGAAGGTTTGGCGTTGTTTCAGCCGTTCCTGGCAGGCAAAGTAACTCAAATCATCACAACCCCTATCTCTATAACGCGCTGTGCTAAACTCCATCATAACACAATGCTGCACGCCCAAATAGTTACTTGGCTGTCCTTCTATCCAATTTCGGTATGTTGCTCTACTCCCATTAGACCAGAGGGAATATGGATCTCTGTGGAGACCAATCCATGCATTTGATTGAAGCAGCGCAACGATTTTGCCATTCTCAGTCCCATCCCTCACACTGGCCAGCTCAGTGTAATGAGACTGGCAGTATTGCTTTGCCTCGTACCAAGTCATTGGTTGTGGGACATAGATGTAGTTGTTGCCTTCATCTATAACAGAATAAGGAGAAACAATTAAATATCGTCTCAGTCAATATTATTCAATTGGATACGTATAAAAAAAAATTGTAGTGTAATAAAGTCTTATACCATTAGATAATATTATTATAAAGTCATCTTTTCCAGTACTGTTAAAACATAACAATATTCTTCATACAATACTACATATTTGATTTAATCACATTTACAGAAACAACAATAGAAAATAAATGGGATGACCTACATCCACAACAACCTGTTGGATGTAACATAACAATTATGGTATAAATCCAACTCACCATTAAAGCAGACTGCACTGTTTTGTGAATTGCATTGCCAATCAATCCAATTCCCTGTTGTCTGTTGGATTAATGTACAATTCTGTCGAGCATCCTCGAAGTTTGGTTCGTTCGTACCCCAATTGAAATAGTGTTGGTCCATTATGTAGTCTTGGTTGGCGTGGGACCACTGCCATCTGGTGAGGTCATCATAAAGTCCGATCCACATCCGGTCAACCTCATATTGAAAGCTGTTTGTGGACTTTATCAGCCGATTGAGTTCCTCTAGGCTCTCTATGGTGGCTAGGTCATCAAACTTCTCCCTGCAGTGTTGCTGAGCATCAGTCCAGGTCATTCTCTGATCCACAAAGTGGTAGACTTTGGTGATGGTAGAAGCATGGTGTCCCTGGAGCCCTGCAGGGGAACCCGTCACAGCGGGTATAAATAATGTATTATAATACAATTTCAGCATGGGTACCACCAGTTGGAATCAAACCCTTAACCCTGGCAGTGTTAATAAACCACAACCTATCAACCTACAAAAAACAATCACAGCTTTGTTTAAGATTCAACATACTTTTTTTTTGCGTGCGTTTTTAAAATGTGTGCCAACCTAATGCAATACTCCCCATTCACTCCTGCAGTTTAGAATATTCACAACAATATTATATTCATAACAATAACAGTATAAGTACAACTTCACAATAGGTAGATATGTTCAAATAAAAATAGTGATAAATAGCAATAATAACAATAAAGAGCAAATGGTGTGATGTGAACTGTCTCAACACATCACATCACACACACACACACACACACACACACACACACACACACACACACACACACACACACACACACACACACACACACACACACACACACACACACACACACGCACTTATCTGACCTGAAAGGCTAAGAAAGAGCAGTATGTTGTTCCACATCCTGTAACATGAAACAGAACATGAAACACAACCCTTTAGTGTTACTGTCATCCACCCTAATGAGGCGAGACGATGGGGTCAGCACGACAACGCCACCTTGGGAGTTTCACCCAAGGAAATATTTTCGAGTTAACCTCAACCAAGGTCACACAGATTTGTTGCAGTAATGAAAAAGGCTTGAGATGTCTCCAGTTCACACTTACAATTATTTTTTCCCCGACAGTAAATATAAAGACACAAATGACTACATGAAAGAAGTGGCAAATTAAGACAAAGGAAAATAAGCACGGTTCTATAAGAACACTGCAGCCACTGACACCACACAGAAACGAATACTGGTGAAAAATAAGCCAAACAGAATAAAAGGGACACCAGACAAACATGGACAGCAACAGGTGAAGCCCGGACGCAGGCCAACAACACGCTAGGATGGGAAACAAAACAGCAGGAGCAGAGCCCACCCGGTAGCTCCTGTAACGACAGTCATTTACATTATAACAGTTCAAAAATACTAAAACAAATGAATGCTATTAAGATTGCCTCTGTTCCCGTGGACCAGTGAACAACAGAGAGAGCAGCGGGCGATTGACATTGAAAATAAAACACGATCATAATCAACTCGTGACCTACTATTTACAATTCTGACTGTCGTACCTGGGAAGTAGCTGGTTGTAACTCGCACTCTCCGTGCAGGCACGGGAAGCAAGCTGCCGACGATATAACCCACCTGGGTCTAGTCAGGGGTGGAAAACACGTTGTCTCACTTTATCCCTTCCCGCAACGCTACACATCTCACACCAAAAGACACACACAAGTCTAGAGATTACAGCTTGAGCTGCAATCACACTTAGTGAGACCAAACAACCAAAGTTCTCAGGAGGAAGATGAACGGAGACGCCACTGAGGGGAACCGACAGCGAATGGACGTAGTCGCCCACAAACAATCTCTTACCTAAATGGCACCAGTCTACCTGTTTTATACAGGTGACTGACCCACAATTAATGGGCGGGGGGAAAAGTACCCTACAGGAGCAGAGAGTCTGTCCTGCTACACTACAAGTTCATCTGGTGCACGTGAAGCATTAAAAAAAGACATACAGTCATACATCAATGTATACATGTATCCTCAATTGACAAAAATATTTTTGAAGATTTGAGGATATCAATTGTGTTGGTCCTACTTTTGTTGTAGCAATAGTGTCTTATATCAGCTTTTCTATTAGAAGGCATAGCATAGCAATAGCAAATAGCTTTCATTTCGATCCTTGGAGGCGTTTCCTATTGAATGGTCGACTCCATTACACATAGCTGAGCATTTTTACCAGTCAAATAGCCACTTGCAAAACCACGGCAATTCATTCACAACAGGGATTTGCATGCAAATCAGCCACACCCGCTGGTGGTGGACCTGTGGACGATGAATATATTAGCTGTTAGTAATGTTGTGAGAATAAACTCTACAATAAACCGGTAAAATCACCATCAACCATCAGTGTCCTTGTTGTCGGGAGGAACCCAAAGAACCCACTGTAGTGGCAGGTAGCAACGTTGACTGCCACAGACTGCAGTGGCCTTCAGATACCTAGATATTCAGATATACATATCACTTGAATATATTATTATTTTTCTGATCCTTGTGATCCGTTTCCAGTGCAATGATACGGAGCCCGGGAAGGGACATAGAATGGGAAAATTTTAAGATGTACTTTTGCGAGATCTCTTTTAGGAAAGAATGAAGTGTCTGAATGTGATGCCTATCCCATTCCTGATGTTGATGAGCTAATTGAAAGTCTTGGCAATGCCCGGTTCATAACCACCCTGAAGCTGGCGTTCAGTGATACCAACTACCTGGGGTACACCATTGGGCAGGGCCTTGTCAAAGCCCAGACGGCCAAACTCTATGACCGCCAAGAAGCACTCACGGATGGTGAAATGGACCCAGGACGCAGAAGAAGCGTTTGGAAATCTGAAAAGGGCCTTGTGTTCCAAACCGGTCCTTACGGCCCACGACTTCAGTAAGGAGTTTGTTGTCCAGGCAGATGCCTCGGAGGTGGGTCTGGGAGCTTTTATATCCCAGATCAAGGAAGGTGAGGAAAATCCAGTTCTCTTTTTGAGTCGGAAATTGCTACCAAGATAGATGAACTATGCCATGGTAGAGAAAGAGTGCCTGGCTGTAAAATGGGCCCTGGAAACCCTCAAATACTACCTGCTGGGAAGGAGGTTTTTAATTTTTAATTGAATAATTTTACAACTGCATTTAAAATTAAAACAAATAATGAAATAAAAAAAATCAATCCCACAAATCAACTTCAAAATTGACAAACACATCATGTGTGTTTTGGTTTCTGCTGGTTAAGCTGAATCTTCAGATCTGAAATCAGGAGGCTGGTGTATCATATAGTGAACAACATTAACTATGAGATGACCACAGACAATAGCGAAAAGAGATTCTTCAGAGATCAATCTGGAAGTAGCTTTCACATCAAGTTAAGTGGTTAAACCAAACTGACATTGTCCTTATTTGCCATGCGCTATTGGTCTGTGTTGGCAGTACTTTTGTCTACAAAAAAAAAAGAATATCTTATTTACCCCTTACCAAACATAAAAAAGAAACGCATATATCGAACCTGAGTAAACATCCAGCATGTGTAGTTAAGCCTGTCACGGTTACGGTGGTTGACAGGGGGCGTTGCCAGGCCGCGTGCGCTAGAGGCGCACACACACGCACCTGCCAACCATTACCGTGGCTAATTGCCATTGATCTCACCTGGCTATTTATACCGCGGCGTCAGTGAGAGACGCCGCTCGTTCGTACTGTGTGTAACCGGTACGCTACCAGTCCCCAGGTGACCTTCATCCCTGGTTCTGACCCCCCTGCTACGGACTATCAGAGAGATAGCCCGCTCGTCTGCTGTTCCAGCCCCTCGTCGGTCCAGACGATCGACGCACCTCGACGCACCTGACTTCCCGGTAACCCGACCCATCGCCTGTCCCAACTATCCCTACGTCTGCTACCTGTCGGCTTGACGCACCTCGACCTCCCGGTCCCAGATCCCTCGTCTGTCCTGGAGATAACTGTCGATTGTGTTCTGTGCCGTAATAAAACCCCTGATCTCCCTGTTCTGGTCTCCGCCTGCGTTCTGGGTCCAACCTCACCACACACCATTGTGACAAAGCCATTATCAAAAGTCAGATTGGTATATCCAAGCTGTAGTTATTGTGTGCGCTTTGTGGTCTGCTGGTTTAGCTGAATCTTCATGGCGGCTTTGGTCTGAAATCCGTAGGCCGGTGTTATGTATCATATAGGGAACAACATGAGAGGTGACCACAGACAATAGCAAAAAGAGATTCTTCAGAGATCATTCTGGCAGTAGCTTTCACATCAAGTTAAGTGGTTAAACCAAACTGCCATTGTCCTTATTCACCACGCGGCCGTCCTGGTTCCATCCTGGTTCTAGTTGCTGCTACGTGAATAAGGCCCATTGGAAAAAACACAAACTTGAAAGAATGGTGATGCATTTCAAATGCGATAAGAAGTCATATATCAATTCAGAGTTCCTTCCTAAAGGTCGAAGTTCATAGCTAATGCTATTGGTCTGTGTTGCCAGTTGTTTGGTCTGGCAGTTAACTGCCAAATGTAAAGTTTTTGGTATGGCAAAAAAACAACAACTGTGTGAGCATTTAGCCATTCCTGATTGGTTACATTTGAACAACATAATGTTTAAGTGAAGTAAATTGAAGACATTGATTTAAGCCAACAATCCCCTACCAGTGATAATATCACATTCCTCAATCAAAACATGTCAACAATAACGATCAACTAAACGCTGCTTTTTTAAACTGATACAATAAATATTCATAGTTTGACAAGAAAATACTTTAAATAAATAGTTATTGTAGTTCCAGACCATTAAAAAAATAAGAAATAATACCTAATGGCCTTGAAGTCCGTGAGACCCAAGATCCCATGCAGTCACACACCTGAGATCTCTTTTGTCCTTCACTACTAAGTAGTCCCCCTTTACTTTCCCTTCTTTATATATTCATAACCTCCTTCTGTCATTCTTGCTTCTTGCGGCCACCGGGCCGGCCATTGGAGCCGGTGCCGGAGGTGTGACACATGCACCTCCGGACAAGGTCGGGCTCCCGCTCCAGAGTGCCGCGAAGACCACCTAGGAGGGAGGAGGAAGGGGGGTTCAGGGCCAGTCATGTGAAGACCACCTAGGAGGGAGGAGGAAGGGGGGTTCAGGGCCAGTCATGTGAAGACCACCTAGGAGGGAGGAGGAAGGGGGGTTCAGGGCCAGTCATGTGAAGACCACCTAGGAGGGAGGAGGAAGGGGGGTTCAGGGCCAGTCATGTGAAGACCACCTAGGAGGGAGGAGGAAGGGGGGTTCAGGGCCAGTCATGTGGACGTTGGTGTTTGAGTGCTGAGGCCTAATTTGAAATCTGAATATCTTTTGGCGCCCACCTAAACCTTGATTCACCACTCTGATCAAGACATAAGTCAAGGAACTTCCTGACTAAAAAGGGTAGTTTGTCTTTAAAAATAAGTAACTATAGTGTATTGTTGCAATGCCTCATCCTCCTCGACCACCTCCTCCTCCTTCTCCTCCCCTACCGTATGTGATCTTCCCCGTGGCCTCAGGTTTCATGGCTCTCAGAAGTTCAGAGAAGTCCTGATCTCTAACTCCCAGCATGGCTTCCAAGATGACTGCCACGTCTGTGTCCTCCAACGCCGCATCCTCCTCCTCCTCCCCGCTACGGATTTCATACATCTGTGATGGAATAACATAGAATAGACAGAGATCTTTCATGTCCAATAGAGGCAATTTCCGATTTTGGACGACCTGGCATGGACCCGCCACAAAGAGGTCATGCTGAAGAAGGCACACCAGCACCTCTATGCCCTGCGGTGCCTCAGGAAAAGTGGAATAGGCCAACGGTGGCTAGTGAACTTCTACCGTGGCACCTTAGAGAGCGTCCTGACGATGGCGTCACTGTGAGGTACGGCAACACCACTACAGAGGACAAGAAAGCCATCCAGAGGGTCGTGAGGACGGCAGAGAAGATCATCAGTTGTGCTCTTTAGAGGAGATCTTTAGGACCAGATGTCGGAAGGCCATCTCCATCACAAAGGAATGCTGTTTGCACAATTCAACATATGAACATATCAGTCACTTTATTGTTCTTTTTATGTTTATTTTGTATTGTGTATATTATTTTGTATAGTATTGTGTAGAAATTGGGGAGGGAATGGGGAATAGGCATTCCATTGTACAATAAATGGCAAATAAAAATCTTAATGGGCATGGTGGGGTAAAGAAAGTGTTGGTGGACGGAGGTGTTGGTAGTGGTTTGTTTTAAAAGGTGAATATCTGTTGTGGTTGACTGCCTCTGTTTGGGATCATTTAGATCCCGGATTTACACACCAATCAGGGCATTTTTTCTATTTTAGATATTCTATCTTGCCTTTTCATTTACAGGTGAGTGAAATCACTTCTCAAGGACGAAAAACATAGCGTGAAAGGAAGCCCAATTTTACCCAATGTGCGTTATGTTCGTCTAACTGGTTACCAAACTTTTTCTTCATGTGTGTCGGTGTACCTTGTCGAAGAGCTTGTGTATTTGTGACAGCGTGTCGGTGTGGGGCAGGCCCAGGTGCAGGGTGAAGTCGTCCAGGCCCAGTCTGTCTTCCCAAAGCTTCCTGGCTCTCCTGGCCTGCTGCACCAGCTCTGCGTCTGTAGGCGTCGCTCGCATCCTGAAACCACACAAGAAGAGACACAATAAAACTACGACTCCCAGAATACCTTTCACCGATTAAATCGCTCATGAATAAATCAAGGCACATCCATTATAAAACATGGTATTATTATATTGCAATAGCCTTACAGTTGTACTCGGGAGAAGTTCCACTCTCCTGACACTAGGTGTCACTAGCGGATCAGTCATATAAACACATACCATCCCTTGTACCCAGTAATACCTTTACCAGGTCCTGAAGTACTCACCCCAGGTGGCATATGTGTCTGATACTCAGCGGCCCCCGCGATAGGCTCAGCTGGAGATCTTCCAAAGACAAATCTGTGAGTGGCAGCTACAGGGCCCTATCAGAATGAGGGACATGGAATATTCCTTATCCAGTCATGTGCTTAAACAATAGGATGGCAAGGCAGCCAACACTGGAAGCCTCTCTGGAAAAATTAACTCCAAGTCATACATCTTACAAAACTCAACTGGTAGAACAACAGTGCAAGCTGTCAGGAGAGGGCTCAACAACAGCGGTGTAAGCTGGCAGTGGTGAACTTGTACCCGGTGTAACTAGCTGCTACATTAGCTGGTGTAGCAGGTAAGTAACTGTTAAAAAAAAACGTAGCGGGGTAACTAGATAACATGCCAACAGTCCAGGCAGGATAAAAGTCTTATGTTAAAACGAGCAAAAACGATGTTCAAATTCAATTCAATTCTCCGATGGAGAAGAGCGAACAAACAAGCCAGCGATCCTCTCACATCCTGGTCACTCCTATGTATATAGTAAAGTATGAGAGAAAGGTTCTTTATGTTTGTGGATTTTTTGAATTGCCATATTTATTGATTCATATCATTTTTGGAATGTAGTGTTTTTACAGGTTGTCAGGATCGGACTAGGTAACCGGGGTGTGGCTAGCTAACTGTGGAGTGTCACTACAGGCGCTGTCCTCCTCAAGGCTCCATGACATAGCTCACTTAGCAGGCAGGCGAGGGGCTCAGAGTGGCTGATAGCTCACTAAAATTTCCGTCACACTTTGGTAAGTCTGCATGCAACTTGAGTCACTCTCAGTACACGTAACACACCTCTCTCACCTCCCCACGCAGGATTTCTTTGAGCTGGAGTAGAAGGCCACATATGTGTGTGCAGTAAAGAATTGTTTATTTTTTTTTCTATTGTAGCTATTATTTATTGTCATTGGCATGTACAATTATGCTATACCTAAAGTTGACTGTCGATTCGATAGGATATGAACAGAAAATCAATCATGACGCAATGATTTGTGTTTCATCATGAGAACGTGAAGAACATTGAGTGACAGGTGAAAGTGTGAGTTCAGGGTTGAATAGATTCAAACAATACAGATGAATGCATTAAGTATGAAACATGTCTCCACAACGTGGTGTTGATCAATGACTTTTATTATTGATACTATTATTGAGACTACTGTGCACAATGATTCTTATCCACACCAGAGGATATTATTTACATTTTTTATATTGATATTATTGTCCCGTCTCCACTTCCTCCTAGCCTGGGTGGAGTCTGAGCTAGAGCTATCCAGCCAATCACCTTGCAGTACTTAAACCCTGGCTTCTCATCCACAGATTGTATGTTGTTCTTATTCTGTTACGCTCTCTGTTACTTATTGGAAATTTTCGTTTTAGAAACTTTGTGGCATCTATATTTATAATAATAATAATAAATTGTATTTATAAGCGCACTTTTAATTTGCGTAGACAAACTCAAAGTGCTACAGAGTAAAAATGGTTTAAATTAAACAACAAAATAAAAGCAGCGATGTTTACGCCGGCATGGAAACAAGTGGGGGTTTTAAAAATCTAGGTGAAAGGCAATTCTAAAAAGATGCGTTTTTAGGCCTTTTTTAAAAGTCTGTGGTGTGCTCAGCTGGTTTGGGAGGGCATTCCACAGTCTCGGAGCAGCGGAGCAGAAGGCTCGGTCTTCCATGGTCTTCCATGGCATGTAACCTTTTAGTCTTCAGTCTACTCTGTCTTCCGGCCTACCTGTCTTCTCACCAACGTGATGCCTACCTGCATGCCTACATTAGGGTTGGCTGCATTAGGGTTAATCAGTTATTGGATATTATAATAAATAAACAGCACAGAACAAGTTTGATTGTATGCTTTGATTGTTCCCAAACTAACTTGTGCTTTGCTTTGGATAAAAGTGAAAATGACTAAATGTAAATGCACAAGAACACAAACTGAAGAACACATGTTCACAAGATCATATGTAGAGAGGCAACCCGAGTGAAGAGGTCCTCATTTCTTCCTCTGCTGGTCCTGACTGTCCTTCAGAACCCAGTTGAGTTTTACACCAGTCACGCCTTCCTTGGCCAGTTTGGCATAGAGCTGGGGGAGAGAGACATGTGTTAATAGGGCTTTATGGGTTATTTCCATCAGGGTACCGTTTTATTGTGGTACTTTTCTTTTAAGAAATAGAGATCAATGTAATTGTCAAAGTGTCATTTTTTGATAGGTGAATTCCTAATGAATTCAATCATCAGTGATTACTTTATAATTCCTTAGAAAGAAGTCCCTTCACCTTCAATACAAGTTTTAAAATATATTCCATCCAAACACGATGTAAACGTTTCCAATGATGTGCTTCTAATATCACAGGTATACACATTTTAAGTGTTAAATCATTTCTAAATGGTAAACCAAGCGAATATACTTAACGCAAGCATGTTTCAAATACCTCCCACCTCAGAACCATACCAACCTGTTCCATAACCTGGTGTTGAACCTCAGGATCCATCATGTCAGCTTCAGAGTTGAACTTTAACCTGAAGGTTTGGCGTTGTTTCAGCCGTTCCTGGCAGGCAAAGTAACTCAACTCATCACAAGCCTTATCTCTATAACGCGCTGTGCTAAACTCCATCATAACACAATGCTGCTTGCCGTTATTGTTACTTGGCTGTCCTTCTATCCAATTTCGGTATGTTGCTCTACTCCCATTAGACCAGAGGGAATATGGATCTCTGTGGAGACCAATCCATGCATTTGATTGAAGCAGCGCAACGATTTTGCCATTCTCAGTCCCATCCCTCACACTGGCCAGCTCAGTGTAATGAGACTGGCAGTATTGCTTTGCCTCGTACCAAGTCATTGGTTGTGGGACATAGATGTAGTTGTTGCCTTCATCTATAACAGAATAAGGAGAAACAATTAAATATATCTCAGTCAATATTATTCAATTGGATACGTATAAAAAAAAATTGTAGTGTAATAAAGTCTTATACCATTAGATAATTATTATAAAGTCATCTTTTCCAGTACTGTTTAAACATAACAATATTCTTCATACAATACTACATATTTGATTTAATCACATTTACAGAAACAACAATGGAAAATAAATGGGATGACCTACATCCACAACAACCTGTTGGATGTAACATAACAATTATGGTATAAATCCAACTCACCATTAAAGCAGACTGCACTGTTTTGTGAATTGCATTGCCAATCAATCCAATTCCCTGTTGTCTGTTGGATTAATGTACAATTCTGTCGAGCATCCTTGAAGTTTGGTTCGTTCGTACCCCAATTGAAATAGTGTTGGTCCATTATGTAGTCTTGGTTGGCGTGGGACCACTGCCATCTGGTGAGGTCATCATAAAGTCCAATCCACATCCGGTTAACCTCATATTCAAAGCTGTTTGTGGACTTTATCAGCCGATTGAGTTCCTCTAGGCTCTCTATGGTGGCTAGGTCATCAAACTTCTCCCTGCAGTGTTGCTGAGCATCAGTCCAGGTCATTCTCTGATCCACAAAGTGGTAGACTTTGGTGATGGTAGCGGCATGGTGTCCCTGGAGCCCTGCAGGGGAACCCGTCACAGCGGGTATAAATAATGTATTATAATACAATTTCAGCATGGGTACCACCAGTGGGAATCAAACCCTTAACCCTGGCAGTGTTAATAAACCACAACCTATCAACCTACAAAAAACAATCACAGCTTTGTTTAAGATTCAACATACTTTTTTTTTGCGTGTGTTTTTAAAATGTGTGCCAACCTAATGCAATACTCCCCATTCACTCCTGCAGTTTAGAATATTCAATATTATATTCATAACAATAACAGTATAAGTACAACTTCACAATAGGTAGATATGTTCAAATAAAAATAGTGATAAATAGCAATAATAACAATAAAGAGCAAATGGTGTGATGTGAACTGTCTCAACACATCACATCACAACACACACACACACACACACACACACACACACACACACACACACACACACACACACACACACACACACACACACACACACACACACACACACACACTTATCTGACCTGAAAGGCTAAGAAAGAGCAGTATGTTGTTCCACATCCTGTAACATGAAACAGAGCATGAAACACAACCCTTTAGTGTTACTGTCATCCACCCTAATGAGGCGAGACGATGGGGTCAGCACGACAACGCCACCTTGGGAGTTTCACCCAAGGAAATATTTTCGAGTTAACCTCAACCAAGGTCACACAGATTTGTTGCAGTAATGAAAAAGGCTTGAGATGTCTCCAGTTCACACTTACAATTATTTTTTTCCCCGACAGTAAATATAAAGACACAAAACACAAATGACTACATGAAAGAAGTGGCAAATTAAGACAAAGGAAAACAAGCACGGTTCTATAAGAACACTGCAGCCACTGACACCACACAGAAACGAATACTGGGTGGTGAAAAATAAGCCAAACAGAATAAAAGGGACACAAGACAAACATGGACAGCAACAGGTGAAGCCCGGACGCAGGCCAACAACACGCTAGGATGGGAAACAAAACAGCAGGAGCAGAGCCCACCCGGTAGCTCCTGTAACGACAGTCATTTACATTATAACAGTTAAAAATACTAAAACGAATGAATGCTATTAAGATTGCCTCTGTTCTCGTGGACCAGTGAACAACAGAGAGAGCAGCGGGCGATTGACATTGAAAATAAAACACGATCATAATCAACTCGTGACCTACTATTTACAATTCTGACTGTCGTACCTGGGAAGTAGCTGGTTGTAACTCGCACTCTCCGTGCAGGCACGGGAAGCAAGCTGCCGACGATATAACCCACCTGGGTCTAGTCAGGGGTGGAAAACACGTCGTCTCACTTTATCCCTTCCCGCAACGCTACACATCTCACACCAAAAGACACACACAAGTCTAGAGATTACAGCTTGAGCTGCAATCACACTTAGTGAGACCAAACAACCAAAGTTCTCAGGAGGAAGATGAACGGAGACGCCACTGAGGGGAACCGACAGCGAATGGACGTAGTCGCCCACAAACAATGTCTTACCTAAATGGCACCAGTCTGTTCTACCTGTTTTATACAGGTGACTGACCCACAATTAATGGGCGGGGGGAAAAGTACCCTACAGGAGCAGAGAGTCTGTCCTGCTACACTACAAGTTCATCTGGTGCACGTGAAGCATTAAAAAAGACATACAGTCATACATCAATGTATATATGTATCTTCAATTGACAAAAATATTTTTGAAGATTTGAGGATATCAATTGTGTTGGTCCTACTTTTGTTGTAGCAATAGTGCCTTATATCAGCTTTTCTATAGAAGGCATAGCATAGCAATAGCAAATAGCTTTCATTTCGATCCTTGGAGGCGTTTCCTATTGAATGGCCGACTCCATTACACATAGCTGAGCATTTTTACCAGTCAAATAGCCACTTGCAAAACCACGGCAATTCATTCACAACAGGGATTTGCACGCAAATCAGCCACACCCGCTGGTGGTGGACCTGTGGACGATGAATATATTAGCTGTTAGTAATGTTGTGAGAATAAACTCTACAATAAACCGGTAAAATCACCATCAACCATCAGTGTCCTTGTTGTCGGGAGGAACCCAAAGAACCCACTGTAGTGGCAGGTAGCAACGTTGACTGCCACAGACTGCAGTGGCCTTCAGATACCTAGATATTCAGATATACATATCACTTGAATATATTATTATTTTTCTGATCCTTGTGATCCGTTTCCAGTTCAATGATACGGAGCCCGGGAAGGGACATAGAAAATTTTAAGATGTACTTTTGCGAGATCTCGCAAAAGTTAATATAGCTCAACGTTATGGATGTACGTAGGCAGGCTACTACTTCCAGGTCAGTTCAACTACAACAATGGAGGCCACACATCCGTGGGAGAAGTTTAAAGACTTTTATTTTGAGATTGGTCTAAAATAGAAATTAAGTCGGTGCTTAGCAGCAGGCACGGTTATCAGATAAGCGAGAGACATCTGAAGAGAATCCTTAGCGCAAGGGGACACTTTCGTCGCACAGCGTACGCTGACCTGGCAGTCCTAGTTGAATTCATTAGCAACCAACTGCAGTACTCTGGACAACTACACGGTTACCGGTGGATGTATGCTAAATCCAGAAAACATGGACTACGTGTGAGGAAAGAGGATGTACGTGTTGAAGGAGCTGGATCCTAGAGGAGTGACAATAAGGCATGCAAGACATCTCAGATGTCGGAACTATTTTTCAAAAGGGCCAAACTTCATTTGGCACATGGACTCGTATAATGAACTGTAGCTTTATGGCATATGTGTCAATGGATGTATCGATATCTTTTCAAGGAAAATGATCTGGCTTAACGCCTATACAACAAATAGCGACCCGAAGTTGATCGGAGGGTATTACATCGAAGCAGTGTAGCGTTTAGGGGGCTGCCCCAGAGTCGTAAGAGGTGATCTTGGCACCGAAAATGGCCATGTCATAGGCTTCCAGCGTTTCCTCGTCCCCGCTCACCCAGACAGCACCCTTGATAGCTACTTGGAGGGAGCCAGCACCGCCAATCAAATAATTGAATATTGGTGGGCGTTTCTTCGCACAGAGTTCTGGTTATGCTTGTTCGCAGACCAGAGAGACAACGGGTTCTTTGATGGAGGGTTTCTGGACAAAACATCCTTCAGTTTTGTTGCATGGGGCTCATCCAGGTGAGTTAATAACTTACAGTGTGTGTATGGAGAGGGGATATAGAGGGGATTGAAAGAGGAGGAGGAGGCAGAGGGAAAGATTTAAAGGAGGAGGGGAGGGAGGGATGTGGATGCTATAATTTAGTGGTCCCATTCTCTATTTAAGTTTATATATGTACAGTTATTACTCAATGTATTTGTATATTATTTTTAACAGGACGATTTGGATTACACTGCACAAGTGTGGAATGCACACACCATCAGGCCATCGAGAAACATGATCAGCGGTCGAACCAATGTGATGTATGCATTACCTGAACTGTATGGGACAAGAGACTTCCTTTCTCCAGTTGAAGAGGAACATGTTCAACTGTGTAAAAATGAATAATGTGTCTTCTGCCTGACCACACCGTGCGATCCAGATATTTATGAACTGTGCAATATCATCACGGTGGAGTCCCATCTGACTCCACCAACAGATCCCAGATCAGGCTGTGAACGTGTATATGCACCTAAGAGACAATATTTAGTAGTGTCTTGCAGGGGCCAGTAAGTTGAGCTGCAAAGTGGGTGGAGCTGTTATTATCCTTGCAGTCTTCTTTTTATGATTTTCTCATTGCTAAACACAAATGCACAGGGATCTCCTGTAAAATGTATCCATGCTATATATTTGTTTGTTTACATTAAATGATGACCTTTTTTATGACAAAGATGTCTGTTAAGCTGGATGGTTGGATCAAAAAACAATAATCTTCAGCTGGTGTTTATTTAGAGATAAACCCTATCAAAAGTGAAATCAAACTAATGGTGCCCTCACACCATAGCGATCACCAGTTGCGTATGGTTGCGAATAAAAAATAGTGGTCATAAGTTCCGAACGCAACTCACACGCAACTAATAGGTTTTATAGGTTTGAAGTACGCAACAAGCACGCAGGCACACGCAGAGTAAGTTCGGAAATGTTGAACATGTTCAATAATTCTCTGCGAATGCCTGCGATCAATTTATACGCAACAGGGACGTAACAGGTATGCTACGCACGCAACACGATCGCAACAGGTACGCTACGCACGCAACACGATCGCAACTCATAAGTTATGATTTTCCAAATTTGAGGTATCTGGCCAGGTTTTGGGGTCACTTTTATCTGATTTCTTGGTAGCTTTCCCCATGTTGACTCTTGGATGACCAAATCAAAAGGAAACACTGAATCGGCTCCGCTTTTATAGGTTTTTATCACGTGACCTGTCACACTGCTGCGTGTGGGTTGGACCCCAAATGCAGCCAACAGACCAGAGAGGGGAGAACAGGTGGTTTATTTGCGAAACACACATGGAAATGGTCTGGGACAGGCGAGGAGTCTGGATACCGGAGGGTCAAAGTAGTGAATAGGCAGAAGACAGGTAAGTTGAATTACCGGAGAGCTTGTAATGTAACATCCGCGATTCAAGAGGTACGAATGAGCAACGTGCCCTAGTGACGCCGCGGAATATATAACCCCAGGTGAGGTGATTAGTAATTAGCCACGGCAATTGTTGACAGGTGTCTGTGTGCGCCGCCAGCGCACGCAGCTTGGCCACGCCCCCTGTCAACCACCGTAACCCTGACATGACCATTGTCAGCTCAAACAACAACTCAAACGCAACTCGTAAGTTCTGCACGCAACTCACACGCAAGCCACACGCAACTCACACGCAAGCCACACGCAACTCACACGCAACCCATAGGTCGAATAGGTTACAAATTGACCAAAATTGTTGATTTCGGTTGCCATTTCCATAGGCTATCCCAGGCCTCTTGGACACCCTGTGCGAAACAGCAACCCTATAGACATACATCCTGCCTGGTAACTCCCATTTAAGCTCCTCCCTTGTTGCGCATCATTCAGGTGTTCATGGTGATAGACTATAGTGTTACACCTCAGTATATTCCTCAGTATATCAATAGATATGTGTGTAGCAAAGTTCAAACCCTTAATGCACTCAAGGCACTTAAAACACACACACACACACACACACACCATGTAGTGTGTGTGTTTTAAGTTTTAAATGTGTGTGTGTCAGACAGACAGACAGACAGACAATAGCAGCAGAGAGAAAGAGTAATGAACTGAGTAAGATCTAACCTCAGATCCCTTCTGGCTGTCCAAGGAATTGGTTTCTTGGCCTGGTTTCCTTAAGTATCACTCAAATATAAAAACACGTATTCTCTTATTGAAATAAGTTACAATGATCCAGCCAAGAGAATTAAACATATCAATCCCACAGTCAAACAAGAACATGCAATGTTATTTCTTTCACTCCTGCAAGAACAATTAGGTGGCCCAGAAAACGGCGCCAAATTTTGAAAAATAAAGGATTAATAGCCTAACTTCAGCCTAAAGCTCGCTGAAAACTAATATCTAAGTTATTAACTCCTGAAAGATAAACCAAGAAGGTGAGCTCTACCTCTGGTTTAGTAGAGTAGGTTATTTCCTCGCATCACGTGGAAACAACCCATATGTTCCATACAAAGAACAGAACAAAGGAGAGCCCAAGCTTCGTTCCTCATTTGCATACAAATAGCCTCGTCATCGGGTAGGATTTACAGTGGGATCATGGCGAGTCAAACTCTTGCCTCTTGCGTTTCTTCAACGCCACGCGTGCCACCACAAAGAACCACGAGTTCCACAAAGAGCCACAATTTACCACGTGATCCACAAAGAACCACATTCTACCAACATCTACCACGTGTTCTTTAGTATCCTCCTAAGCCAATTTTACATACAATTTATTTGTATTTGAATTCATTGGTACCAGTGGCGGCTGGTGCATTTTTCACCAGGGGGGGGCTATACCATTTTTTTTATTTACAATTACATATTGTTAATTACATTATATACAATTACTTTTTGTATTGAAATGTCGCCCTTCTGTCCATCACTTTCATCATGGCCACGCAAGGCCAGCTCAAAGGCACCACAGAACTTCACACAGTCTATTCTTTTAGACAGGATGTGTTTTTGTCCACCTCCTCATTGTACTTCCTCACGGCAATCCTGTGGCCGTCGTCCAGCTGCGTAGCAATGTTCACTCTGCCTAGCGTGGCTAGCTTCATAGCATTGTCTTCCGGGGGGGCTGTTCTGAAACAGCCCCCCCGGAAGACGTTTGGAGGACGCTGATTGGCTACATTTTATGTCACTTGTTTATATCTTGAATCAGCAATTGGCTAAACTGCTACAGAGACCCGCCTCCGTGGGGCTATTTCTCTACAGCCCCCCCAGCATCGTCATACAGTATACTAGGCATATGTGTACTAGGAAAAGCATATTATGCTGCGCAAATTATTTTAAAATCATATTTTACACATATTTATGGGTGCATTCCATATTTTAAACACACACATATTGACAATTTATATATATATATATATATATATATATATTTTTTTTAAATTAATAATAATGTTTGTGCGTGTGGTTTAGGGGGGGCGGCGCCCCATCGCCCCCTATGGGCCAGCCGCCACTGATTGGTACGCTTATAACTGTAATTTACTTATTTTTATTTGATTTTCTGATTTTCTGGTACTCTTAAAGTGGTAACTTACTTATTTTTATTTGATTTTCAGATTTTCTCGTACGCTTATAGTGGTACATTCACTCTTAATTTTTAGCGGACATGTGAATTACTGTATTCCATCCAATAAACCCCAAAAGAGGTCCTTTTCGATTTGGTCAACTGTTAACCATAGCCTTAATCAATAAAAGCAGATGCACTCAAGCGCTTTGAGGAAGATGTTTAGAGCTTACCTCAAATCCAGCATGCGCATACCGGTGCCCAGATTAGTGGAGGGCTTCAACAAGACCCCCAAATTCATGCTGAGGAAGGCCATCGACAAAGATGGAAGAAATTGGGACCTACCTTCTGTTTGCGGTAAGATAAGTCCCTCAGTCGTCCACTGTTTTCTCACCCTTTGACCTGTTGTACTCCCACAAACCCAGGGGTCTTCTGAACATTCAAGGAGACTTGGGAGTAACAACCATGTCCCCATCGTACCATGATTGAACATGTGGGGGCGATGAGGGACCGGATGCCAGCGGTAATTCTAATTGTGAAGGAGCACATGGAGAAAGTGAAGTCATTGAAAAATTGGGGGAAGTACAAAGTACGGCCAGGGAGGCGAAAAGGTGAGTCAATTTACCATGTTAACCTACTAAAGAAATGGCATGATCGAGAAGCACTGTTCACTTGTCTGCCCCCCAGAGAGCCAAAAGAGTCAGCCTGGAACAAAGTGCAGTTTGGTCCAGAACTGTCCCATCACCAACTACAGCAAGCAAAGGAGCTAGTAGACAGAAATCAGGATGTGTTTTCGTCCCTCCCGGGCTGCGCCCACGTGGTGGAACATGACATCCACACCCAGCCAGGAAAAGCGGTGAACCAAAAGCCGTATCGTGTACCACAGTTGAAGAGTGCCTGGTCCAGCCCCATCGTCCTGGTAGAACACCTGACAACACAATACGTTTTTGTAATGATTTTAGGAAAGAATGAAGTGTCTAAATGTGATGCCTATCCCATTCCTGATGTTGATGAGCTAATTGAAAGTCTTGGCAATGCCCGGTTCATAACCACCCTGAAGCTGGCGTTCAGTGAGACCAACTACCTGGGGTACACCATTGGGCAGGGCCTTGTCAAAGCCCAGACGGCCAAACTCTATGACCGCCAAGAAGCACTCACGGATGGTGAAATGGACCCAGGACGCAGAAGAAGCGCTTGGAAATCTGAAAAGGGCCTTGTGTTCCAAACCGGTCCTTACGGCCCACGACTTCAGTAAGGAGTTTGTTGTCCAGGCAGATGCCTCGGAAGTGGGTCTGGGAGCTTTTATATCCCAGATCAAGGAAGGTGAGGAACATCCAGTTCTCTTTTTGAGTCGGAAATTGCTACCAAGATAGATGAACTATGCCATGGTAGAGAAAGAGTGCCTGGCTGTAAAATGGGCGCTGGAAACCCTCAAATACTACCTGCTGGGAAGGAGGTTCACCCTAGTGACCGATCATTCTCCGTAACAATGGATGGCTAAAAATAAAGAGACAACAGCAGAGTAACTAGATGGTTGTTAGCGCTCCAACCGTTTAACTTCTCTGTCAATTTTTATTGTCCCAATCAAGCCCTGATATTTGCCAATATGATTTAATACAGCTGATTTCTGAGAAATTCGGCTACATTTGGTTAAATATTTGCAATTAAAGTGATACAAGTATTGTTACATTGTATGCAACCATAGGCCACAGTTTCAGTTCATGAGGTTCAACAGAACCTTCAAACAGCTGAGGAGGCATTAGATTTCTGAAAGTAGACCACCATCTAGTGGGGAAAAATGGACATTTCAACAGTGTATAGGCAAGCTTTTAATTGTATCCAAAATAAAAATAATTTTTCAATTGCATTTAAAATTAAAACAAATAATGAAAAATTAATGCCTTAAGTCCCTCAATCCCACAAATCAACTTCAAAATTGACAAACACATCGTGTGTGTTTTGGTTTCTGCTGGTTAAGCTGAATCTTCAGATCTGAAATCAGGAGGCTGGTGTATCATATAGTGAACAACATTAACTATGAGATGACCACAGACAATAGCGAAAAGAGATTCTTCAGAGATCAATCTGGAAGTAGCTTTCACATCAAGTTAAGTGGTTAAACCAAACTGACATTGTCCTTATTCGCCATGCGGTCGTCCTGGTTCCATCCTGGTTCTAGTTGCTGCTACGTGATTAAGGCCCATTGGAACGCACACAAACTTGAAAGAATAGTAATAGTCATTTTTAAATCAGATTCAAAGTCATATGACAATTCTGATTATGTTGGAGTTCCTCCCTAAAGGTTGAAGCTCATAGCTAACGCTATTGGTCTGTGTTGGCAGTAGTTTTGTCTACAAAAAAAAGAATGCCTTATACCCCTCACCAAACATAAAGAATTAACACATATCTAACCTGAGTAAACATCCAGCATGTGTAGTTAAGCCATTATCAAAAGTCAGATTGGTATATCCAAGCTGTAGTTATTGTGTGCGCTTTGTGGTCTGCTGGTTTAGCTGAATCTTCATGGCGGCTTTGGTCTGAAATCCGTAGGCTGGTGTTATGTATCATATAGGGAACAACATGAGAGGTGACCACAGACGATTGCAAAAAGAGATTCTTCAGAGATCATTCTGGCAGTAGCTTTCAAATCAACTTAAGTGGTTAAACCAAACTGCCATTGTCCTTATTCACCACGCGGCCGTCCTGGTTCCATCCTGGTTCTAGTTGCTGCTCCGTGAATAAGGCCCATTGGAAAGAACACAAACTTGAAAGAATGGTGATTCATTTCAAATGCGATAAGAAGTTATATATCAATTCAGAGTTCCTTCCTAAAGGTTGAAGCTCATAGCTAATACAATTGGTCTGTGTTGGCAGTAGTTTGGTCTGGCAGTTAACTGCCAAATGTTGGAAAGTATGGCAAATAACAACAACTGTGTGAGCATTTAGCCATTCCTGATTGGTTACATTTGAACAACATAATGTTTAAGTCAAGAAAATTCAAGACGTTGATTTAAGCCAACAATCCCCTACCAGTGATAATATCACATTCCTCAAACTAAACGCTGCTTTTTTAAACTGATACAATAAATATTCATAGTTTGACAAGAAAATACTTTAAATAAATAGTTAGTGTAGTTCCAGACCATTAAAAAAATAAGAAATAATGCCTGTGTCCATTAATGGCCTTGAAGTCCCTGAGACCCAAGATCCCATGCAGTCACACACCTGAGATCTCTTTTGTCCTTCACTACTAAGTAGTCCCCCTTTACTTTCCCTTCTTTATATATTCATAACCTCCTTCTGTCATTCTTGCTTCTTGCGGCCACCGGGCCGGCCATTGGAGCCGGTGCCGGAGGTGTGACACATGCACCTCCGGACAAGGTCGGGCTCCCGCTCCAGAGTGCCGCGAAGACCACCTAGGAGGGAGGAGGAAGGGGGGTTCAGGGCCAGTCATGTGAAGACCACCTAGGAGGGAGGAGGAAGGGGGGTTCAGGGCCAGTCATGTGAAGACCACCTAGGAGGGAGGAGGAAGGGGGGTTCAGGGCCAGTCATGTGAAGACCACCTAGGAGGGAGGAGGAAGGGGGGTTCAGGGCCAGTCATGTGGACGTTGGTGTTTTAAACCAATAGACTAGGGTTTCCCCAAACTTCAGAATGCTGAGGCCTAATTTGAAATCTGAATATCTTTTGCGGCCCACCTTAATTCACCACTCTGATCAAGACACAAGTCAAGAGACTTCCTGACTAAAAAGGGTAGATTAGGAAGGAAGTAACTATAGTGTATTGTTGCAACGCCTCATCCTCCTTCTCCTCCCCTACCGTATGTGATCTTCCCCGTGGCCTCAGGTTTCATGGCTCTCAGAAGTTCAGAGAAGTCCTGATCTTTAACTCCCAGCATGGCTTCCAAGATGACTGCCACGTCTGTGTCCTCCAACCCCGCATCCTCCTCCTCCTCCCCGCTACGGATTTCATACATCTGTGGGGGAATAACATAGAATATA
Organism: Muraenolepis orangiensis; assembly: GCA_027704905.1. Lineage (NCBI taxonomy): Eukaryota > Metazoa > Chordata > Actinopteri > Gadiformes > Muraenolepididae > Muraenolepis > Muraenolepis orangiensis. The sequence goes on from CM051007.1 coordinate 24,839,960, forward strand.
CAGAGATCTTTCATGTCCAATAGAGGCAATTTCCGATTTTGGACGACCTGGCATGGACCCGCCACACATGGAGAGGTCATGCTGAAGAAGGCACACCAGCACCTCTATGCCCTGCGGTGCCTCAGGAAAAGTGGAATAGGCCAACGGTGGCTAGTGAACTTCTACCGTGGCACCTTAGAGAGCGTCCTGACGATGGCGTCACTGTGAGGTACGGCAACACCGCTACAGAGGACAAGAAAGCCATCCAGAGGGTCGTGAGGACGGCATAAAGGATTAATCGGTTGTGCTCTTCAGAAGGAGATCTTTAGGACCAGATGTCGGAAAAAGGCCATCTCCATCACAAAGGAATGCTGTTTGCACAATTCAACATATGAACATATCAGTCACTTTATTGTTCTTTTTGTTCTCGTTTCTTTTTATTATGTATAGTATTTTTATAGTATTGTGTTAGAAATTCATACCGCGGGAGGGAATGGGGAATAGGCATGTGGATGGTGGGGTAAAGAAAGTGGTGGTGGACGGAGGTGTTGGTAGTGGTTTGTTATAAAAGGTGAATATCTGTTGTGGTTGACTGCCTCTGTTTGGGATCATTTAGATCCCGGATTTACACACCAATCAGGGCATTTTTTCCTTGATTGTTTGTGGATTCTATCTTGCCTGTAAATCACAGGTGAGTGAAATCACTTCTCAAGGACAAAAAACATAGCGTGAAAGGAAGCAGAGAGGAGGGAGCAGAGAGGAGGGAGCAGAGAGGAGGGAGCAGAGAGCGAGGGTGCATTTATTTTCTGCTCTCTCTCTCTCTTTTCAACTCTCAAATCTTACCTACAGCATCTTTAGCTGTGTTAACAACGTTTCTTGCACATGTATAATACAATTTGCAGACAGGATTGATGGATTGTGCTCCAGACACAAAGGCAGGAGAAAGTGTAAAGGTACTGTGTAAAACCTGTGGGCACACAAACACACACACACGCACCTCAAAGGCTAGTTTCAGAGTGTCCATGGGCCGTGACAGCCGGCAGACTGCTGACAGAGCGATGACGTACTGTCGGACATCTATCTTCCCATCCCCGCTCTGGAAATAAGAAAAGAACAAAACACTACCTTGTATTCAAGTTCAGGTCTTGTACTCTACGGCAACTTCACAAAACAAATCCTGTCCCTTTCTTCAAGCGCACACACACACACACACACACACACACATGCCATCAAAAACACGTTTCCAATCACTCTCCAACTCTCATACTTCCAATCACTTCCAACTCTCATTGAATCTTGAAACACATGAAACACTATGATTGAGTAGCAGTAAAAGAGCTATTGGCCTTTATGTGATGAAATCATGCCAGTCGCAAGACACAGAGGTCTGTGAGGTTTTTCATCAAACACACAGACAGGACCATCGTATGCAACACTGAGCCATGTGTTCTGCAGAATGCAATTGTAATTGTTAAGCGTTGTCATG
>CM051007.1:24848924-24871424 GCA_027704905.1 Muraenolepis orangiensis
CTTTAACCAATTGTCCTTGTATCTCCACCAGAACTAACTGCCTCTTGGATCCCCACCAATCTGGTTTTAAGGCAGGTCACTCGACAGAAACTGCCCTTCTGGCAGTGACTGAGTCCTGATACTCCTGGACCTGTCTGCAGCATTCGACACTGTCAACCACCAGATTCTCCTCTCCACCCTTGAGGGGATGGGTGTCTCGGGCTCTGCTCTCTCCTTGTTTGCATCCTACCTTCCAGGTGGCACTGGGAGGGTCTGTGTCAGAACCACTCCGACTGACTACTGGGGTTCCACAAGGATCGGTCCTGGGTCCTCTTCTCTTCTCTTCTCTTCTCCCTCTACACAACCCCCTCCTCTCCCTCCTCCGCCACCTAGGATCATCGATGGAGGAGAGGCGTTCACGGTCAAGAAGCTGCTCAAGGTGCAACGCTGGGGGCGTGGCCTTCAATACCTGGTCGACTGGGAGGGTTACGGACCAGAGGAGAGAAGCTGGGTGCCTGCCAGGCCCGTTTTGGACCAAACCCTCATCTCGGAGTTTCACCGGAGACATCCAGATGCCATGCTTAGGACGTCGGGTGACGTCCGTAGAGGGAGGGGTACTGTCACGATCCAACCCAGCTATTCACGCTCCTAGTCCTGGATCTCCGCTGGCTTCCTGGATCCGCGATGTCACGACTCTGTTCCAAGATGCCACTCCGTGTTTTCCCTGTCAGCCGTTTCCTACTCAATTCACCTGTTGTCAATCGCACCTCATTACCAAGCTGTATTTAAGCCGTGTCTGTTGTCTAACTCATTGCTGGGTCATCACCCCGATTTTCAGTGAGCCTCAGGTTCGCATCAAGCTAAGTTCATTGTTGTTCTGCCTATTGATCCGCCGTGGTTTGACCCTCGTCTGGATAAACAACCTTGTTTTTGCCTTGCGTTTTTGTACCTCTGCCTCAACCCTCGACTACCTGTTATCGACCTCTGCTTGCCTTGACCACGTGTTGGATTCGCCCTGTCTGTACCTCTGCCTTGGATCCCACATTAAAGCACCTGTACCATCTGACGTCTGTTCTCCCTGCCCTTGGGTCCCACCTACACCCGGCCGTGACAATATCCAGCTAAATTAGAACTGATATCTAACTAATATCTAACTGATATAGAACTCATATCTAACTTATATAAAACCGATATCTAACTAATATTTAACTGATATCTAACTAATATCTTACTGATATAGAACTGATATCCCACTAAAATAGAACTGATATAGAACTGATATCCTGCTAAAATATAAGTTATATCTTACTAATATCTAACTAATATAGAACTGATATCTCGCTAAAATATAACTAATATCTCACTAATATAGAACTAATATAGACCTGATATCTCATCACTAATATCAAACTGATATAGAACTCATATCTAACTCACATAGACCAGATATCAAACCAATATCTTACTTGAAATAGAACTGATATCTAACTAATATCGAACTGATATAGAACTGATATCCCGCTAAAATAAAACTTATATCTTACTAATATCGAACTAATATAGAGCTGATATCTCACTAAAATATAAAATCTAACTGATATAGAACTCATATATAACTCACATGGACCAGATATCGAACCAATATCTAACTGATATAGAACTCATATCTAACTACGTATAACTACTAAATGGGTAATATGTCGCAAGACATCACTCACTGCCCCACACGGGGACGCTCTGGCTCTCCAGCTTGGTGACGATGGAGCTCATGGTCATGGTCACTGGTATGGCGTCGAAGAAGGCCGAGTGGGGGGCCATGGCCAGGATGGGCACCTGGGAGGCGGGGGCGCGCTGCCCTTTGACCCCGACCCAGTGGAAGCCTACGCAGAACCACATGGCCCGCATGATGGCACGCAGGGCTAGGTCCACCAGCCTGCAGCGGGTCACATAATCACAGAGGCAGTTTTTGCACAATATAACACATTATAGTACATACATCATCCATCAATCACTTTATTGTCCTTTATATGGTTTTTATTTTATTGTTGTGTGTCGTATTCTTATAGTATTGTGCTCTAGAGATTCATACTGCGGAAGGGAATGGGGAGTAAGCGTACCATTGTACTACAATTCTTGAATCTTTTTGAATGTTGAATCTTTTATATATTTACGTATCGTATCCTAAGTTTCTTAGTCGAGATTTGGAGCTACTACAATGTGTTTTATGAGATTACACACACACACACACACACACACACACGCGCACACGCAGACACACACGCACACGCAGACACACACACACACGCAGACACACACGCAGACACACACACACACCTCCTCCAGCATGACTGTGGCTCCACTGCGGTGTTGGAGCGGCCCAGGGAGGCTGTGAAGGCGAAGGGCCAGGCCAGCAGCATGAGGAACGCTGCCAGCAGCACACGCACAGGGAACACCGTCACCGACATCAGCCCCATCTGGAGTCAGAGGGAGAGAGAGAGAGAGACTGGGTGAGTGAGTGAGTGAGTGAGTGAGTAAGTGAGAGAGAGAGAGAGGAGAGAGAGAGAGGAGAGAGAGAGAGAGAGAGAGAGAGAGAGAGAGAGAGAGAGAGAGAGAGAGAGAGAGAGGAGAGAGAGAGAGAGAGAGAGAGAGAGCAGTAGCTCTGTTGGGACTTGGCTAGGGAACCGGAAGGTCGCGGGTTCAAGTCCCCTCTCAAAAATGTGGGCAAATCTTGTGAGAGACCAAATCCAAAATCTCTTCGAATTAGATTGGGTTGTCCAATTTTTTTTTATAAAAAGGCTCAAGAAAGTGTGTCTGACTGTGCTTTGTCTGACCTCTCGCCCTCGACCTGTCCGCTTTGGTAGAACCTTCTAGGAGTTACCTCCTACCGGCATAGCTCTCTGGTTTCTTTTGTTCTTTTTATAAAAAAAAATCTTATTCCTTCTTTGTTTTTCTCAGAAATACTACAAGAAATTAAATGTATCAAATATAAGGCTGGGGAAATGAAAAACATGACAGGTAAATTTGCATATGGTGCTGAACAGATAGCACACATAATAATCAATCAACTAATCACCTAATGGTTACAAGATACAAGATATTTTTATTGGCCAATTGCAACAGGTACATTTGAATGCTTACTCCCCATTCCCTCCCGCAGTAAACATCTCCAAAACAATACCATAAAAATAATATATACAATAAAAATAAACTAAAAAAGAGCAGCAAAGTGACTGTTAAATGATATGTACATGTGTTGAATGTACATGTTTTGTTTTTACATAAATCTTTAAAAGCATTTAAAGTGCCAGCAGTGCAGCAGCATCATGAATACGGTGCAGTAACTGCGATGAGTCCAGAAAGTCCAGCAAAGTATGTAAGTATGATGTTGGAAATCTGTAGCCCAAGGAAACGGAAGCAGCTGACGACTTCCACCGGTGTCCCGTCCAGGCTGATGGTGGAGTGGGTGCCCCGGTGGCTCCTGAAGTCCACGATGAGCTCCTTAGTCTTGCTGACATTCAGTGCGAGGCTGTTGTCCTCTCAGGCACACAGAGAGAGAAAAAAACTGAAGGACAGGTATAAAAACAAAGACAGACAGACAGACTGAAAGACTGAGAGAGAGACACACAGGGAGGAGGCAGAGCAATACACACTCATGCTTACTTTGGGCTCCAACATGGCAACAAACACCCCCTACCGCTCCCCAATAAACCAACTGTTATCGGGCTGTGTGTTCTCATGGCGACTGCAGCCCTTTGTTGCTCCTCATGGCTCGAGGGAGAAGGAGAAGGGGGAGGAGATGCGGGGGGGGTATTGATTGATTTCCAGACTTCAGGAAGAAACAAGCAGCCATGCCAAGCAGGGAAAGATACAGAGAGAGCGAGAGAGAGAGAGAGAGAGAGAGAGAGAGAGAGAGAGAGAGAGAGAGAGAGAGAGAGAGAGAGAGAGAGAGAGAGAGAGAGAGAGAGAGAGAGAGAGAGAGAGAGAGAGAGAGTAACAGCTTCAGGGCGGGGTGGGTCCGGGGTCAGAGTGAGGTCATCATCCTCGGATCATGTCCTGATGTGTGCAGGTCAACACACAACAACTGCAACATAGCAGGCCTGCATCCAAAGTGTCTGACTCTAGACGATGGGTCAGTGGCTTAAGATTTGACGTGTTGAAATAAAGATGCCTAGAACAATAACAAGTGTCATTGTTATAGCTGGTAGTGGCCTGGTTATAATAAGTTCAAGTAAAAAAAAAAGGCTGAGGAAATGCAAAATGATGAAGAAGGTTTTCTCTCCGTTTTCTTTCTTCAATTGAATTATGCAACAGGATGTCCTACCCCGTCTCTTACTGCTTAATAAGTAGAGGTAGTAGTGTGTGTGTGTTTGTGTATGTGTGTGTGTGTGTGTGTGTGTGTGTGTGTGTGTGTGTGTGTGTGTGTGTGTGTGTGTGTGTGTGTGTGTGTGTGTGTGTGTGTGTGTGTGTGTGTGTGTGTGTGTGTGTGTGTGTGTGTGTGTGTGTGTGTGTGTGTGTGTGTGTGAATCATGCAACAGGGTGTCATACCCTTTCTCTTACTCCATAATGAGAAAGTATGGTGTGTGTGTGTATGATGTGTGTGTGTGCGCGTGTGTGTGTGTGGGTGTGTGTGTGTGTGTGTGTGTGTTGCTAGACAACAGGGAGCATGGAAGATCAAGGCCATACCTCATCTGTGGCCATGTGACTCTCTCTTTCTCGCTGTATTTCATCAACCTCCTGTCTTTCTTTACAATCATCTCAATAGACCTAACATCTCTCCACCCATCCATCCTTCTGTCCATCAACACAACGGCCTCTCTCTCTCTCTCTCTCTCTCTCTCTCTCTCCTCTCTCTCTCTCTCTCTCTCTCTCTCTCTCTCTCTCTCTCTCATGCTATCGTCTATGGCTTCATCCCCCACTACTTAATAATCGCATGCCCTCTGGGAGTACTAGTCAGGTCTTCTGCTGCCTTTCTCTCAGTTTCTCTCTCTCTCTCTCTCTCTCTCTCTCTCTCTCTCTCTCTCTCTCTCTCTCTCTCTCTCTCTCTCTCTCTCTCTCTCTCTCTCTCTCTCTCTCTCTCTCTCTCTTCTTTCCGAGTGCAGGTGCGACCCGCAAGACTGGATAAATAAATAAACAGTAATGGGGCTGATTTATGACGCTTTAACGCCTCACTGCTCCTCTCCCACCTCCCCCACCTCCCCTCCTCCTCCCCCACCTCCCCTCCTCCTCCCCCACCTCCCCTCCTGCCCTCATCTTCCTCCTCCTCCCCCACCTCCCCTCCTGCCCTCATCTCCACCTCCTCCCCCACCTCCCCTGCTCCTCCCCCACCTCCCCTCCTCCTCCCCTCCTGCCCTCATCTTCCACCTCCTCCCCCACCTCCCCTGCTCCTCCCCCACCTCCCCTCCTCCTCCCCTCCTGCCCTCATCTTCCACCTCCTCCCCCACCTCCCCTGCTCCTCCCCCACCTCCCCTCCTCCTCCCCTCCTGCCCTCATCTTCCACCTCCTCCCCCACCTCCCCTGCTCCTCCCCCACCTCCCCTCCTCCTCCCCTCCTGCCCTCATCTTCCTCCTCCTCCCCCACCTCCCCTCCTCCTCCCCCACCTCCCCTCCTCCTCCCCCACCTCCCCTCCTGCCCTCATCTTCCTCCTCCTCCCCCACCTCCCCTCCTGCCCTCATCTTCCACCTCCTCCCCCACCTCCCCTCCTCCTCCCCTCCTGCCCTCATCTTCCTCCTCCTCCCCCACCTCCCCTCCTGCCCTCATCTCCACCTCCTCCCCCACCTCCCCTGCTCCTCCCCCACCTCCCCTCCTCCTCCCCTCCTGCCCTCATCTTCCACCTCCTCCCCCACCTCCCTGCTCCTCCCCACCTCCCTGCTCCTCCCCCTCCCCCCTCCCCTCCTGCCCTCATCTCCTCCTCCCCACCTCCTCCTCCCCCACCTCCCCTCCTCCTCCCCCATCCTCCCCACTCCTCCTCCTCCCCACCTCCCCTCCTGCCCTCATCTTCCTCCTCCTCCTTACCGTGGACGATGCTCCCCTTCCACGGGATACCGTATGTATCTGTCTGCGTGGCCCCAGGACACTCACCAGTGGGGCGGGGGAGGGGAGGATGAGGATGTTGGGGCTGGGGGGCTGGGGGGTGTGTCAGCCCAACCCCCCTCTCTACAGATCTCCTCCGGGGTATTCAACAAGCACCAGGGAGTCGTTTGGGAGGAGGGGGGGGGGGTCTTCCAGGTTGTAGAGGTGGAGCTGAGGCCGTGCAGGGCGGGGTTGTGTACAGGCAGTTGCTCGGAGTTTCGGTAAAAAAAAATTAATGTGAAATATTCAGGAGGCTCTGCAGAGCCCTGACAGTGCCATTGTCTCCTCTTGGCACGCACACACACACACACACACACACACACACACACACACACACACACACACATACAAAACATACGCGCACACACGCCAAGTGCTTCATGGAGACTACAAGGCATTAGGGCGTGCCAAACCAATTATACACACACACACACACACATGTACGCGCACATGTGTGTGTGTGTGTGTGTGTGTGTGTGTGTGTGTGTGTGTGTGTGTGTGTGTGTGTATAATTGTCGTGCACACACCAAGGCCCACCAAAAGTGAGACTGAGAAGTATGAAAGTGCAAAAAGCCTAGACCAGTGGTTCCCAAACTGTTTAAGGTCCTGTAGCCCCTCAAACATTGAACCTCCTCTACCTCTCATCTGATGTTACATATTACAGAAAAGTCAGTAGCTGGGTTTCCATCTAACAGTCAAAGCGAATTTGAAGCGAACTTGCACAAAACAACTAGTTCCATCAACTACTTGGAGTGAACAAACCACGTCAGCGTTGACGGAAATTGGGCGGTGACAAGCCGACAGCGTAAGTCACGTGAGTTCAAAGTTCGCTACGTCATAATTTATTCGGCAAAGTTGTTTCCATCTCCGCAATTGCAATGAACTCGATTAGAATCAGTCAAAAAAAACACCACAAGCGAGCGTATACACTTTTATGCAAATCAGAGGAAGTTGATTTGAATTTGGCCGTTTCCATCAACATTTTCTAATGCGATACTTCAAAATGCTATAGTTAATGAGTGTCATTAACTATTTTGCTCTTTATTTAGCCTTGTTGAAAGCCCTCTCTTATTTCAAACAATTGATATGCACATCAGCTCAAACACAATATGAATTATTATTATTTAAAAAAATTGTCACGGCCCAACCCAGCTCTTCCCACTCCTAGTCCTGGTTTTCCGCTGGCTTCCTGGAGCCGCGGTGTCACCGGACTCCGCCCCCGAATGCCACTACGCGTTTTCCCTGTGGGCCGTGTCATACTGGACTCACCTGTTCTCAATCACACCTCATTTACTAAGCTGTATTTTAGCCATGTCTTGTTTGTTACTCATTGCTGGATTATCGCTCTGATTCTCAGAAGCCTGTATCAAGTCATGTATTGTATCCTGGTTTTTGATTCACCGTGTTGACCATTGCCTGGATAACAACCTTGTTTTTGCCTCTGCGTTTTTGTACCTTTGCCTCAACCCTCGACCACCTGTCACCGACCTCTGCTTGCCTTAACCACGTTTTTGGATTTTGCCCTGTCTGTACCTTTGCCTTTTGCTCGCGTTAATCGATGTGTGTGTGCGTCGATCATTAAACACCTGTTCTACCTGGCTTCTGTCACTCTGCTTTTGGGTCCCACCTTCACCCAGCCCTGACAAAAGGGGCAGCTGTGTGTTTGTTTAAAAGGGTGTTTATTTTTGACACAGAGAGGCTATAACCGATTTGTTGTAGGCGTACCCCCGACGTAACCCCTGGAGGTACACGTACCCCACTTTGGGGAATAGCCGGCCTAGACCATAACATCTTCTATGCGCAATCATTAAGAATCTCACACACACACACACACACACACACACACACACACACAGACTAACAGTATAGACAGATGGGGGAGGCGGGTAGAGGGGCAGATGGATATAGGGCCAGGGGAGAAAGAGCATGGAGCTAGAAGCTTCTGATGATGAGGAAAGCATATCCTTCCTTTTGTTGGTGGGTTTGCCAGGCATACAGTATAGTATAGTACAGCAGTAGTACAGAACAGTATAGTATATTTATTGTGTACAGTACTTTATAGTATAGTGGGAGGGAATGGGGAGTAAGCATCCCATTATATACTTAAAAATCTTGAATCTTGAAGAGAGAGAGCTTTTTCAATGTCCAGTTACATGAGGACAATGTCCATTCCAACGTTTTCATTCCGTCAGTGTGAATAGGGCCTGTGAAAGACTTTGACGGCAGTCCAAAAAAATACCGTCCACAGTACAGAGCCCCGCAATTCAACGGATCGATTTAAACTTTGATATGTGAGACCATGAGAGAGAGAGAGAGAGATGCCAGAGAGAGAACAACAGCCTGTCTTGAAACAAACAAAAGCATGGGGTGAAAACAGCACCACAGAGGAGCGGGTCAAACACCGTGCTGCTACCGGCGTGACTGTAATCCACGAGTGATCACATTGCGGTGCCTTGCAAGCTGCACAGTGAAGAGAGGTAGCGTTACAACCATGAATCCATTAGAACCACGGGCTGTTGGAAACAGAGCGCATTTGGCAGTGATTTTTGGTCTGGTGACATTAGAAATCGTTAACTGCCACACGGCTCCAGATGCTAAATCACTGTGCTAAAAAGAACTGCAATATATATATATATATATATATATATATATATATATATAAAGCCCAACCAATTTCATATTCCCTGATGGAAAGTGAATCGATGTATACTTTTGATGAAATCCCCTTGGTTGTACTCTTGGTGTAGAATAATGAAATATTGTAAACGGTGATAGTTTAGGCCTAAGAACAGGCCTACAGGTGGGTGTTCCCAGATCAGAATCAGAATGCCTTTCTTGTCATTGTACAAAATTGCCTACAAATCCTCAATCCACATTCTAACAAACAATACAAAATATTAAATATGTGGTTTACGTTTCATTTAACACCCAGGAAAGTACTAGTGTGTCATTACTGCTTCTGGATTCCACAAACCTAATCCGATCTTAGCCTAAACTATGTATTAGCCTAAAGTAATCTTATTCGAAAATATATAGATCATTCTATTTTGGATTTGATGTCAGTGTACATGTAAATTGTAAATTGTTTATGACCTCAATACACATATACAACCTAGTTACACTGATGCTCTGGAGGCTTGGGTGTCAACGAGTTCATTGAGTTACCCTAGCCCCTTGTCATATATACATAACTCAGTCCAGAAATGCTCTGGAAGTTTGCCAGGCAGACTCTCTCCCCCCCCCCCCATCTCCTCTCTCTCTCTCTCTCTCTCTCTCTCTCTCTCTCTCTCTCCCTCCCTCTCCCTCTCCCTCTCCCTCTCTCCACTTCACACCGTTTCCCATCATTATTTCAAACCGCAGATTACCCGGAGACCGCCCACACTCCGAGAACTCGGAGAGTTGATCCGCTTCCAGTGGAGAAGAACAGCACCCAGGGGTGCGAACATTAATTGCACCCGGGCTAATTGTCACCGCTCAAACTGCTGTGCGCGACTAATTCCACCTGGGACAGCAGTGTTTGTGTGTTCCGTGCACCACAGCAAGTGCACACACACACACTTGCTGTGGTGCACGGAACACACACACACACACACACACACACACACACACACACACACACACACACACACACACACACACACACACACACACACACACACACACACACACACACACACACACACACACACACACACACACACACACACACACACACACACACACACACACACACACACCCTGGTGTTTATACCCCGCCCGGTGGTGTCAGTTGTGAGAGGCTGTGAGAAAAGGGTGGAAAAAAAAAAGGGTGGGAAATCAGTGTGGACAGACAGGTGGCCCCCGCCACATATCAACTCCGACCGGACCCATCCGCCTACCTATAGAATGTGTGGTTTGCAGGTACACAGTCCCCCAAGGGCACGGTCACACACAGGCCCAAACCAGTGTATCCTGTTTGACTTTTGTTCGTTGTTTTGTCTTTTACTACTTGGGGGTAGGGGTGGGGGGGTGGGGGGGGGGGGGGGGGACGACGACGACGACGAAAATAAGATAGAGAAACTACGAATCCTGTGCTGCTCCACCAAGGTCTTTCTTGTTCGCTTGAACTAAAAGATTTGAAGTATTCATCAGGATTCAGTATTTAACCAGATCTGGCTGAATCCCAGTGAATCCCATGTGCTCTCGTAACGTTGTCGTTCGAGTACCATGTGCCTGCTCTGACTATTTGGCAGACAAATAGTATGCATAACTTAGTCAAACATTTTTCATAGAGATCCCCAGGTGTGTACACCCTCATGCCAGCCTGCATAGACACACAAACACACACACACGTGCGCGTGCATGCACACACCACACACACACACACACACACACACACACACACACACACACACACACACACACACACACACACACACATGTAAGAGTGCATGTAAGAGTGTGTGTCCATATGGGTCTCTGATAAAAAACCTTACTGGCCCATTCGAAGCAAGTAGTGGAGGGGGGGGGAGTGAGGTGTACATATAATACATATAATAATGGGAGGGAGAGAGAAAGAAGCTTATTATGACGTTATTAGGGTGATACGTGTGTGATTGACGTTCACATGTGGCGATCGGGCATGCAGCGTTATGAATATACCGAATAGGCGTCTGTGGCAGTGTGAGCCGTTTGGTTTAATGTATTAAATGCAACAATCATAGGAAGGCAACATGTTCTAAGCATCTGCTAGTTCGATACGAGAGAGAGGTGAGTCAAACCAGACTTCAGAGTCCAGCTGGACCGAATTCAGATGACGCGTAAAGTTGGAATCGAGGGAGAGAAGCTGCAAGCTGCGCTCAGAGGAGGAAGATGTGACTGTGTACTCATTCACAGGTTCATCGGCTACGGCTGCCTCTTTTAAGTCTTACCTTCATTTTGTCTGCCAGGGTCAATTTGATTTCGTGAACGAAGGGATTTATCGACGGAGGATCCTCATCCAACTCCGAGGCATCTCTATCCACCCCGTGTGTCAACTTCATTTCCAAAGAAACCGGGGAACCAAACGGAGGCTGAACAAACTGATGCCAAATACAACTGCCCAGTAACAGCTTGCAGTCGTCCTGAGTTGTGGGCAAACTTGTATGGATGTAAGGATGGTGCAGGTGGTCCGGCTCGGCTCAGGCTCGGCGATACGCGCAGATACCGGCAGGCAGCCTGGAGGGAGAACTGTCTGGTTGACGTCCAAGACTGGTGGTGGCAATACATGTGCGCCTGCGCACAATGGTTCCGGCTGACATACCCCCTACATACCCCTACATACATACATACATCCCTACATACACACACACACACATGCTCGTGTAGGCTATACTGCACACGCACGCACACACGCACATACACACACACACACACACACACACACACACACACACACACACACACACACACACACACACAAACACATCAAATCACGACACGGATGTCACATCATCTAAATGACTAGACCCGGGTATGGTCACTTTTATTGCATAGTGCATAACTTTCAAAACCTTTGGAACCTTATATATTCATATTATTTGACTATGTGATGGAAGGACAGGAAAACCAAATGTGCCTATTACTGTTAGTGTCTCTGAGCGTGTAGCCTAGAGACTATAGTTTAACATAGGATGCACTTTTGCATGTGCAGACCCCGTCTCTTGTGAGCTTAACCCTGTAACACCCCTTGTTGTAAAATTACAACGTTACCTTTAACCATCCTAAAAAACAATCTGTTATATTTTATCTTATTTTTTTACCACATTTACATAGTCATTGGGTCCTATTGTTCAGTCTCACAATGCTATTGGATCTTACATTTGTTTACAAGTCACGCCTTCTGGCCATGAACTCACACAACCTCTCAAGGTTTCCTTCGAACAACAACTATTTGTTTCATTGGACTGGATTCATCAGATTCAAGTAAGTAATATGTCTTTTATATTTTTTTGGGTTGTTATTACAATGTCTAGAGCATGTACATATGTAGTTATTGTGGAATAGATGCATCAAATTTCATTTAGAGCTTGTTATATAATTGTTGCAATTATACAACACTGGGTGAATGTGGTAGTCAAAATAGCTGGCTTGTTGCAGTGGGCTCAAACAGGTTGTATTCCCTCCACTACACCACTGCCTGAAAGAGAGTATTTTCTTTATACATGGATAGTATACATTCTACCCTTGTGTTGTGTTCTGGTCAAATTTGACTGATTTAAAAGTTTTATCTCAAAAAAATGTAGTTAATTTGATCAGCCTGACCTAAAATTCCATGACTTTGTCCACAAAGAGGATATCAACAGACAATTCAGTTCTGGGGAAAGGAATGTTCCTGAATGTGGGGTGTGGATGTAAGTGGGGGTATGCATGTTTTCCTTTTAGTATGATAATTAGAGCCATTAACCCATTTACATTCACATTTACATTTAGGGAATTTAGCAGACGCTTTTGTCCAAAGCGACTTACCAGGCAGACAGTATTGTCTGCCTCGAAAACATTTCTACCCTGAGCACTTGGTCCACCACCCTATTCTATTCCTTCAGGTTATGTACTACAATATATAAAACATATATATATACATGTTAATTAATTCATATTTTATTTTCAGAATGCAACCAGCAAGGAGAGAGACACGATACAGTGTGCGGGATGTCATTGAAATGGTCCAAAATGGAGAGAGTGAGGTGGAAATGGAAAGCAGTGACACCGATGAAAGCGATGAAGACTCTGATGAAGATGTCTGTAAAGAAGTGGACAAAGAAAACCAACCACCCATGGACTGTCCAGCTGATAATTACGTGGACATCGAGCCAAAAACAAACAAACACACCATGTCCCGGGACAGGTATCGCTGGCTGAAAAAAGATTTCATCAGTCCCAACACTGATTTTTCTGGTCTGGATATCACAGCAGATGACATTTCCCTCCACACACCATTGGAATACTTCCAGAAGTTTGTGTCCGAAGACATGGTTGAGGCTCTGGCACAAAACACGAATGAGTACAGCTTTCAGGAGCGTGGAACATCTGTAAACACCACTGCAAAGGAAATCGAAAAAATGCTTGGCATGTACCTGAAGATGGGCCTGGTACAAATGGCTGGAACCCGTATGTATTGGGAGACAGAGACGCGGTACTCCCCTGTTGCTGATGTGATGCCACGCAACAGATTCCAATCCCTGTTGACGTCATTACATTTTGTAAACAACATGACAGTATCTGAGACGGAAAAGAAAGACAAACTATGGAAACTCAGACTGTGGCTTGATTCATTCAGAGAGAAATGCCTGCAGGTGGTACCAGAAGAGCACAACTCTGTGGATGAGATGATGATTCCTTTCAAGGGGAAATTCAGCAGCATTTTGGACTTGGATTTGTTGGACTCATTTACAGCCAAATATAAGTTCCCCATCAAATCCCGTCGCTGGTACATGTACATCTTCTGGCACACCATCATCCTCGCTGTGGTCAATGCCTGGCTGCTCTACAAGCGGGACTGTAAAGCGCTCAAGATGTCTAGCAAAGAGACAATGAACAGGAGACAGTTTCAGGCACAGCTAGCATCCTCTCTCATCCTGGTAAACGCAACACTTCAAACTCCAAAGAGAGGACGGCCATCTTCAGGCAAAGGGAGCCCAGCAACACAGACAGTGACATCAGGAAGCCCTCTGAATGCTCAGAAGAGGCCATCCAAGAGATGTGCACACCTCCCATTGGATGTACGCAACGATCTAGTTGCCCATTTCCCAAGGAAGACAGGGAGAGGACGCTGCAGACACTGCAATAAAGGATACACCAACACACAATGCCGAAAGTGTGATGTTCGCCTTTGCTTTACAGACGACAGGGACTGTTTTTGGGACTTTCACCACCAATGAAAGTCTTCATGACCAATGTCATGAAAAGAAAAAAAGAGGGGGGAAAAACGTTTTTTAAGAGTTTTATCTTGTTTAATATTTTTATATTTTTATTGTTTTTAATAAATGACTTCATAAAAATATGACTAATGTGTGATTACTATTAATGTTATATACTGTTATGGGGCTAAGGAAGCAATCAACCCTGCAAATGAACCCTTAGTTGTTCTGAATTGTTCAGACAACGTGAGTACAAATACAGAAATTCTGCTCCCAACTAAGCCCAATGTTGCAATATTACAACATTTCTCTAAAAACGTACATAAACATTTTTTTTTTTAACTCTTTAATTTCTGCATCAAAGGCCTCCTAAAACAACATCTGAAAGGTCAAATAATTTTTTTTTTGGTTTTTCTATATTTGGGTCTTACAGGGTTAAAGCACCGAGGTCCGCCCCAGTGAACTGAGCTGAGCATACGATCCACCACCCGCTGTTTGACGTTCTATAACATTAAGACGGTGCCGATCTTGTCACAAATCCAACTCCGACAGACGCCTAATTTAAACACATTTAAAAAAATACAAGCCTATCTTTGCCTGGCTTTTGAAGTATCACACTATTGATAAGAAGCAATAAAAGCTATGAACAACCGTCATATAATTACAAATGGCGTTATAACAGCATAATAACACCCCTTTAAGCAGATATTTAACTATAGTTCTTAAATTACAGCAAAGGGACTCGCCACGCATCAAATAACAAGCTATGGCGCCCTCGTGTGGTGTATCTATCCGATCAATGGGGCTGAATTTACGGTAGGTCGCGTCTCATGTTCCAATGTAAAACGCATATTTTGGAATTTAAATGTTTCCATCAAAGAAAGCCATACACAAAGCAAACAAACCTTAAGCACACCTTATGAAATCCTCACATGCTTTATTTTGTCAGAACAGAAATCATGTACATAGTCTAATCACAATTCAACCATGGCCTATAACAACCCATGTCACTAGTAGGCCTCATGTTTCAGCCCTGCCTCTGCTTGTGTCTGGGGTTCGTCTTGCAGAACACAAACAGTCGTCCCCTGCGTCTCACGATGAAGCAGTCTTTGCAGCGTCTTTTCAGAGCGGACTTGGTCTTCATGCCCGCGCTCGGCTGGAAGCATAGGAGCTGCTGACAGCGGCCCAGCAGGGTGGCTCCGCACTGGGCAGAAGATCGGGACGAGGCCGGCTGGCTGGGGCTTCCTCCCGCGGGCGAAGCCAGCAGTCGGCTGGAGGCTGCTGCGCTGAGGGCAGACAGGTTTCTGCAACAGCTGGATTGAGTGGAGGCCGTCATCAGGACTAACCAGGGCATCCTGAAAGAAGTGGCCAGGTGCTTGAAGAGGGAAGGCACCATGGTGACCACCGGACCTGCACACAGGAAATGTACTATCATTATTACAAAGGCTTGTTTTTCCTGGGTATATTTTGGTGCATCAGAGTGTATGGTTAGATGGCTAGATTTCCAAACAAATCGTATTTTCTATACGTGCCTTAGCCTTATAGATATGTATAGGTTGAAATTCATAATTGTCCCTAGCAGTTTAAGTCACTTTGCTGCTCTTTTCTTTGTTTATTTTTTATTGTATATATTATTTTTATGGTGTTGTTTTGGAGATGTGTATACTGCGGGAGGGAGGGAATGGGGAGTATCTTGTATCAGTTTTGAGGCTCTGAAATGCGTGAGTGGTTATTGAAAGTAACAGTAACATATCTACCGGTACATACAAAACGAAAGGAATGCAAAAGGTTAATATCATTACTGCTATACTTTAGAAAGAGATTTGCTTTGGACCATTTAGATTTCATTTAGTTATATTTTGTTTATACTAGTTTAGTTTAGTTTAGTTTGTTGTTATTTAGTTTTTTAGGTATTAGTATATTTTGTGTGCATTTATTCCCCCTGTTTCAACTGTTGCACCTTAATTTCCCTCGGGATAAATAAAGTATCTTGAATAACAAAAACTGCATGGTCTTTTAAAAAGTGTAATATTGTTACCTACCACACACACACACACACACACACACACACACACACACACACACACACACACACACACACACACACACACACACACACACACACACACACACACACACACACACACACACACACACACACACACACACACACACACACACACACACACACACACACACACACACACACACACACACACACACACACACACACACACACACACACTCAACAGACTATACAAGCCAGGATAATATGAATGACAGCCAAGGATGTTGGAGGATGTTCAAGGCCATATGAACACAAATCAAAAACACAATACGTCGACAAACTTTTTGACAAGACGTATTCCACCAACAAAAGGAAGACCACAAACCTTCCTCAAAGGGTAGAAGAGAGCAGGCTCGGCCCTGGAATAGAGGGTTTAATACTCCAAAGAGCACACAACAAGCAGCATAGTATTCGTTTTTGCACGGACACGACCAAGGACCACGAACTGTTTCCGGTGTGCAGGATACTACTTCCGCTGATAATAAAAAAAATATATATATATATTATTCCACAACAAGCCCCAATACCATCTAAACTATTAAACATTGATAATAACATGTATTAATATAAATTATAAATTAATTTAGAAATTATACATCGGTATATAAAGTATATAAACTACAAATCCAGGACCCCTTGGTACAAGAAAGGCTGCGCTGCCCCCCCAATGCATCCTGGGAAACGCACGGCAGTGACGTCACTCGTAAACATGGCGGCCATTGTGGGCAGCAGGGTCCTGTCCTTCAGCAAGAATGCCAGCAAGCTAATGGTTTCCCCTCTGAAAGTGTCTGCTGTGCTGCCTGCACACCGCCGCTACAGCCTCGACGTGTCCAACACCGGGGAGGCGATTACTCACACTGGCCAGGTAGGGCTCTCGTTTAGAAATGACCCCCCCCCCCCCCATGACATTCATATCAGGGGTAGAACGTAAAGCCAATGCAGTCCGATGTTACTACTACTACTACTACTACTACTACTAACACTACTAACACTACTACTAACACTACTACTACTACTACTAACACTACTACTACTACTACTACTAACACTACTACTACTACTACTACTACTACTACTACTACTACTAACACTACTACTACTACTACTACTACTACTACTACTACTAACACTACTAATAACAATAATACTAATACTACTACTACTATTACTACTACTAGCACTACTACTACTAACACTACTACTACTAACACTACTACTACTACTACTAACACTACTACTATTACTACTAACACTACTACTACTACTATTACTAATACTACTAACACTACTACTATTACTTCTAACACTACTACCACTAACACTACCACCACTACTACTACTAACACTACTACTATTACTACTAACACTACTACTACTAACACTACTATTACTACTACTAACACTACTACTACTACTATTACTACTAACACTACTACTATTACTACTACTACTACTAACACTACTACTAACACTACTAACACTACTATTATTACTACTACTACTACTAACACTACTATTATTACTACTACTACTACTAACACTACTATTATTACTACTACTACTACTAACACTACTACTACTACTACTACTACTACTAACACTACTACTATTACTTCTAACACTACTACCACTAACACTACCACCACTACTACCACTAACACTACCACCACTACTACTACTAACACTACCACTACTACTACTAACACTACTACTACTAACACTACTATTACTACTACTACTACTACTAACACTACTATTATTACTACTACTACTACTAACACTACTATTATTATCACTACTACTACTATTACTACTAACACTACTATTATTATTACTACTACTAATATTACTACTACTATATGAATGTCATTACTATATATATATATATATCTTAATGCAGTGTTTATGATGATGACGAGACGACGGTCTTCATCCCACCCAGGTGTATGAGGAGAAGGATCCCAGACGGGCCCGATTCGTTGGCAGGCAGAAGGAGGTGCAGTATGTCGGAGCCGTGGCTCTTTTTTCCCCTCAGTCTATGTTACTTTGTAGAGATGCAAGATTCTTTATCTTTTTTGCCATGTGTGTGAAATGCCATGAGTGCTCTCCATTTGCTCCAGCTGTATGAATTGTTCACAACAATAATAAATATATGCAATTATAAAGAACAATATCTCTCACATCTTAGTAACGGGAGCAATTGCTCAACGCACACCAATCGTATCAGAACAACAACAAAAAAAACCCAGATTTTAGTCAGACAATCATTAAGCATGAAACAAGGGTCTCACTATTGGATGTACAGTGTATTGTGATTTAAGATTCAAGATTTTTATTTGCCATATGCAAGTAAGTAAGTGCAATGGAATGCTTACTCCCATTCCCTCCCCGCAGTAGGAATTTGTAAAACACAATACTATTAAAACTATACACAATAAAAATGACAATAAAAAGAACAATAAAGTAAATGATGGATGATATGTACATATATGGTGCTTTGTGTAAGCCTGGCTAATCGTGATGTGTGAGAAAGATACAACCAACACCAGTAACTAGCTATCTTCTCTGTCGTGCCCATTTAGGTGAATAAGAATTTTGCCATCAAGTTGGTTGCCGAGGAGCCAGTGACTGATGTCCACGCCAGGGTGGTGTCCTGTGATGGAGGTGGAGGGGCCCTGGGTCACCCCAAAGTCTACATTAACCTGGTAGGCCTCTATATAGACACTACTGTCCTCTAGTCTACATTAACCTGGTAGGCCTCTATATAGACACTACTGTCCTCTAGTCTACATTAACCTGGTAGGCCTCTATGTAGACACTACTGTCCTCTAGTCTACATTAACCTGGTAGGCCTCTATATAGACACTACTGTCCTCTAGTCTACATTAACCTGGTAGGCCTCTATATAGACACTACGGTCCTCTAGTCTACATTAACCTGGTAGGCCTCTATATAGACACTACGGTCCTCTAGTCTACATTAACCTGGTAGACCTCTATATAGACACTACGGTCCTCTAGTCTACATTAACCTGGTAGGCCTCTATATAGACACTACTGTCCTCTAGTCTACATTAACCTGGTAGGCCTCTATATAGACACTACTGTCCTCTAGTCTACATTAACCTGGTAGACCTCTATATAGACACTACTGTCCTCTAGTCTACATTAACCTGGTAGACCTCTATATAGACACTACGGTCCTCTAGTCTACATTAACCTGGTAGGCCTCTATATAGACACTACGGTCCTCTAGTCTACATTAACCTGGTAGGCCTCTATGTAGACACTACTGTCCTCTAGTCTACATTAACCTGGTAGGCCTCTATGTAGACACTACTGTCCTCTAGTCTACATTAACCTGGTAGGCCTCTATGTAGACACTACAGTCCTCTAGTCTACATTAACCTGGTAGGCCTCTATATAGACACTACTGTCCTCTAGTCTACATTAACCTGGTAGGCCTCTATATAGACACTACTGTCCTCTAGTCTACATTAACCTGGTAGACCTCTATATAGACACTACGGTCCTCTAGTCTACATTAACCTGGTAGGCCTCTATATAGACACTACGGTCCTCTAGTCTACATTAACCTGGTAGGCCTCTATGTAGACACTACGGTCCTCTAGTCTACATTAACCTGGTAGGCCTCTATATAGACACTACTGTCCTCTAGTCTACATTAACCTGGTAGGCCTCTATATAGACACTACGGTCCTCTAGTCTACATTAACCTGGTAGGCCTCTATGTAGACACTACTGTCCTCTAGTCTACATTAACCTGGTAGGCCTCTATATAGACACTACTGTCCTCTAGTCTACATTAACCTGGTAGGCCTCTATGTAGACACTACTGTCCTCTAGTCTACATTAACCTGGTAGGTCCTTACAGTCTAGATATTCAAGTCTAAATGTCTAAAACTGGACTCTGTGCCATTTTTTTTTTAAATGACATCATTATAAAGAAAAAAAATTATAATCAACATTATATATATATATATATATATATATATATATATAACTTCCAGACAAAACATTAGTGGAGATGGCATGCTCTTTCAAATAATTTAAAAACCGATTCCACCGTTTCTTGAAAAACCTTTTACTCGGCACTGACATCTGCTGGCAGAAGTAACTCTTGATATGTCCACTGTTTGTTTGCTGTTGCATTTCAACAAGGCCTATTTTAAGTGTCCGCTTAAAACACTGACATAAGCGATCGCTTCTCTCGACTGTCGGGATTTTAGGTTTCAGAACGGCTGATTTCAATGTCAAGGAATGAGTTCACTCATCTCGGATTGGCTGAGCCTGATGAATGTACATTGGTGGCAGGCTTCAAAAGCCGTTATCTTTCACACCCTGAACTGACGTGATCAATCAGGGAACGCCCGGGCCGTCCGTTAGGTCAGTGCTCTTATTGGTTGAGGCTTAGTCAGTCTGCAAGAGTAGTGGAAGCCATCGATCGTTCGCCAGACAGATTTTTGTTATTGAGATTCAAGATTTTAAGTGCAATGGAATGCAATAGGAATTCCTTAAACACAATACTATAAAAATACTATACTCAATAAAATCTGAACATAAAAACAACAATAAAGGGACTGATGGATGATATGTACGTATGTGTTGAATTGTGCAAAAAGCATTTAAAAATGCCAGTAGTGCAGCAGCATCATGAATACAGTGCAGAACTGTGCAGTAACTGTGATGAGTCCAGAAAGTCCAGCAAAGTAAGTCTAATGACAATGTTGGACACAAAAAGAACACGTATTATAGGCCTAATAGTAAGCCTATACAAATTGTTTTATTTTTAAAGAAAGGTGAAGCTGTTTACTATACAGCAGACTGTAGTGACATACATTGAACATGCATGCAGATTTGCAGAATCATTTTCATCACAAAACAATGTCAAAAAAGTAAATGAATATGAACCTTAATTTTGGTTTAATCTCGGGTGGTTTTGTGCCAGCGTCAACGTAGCCCACTATAAACTCCCTGCCAAAACCCAGGAAGCACTAGCTGCTAGATTCCAATGGGTTTGCTCCAGGATAGGCTGACGGCATGAGTCGCCATGGTAACTGAACTGAGATTAGTTTAAGCTTGGTTACTGGATCCCAAAAATATGCCATTCCCTGTATTCTAACCTGGAAATCCGGCTTCTTTAAATCGGGCCCTGGTGTTTCGATACAGTTTGTGCATTCACCTCCCTTTCCAAAACCCAATGCCGTCATGAAATGGTTGTCTTGTTTACATAATCAGTAGTTGCTAGTTTAGTTGATTTGGTCTTTGTATGACATTCAAGTAGCTGTATTACTTTATTAATCCCAAGGTTGTTTCATTTCTGTAATTTACTGTCATGATAAATAGCATAGTGGCAAGAAGATTTCAGTGCACAAAATACATTTTCACATACCAAGAAAAACGGTTCATAATCAAGATGCCAACATCTTGATTTTGTGGTCATTTATTTATTTATCCACAGGCAGTGTGCTTACTGAACTGCTAGGAGTGCTGCTGCTATCATAACATTGTCACCCATATTACGTTACGTTATCATACTTTTGCTGGACTTTCTGTATTCATTACAGTACCTGCACTGTATTTATGATGCTGCTGCACTTTAAAATGCTTTTTGCACAATTCACCATATGTACTGTATATATCATCCACCAGTCTCTTAATTATTTTTATTGTGTACAGTATTGTTATAGTATTTTTTCTAGTATAAAGTATAGTACATGGTGTAGTATAGTGTTGTTTATAGTATCTTGTATAGCATATCATCGTTGGTATATAGTGTTTACACTATAGTCATTTTTTGTGTAGTATAGTTTATTGTAGGTAATTCACACTGCGTGTGTGGAGTGCATGATGTGCACAGTGTGGAGTAAGCATTCCATTGTACTTATAATAACATCTTGAATGGTGAATGTTTCTGTGCTCAGGATAAAGACACCAGGGTTGGAACCTGTGGCTACTGTGGACTACAATTCAAACAGACACACCACCACTGAGATGCCTCGTCTGGTCCTCCCTTGACTCACTCTTGAGTCTTCTCTGTAAAAAAGTCATTCTGCTTAATAAAATATATTCCACTGTTGATTTTGACTCAAGTCACCAATACGTTATTCCACACTTCAGAGCTCTGTTGCAGAATATTGCAGCTGTAAATTAAACTTTCCATTGGCCTACATATGCTTTTTTGTATTGTATTCTATTCTATTCTATGTCTGTGTATAAAAAAAAAAAAAGGTGGAAGCTATGTAGAACTGTGCCAATAGGGGGTGCTCTAAGACTATAGAGAAGTATAACCGCGAATGTGTGAGTTGTGCTACGGAAGCCCGACAGTGTTCTGAGAACACTGGGAGAAGAAGAGAGATCACATGCATTCTAAAACCCCCACTTTTAAGCATTTACAATTGGTTCCAATGGGTTCCTCTTGATTCCGTCTTCTTCCCGTGTGTGTGTGTGTACACGCACCTCGTGGAGAGGTTCTGCAATAACATGC
>CM051007.1:24876424-24883924 GCA_027704905.1 Muraenolepis orangiensis
GAAATAAACCTACCATTAAAATGATAGACTGTTCATTTCTTTGTAAGTGGGCAAACTTAGAAAATCGACAAGGGATCAAATAATTATTTCCTCCACTGTATATATATCTATATATATATAGATATATATAGATATATATAGATATCTATATCTATATATATATCTATATATATATAGATATATATATCTATATCTATATCTATATATATCTATAGATATATATATATATATATCTATATATATATATATATTGCGGATGGTGCAAAAAGTGAACCTTGTTCAGAAACAACAATTTCAGCAAATTCAGCTTGGGTATCATCAGACGACAACAAAATAACACATTTGACGTGTTGGACTACTTTGAGTTCATGCAGAGCCCTTTACCCTTGCATGCATGTGCTAGCCACCACGGGAGCCCTGGTGTAGGTTCAGAAGTAGTGATAGAGTGTGTAACGCATTGAAGAAGCCATTTTAGGAGGAAACGTGTTTTGAAACGCTTTGTGTCCCTTCCTCTCTTTCTTTCTCTCTCTCTCGCTCTCTCTCTCACTCTCTCTTTCTCTCTCTCTCACACACACACGCGCACACACACGCACAAACAAACAAACGCACACACACACACACACACACACACACACACACACACACACACACACACACACACACACACACACACACACACACACACACACACGTTAAGCTTGACCTTTCCCCTGCATCCACAGTGTATAGCACACCACTCATTAAACCGGCCATGAGGCCCGGGATAGAAGACGGGAGTTTCTATAAAGACAGCCAGAGAGTCACAAAACACCAGAATAAAGACCTTTCCCACTGGACACGCTGTACTGTACTGTGGCCTCAATCGGCCTCCAGGCCAGATTAACAGTGCGACTTCCACTTAAATTATCGTCTAAAACACGAACAGAACAAAACAAACAAACGGATATCGACAGCGGATATCTATTCAATATCCACGATAGAGTGCGACTCGGTGCGATGAGGGGGTGGGGGGGTGGGGGGGAGAAGAAGATACTGGGGGAGGGGAAGGGAAGGGGGGGTCGGGGATGGTGCTCAGACACACATGAAGATGTGTTAAGGCGGTCGGCGGCCCTGAGCCAAACATGACCTCATTGCGGTGTGTACGCACACTCCAGCGTGTGTTGCCAAAGACGCCTGCCAAAACGCCACGTTTGCATCCAAGGAAGGAAAAGAGGTTGAGACACGATTGTTGTATGTTGTTTAAATATAAGCAAGCCTGCCTGTGCGTGTGATTGTTACGTTTGGTCTGTGTTTCACCGGGGCTCGTAAATTGCTGTGACTTGACTAGACTTGGTTTTCTCCTTCATCATCTTGTGTGTTTGCGTCTTCTTCAGCATTCACCATGTGTGTGTGTGTCTGTGGAGTGAGTGTGTGTGTGTGTGTGTGTGTGTGTGTGTGGGGGGGGGTTGATTGGTGTCTGGTTTAGGCAGCAACACCTGGCCCAAATCCTGATCTGATTAGAGTCTGGGGCTGCTGGGTGAGGCTGCACACCTGTGGTTCCTCGGTAATCAAGGCCCCACAGGTTAAACCAGCCACCGCCACCGCTAGAATGTAGCGACTGTTCAGCTACAACCGCAAACTCTTACAATAAGCTGGTTTCCCGTGATCACCCCCATGTCCTGCTGCTTTCACAGCCGGCTCAAGGAGCAGTGCGACTCCGAGTACAGGGGGCAGTGCATTGCTCGAGAGCACGGGCAGGAACGTCCACCTCCACAGCTAACATGGACTGTCTGTATGTCTGTCTGACAGGGGAACAAGTCCATCCTGGGCCTGCATTGCGTTCCTCCCCCAGGAGAACTTCGCCTCCCCTACAACCACCACCACCACCACCACCACCACCACCCTTGGCCTGGCGTTCCTGCTGCTTCCTTTAGAACAGGATGTTTCTCCCTCTGTTTGGAGGAGGTCAGCCAGGGGTTCCATCGGGGAGAGATAAGCCAATCGGAGCAGCCGGGCTGAGTCCCCGGACCAATCAAATAGCTTTTTTTTTTACCCTGCCCCCATTGCTCAATGTGTGTGTGTGTATAATAATTCACACTGTGTGTATATGTGTGTGTGTGTGTGTGTTAAAGAGAGAGAGAGAGAGAGAGAGAGAGAGAGAGAGAGAGAGAGAGAGAGAGAGAGAGAGAGAGAGAGAGAGAGAGAATGTTAATGTTGAATTAAAATGACTATATGAATGTGTATATAAGAATATAACTGTCTGTACGTGAGAATATGGATATGTGTGTGTATAGGAATACAGCTCTGTATGTGTGTGTGTGTGTGTTTGCGTGTGTGTGTTTGTGTGCGTGAGTGAGTGCATGTGCGTGCGTGTGTGTGTGTGTACGTGCGCTGGGAGCGTCTTGTCACGGTTCCAGTGGTGTCGGGCCTGACTTGGACGGTGCACTGGTGGATTGCTGTTATCACAGGAAGTGAGCCATCACACTGGGAGGCTGTGATATCACAGGCTGTCCGAGGTTAGAAGGAACTCTCCCTCACACATCCTTCTCCTTCTCCACGTTGACTCCTTAGAACACCAGCTTCTCTTGCCCTGCCCCTGACTCTCTCTCTCTCTCTCTCTCTCTCTCTTCTCTCTCTCTCTCTCTCTCTCTCTCTCTCTCTCTCTCTCTCTCTCCTCTCTCTCTCTCTCTCTCTCTCTCTCTCTCTCTCTCTCTCTCTCTCTCTCTCTCTCTCGCTCTCTCTCCCTTTCTCTCAGCTCCTCTCTCACTCCTAAAACATCAAACCATTTTCTTAAATGGTTGAGAAACTGCCAGGGAATGTTCTGGGCCTTCTCAGCAGGATTTGGTATCAGGGACCCAAAACCCAAAGACACACACACACACACACACACACACACACACACACACACACATTTACATGTTACATCACACCCTGCAGGTTAGCACCCGTTTGACCTTTTCCTTCCCGCCACAAGCAGAAGACAGCGTGCTGCGCTTGCTCCCAATCATAATCCACTGTGTTCAGCCATACCCTGGGGAGAGAGACAGAGACAGAGAGAGAGAGAGAGAGAGAGAGAGAGAGAGAGAGAGAGAGAGAGAGAGAGAGAGACAGAGAGAGAGAGAGAGAGAGAGAGAGAGAGAGAGAGAGACAGAGAGAGAGAGAGAGAGAGAGAGAGAGAGAGAGAGAGAGAGAGAGAGAGAGAGAGAGAGAGAGAGAGGGTTCTCTGGGTCACACACTGTGTTCAGGTTGCTTTGCATGAGAATGGGATACAATCAGAACATATTAAAATCTCTGGTTCAATGGATTCATCTGGCGCTACAGGACCTTTTGATGATAACCCTCGACCAACTCAATTTGGATCTGGTCAAAATATTAATAAAGACACAGTGACAAAACCTCTGGGGAAGAGCAGGTATTGAGCAAAATAGACTAGAATTAATCTTTAGGTTAAACAAATACAGTAGCACAAATGATCATTGAGTTAAAAAGGACTTGCATCAGTTAACATTAACATTTTATTATTTATTTTGAATTAATAGCTAAGTAGGTAAGTCTGTTGTGACAATACACAGCTCTGTACACTAGGTGTCACTGTTATGGTCAGAGACATTTTTCGATAGAGAGTACCCTTGTTCTTTCAAGAAAACCCATGGACCTTAACTCTCGTTAAGGTCCATGCCTTAACAATCAAGAGACATTGTTAAGGATGACACACACACACACACACACAACCACGCAAATACACACACACACACACACACACACACACACACACACACACACACACACACACACACACACACACACACACACACACACAACCCAAATGATGCAGACTATAAACTAAAAACATGCTTCAGAGACAAGGTAGGCAACTTCTTACAAAACAATCTTTAATCTAAAGATAAGGGTACATTTAGAGCAAGACCGAAATAAACACAGGACAGAGAGAGAGAGAGAGAGAGAGAGAGAGAGAGAGAGAGAGAGAGAGAGAGAGAGAGAGAGAGAGAGAGAGAGAGAGAGAGAGAGAGAGAGAGAGATTGATCGTAGAGCTGACTTAAGATAGGCCTAATTATTGTCTCAAAGGGCTTTTGGCTTCTTCTTTTTACAGTTGAACTTTGCCCCGAGGGACCAACAAATCTCCCTCTCTATAAGCTTGGCTCACATATAGCAATTACAGTCCAAGTTCCTGGACCATGTGTGCTCACTAAACTCCCTGGTCCTGTGTTTAGATCATTAACCTCTTCTATCAAGTTCCTCCCTCGCTCTCTCTCTCTCTCTCGCTCTCTCTCTCTCTCTCTCTCTCTCTCTCTCTCTCTCTCTCTCTCTCTCTCTCTCTCTCTCCTCTCTCTCTCTCTCTCTCTCTCTCTCTCTCTCTCTCTCTCCACGTTTCTTGACGTGCCTGTTCCCCTCTGTGCTGACAAAGATGTATGGTAAGTCTTTCCCTGTATTGTTTTAATCAACGTCGAGCGCGGCCTTGACCTGAACAAATGGGGCTTGGATTCCTGAGAGTGTGAGCTATTAATACCAGCAGTCAGCTCTGTTGGGCGAGAGATAGCTGATACTTAGAGAGAGAGCCAGAGACAGAAAGGGAGAGAGAGAGAGAGAGGGAGAGAGAGAGAGAGAGAGAGAGAGAGAGAGAGAGAGAGACAGAATAGAGAGAAAGAGAGAGAGAGAGAGAGAGAGAGAGAGAGAGAGAGAGAGAGAGAGAGAGAGAGAGAGAGAGAGAGAGAGAGAGAGAGAGAGAGAGACATAGAGGCACACCAAGGGCCTGCCTGACTCACAGCCCAGGAGGGACAGTCTCAATATGAGCCCGACATCGCTATGTTTAAACCTACGCCGCGAGGCAACAGCTGCAACACTGGCAGACAAACTCCAGAAGGAACAAGATCACAATCTGGAGAGACTAGCAGGGGGGTGGGGGTAAACCAACGGTGTTCCAGTATAGGAAGCACTGTAGGCCACAATGTAGGCCCGCTGTTCCACACCGTCCGTCGTTTCTTCACTCCAGCACACCGCTTTCGACGACGCGAGTGGTCACGCACTCGCACCCCCGCAAATCAATCTCCCCCCCCACCCCTTCTCCCCCTTCACCCAGCCTCCCACCCCTCCCCGGCCCGAACCATTTCACCGTGTAAAAAGATTGCGATTCCTCGAACGATGGTTGCGTAAGCCCTCCTGCTTGTTTTGCCTCCCCAGGGTGCCGTTGTTGTTAAACAGCAGACCCATGCAGGTGCAGCAGGGCTCGAGGAGGACAGGACAGCGCTCGGGCCGATGGGGCTTAATGTCCGAGAGGGAGGAGGAGGGAGGACGAGGAGGACGAGGAGGAGGGAGGACGAGGAGGACGAGGAGGAGGGAGGAGGACGAGGAGAAGGAGGAGGAGGGAGGACGAGGAGGAGGGAGGAGGACGAGGAGGACGAGGAGGAGGGAGGACGAGGGAAGACGAGGAGGAGGGAGGACGAGGAGGACGAGGAGGAGGGAGGACGAGGACGACGAGGAGGAGGGAGGAGGACGAGGAGAAGGAGGAGGAGGGAGGACGAGGAGGAGGGAGGAGGACGAGGAGAAGGAGGAGGAGGGAGGACGAGGAGGAGGGAGGAGGAGGGAGGACGAGGAGGAGGGAGGAGGACGAGGAGAAGGAGGAGGAGGGAGGACGAGGAGGAGGGAGGAGGAGGGAGGACGAGGAGGACGAGGAGGAGGGAGGACGAGGGAAGACGAGGAGGAGGGAGGACGAGGAGGACGAGGAGGAGGGAGGAGGACGAGGAGAAGGAGGAGGAGGGAGGACGAGGAGGAGGGAGGACGAGGAGGACGAGGAGGAGGGAGGAGGACGAGGAGAAGGAGGAGGAGGGAGGACGAGGAGGAGGGAGGAGGACGAGGAGAAGGAGGAGGAGAAGGAGGAGGAGGGAGGACGAGGAGGAGGGAGGACGAGGGAGGACGAGGAGGACGAGGAGGAGGGAGGAGGACGAGGAGAAGGAGGAGGAGGGAGGACGAGGAGGAGGGAGGACGAGGAGGAGGGAGGACGAGGGAGGACGAGGAGGACGAGGAGGAGGGAGGACGAGGGAAGACGAGGAGGAGGGAGGACGAGGAGGACGAGGAGGACGAGGAGGACGAGGAGGAGGGAGGACGAGGAGGAGGAGGGAGGAGGACGAGGAGAAGGAGGAGGAGGGAGGACGAGGAGGAGGGAGGACGAGGAGGACGAGGAGGAGGGAGGACGAGGAGGACGGAGGAGGACAAGGAGGAGGGAGGACGAGGAGGAGGGAGGACGAGGGAGGACGAGGAGGACGAGGAGGAGGGAGGACAAGAGGGAGGGAGGAGGAGGAGGACGAGGAGGAGGGAGGACGAGGAGGACGAGGAGGAGGGAGGACGAGGGAAGACGAGGAGGAGGGAGGACGAGGAGGAGGGAGGACAAGGAGGAGGGAGGACGAGGAGGAGGGAGGACGAGGGAGGACGAGGAGGAGGGAGGACGAGGGAGGACGAGGAGGAGGGAGGACAAGGAAGAGGGAGGAGGAGGGAGGAGGAGGGAGGACGAGGAGGACGAGGAGGAGGGAGGACAAGAGGGAGGGAGGAGGAGGAGGACGAGGAGGAGGGAGGAGGAGGACGAGGAGGGAGCACGAGGAGGACGAGGAGGAGGGAGGACGAGGACGAGGAGGAGGAGGGAGGGAGGACGAGGAGGACGAGGAGGAGGGAGGAGGAGGGAGGACGAGGAGGACGAGGACGAGGAAGGAGCTGTGTTCCCTGTGTTCCCTGTGTTTCTCAGTATTCTATTCCTGGAGAGCTCCGTTAGCAGCGCCGCCACCGCCGCCGCTGCCTCCAACCCAAACATCTGCCTGGCGGTGATGAAGGCGCGGGACCTTGGGGGGGGCTGAGGGGGGGGGGGCGAGACACAACACAGGCCGCGCTCCGCCAGTCTCCGCCTCGGCTCTTCCTCTTCCTCTTCCCCTTCTCTTCCTCGTCCTCTTCCTCGTCGGATCGGATGGTGGCACGAATTGGGGGTACAATTTGAATCGTACACCCAGGCACTCACCTCACACACACACACACACACACACAGACGCACACAGACACACACACACACACACACACACGCACACTCACACGCACACGTGTGCGCACAAAAGGCCCATGCATGTGTGCGTGCAAGTGGGAGTGTGTGCACACACGACGGGGAGCCCCCCCCCCCCACTGATGCGCAGACTTTCGAGGGCACGGTAATTAAAAGGAATGAATTTTCCAGCGAGCCAGTGCTCCGTGGGGGTCAGCGGGGGCCAGGGGCCCCGGGGCCGGCGTTGTGTGTGTGACTTCTGGAGGCTCGGTTGCTCTGACGTGGAGCATGAGAGGAATGTCTGCAAGTGGAAAAGGCCCCATTGTTATGGATTAATATACGGGCCGCTCACTTTGATCTGGCCACTTTAGAGCCAGGCCAACGCACGCGCACGCACACTCACACACACACTCTCACTCACACACACACACACACACACACACACACACACACACACACATTCACATACAGGTGCACAAATA
>CM051007.1:24886424-24913924 GCA_027704905.1 Muraenolepis orangiensis
AGAGAGAGAGGGGGGGGGGGGGGGGGGGGCGCTGTATGGGAGTGTGGAACATTATACTCAACACAAACAATGGTTATTACATACAGAAACACAGCATCTGTCAAACGAGGTCCGATCTACTATACATGCAGCTCACCTGCATGTATGGGAGAGTGTGTGTGTGTTTGTGTGTGTGTGTGTGTGTGGTGTGTGTGTGTGTGTGTGTGTGTGTGTGTGTGTGGTGTGTGTGTGTGTGTGTGTGTGTGTGTGTGTGGTGTGTGTGTGTGTGGTGTGTGTGTGTGTGTGTGAAAACCTCAGCCTACATTTTAATGATGTGTAGATTTTGTGCCTTCCTATTGGTCATCTTATTTGTTGTTTTGTTTTAAATCACATACTTTCTCAAGTTTGAGGGTGGGCTGCAGAACCCAGGCTGCACCAAGGGTTTAAGGTGTTAGAGACGTGCTCCTGCTGCTTGGTAGCTATTAGCTAATATGCTAATGCCGTGCCATGTGTAAATGTAGGGGGCTAGCTCCTGTGGGCTAGCCACAATGCAACAATGACCCACTAAAACAGCCTTGTGTAAACACATACACACACACACACAGAGAAACACACACACACACACACACACACACACACACACACACACACACACACACACACACACACACACACACACACACACACACACACACACACCTGATAAGGCCAAATGGTTTCACTGCTTTAAGCCACATTACAATTTAGTAGGGTCAGGGCTCAGTCCTCTCTTTCTTCCTGTTCAGTGACTTAATTAGAACAGAATTTGCGAATGAATTGGCTGATTAGCTTGCAAGATGTTCAATAATAACAACACTTGTTCAATAACTGCCTCTATTAATCATGTAGTATTTTCCCCAACCAAAGGCAGGTTGTTCAGTGGTGGACCTGGGACTTGCTGTGGTCCCCTGTAGCCCAGATAGCTTCTGTGTTCATATCATAATGAATGTGCATGCATTGTCAAATCACCTTATGAGGTCTGTGAGCTAATGATGTCCAAAACCAAAAGCGTAGATAATCATAATTATATCACAAAGCCTCTCTTGTGTGATTGTTACTTGGCCGTATCTGGTCATATCTCGAGGCTTGTCGTCATAAGCTCATTATAATGCTATTATAGGCTGGCAATTTTTTTCAAATCAACTGACAACATCAACAATTCCCAGCAACACCTGTGACGTGAATCTGAGGCCCTGCTGTATCTTGTTTTGTTTTGATATGATTACCTAATAGCGCTCAGGACTTACACCATAGAGCCGGAGAGTATGATTGCACATTAGTTATGGTGCAAATTTTCATCGCCTAGATGATCAACTAAACCGTTTCTTTTAGTATAAGCAAAACAATACATTTTTTAAAATTCCAGAGGAAGACCATACAGAGTTAACTCGAACCTCGGGCATTTCACTCAATAATAATTAATAAACAAATTACACTCAAATAATAGCTTGAATCTAACCTACAACACATCAAAGTTTAAGATAGGCATATTGCAGGATTGTCGATGTACTATTTAGATTTAGGTGTTATATTTACATTTAGGGGTATTTAGGTTTCAAATACATTACGTTTCCTATATATTTAGGATTTTGATATAAATGTAAATAGTGACCCCTGAACACTGCAGTGGCTTTTTTTTGTTTGTTGCATTTGTCCTTCCGTGAGGTCAGGAGAAACTGGGTCAATATTTGGGCAAACATCTGGAGAAAGTGGCGGCCCATACGGAGACACGTGAACTGGACACCCCTGCCCACTACCTGCTAACCTGATGGATATACATTTATATATATTTATCCTGTTGATATAATTGCATACCCCTTCTCACTACCTGTTAAATACTTATACTTACTTACCTGTATATATATATATATATATATATATATATATATATATATATATATATATATATATACCTATTATTATGCACATATCTCACACATACTCTATAAGTAATCTTATAACTGTTATATATACCCAGTAGACTGTATTTTAGCAAGTGTAAACTGTAAATGATATACTAGATTAGATTAGATTCAAATGTATTGTCATTGCACAGCACAAGTACAGCACAGCGAAAATAAGTTAGCATCTAACCAGAGTGCAAATGTTGCAGTAAAGTGCATGGTAATATATAATTTACAGTTTAAAATTGCTGAAAGACAGTCTACTAGGTATACAAACAGTTATAAGATTACTTATAGAGTATGTGTGAGAATGATTACCATGCACTTTACTGCAACATTTGCACTCTGGTTAGATACTCAATTATTTCCTCTGTACTGTACTACTTGTGCTGTGCAATGACAATACATTAGAATATAATCTAATCTAAAATTGTCCCTCTGTAATCCCTGAAGGGTTAAAGCGGGGTTGTGTCTGTGAACAGTTCGAGAGAACGGGGCGGGGCGGAGCGGAGGGGCGGGGTGGAGCGGAGGGGAGGGGCGGGGCGGGGTGGAGCGGAGGGGAGGGGCGGAGCGGAGGGGAGGAGCGAGGCTGGGCGGAGGGGAGGGGAGTTCTCCGAGGAGGGAAGTCGAGTGGTGGGTAGTCAGCTGGTGTACTGTGTATGTGTGTGTGTGTGTGTATGTGTGTGTGTGTGTGTGTGTGAGTGAGTGAGTGAGAGTGAGTGTGAGAAAGTGAATACTATAGCGAGAGCCGACGCGAGTAAGGAGTGTGTCACAACAACTCTCCAGGGACTGGAGAACACTTTTTGGAGCTGTGCATTTATTTTTTTTGGTTTAGTTTGTCGTATAGATTTCATTGTGTATTGTTTTGTGGTGCGGCGAACACGTTTCACTCTTCTTCTTCGCTCCACGACCCGGAATCAAACCTCCGCCTCGGCTCGGGTGTCACTCTCCTCGGTCGTCCTCCCCCCACCCCCACCCCCCGAGGTGAGTCCTATCTCTTTGCGTTAGTTGGTATAGTGTGTGTGTGTGTGTGTGTGTGTGTGTGTGTGTGTGTGTGTGTGTGTGTGTGTGTGTGTGTGTGTGTGTGTGTGTGTGTGTGTGTGTGTGTGTGTGTGTGTGTGTGTGTGTGTGCGCATAGACATGGCTCAACACGCGGTGGCTGTTGTCAAACACGTCAGACCATCATTTGTCAATAATAGTCTCCTGCAATCGCTGTAGTACGTAAGGGGACGAGGAACAAATGAAGAGGTGTGTGTGTGTGCGTGTGTGTCTCTCTCTCTGTCTCTCTCTCTCTCTCTCTCGATCCTTTTGCAAACGTCACCCCACCCCGCATCAAGTTGTTGGGACACCCAGCGGTGAGCAACCAGTGCCCTTTGGGTAGCGAGGCTCAACCACCACCCTCTCTCTCTCTCTTCCCCACCACCCTCTCTCTCTCTCTTCCCCCCCCCATCAAAGCAAAGCAATAACATTCCCAGTAACAGTTTTACAATGGTGATTTTAATTGTTTAAGCTCTTTATTTGTTGATAATACCTCACCCATTGTCTGATGCAACTGTAACTTTGAAAGGGCTATAGTATGGCCTTGTACTCTTATACTCTTTAGAGACATTATTGGAGTGGCCGACGAGAGCACACCCTCCTCTTCCTCCTCCTCCTCCCATGTCTTCCTCCTCCTCCTCCCGTGTCTTCCTCTTCCTCCTCCCATGTTTTCCTCTTCCTCCTCCTCCTCCTCCCCCCGTGTCTTCCTCCTCCTCCCGTGTCTTCTTCACCTTGGGGTCGACTCGACTCGACACCGGTTGTCTTGTCGTTCAAATCGATCGGCTGTAACACGATACTAAATCTCAGCGCGCCGCTCGACTTCTTTCCCCCTCCCTCCTCCTCCTCCTCCCTCCTCCTCCTCCTCCCCCCTTCTCCTTCCCCCCCTCCCGCTCGGATGTTTCTCCCTGTTCCTGCAGCCCGGCGCACTGCACGCACGTCAGCGTCAGTATCGACGGTTAAATATTAAATATAAGGTGTATATATATATATAAATGCAAGTATTTACTTTTAGGTTTGTCACTATTTATTTATTTATTTATTAATTAACATTTATACGGTTTATATTGAAACATTTATCGTCATATTTATACTTCCCATCAATTTTTTCTAATTTAGTTGATGTGTGTATGTATACTTTTATTTATCCATGGTGTAACTTGCTGCTGCAACTGCGAAATAAGTAAATCAACGCGTAAACTTTATCCGTCAAAAAATCCGGGGGCGGGTCAAAGCCTCTGATTGGTGGATTAACAGCGGTGTGACAGAAACCCAGCAGGCTCAACCAGCCAATCGAGGAGCTCTCTTTAGGATCGAGCTACTACGAGTTTGCACTATGAAAAATTCGTTCAGCGAATCGCCATTACAGCCATTATCTACCATTGTGGCAAATATGTCATCATTAGGTTTGCCAACCGGCTAAAACGCAAAAACTGCCTATTCAGGCATCATTCGGAGGGCAGGGAGGAGCAACAAGCCCCGAGTTTGTGTATACATATACGTTATATTAACTTTTTGACTGTCTTTTTAATGTTTGGTGACTTAATATCCGTTCTATTTAAATGTATAATGGTTTTTTTTCCACATTGGTTAGTTGTCGTGACCGACAGGTGGTAGTATAACCGCAGCTTCTGACTTCCGTTTGGTACTACACAGCCGAAAATCCACACCGTCGTAAATAAGTTCGTCTACCAATCAGAGGTTTTAACCCGCCCCCTGACTTTTGATGGATGAAGTTGACACATTTAGATGTATACATGTATCTACAGGTATGCATTTATATAAAATACACAAATAAATGTAACACAATTAAGCATTCAATTTCATAGATATCTATACATTTATTTAAGCATTTTAGGATATATTTGCGCATTTATTAAGCATAACATAATACAATTCGTTATGTATTTATTTATTTATTTAAGCATTGAATTATATATATATATTTTAGTTGGTTAGTTTCGGCCCTTTTAACCTTCTATAAGCGAGCACTTGGATCACTCAATACACGTTTGTAGGCCTGGCGTCCTCCCTAACCTCAGGGACAGCCCCAGGTGACGCCTTTATAAACCTTCCTCCAGGCCACCTGTGACCTTATTAAGTTGCCCCCTCTGTCATTTAATTACCCAAATGAGAGAGAGAGAGAGAGACTGGGTGAGAGAGTGGAAGAGAGAGAGAGAGAGAGAGACTGGGTGAGTGAGTGAGTGAGTGAGTGAGAAACACACAGAGAGAGAGAGAGAGAGAGACTGGGTGAGAGAGACTGGGTGAGAGAGAGAGAGAGACTGGGTGAGAGAGACTGAGAGAGAGAGAGTGGAAGAGAGAGAGAGAGAGACTGGGTGAGTGAGTGAGTGAGAAACACAGACAGAGAGAGAGAGAGAGAGAGAGAGAGACTGGGTGAGTGAGAGACTGGGTGAGTGAGTGAGAAACAGAGAGAGAGAGAGCCCTACCGACCGACCGACCGGTTTTGGACCATTATATATTGCAGTGGAAGGAGAGAAGAGAAGGGAAAACTACAAGTGACCGGCCTGGGAGCTGACCAGTGAGAGTAATGGGTGGTGAGAGAGCGCCTAGAGGCTATGTTTAGCAGGGGCTGCCATCACAGCCCTCTTGCGCCTTATCTCACCATGGTTGCCAAAGTTCCACAACTAAACACAGACGGAAACCCCAACACACACACTCACACACTCTTACCAGTACTGTCCAATGTTAGAAAGGTTTGTGTGTGTGTGTTGGGCGTCTTTGACACTAGCTTCACCTTTGACCTCTTTGAGTGGAGGGGGTGGGGCTTTCTAGGTGGGTTTGTTGGAACTTGAGTCTCCTCTCGACCATGTGGCTTTTTCCAGGTAAGCAAAGACGGGTGGATGCAGTGGTTCCCTGCAGCAGAGAGAAAGCAGCACTCTGAGACAGACAGAGGGAGGGAGAAAGAGAGAGAAAGAGAGCGCCATGGCTGTAGCAGGATGTCCAGACTACTTCCTGCTTCACCCAAACTACCAGGTAGGCTACATCCTGTGCTGCTTGAGTGTTGTTCTTATTGTGTACTACTGAGCAGTGTTGAACGCCCTCCAGTTGTGTCTTGCTTCTTGCAGACAGTCTTGCTTTTTTGGTCTCGTCTTGGACTCAGAGTGAATTTGTCCCGGTCTTGAATGGGTCTCGGATGAAGCGGTCTTGAACGTCCAAAGCTGTGCTTGAAATTGCATAGCTACATAGCTATGTTTTTTTTTTTACTACTTTTATCATTCAAATCTCTTCCACCAATGTGCCCAGCCAGCAAGGGAATACTTCTATATTCAGAGAAGTTGATATGGCATATAGCTTAGTAACATTCCCATGGCTTCTTCAGAAATTACATATTCCCGCTTTAAGGTTAAATGATTGCTGATTGGACAAATGCCAACTTCACCACTCATATTTGCGGCCTTGGTCTGGACTTGGTCTTGCCAAGAGCCAGCTGCCAGCAGTTTTTGGGCCAGTACTACTGCAACACTGGTGACGGCTGCATTACACCCAGAAGACAAGAAGGCAAGAAGTAATACAGTCTTTACCCTTAAAGGAAAAATGTCTACTATTAACTACACCCCTCCCCTGCCCCTCTATGTCAGTTGATGCCCTATTGCCCCTTTGCCCGCTCATAACAAAGTAGGCTAACTAGCCCTGCTTGCTTCACACCAACTTCTCACGGAGGTTTTCTGGACCCACTGGCTTTCCTTTCACCGGGGGTCTTGGTTTAGAGACTAAACCGCAAAACAAACGGCAAAAGACAACGTTTCACCGTGGCTTTGTTGCCAGAGAATCCTGGTGTCTTATTGGATGAGATTCCATTCTGTTGAGAGGAGGAAGTGAAGGAGGAGGAGGGCAGGGGGTATTGGCCTTAGCTGCCTGTTTCTTCCTCCCTCCTTAGGGCTATGAAATCACGTCAGTGTGGGCTCCGTTTGGGTGAATGTTTTGATTTCCGGTAAAGCGTTTTTAAATTGGCACCAGGAAGGCTACAGAGAAGGGATTATAGAAAAGTTGGTTGGTACATTTTGCACAGACAGACTGACCATGCCACGGTGCTTCGATCCCTGCTTGGTGAAGTGGGCTGGTGGACACATGACACAGCAGGACGGGACCCAGGGGGGTGTATGTGTGTGTGTGTGTGCGTGCGTGAGTGTGAACATGGGACAACGGAGACCCTCTCTCTCTCTCTCCGCGGCAGTTACATAACCCTATACATAACGGCTGGGGATGTAGTGGAATGTGGGCCGTCGTCCAGGGCCGCCTCGGAACAGGAAAGCTGGACCTTGGCCAGGGATGTCTTGGGAAGCAGCAGAGAGTGGCTCTCGTACCCCCACCTCAAACCGCGTGTGCGTGCGTGCGTCCATGTGTGCAGCGCCCCTGTTTGTGATCGAGCAACCCCCTGGGTAGTCTTCAGTACTAACTTTGCTTTACTTGTTGGCCGTACACATGGAACACCAGGTCATCTGGGTCATGGTTTATGGCTGTAAGCGGCGGCCGGTCCCCTAGCTCTTGTGCTTGTGCTTTCTAGTTAGGCTGAGCAGCGGACTCCAGGAATGAGGGAGGGAGGGCGAGTGAGGGGAAGAGAGAGGGGAAGAGAGTGGCGTGTGTTGAAATTCTTAGACGTTGATGCCCAGGGCTACATTTTGGCTGTAAGAGTGTACTGCAATAACTTTATATAGCCACCGTGGGGGGAGAAGAGGGAGGGTCCTTAACGGTAAGCGATGCGGGTGTACGCCGCAAACGTGTACATGCTGGCCTACCGCTCTAGGGTTTCGGAAGAACTTCCTGCCAAATGGTGCAGTTTATGTGGTACAATGTCCCGATTGGCCGGTAGGTAGAGGTTCGTATCGAGAAGTGATTCCTCGGTTCAGACCCCGCCGCCAACTCCCCTTCCTTGGAAAGGCTTTTGGCCACTGCTTCCCAGAGCTATAAATCTTCCTCTCGGCATTTATGGATGTTTTCAGAGCCTGTGTGTCTGTGTGTGTGTGTGTGTGTGTGTGCGTGTGTGTGCGTGTGTG
This sequence comes from Muraenolepis orangiensis, assembly GCA_027704905.1. Lineage (NCBI taxonomy): Eukaryota > Metazoa > Chordata > Actinopteri > Gadiformes > Muraenolepididae > Muraenolepis > Muraenolepis orangiensis. Next base: position 24,894,397 of record CM051007.1, read on the forward strand.
TGTGTGTGCGTGCGTGCATGTGCGCCTCAGGACACGCGCAGTTCGTAGAAGCACGTTCCCGTTTTCCTGGAAAAGTAAAGATTGAAAATGAGTTTGACCCCCTTTTTTGACACTCGCCCATCCCAGCAGTGCTTGCCTCCAGGCTGCTACAAATTCGACTGTGTCTGCAACATCACATATGCAGGCGTGCATGTGCAGGCCTGCATGCATGTCTGTATGTTCTCTAGGCCCAAGATAATGAATAGATCCGCCCCTCTGCAAGTTTTGGTTTTCCCCTTCCCTGGTGTGTGTGTGTGTGTGTGTGTGTGTGTGTGTGTGTGTGTGTGTGTGTGTGTGTGTGTGTGTGTGTGTGTGTGTGTGTGTGTGTGTGTGTGTGTGTGTGTGTGTGTGTGTGTGTGTGTGTGTGTGTGTGTGTGTGTGTGTGTGTGTGTGTGTGTGTGTGTGTGTGTGTGTGTGTGTGTGTCACTAGGTCAGGGTGTTGGGGTCAGAGGTGCGTCTGCTTAACCTTCTTCTTTGCATTGGATGAGCCAGGAGAGAGAAACCATAGGCTACTGTATTCTCTCTGTCTGTCTGTCTCTCTCTCTCTCATTCTCTCTCTCAAAATAACCTGTGTAATGTATCACTCCCCAACATGGTGCGATTAATAATTAGCACGGTGTGTATCACGTGCAGGAAACAGTGGATCGGACTCCCGCTCACAGACCAGCTGAGCAGCTGATTGGTCCGGGGTTTCAGTGCACGGCCAAGCGCAACTCCACCCAACACCAAGGTAAAACTCTTACTCTGTCTCTCCGAGTCTCTCACTCCCTGGGAAGGGTCGTCTGGTCATGCTTGTGTGAGAGTGTGTGTGAATACTGCCCCTCAGTGTGTGTGTGTGTGTGTGTGTGTGTGTGTGTGTGTGTGTGTGTGTGTGTGTGTGTGTGTGTGTGTGTGTGTGTGTGTGTGTGTGTGTGTGTGTGTGTGTGTGTGTGTGTGTGTGTGTGTGTGTGTGTGTGTGTGTGTGTGTGTGTGTGTGTGTGTGGTAACTAGGCCATAGGTCTCGTCTGAATAAGGCACAGTCGGAGGTGCAGCATGTGCATTCCTGCACCGATACATGGGCACTGCAGGGTGGGTGTGTGTGTGTCTGTGTTTCGGTTCTAGGATTGGCTTAAGGCAGCAGCAGTACGGGTGGGAATATTTCATGGGGCTTGAAAATAATTCCTCGATTCCTCACTATTGCACCGAGCAGTTGTCACGACCTCTTAAAGGCCAACATCACTTCCCGAGTCAAAATGTAAGCAAAGACCTATGATGATGATCTTTAATGCTAACCGGTATTTGACTCAATAATCCATGCATTTATGTTAGTCTTAACGTGAATTGAAAATGATTAGATGATTTTTAAGCTTAATGTAAAACCGAGGAACTATCTGAAACCTCTTAATGCACCCCTGGCTCAGACATAAAGATGGAACCTCAGACTACACCCTGACTTACACTACATTAAGATGCTGTGGTTGCACTCAGGGAGCGTCCTGCTTGCAGTGTTTTTGTTTTTTTCACTACCTAAGAAGCAGTGTGCAGCTGTAATGTCTCTCTCTCTCTATTGATGTTAATCTCGGTCTCTCTCTTTAATGTCCATATCACCACACTGCATCTCCCCCCACTCCCCTCACAGAGCTAAAGTCAGGGCTTCCCTCGTTGTTTACATTGTGGCACATGTCATTGTACCTTGTGGTATACCTTGTTGTACATGTGTAACTTGTGGTACGTTTACAGGTGTAACTTCTGGTGCGTGTACAGGTGTATCTTGTGGTATGAATACAGGTTTAACTTGTGGTACATATACAGGTGTGACTTGTGGTATGTATACAGGTGTAACTTGTGGTATGTATACAGGTGTAACTTGTGGTACGTATACAGATGTAACTTGTTGTACAGGTGTAACTTGTGGTGCGTGTACATGTGTATCTTGTGGTATGAAGCCAGTTTTAACTTGTGGTACGTATACAGGTGTAACTTGTGGTACGTATACTGGTATAACTTGTGATGCTGTATACAGGTGTAACTTGTGGTACATATACAGGTGTAACTTGTGGTACGTATACAGGTGTAACTTGTGCTACGTATACAGGTGTAACTTGTGGTGCTGTATACAGGTGTAACTTGTGGTGCTGTATACAGGTGTAACTTGTGGTACGTATACAGGTGTAACTTGTGGTGCTGTATACAGGTGTAACTTGTGGTGCTGTATACAGGTGTAACTTGTGGTACGTATACAGGTGTAACTTGTGGTACGTATACAGGTGTAACTTGGGGTACGTATACAGGTGTAACTTGTGGTACGTATACAGGTGTAACTTGTGGTATGTATACAGGTGTAACTTGTGGTTCGTATACAGGTGTAACTTGTGGTACGTATACAGGTGTAACTTGGGGTACGTATACAGGTGTAACTTGTGGTACGTATACAGGTGTAACTTGGGGTACTTTTACAGGTGTAACTTGTGGTGCTGTATACAGGTGTAACCTGTGGTATGTAACTTGTGTGAAGAGATCTCCTACAGAGATCGTGTGCACGGGCTGAAGAAAGAACACACTGTTCTCCCTTGAGGAAGAGGTCTTGCGCTCGGCTCAGAAAAATATATACAAAAGAAAAAAATGAAACTGAAAAGAAGAACTGGAAGGGTTTTAAATGGCGAGTCGGCACGGCACTCGGCCAGGATCTGTGCTCCAGCAAACAGACTGCAGTAGATAGGGGGTGGGAGAGAGAGAGAGAGGGGGGGTGGGTGTAGGGGCTAGTTCCAGGCCAAACCAAATCAGGAGGTGTGTGGGGGTCTTCTTGGCTGCGTTCAGATTATTTTCCTAAGGCTTCATTCCTTAAGTGTGCAAGGGTGCAAGCCGTAATCGCGGAGGACAGGGTCTAACCCGGGGACTGAGACTGATGGGGTCAGCTGAGCCTCTCCCGCCTCACTCAAGAGATGATGGTCAGCCCTGACCGTAACCTCCAGATTCTTGGTTACATTTTTTATGCAGTACGTGGCCAAGCTGTAGGTAGTGAGGATGGGTCAGGATATATACTAATATTGTTGTTTATTGATTTTCTGTTTATTTCTGTTTTGCTGTGTATTTATTATGCCACAAATTGAACAGAACACAGTAAGAATGACAAATGAAGAGTGTGTGTGTGTGTGTGTGTGTGTGTGTGTGTGTGTGTGTGTGTGTGTGTGTGTGTGTGTGTGTGTGTGTGTGTGTGTGTGTGTGTGTGTGTGTGTGTGTGTGTGTGTGTGTGTGTGTGTGTGTGTGTGTGTGTGTGTGTGTGTGTGTGTGTGTGTGTGTGTGTGTGTGTGTGTGTGTGATTGACTAGCCCTCGGAACTTGCTGCAATAACCCTGGTCAGTGAACACGTGTGTTGTGAGGTGTCCTTTAGCTCCGCTGGTTTCCCTATCTTATGGTTGATTGGTACATGGCACCAGTTTCTCAGTAGTCCATAGAGTCTCTCCTCCTTCAAGATGACATGGGACCACTGTGTAGTGCAGGTGGTGTACTAAACACGTGTAATAAGCTGCTACTACTACTACTACTACTACTACTACTATTACTACTACTTCTGCTATTACCACTCACACTATTTCCACCACTACTGCTAATACTATTACCACTGCTACTACTACCACTAATATTAACACAATTACCACCACTACTACTACTACTACTACTATTATTACCACTACTACTACTACGATTACCACTACGATTACCACCACTATTACTACTACTACTACTACCACTGCTACTATTACCACTACTACTACTCAATGCAAAGCTACTTGTATACTTCAGAAACATGGTTAAATTGGTCTGTCAATATTAATATTAGATAGCCACTATTAGTTTAGTTTGCTATTTGCTATTCGATCTGTTAATCATTTACGGTTATCCAAGCTGCTTGTGTGCGAGGGAGTTCTACTGTAACCCATTGCTGACATATTTTCACATTTGATGTTATAAAATTATTGTTTTGCACCCCAAATGGGTTGTGTATTTGTATTTGGTTTGGTTTGACCTGTTCTCACTGTTGTTGTTGACATCTCAATTTGTCAAATAAATATAACCCCCTCAGGTAGACTTTTTAAACAATATTTGAAGACAATGGACATGCATAGCTGTGTTGGGGTCGGGGGTGTGTGCATGTTGGTTGACAACATATGATTATCAAGTGTCAGTATCAGTATCAGTAGTGGCCTTTATCACAGTGTAACGCACCTTTTGTTATCGTAAAGACATGATGGAAGAACCAAAGCTCCAGTGGGCTAAGGCTAGGGTGGAACAGAGAGGATGACTCGCCTGGCGTAGCTGTAGCCCGAGCCCTGCTTGAGACGCCACAGTGTCCCGCTGTCCGATGTATTTCCAATTGCATTACGGCTAAATCGGGTTTGCGCCTCTTTATGTCATGTCCGTCCATTTTCCTAGAAGCCTGCTGAGGAGCCAGCGGCACACAAAGCACTCCGATCGTGATATCGATTGAACTGATGGTTTTAAAATGAGCCAGGAGGAAACCGTGATCACTAGAACTCATGTCTGTGTGTGTGTGTGTGTCTCTCCCCTCCAGACGATGACGTGGATCTGGAGGAGCTCGTGAACGAGATGAACACGTCGGCGGAGAACGCGTTCTCCGCGGCGGGCTTGCGCCCAGACACGGTGCCACTTCTGCACAATGGCCACACCCACCCTCTGCTCCATCCTTCCCCAAACAACCAACAACAGCCACAGCATCATCCCCACCACCCCCACCACCACAGTCAGCAGCATGCCCAGGCGCTCCAACCGGGCGGACGGAGCCACGCCCAGCGCCCGGCCATCCTGTCGCCCGGCCGAGGGGGGCCGCCTCCCTCGCAGCCCATGCACATCCAGGCCGTCAGGTAGCATAGCATAGCAGTGCACGTGACACATGAGAGAGGGCCCCCGCACTGTGTGCTCACACGGTCTCACAGCCATGCTCTCACTCGCTCACTCTGCCACTCACTCTCATTCACTCACTCAGTCAGTCACAAAGACACACGTTGTCGCTCACTCAGACACACACCGTCACTCATCAGTCTCACAGACTCACTCACTCATCAGTCTCACAGACTCACTCACTCATCAGTCTCACAGACTCACTCACTCATCAGTCTCACAGACTCACTTCCTCACACAGACACACACTATCACTTTTACTCACTCGGTGTGATAAGAATCACACAGTATCTACAGCCTATACATTGTTGACTTTCAGGTTGCTTGTCAGATTCCTTCTCTCTCCCCGAAAAGCTGTAACCCAGCCGTTATTATTTTTCCTATACCACGGGAATTGATATGCGTGTGTGTATGTATTTGTCTCCCCCTACAGGCGGCTCCAGGGAGAGCACCAGGTCCGTCCGTCTTCCCTGCCGGCCATACCCAACCCCTTCCCTGAGCTGTGCAGCCCCTCGGGCTCCCCCATCCTCAGCCCCATCCAGATCTCCGACAACCACGTAAGTACAGCCACACGGACGGGACAATCTACCTCTCGCCGTTCTCATTACTCAATTACATGTGAATCGGACCTCCCTCAAACACGCACTCATAAAGACACAAGCTACCACGCCGGGGTAAAAGGTGTGTACAGTATGTACGTTTTTGTTTTCTCAACTTGGTTGGCGTGATGGAGATAGGTTCAGTGTTTAGATGACGTGACGTTTGCATTTCAGGTCGTCCAAATTATCGAAATGTAAAGAATGGGAGAGCAGATTTAATTTTTTTGGTTTAGAGCTTTCTATTTTATATTTCTCAACCTGTGGGCTACGTGGATAACCTGTTACGGCCTTATTGGTCCACGCCTGGTTGTACAGGTCACGTCTAGCTTGGTTGTACAGGTCACGTCTAGCCTGGTTGTACAGGTCACGTCTAGCTTGGTTGTACAGGTCACGTCTAGCTTGGTTGTACAGGTCACGTCTAGCCTGGTTGTACAGGTCACGTCTAGCTTGGTTGTACAGGTCACGTCTAGCTTGGTTGTACAGGTCACGTCTAGCCTGGTTGTACAGGTCACGTCTAGCTTGGTTGTACAGGTCACGTCTAGCCTGGTTGTACAGGTCACGTCTAGCCTGGTTGTACAGGTCACGTCTAGCCTGGTTGTACAGGTCACGTCTAGCCTGGTTGTACAGGTCACGTCTAGCCTGGTTGTACAGGTCACGTCTAGCTTGGTTGTACAGGTCACGTCTAGCCTGGTTGTACAGGTCACGTCTAGCCTGGTTGTACAGGTCACGTCTAGCCTGGTTGTACAGGTCACGTCTAGCCTGGTTGTACAGGTCACGTCTAGCTTGGTTGTACAGGTCACGTCTAGCCTGGTTGTACAGGTCACGTCTAGCTTGGTTGTACAGGTCACGTCTGGCCTGGTTGTACAGGTCACGTCTAGCTTGGTTGTACAGGTCACGTCTGGCCTGGTTGTACAGGTCACGTCTAGCCTGGTTGTACAGGTCACGTCTAGCTTGGTTGTACAGGTCACGTCTAGCTTGGTTGTACAGGTCACGTCTAGCTTGGTTGTACAGGTCACGTCTGGCTATTCTTGAGTGTTGTAAAACAGTAGTTTGTCAGCTGTCAGGGAGCTCAATGTATAAAAGTATATGCATGTCCGTATTTACATTTCAATAATAATTAAGAAATGAATGAAAACTACAGGCTTCGTGTTGATGCACAACTTATATCCTATAGTGAAACGATGAGACACGATCAACAGTGTGACCGGGCGTTTTGTCTCTCTTTAAAGAGACCTGTTACAGTCAGACACAGCTCTCTGTTTAGCTCTACGGTCCAACTGTCAAGTCAGCGCAAGACAAGAAGGCTTTTATTTTTGACACATCCACGTCAATGTGTTCTTCCGGTTTATGTCTGTACACGCACATGTACGTGTACGTGTGCGCGCGCGCGTGTGTGTGTGTGTGTGGCGCGCGCGTGTGTGTGTGTGTGTGTGTGTGTGTGTGCAAGGAATTTGTTTTGTGCCAAAGGTAACCAGGATGCCGTCTCTGTGCTGGAGTTCCGGAGCAAGGCTGGGAATGTCTGGGCACCGGGGCTCTCTGAACCCCCCCCCCCCCCCCCACACACACACACACACACACACACACACACACACACACACACACACACACACACACACACACACACACACACACACACACACACACACACACACACACACACACACACACACACACACACACAGGGCTCTTCCTCCCTCGGTAGGAACCTCCTCCTTCAGGAATGTCAAGACCTTCTCATGGTGCCCACAGTGGAGAATTAATTTATTTTCCAAAGTAATTTCAGACACTGTCTGTCACACACGTACACACACACACACACACACACACTCTTACTTGTTGCGGAGTTTGTTAATACTGACGTCATCTCACATGTCCAGGAGTCAGACGCCGACTTTGCACAAGAGACTGTTTGTGTGTATTGCTGTGTGTGTGTGTGTGTGTGACAGAATGTTTGACTATGGGTTACATCATGTCTCTTTCTCCCCCGTATCTCCCCTCCATATCAGCCCTAATCTTCAGTGGCTCCAGCAGTATGTGCTGTGGCCCTGCTTAGAAACTCACCTGTCCTGGGAGATGTCCCGCCCCCCCCCCCCACCCCCTAATGTTTATTCAAGGTTTTCTACATGTTTTTGGTCGCAGTTTTCATATTTGAATTGCATTCTTTTCTTTCTTTCCCCGAGTTAATCGGTAGCTTTCGTAGAAAACGACGAAGCAACAACTCATGCGAAACATGACAGCCTTTCAGGCTAGCCACCGGAGCGTAAGGAACAGCGTCTTGTGCCTGGGGTTAGGCGCTACGTAACGTCTGAAATCGTGTGTGTGTGTGTGTGTGTGTGTGTGTGTGTGTGTGTGTGTGTGTGTGTGTGTGTGTGTGTGTGTGTGTGTGTGTGTGTGTGTGTGTGTGTGTGTGTGTGTGTGTGTGTGTGTGTGTGTGTGTGTGTGTGTGTGTGTGTGTGTGTGTGTGTGTTCGAGCGCATGTGTGCGTGTCTTATTGAATGATACAGTTGTCGACTCAAATCAACCAGAGGTGTTATTGAATCAGGTGGGGAGGAGAGGGAGCCCTGTGTGAGCGTCTGACTCCCGCCGGCTGGCCTCTGGTCTACCTCCATGCTAGGTCCTATGATGCGATACGCACACACACACGCACACAGACACACACAAGCACACACACACAGGCAGACACACACACACAAACACATGGACGCACACATACATACACAGACACACACACAGGAAGACACACACACACACACACACACACACACACACACACACACACACACACACACAGAGGCAGACACAAACACAAGCAGACACACACACACACACACACACACTTCTGGTGTCGAATTGTTCCCTTGCCTACCTTTTTGCTGATTGAACGCAACCATTCTAAGTCGCTTTGGACAAAAGTGTCTGCTAAATGACTGTAATGTAAAAAATAAATGAAATGATGGGATATTCATGAATTTAATATTTTGTCCTCGAACGGCCTCAGACGTGCCTCGGGAGTGCGGCTTAGTGTTCCTTCGTCTCAGTCTTGGCAGAATTGTGTCGTAGACCAGACATAATCCTCCCTCTGCTCTCCTCTCCTCTCGTCTTTCCGTGCGATGTTCCGTACCAGACAGAATCACTTGCTTCCTTCACACAGCTGGGAGTATGAGCATTCCTTGCTAAGCTACCGTATTCTCTCACCCTCCTTGCTCACACGCACACCCACAGAGACCCGTGTGTGTGTGTGTGTGTGTGTGTGTGTGTGTGTGTGTGTGTGTGTGTGTGTGTGTGTGTGTGTGTGTGTGTGTGTGTGTGTGTGTGTGTGTGTGTGTGTGTGTGTGTGTGTGTGTGTGTGTGTGTGTGTGTGTGTGTGTGTGTGTGTGTGTGTGGAGTCATACCTGTATCCTATACAGACACCATACTCTGGTATCTAGCATCAAAGCTGTGTCCAGGACCCCCCCCCCAGGGATAGTTGTCCTCTCCACTGCCTGACTGTGTATGTAATCCATTCGTAGGGCTGCTTCAGGGTCTTTATACACACATGCGTGTGTCCGGACTGTGTCATGTATGTATGAACCTTCTGTTCACACGCTTACACGCACAGCAGTGCTTTTTTCAGGCATGTATGGACATTCGTGGATGTAGCGTAGGAATATAATATCTGAAGGTACCGCATGAAGCGTGGTCACGTATAAGGTGATGGCAGAAATCTATTCCGAGTCGTTACTAACTTTTTAGTTGGTGAGATTAATGCAGAGCACATGGGAACTTTGGTGAGAAAATGTCCTTCTAAGTAAATCGTATTTGCTCAATTACAGCGAAAATTCACTTTGAAACGTTAAACTGAATTCAAAGTCAACTGTGACAGTCATCGAGACTGTCTGTGGATCTGCGGAGACCACTCAAGTGTGTACTGCTCTCAGACGTATTACATACAATTTGTCTTGACTCTATTTAGCATGCTAGCATGGACATTCGGGTGGAGCCCCGGTGTTGAACTGTGTCTACTCGTGTGTGGTTAATTCAACCTGACGTGTCCCAACAGTGACCCCTAGAGGGGGAGTCTGGACTGGCAGTCTAGAACGCTGCATGCACTTTTTCTGCCCTGGAAACGGCTTCTTACAAACCAGCCCACTGCACGCACGCACGCACACACCAGCCTACTAATGGCCGCCGTGTGTCTGCTGGGCTGATTCCGATTTAGCTGTGAAACTGGTGTGAGGTTGTTTTTTGTTAGTTTTTTTCCGGAAATTCTCGTCCCTATCGCGGAGGAGGTGAATTTCACCTTGTGACAGGATTTTGTACACACACGCACGCACGCACACACACACGCACACGCGCACACGCACACACCATACATAGGGGCTAAAGGTCAAACACTGTAATCTGCAGAGAGTCAGATCCACTTGACCAAGAGGTTTATGGCCCTCTAAACCCATCATGCGATACACACACACACACACCACACACACACACACACACACACACACACACACACACACACACCACACACACACACACACACACACACACACACACACACACACACACACACACACACACACACACACACACACACATTTACTTTGTAAATGTCATGGCCAGCGTAAAGCTGCAGTCCACCTCCCTAGTCTGTGACCTCACGCTACTCTCTGATCAGTATGTGTGTGTTTGTCTTGATGACTGAAGCGGCTATGGTACAGTATTTCCCTCCACTGTGACTAAAAGCAGCCAACCAGTGTGTGTATGTGTGTGTGTTAACGCATGGTGTGGTGTGTGTGTGTGTCGGCCCGGTTCGCTTCTTCCCTCCCCCACCCCACCGACGAGGGAAGACATATCAACATCTCTCCAGAGAGGCCGTAGATGGACCGCGATGGATGAATGCATTCAGGTGGTCATGTGACCTGGCTAAATTGGACTGACGGAAGTGAATCAGAACGTGTGTGTGTGTGTGTGTGTGTGTGTGTGTGTGTGTGTGTGTGTGTGTGTGTGTGTGTGTGTGTGTGTGTGTGTGTGTGTGTGTGTGTGTGTGTGTGTGTGTGTGTGTGTGTGTGTGTGTGTGTGTGTGTGTGTGTGTGTGTGTGTGTGTGTGTCCCATGGTTGGCACCGGAGCTGGTTTGTCCTGCGGCAGAAAGACAGACAAACCTGGTTGGTTTTACACCCCTCACCCCCCTCCCTTTCTTCCCCGGCTGGAGGGCTGCAAAGCCTGCTCCTCCTCCCCCGCTTCACCACCTCACCTCTCGCTGACCTTATGCACGCACGCACGCACACAGCACACGTGCACATATTCAGGCTATGTTTACACATAGTGTGTGTGTGTGTGTGTGTGTGTTCGTATAACAGAGGAAGCGCTTGGCTGGCTCGTTCAATGTGATCAATGATTTGAAACGTGAGGAGAGAGAGAGAGAGAGAGAGAGGGAGAGAGAGAGAAACAAATGAGAGCGGAAGAGAGAGAAAGAGACATGGAGAATAAGAGAGAGAAAGAGACATGGAGAATAAGAGAGAGAAAGAGACATGGAGAATAAGAGAGAGAAAGAGACATGGAGAATAAGAGAGAGAGCAGAGAGACGAGAGAGACAGTCTACAGTTAACAATGTTACTGTCCATGCCGGAGCTGGTTAGCCTGGCTTGTGTGTGTGTGTGTGTGTGTGTGTGTGCACGCATGTATGGATGCATGTATATATCCATCTGTGTACGTGTATATAATTGTATGCATGTTGCACGTTTCAGGTGTTTTCACATATTCCGCATATTGCTGTAACTACGGTTTGAAAACTGAAACTGAAAAAACTCAAGTTTCGGTACGGTTTCAATACACCAGCAAAATAAATGCCTACCTGCCTTTCGATTTTTAAATGTTGTATTATAAAAACACATGTAGTACCTGCTTTATAACATAACATATCAACTCATTGACAAGCACAACGTTGACAAGTGAAACTCGGCAAACTGAAACTCAGTCACACTGCGGTGACTCTAAACAAGATGGCACCGCTTGAAACGATGAGACACGATCAACAGTGTGACCGGGCGTTTTGTCTCTCTTGAAAGAGAGACCTGTTACAGTCAGATACAGCTCTCTGTTTTAGCTGTAGACGGTCCAACTGTCTAGTCAGCGCAAGACAAGAAGGCTTTTTAAAAAAAAAACTTTTTACGTGTGTGTGTGTGTGTGTGTGTGTGTGTGTGTGTGTGTGTGTGTGTGTGTGTGTGTGTGTGTGTGTGTGTGTGTGTGTGTGTGTGTGTGTGTGTGTGTGTGTGTGTGTGTGTGTGTGTGTGTGTGTGTGTGTGTGTGTGTGTGTGTGTGTGTGTGAGAGAGAGAGACATTTATCATGCAGACTGGTCAGTTGCCAGCTGGGTTGCTCCCTCCATTCCTGTCTGTCTGTCTGTCTGTCTGTCTGTCTGTCTGTCTGTCCCCTCTTCTTGTCCTCTTTATGATTGTACTCCTCCATCAAACCTCTTTCCTTTTTGTGTGTCCAACTTTGACATTTGTATTTTGGTAGGGTTTTGTAATACTCTATATGTGTGTGTGTGAGGGGGTGGCTCTCATCATAGTGTTGTGTGTGTCATGTGAAGTATAGGAAGGGTACTCACTGTTTAATACAATGCTAATGGAGAACGTCAGCTCACTTCAAATTGAGTCAAGTTTTCTTCTTCTTCTTCTTCTTCTTCTTCTTCTTCTTCTTCTTCTTCTTCTTCTTCTTCTTCTCTGTGTGTGTGCGTGTGCCCTGCTGCGCATGCGTGTACCAGAAGAGGAATGTGCAACGTAACTGTCTCCTCCGCACGCTTCCTCGTTGGGTTAATCCAGAGAGGGGGGGGGGGTGTTGGAGGGGGGAGGGAGGAGGTGTGTGGGGGGGTGGGGGGGGGGAGAACACAGCGTAGACTTACACCACTTGCAGTTCAGCCTTTATCCTGCCCAGCACGTGAGGCAGGGGCGAGCGAGCTTCTGCTCTCTTTCCTCCCCCTCTCTCATTCTTTGTTCTCTCTCTCTCTCTCTCTCTCTCTCTCTCTCTCTCTCTCTCTCTCTCTCTCTCTCTCTCTCTCTCTCTCTCTCTCTCTCTCTCTCTCTCTCTCTCTCTCTCTCTCTCTCTCTCTCTCTCTCTCTCTTCCCCCCTCCCTTTCCCTTGCTTGTCTACTTCACTGTCCGCTGTTTTATTATATATTTGTTCCCCCTTCACGGCTTCAACTCACTCTCTTTCTCTTTTTTTTCTCCTCTACCTCCCTCTCTCCTACCTCTCTCGCATTCTCCTCCCTCTCGTCTTGACTTCCTGTCCCTTCCTCCCTCCTTTCCCTCTCCTATTCCTTCCCTCCCTCCCTCCCTCTCTTGCTCAGTCTCTCTCTCTCTCCCTGCCTACCTCGCTTTCCCCTCCCTCCCTCTCTCTCTCTCTCCCTGCCTGCCTCTCTCTTTCCCCTCTCTCGCTCTCTCTTTTCCTCTCCCTGCCTACCTCGCTTTCCCTCCTCCTCTCCCTCTCTCTCTCCTCCCTCCCTCCCTCTCTCTCTCTCCCTCTCTCTCTCCCTGCCTGCCTGCCTCGCTCTCCCCTCTGGCTGTCTGCCTGCCTACCTCTCTCTGTGTCTGCCTGTGTCACTGGAGATCGTCTCAGTGTGAACATGCCATCTTGCTCTCCAGACTGCTGCCTCTTCCAGGCTGTGGAGGTAAGGCTTTTGTATTTTTCATTAGCCCGTACGAGCTCGCGTTCGGTTCGGTGCTGGGAACAGACCGCGGACAGGGGGGGGGGGGGGGGGGAGAGAGGCAATCGACGCTGTGTTTTTAATATTTTCCTGCTATACTTATTCTGCTGCTGCCGAACTTTGTCCGACGGGCTGTCGGGCTTTGAGAGAGAGAGAGAGAGTGGGGCAAACGGGTAGGAAGTGATGTGGTCCGGGTGGGTGTGTTAAGTTAAGGAAGAAGAGGAGGAGGAGGAGGAGGGTGGTGGTGGTGGTGGTGGTGATGTGTGTGCGACCGTGTGCGTGTGACAGCATTGTCTTGTGGCCCTTGGCGTCCCGTGTGTGGCGCGGTGGGCGGTTTGGCGGCAGTGTATCTGGAATATCCCCGGGCGTGTGTTCACGGTTACCTCGGCTCTTTTTGCTTCTACGTTGACTTCTTCTTTTTCTTCTTCTTCTTCTTCTTCTTCTGCTTCTTTCGTCCGTTCTCTTTTTTTTTTGCGTGACTCCGGTTAGCGTTCTTTGTTGAGCTTTGTTTTACAAGCTCCCCTCCACTCCACTCCACTCCTCTCCTCCTCCTCCTCCTCCACCCTATCCTCCTCCTCCACCTCCACCCTCTCCTCCTCCACCCTCTCCTCCTCCTCCTCCACCAGCTCCTTCCAGCTTTGTGACTCTGCTCTTTCGTCCGCCTCTTCTCCTCCTTCGGTGGTCGTCTCTTTTCCCCCGGCCCCTTGGACCTCACAGCGGCTGGGTTTCCAGCGAATGTAGTGTGTGTGTGTGTGTGTGTGTGTGTGTGTGTGTGTGTGTGTGTGTGTGTGTGTGTGTGTGTGTGTGTGTGTGTGTGTGTGTGTGTGTGTGTGTGGTGTGTGTGTGTGTGTGTGTGTGTGTGTGTGTGTGTGTGTGTGTGTGTGTGTGTGTGTGTGTGTGTGTGTGGATACAGATACTTGCAAAGGGAGAAGAGGTTGGGGGGTGGGGGGGGGGAGTCTTTTGATGTGTGTCAGTACAGCATCTCAACTCCTGTGACTGCGTGTGTGTGTATATATATATATATATATATATATATATATATATATGTATGTATGTATATATTTATATGTTTGTACGGTATTCAAGTGTTGCACAGCGTGCACCAGCAGGAGCTCCGTGGTCTGAAGTTGAAGTTGAAGAAGTTGTGCTCTTAGCAAAGAAGAACGCGAAAATAAATGTTTGCACGCCACTGACCACTCGGCCAACGGAGCTCAAAATGGCGGAACAATGAGAGGGGTGCTTCGGCTGTAAAGTAGATCCGTCGGGCGCTATTTTACTACTTATAAAACGCCAAACAAACCATTCGTATAGTCGCCGTATATTCGGGGGGCCGCGTAAAGCCGGATTGTCCCCCCCCCCCCCCATCCGTGGGTTGTTCAGATTGTGTCGCGGGGGAAATATAAGTGTGTGTGTGTGTGTGTGTGTGTGTGTGTGTGTGTGTGTGTGTGTGTGTGTGTGTGTGTGTGTGTGTGTGTGTGTGTGTGTGTGTGTGTGTGTGTGTGTGTGTGTGTGTGTGTGTGTGTGTGTGTGTGTGTGTGTGTGTGGACATGTATGCGTTGGTAACTGTTGCGTGCATGTACGCAAACCAGCTGGCACATTTCCTGTCCGTGGCTCCTTTGCTGCTGCTGCTGCTGCTGCTGCTGCTGCTGTGTGTATGTTATGTGTGTGTGTGTGTGTGTGTGTTTGACAGACAGAGGGGTCGGTAGACAAGAGAGACGGATGCGTGGACAGAAGGGCCGTGTCAGGTTTGTGTAGGCTACAGTTTGGGGTAAAGGGGGCGTTAGAAAAGTGGCGCCAAGCAACTGCCCCGGCCAAAGCCGGTGGGGGTGTCAGTCAGTCTCGTTCCTTCCCTGGGTATAGGATTCATGGTTAGAGCGAGAGGGACCCGAGAGTGGGAATTAAGAGTGAGCCTTAAGAGTGAGACTTTCTTCAGCGTCACCGGGGATGTGAGTGGGACACTACTCGCATCCCCTCCCTCCAATCCTTCGTCTAAATGGACACGACCAAGGACGGTGTGATGGAGGTAATGGTAATTTGTGTGATGCATCGTTTTTTTCTTCGTGTTCGGATTGGTGGCAGGCGTTGGACACACGGGGGTCGTGTGGGGCTTTCTTCCTCTGAATCCCCTCTTTGACTTTGCACACTGACGCTGTTACCGCCTTGATGAGTTATTTATGGCCGGGGGGGGGGGACACAAGGCTCCACACAAACAATTCCGTTTTTAATTTTTATTTTTATATCTTTGCCACTCTCATCTTTGCAAACTCTCTGAAACACACCCATTATGGCCCTCGATGAGATGCAGATGCAAATGTATTTCCCGTCAGGATCTGATGGTCTCTCTCTCTCTCTCTCTCTCCCTGACTCCTTTGTCTGTCTGTGTGTGTGTGTGTGTCTGCGTGTGTGTCTGTGTCTGCGTCTGTGTCTGTCTGTCTGGCCCTCCGTCCGTCCGTCCGTCCGTCCGTCCGTCCCCCAGATAGTGAAGGTCTGGAGTGAGGATGGCACGTTGAAGGTTCTGGAGATTCTAGCCGAGATGACGGCACGGGACGTCTGCCAGCTCCTGGTCTACAAGAGCCACTGTCTGGACGACAACTGCTGGACCCTGGTGGAGCACTACCCGCTGCTGGGCCTCGGTATGTCATAGGGAGGCGTGCATGCATGTGTGCATGCATGCGTGCATGTGTGCTGGTGTATGGCCTTGGTAGATGGTGTGTGTGTGTGTGTGTGTGTGTGTGTGTGTGTGTGTGTGTGTGTGTGTGTGTGTGTGTGTGTGTGTGTGTGTGTGTGTGTGTGTGTGTGTGTGTGTGTGTGTGTGTGTGTGTGTGTGTGTGTGTGTGTGTGTGTGTGTTAATGTATGGCCTTGTGTGTTTTTAAGTTGTAATTGGGGATCTATCTATATATATATATATATATATATATATATATATATATTTGGTATATGACCTTGTGTTGATGGATCTAAACTGTGTATGTGTGTCTGATAGGCACAAGAGTGTTTCTTTCTCGTGTGTGTGTGTTCACCAGTGCCGTGTGTGTGTGTGCATTCTCCAGTGTGTATGTATAGCATGCCATACCCTGAGTGTCTGGCTGTCTGTTGTAAAGTGTGTGTGTGTGTAAGAGGGGGGGGGGGTTGCTCTTCTATATCCCTCTCTTCATGCCATTACCAGTCTCCCAGGGGAGGGAAAGAAAGAGCGAGGGAGGGAGAGAAAGAGAGAGAGAGAGTAAGAGAGAGAGAGAGTAAGAGAGAGAGAGAGGGGGGGGGTGGGAGAGAGGGAGATGGAGAGGGAAAGAGAGGGTGGGGGAGAGAGAGAGAGCCAGCCTCCACAGTTGGGCTGTCTGTTGTTGTGTTTACGGCCCTGCCTCATTGTCCTGGTGGCCTCCTGTCCTCGTCCCAACGCTGTATTTTTAGAATCAAAGGATTCCTTTGTCCACTTTGGTGCTTCATCACCGTTTCTGGAAAAGAAAAAAAAAGGGAGGGAGAGAGAGAGAGAGAGAGGGAGGGAGAGCAGGAATGTGAGGTGAGGAGAGGCAGGGAGGCGAGAGTAGAGGAGTGTATGGAGGGACACAGAGAGGGAGGGGGGAGGGGCGGAGGGGGCCTGGTTTCGGCGTCATACCAGAGTGCCGAGGAACCAATCGGGACTCTCCGTCAGACGAGCCCCTCGATTCCTCAGCCAATCCGGTCTCTCTTTCCCCCCCGCCACAGGAAATTCCCCTGCTGGCGGCCAGCACACACACACACACACACACACACACACACACACACACACACACACACACACACACACACACACACACACACACACACACACACACACACACACACACACACACACACACACACACACACACACACACACACACACACACACACACACACACACACACACACACACACACACACACACACACACACACACACACACACACACACACACACACACGCACATGCACACACGCACAAATGCTCGCACGTAGACACGCACACGCACATGACTGTGCTGGTTCAGGAGACTTACTGGTTGGTCCAATCTGTAGCAATTGTTCTGCTCTTGCACACGTATGTTCTGTACAAGCACATGTACCAGTGGGTTCCGTCACTGATCATTTCAGTTTGAGATGTGCTGATCTTTCATCTTGGACAGAATAAGGTGTGTGTGTGTGTGTGTGTGTGTGTGTGTGTGTGTGTGTGTGTGTGTGTGTGTGTGTGTGTGTGTGTGTGTGTGTGTGTGTGTGTGTGTGTGTGTGTGTGTGTGTGTGTGTGTGTGTGTGTGTGTGTGTGTGTGTGTGTGTGTGTGTGTGTGTGTGTGTGCGCACTGTGCTCATGACTGCTGCTTCCAGCACTCAGGCTGAACACATTACATCATCCCACTGTAATTCCTAGTCTCTCTCTCTCTTTGTCCTGCCTACTCTATTTCTCTTGTTTCCTTTGCCCTCTCTTTCTTGCACAACCCTTTTATCCTCCTACTCAGACGTCTATTCTACCCTCCACTACACCACATTATTAGGGTGTAGTGGATGGTCAGTTACCCCCACCTCCAGCCCATTTGGTTTTATTATACTGAATGCATTCTGGACCTTTCTGTAATATCTCTCTCTCTCTGTGTTTCTGTCTCTCTCTCTTTCTTTCTGTCTCTCTGTCTCGGTCTCTGTCTCTCTGTCTAACTCTCTCCCCCCCTCTCTCTCTATCTGTCTGTGTTTGTTTGTCTAACTTTCTCTCTCACCCTCTCTCTCTGTTTGTGTCTGTCCGTCTAACTCTCCCTCACCCTCTCCCTCTTGGTTTTAAGCCTCTCTCTCTCTCCCTCTGTTTGTGTCTGTCTGTCTAACTCTCTCTCTCCCTCTCCCTCTGTGTGTGTGTGTGTGTGTGTGTGTGTGTCTCTCTCAGAGAGGTGTGTGGAGGACCACGAGCTGGTGGTGCAGGTGCAGGCGTCCATGGGCAGCGAGGGCAAATTTATCTTCAGGAAGAACTTCGCCAAGTACGAGTTCTTCCGGAACCCCCTGGTGAGTCTTGACCCCCCACCGCCGCCCGCTACAAATCTGGAAGAAATGTCACGACTAAGCCTCATTTAACCGCTGCTAGTATCTGCTTCGCCTATAGCGTGCTGCATGGAGTGTGTGTGTGTGTGTGTGTGTGTGTGTGTGTGTGTGTGAATAAATATATAGGTGAGCCGAGTTAGCCCGCTAATATTAGTTCTGCCGTACCGGTTTTTGGCCCATGTGACTCAGGGTGTGTCAGAGCTAGCGTGTGAGCTCAGGGCCGTGGTAACCAGGGTGCTAAAACACTGCGGTGCTAGCCACAGCCTGTCAATCAATCGCTGAGAGTATACTGTTAAACCCCGCCCCCCTCCTCTCCCCATTACATCACCGGGTGAGATCATTCTCATCTACTCTGGATCTCTCTCTCGCTCTCTCGCTCTCTCGCTCTCTCGCTCTCTCTCTCTCCCGCTCTCTCGCTCTCTCTCTCTCCCCCCCCCCTTGTACTACGCTTTAACACACACACAATTAAAGACATGTTCCTCGTAGGGAAACATGAGTGCACAACAAGGCTGTTTCTAAGGGGTTTTAAGTCTCTGTGTGTGTGTGTCTCTCTCCCTCATTGTCTGACCTCTGTGTGTCCTTATCTTCCTGCAGAACTTCTTCCCAGAGCAGATGGTGGCCTGGTGTCAGGAGTCCAACGGATCCATTCCTCCCTCACAGCTCTTACAAGTGAGAACACACACACACACACACGCACACGCACGTACACACACACACACGTGCATGATCACACACACACACGTGCATGATCACACACACACACACACACACACACACACACACACACACACACACACACACACACACACACACACACACACACACACACACACACACACACACACACACACACACACACACGTGCATGATCACACGCACGCACGCACACTCACACACACTCAATGGTACTGCATAACAAGTGTGTGGCTCAGTAGCAGTCATAATACAATAATAATACAAATATTTTGAATTGCCCCCCCCCCCACCCAGAACTTCCTGAGCACCAGCAGCTGCCCTGAGGTCCAGGGCTACTTGTACATGAAGGAGACGGGCCGCAAGTCCTGGAAGAAGCTCTACATGTTCCTGCGACGCTCCGGCCTCTACTGCTCCACTAAGGGAACCTCCAAGGTAAGCCTAAGGGGGCCTTGCTGCTGCCGCTGGTGGGCGGGGTCTGGTGGAAGTGGGCGGGGTCTTGTTGTGGTGGGCGGGGTCTGGTTGTGGTGGGCGGGGTCTGTTGGTGATGGGTGGGATTAGAACACTATGGGCACGGCCTCGGGT
>CM051007.1:24918924-25028924 GCA_027704905.1 Muraenolepis orangiensis
TGGAAACAGTTGAGACAGGCACCGTGGACTTGACCTTCACGGTGTGTGTGTGTGTGTGTGTGTATGTGCGAGCGTGTGTGCGAGCGCGAGCGTGTGTGGAAGGATTAAGTAGAAGAGACGTTTAAGGGGCGGTGCGGTGCAATTGTTTATGTTCCGCGTTTAACTTTGACCCCCCCCCCCCCCACTAAACGCCACCCCTCCCCGTCTCTTCTAGAAACGGAGCCAGCGACTCAACGTCCTGGGCAGCCCTGGGCCCCCTCACACACCCTCTCTCAGCGCAGGTAACCGTGGTTTGTTGCCAAGGCTGTGCCTTCTCTTCCGCCCCCAAAATAGTGTGTCATTGGGGAAGACGAAGCTCACTATTTAGCTTCTTTAACCTGCCTAGTTTGGTCCTCCTCACCCAAACCAAATCCATCATGGGTTTTTCTGTACATCTTTTCGTCATCTTTGTAATGTAACGCTAATATAAAGCTATATAAATAAAAGTATTATTATTATTGTCATTGTTTTCCTCTCCAGACTTAATGTGTCAACAGCACCTGGATATCCCTTAGCGTACCAGGGTCGAGTAGATTCAAGATTCAAGATTCTTTATTTGTGTGTAAACAAGCACAATGGAATGCTTACTTCCCATTTGGTTCCCACACAATAATATTAACAAAAATACAATAATACAATTATAGAACGATAGAACAATAAAGAAGTCTCTAAGAAGGTTGTGCAAAAAGTACCTATACCACCAACCATCTGTCACCTTAAACCTTGGTTGGTGTAGGGTACTCCATCTCAATCTCCAGGTTGCCGGAACCGTAATTGCGTTCAAAACTCTCGTTGTTTTGGCGTGTGTCTTAACTGTCTCTGTATGTGTCTCTCTCTCTCTCCCAGTGATCCACAGAACCCAGCTGTGGTTTCATGGCCGCATCGTGCGAGAGGAGGCCCAGAGAATGATCGTCCAGCAGGGCCAGGTGGACGGGTAAGAGACCCCTCTCCTCTCCCCGTGTCCAGGAAGCCGGGTGCTTTCCTTTCCGTCTTTCTGACGACGATCGTCGTCATTCATCCATCCCATTGTTCCACCGTCCTGACAGTCGCCCTCCTTCTCCTCTCCCTCCTCTCCCTCTCCAGGTTGTTCCTGTTGAGGGATAGTCAGAGTAACCCCAAGGCCTTCGTCCTGACGCTGTCTCACCACCAGAAGACCAAGCACTTTCAGATCCTGCCGGTCAGTCAGCAATGTCTTGTCTTGTCGGTCTGTCTGTCTGTCTGTCTTTCTCTCGGCTCTATCAGCCTGTCTCTGTCTGTGTGCCTGTATGTCTGTCGCTACACGATTAGACATCATGTGTAAAATACAAATAATTGATTTCATAACTCGGACATTCGGATATTATGCTACAAATGAATCGTATCTATTTATATCTCTCTCTCTCTCTCTCTCTCTCTCTCTGGGGCATCTTTTCTCTGACATGATACTTGGCCGAGTTGTCAGAGTGAGATCATCTGAAGCCCAATTCAATGTAAATTCCAAGAGATTTACTGGGTCGTGGGAGACAAACATTCCTGTTTCCAGCGCAAATGAAGCATGAATAATCAGAAATGATAAAGACGACAAAGATAGCAATTCCAGTAAAAGGTTGTGTCATATATATATATTGTAATTGGATCCATGTTTCATCTCTCTGTCTCTGTCTCTGTCTCTCTCTCTCTCTCTCTCTCTCTCTCTCTCTCTCTCTCTCTCTCTCTCTCTCTCTCTCTCTCTCTCCCTCTCTCCCTCTCTCCCTCTCCCTCTCCCTCTCCCTGCAGTATGAGGAGGAGGGCCAGGTGTTGTTCAGCCTGGACGACGGCGCCACCAAGTTCACAGACCTGATCCACCTGGTGGACTTCTACGAGCTGAACCGGGGCGTGCTGCCCTGCCGTCTCAAGCACCCCTGCACCGCTGTTGCCTTGTGACACTACCCAGCCCCCCCCACCCCACCCTTTCATCGCCCCTCCCCCCTTTGACCCCTCCCCCAACACGCCCAACCGACCACCTTAACCTTCTTCTATTTGAAGACTTTGCATCATGAATGTACAGACGCCTAAATAGACACGCACACACAGACACATATACACACAGACATACATAGACACACACACACACATTTTCGCACATACACACACACACATATACATATATATATATATACACATACATACCTACACACACACACACACAGTTTCTGGATATTTCAGCATTACCCACCCCTTTCCTGGGACAGATAAGCTATGGTGCCCCCACCTCACACCCCCCCCCCCCCCCCCTCCTTCCACTTGCTCAATCAATTATCAGGGAGAGAAGAGCAGGGACCTTCGGGGCCCCCCCCAGTGGGTCCGGGGGTGTTCTGATGAACCTGTGCAGTCCAGTCTGGATAAGCTGACCCCATAACCCCTATTACCCCCCCCACCCCCTTCACACACCCGCCCACCCCCAAGCCAAACAGACTTTGATGTGGCCTTGTGCGCTACAGCACATGCACCAACCCCGCCCCCCCCCCCCCCCCACACACACACACACACACACACACACACACACACACACACACACAAGACACACACACCCAAGACGCTCGATGTGCGGCCGCCACGCGCGCCAGGCGACAGCTAGCATTAGCTGAGGAGTGTTTATGACAAAAAGACCCTCCCCCCTCCTCCCCCTCCCCCGACCTTCCGTTTACTAGTTGTGGTTCACGGATGTCATTTCTTTTTACCCATCCCTTCTTCATTTTTTTTTTTTTAAAGATTGCTGTTTTTATTGCCGTTTAAGTCGACGCAAAAAACAGTAATATCTATTTTTTTATTATTATTATTTTTTTGGTTTTGCACTCCCCCGGGGGGGAGGGAACGGAACAGTTTGGCTTCCGTGTTTCTCCTCCTCCTCCTCCTCCTCCTCCTCCTCCTCCTCCTCCTCCTCCTCCTCCTCCTCCTCATCTTCATCGTTGAAGACACACCCTCACCCCCCCCCCCCCCACACCCCTCCCTCCCACAAACACACACACACACACACTCACACACACACACCCGCCCCCCCCAGGCCACCCTGGTGACGGCATGACAGTGAGAACGCAGACTCCCCCCCCCCCCCCCCCAGGAGAGCGGTGGCTGTGAACAGTGCCTTTTCACGAAAGGCTTCTGGGAATACGTCTGGAAGAAGACTTAGTGCTTTAGACGTGAGACTTTTGAGTGTGCCGCCCGCGAGAGCAATGCTACACCCCCTCCCCTCCCCCCCCCCCCCCCCCCCCCTCCACCTTTCTCCCCCCTTTTTCTACTGTTTTTATTTTCTACTGGGTTTTTTTGTGTGCGTTTAAAAAAACAACAACAATGTCCGGTTTGATTTGGGGTGGTGTGTGAATGTCCTTTTCCCCCCCTGTTTGTTTGTTTTTCTCCTCGACTTCTGTTCTAAAACCTCACTGCTTGCACATTGTGAATTGTTCTGTTTGGTCGGTGGGGTGCGTGCGTTTGTGCGCGTGTGCGTGTGCGTGTGTGTGTGTGTGTGTGTGTCGGGAGGATGAGGGGATGCACGTGCAATTATTATTTTTTTTTGTGATGGAAGGACCCCGGGCGGTAGGGTATAGCTGAGTAAGCGTGACCACTCCTCCTGCAGACTCTGCCAGATAAACAAACTTAAGAAAAAAAAAAAATCACATCCTCCTTTATTAATTATTATATTACTTTTTATTGAGCAAAAAAAAAAACTTGACTTGAAATGTGACAACGCCGACTGCCCGTCCAGACAGTCGGGGTTCGCATGCCTTATGTGAAATGATGAGCCTTTTTTTCAAAAGAAAAGAAAATGAAAAAAAAGAACGAAAAAAAAAAACATCTTAAAAACTTGATGGTCGCTTTGAGCACATCGATGGAACGGGCCGCGCTTTGACGAAGAGATTGACGTTGTTCGTGCACCTTTTTTTGTTTTTTGTTTTGTTTTTGTTCACTCTATTGGATAAGACGTGTAAATACCAGATTCACCCTAGAGAGCACGGAAACCAACAGCGCAATACGTCGGCGACATGACAAGAAAGATCCGTACCCCCCCCCCCCCCTTCTCTCAGGAGGAACCAACTCCGCCCCCACAACACGTGGGCGGGACGTCACGGCAACCGAAATAGACTCACCTGCCTATCAGCCACCCTGTGCCAGATTTACTGTTCAATAGGGTTAGTGCTAAGTTGCAGGGGGCTATACCTATACCAGGCTCTCTCTCTCTCTCTCTCTCTCTCTCTCTCTCTCTGGCTCTCTCTCTCTCTCTCTCGCTCTGGCTCTGGTTCTCTCTCTCTCTCTCTCTCTATGTCTCTGTCCATCTCTCTCTCCAATCCCACGCTTCTCGTTAAGTAATAACTTCGCTGACTTCCTAGCGCTGCACCCCCAGCCACAACCCCCCTCCACCCACTCACCAATCAGGCGATGATCAGCCAGGACAGACTCCAGGGACTGGATAATGCTTGAACACTCCCCCCCCCCCCCCCTCCCCCACACACACACTCCTCCCCCCCCCCCCCCCCTACTCCTGTCCAGCCAGTAAGCTACGAGACTGTGGCAAATGTGTGCAGTTTGCCAGAACTTTATATATATACTATATATATATACTATATATGTACTATATATATTAAATGTTAGAACTAACTTTGAATGCAACTTTGTCCTAGTTTTTCCCCCATTTTTGGTCATCGTACGTCTCCTGTATTTTCTCTTTTACTGTCCGTTGAACACCGCAGTGCGTGTGTGGGAGGATTGAGGGGGAATAGGGGTGGACGGTTTGGGTTGTTGTCCCGGCAACAGAGGCCCACCTCCGGAGACGAGGCATCCTCCTGTTCCATCCGTATGAAGGAATGCCCTCTTTTGACATGATGGGGGTGGGGGGGGTTACAGTACCCCCCCCTCCATCCTTTCCTTTAATCGCGTTCGTGTTGCTACGTTCTACCGGTTATACCGGTTGTCCACAGGCCACAGGAAACGATATCCGTTTTTTTTTGTTTTTTTTTATATGAATCTTTATTTCTTCTATAAGTATGTGAAGCAACAGCAAAGATGTAGATTTCACACTGTATCTGGGTCGCCCAACACACAGATCACTATGCACGGGAACGCTGTGATTGTGCTCAAAACTCTGTGTAAAAAAAAAAAAAAAAAAAAAAAAAAAAAAAATGAAAAATGAAGAATGATTTATTTTGTCCTGTTTTTTTTCTTTCTTTTTTTGGTTTATTTGTTGTTGTTTTGGTTTTAACTTGTTATGTGTATATTGACATTGTATATTTTTTCTGTTGTTTGCCACAAAATTTACATTTTATATAAATATATATCAGAAAAAAATATACCACAGTATATACAGTATTAAATGAAGCTAATTTTGTTTGTTTTTTATTTTAATGGTGATCAAACTGGATTTTATTATTTTTCGGTTTGTTTTGGAATTTGTCAAAATGGCTTCCTAGACATCAAGGTTCTTAAAGCCGATGGCTTTTCAGAGTCTCTCGCAAAAATATCTCATGTGATTCAATCTTGTCGGTTTCAATCAGTTGTTTCAGTCTTTTTATCTTGATATTACAACTTCCTGTTTTTTGGTCTGGAATTCGCAGCTTTGACATGCCACACCCCCCCCCCCCCCCTCACTTTTACCAGTGCTCTACTAATATGTAGGCCTACAGATTAACAAGAGACAAACCTAACGGATTTAGTTGAATGGGCCTCCAAATGTCCATGTCTGCCGTCTGTGGGTTCATCAGACTGGGGCTGGAAGTCATTATTTTTGCATATTGTTTTAGGTATATGGGCCCACCAGTTCCAGCTGGAGGCCCCTTTGTTTTCTGAAGTGTTGTGATGCAGCCTATAGTGATGCAGCCTATAGTGATGCAGCCTATAGTGATACAGCCTATTGTGATGCAGCCTATAGTGATGCAGCCTATAGTGATGCAGCCTATAGTGATACAGCCTATAGTGATGCAGCCTATAGCCACAACTTCAGTCTGCTAGGATAACTTGACATGAATTGCGTGCACATCATCATCATCATCATCATCATCATTGGTGATTATTTCAATTGAGGATGCACCACCACCACCACCCCTTTAATTAATAACAAAAACTATCTTGATTTCAAGTACTTAAAAGCTATTTTTTTCTTTTTTGTTTAATGATATCAACATTTCAGGGAAATAAAAGTAATATTAAATGGACCATATTCAGTGAAACTAAACAAAAAGTGTGCTTCACCTGATTCTGGAAAAACAAAATGTCTGTATGGCTCTCCTGAATTTATGAATTGTGTTCTGTTCAGGTATTTTTGTACAAATAAGGGACTGATATATTCTCTGTTTAATGGAAATCAGAATTAAAGACCACGTTGCTATGAAACAAATAAGCAGCGCTTTGCCCGGTGTGGTCTATGTTCCCCTTTCCCTCGCTGCACCAACCAATAAACCAATTGCAATAACGTCATTTGTGATACAAGTTTATTTTGCAAACGTTTGATATCGGCCTATAGGCCTCTGGCTGTGGACCGGTGGGCCGTGGCGCTGACCCGGGGTCTCTATTTAAACACATGTGAACTGGCTCTCACAAAGGGCCATAATCCGTAATGTTCCGAGGTACGGCTAATCCGACAGAACGATGGAGCAACACGGCTAACAGAACATCCCCCCCCCCCCCCCCAATGACTGGAACTGAATACAAATAAAGAATAAATGTCCAGTATGCAGCCAGATAATCTGATATATCTTGGACCCTACTTGGGTATCAAATTTGTACTTATATAGGCCAAATTGTAAGCCTGTTAATTAAGCTGTAATAGGGCCCATATTAATAGCCTATGGATTGTACTGTACTATACTACACACCCCTGCACTAAAGACACAACAGTATATGCCTACAATGCAAGGTAAAAAATAATGACAATATGAAGTAATATAAACGTTGATTAAATACAGCTTGAATTAGATTTTTTTATTAGATATAAATACACCATAATAAACAATAAAATCCTACTGATTTGGTTATTTTCAGCAGCTAGAGTATGGCCTCCATCAGAGGATCCAAAATAAGGAGGCCTATTATCTGTTTTATTAACAATATATTAAGAGTGTTGGGGTTAATGAACAATATAGATTCAATGTTTGATACCTGATGATACTGGTTATGGTAATGGTCTATTGTAAAGTGTAGAGATCAAGAATGGCTCCCTGGCTAGGCTAGTGTTGAGATTCTGTTGTGTATTCTAAATGTGAAGTCCAGTGTAGCGATGCTGCCATCTACTGGTCAATAATGGAAAGGCAGGTCCAGAGCAGATCGTCTTCATCGAGAGCAGAATTTACTTGCGTAATTTACGAACGAGTTGCGTGATCGCTGTATGTTGCGGTGCATTTGGTGTTATAATAAATAATTAATATTGCTATAGGAACAGATGAGCCAACTCGATTTGAATAAATATTGTGTTTCGCATCGATCTGTCCTCGAATTATGTTAACCAGAAGTCGTGGAATAATATTTGCTATAATAATATTTGATTTAAATATTAAATATTTTTAAATATTTTTAATAATATAATATTTGAAAACATATTTGCTTTTGGTTTGTTTTTACAAAGAAGAAAGAAATATGTAAAAACTGGAGTGTGCATGCAGGCGTTCTCATCTTGAAATAACATCATATAATATATCAAAAATGTATATATTATATATGTACATAATATAAGATATTTTCGCGCCATAGGTAAAGTAAAATATTTTCTTTTGTTCTTTTTAAATTAAAAAATAAATGTTCCATCTTCAAATAACATAATATAATATCAAAAATGTGTCACTTCAGGGTGATGGAGACCGCCAAGGACTCATAATTATTTGTCTTTAAATGTCCTTTTATTCCTTTGCTGTTTTATAATATAGCTTTTTATTGCCATTGTGTATGAAATGTGCTATACAAATCAGAGGTGGATTAGAAGTACTCCTTTCTCATACGTTTTCTAAATGTTCAACAGGGAACTGCTGCTAACAAATTGTTTCTATTTTCCCTTTAGAAATCATCTCGATGAAAAAGGAAGGTGTGCCGCAAGAAGTGTCAGAGTCACTGTCTTCTGCCTTTCTCTTTACTTTGACCTTTACAGAATAGTAAAACTGTCTTTACCCTTGAAATGAGAAGTACGTGTGAGGAAGTGAATGTTACCGAGACATTTTGACCCAGACAGAGGGAAATTATTATGTGTGCAAGTGAGGGCACAGTAGCATCGGTCACATTTCAGTCCCAATCCAACATGTGCAATTTTCTATTATTTCATGAAGCAACGATTCAACAAGTATGATTGTGCAGTCACGTTAATGCTGATTCCTCTCAGAGAGGACATGGCACTCTTTCAAAGTAGAGCACAAGCAGTAAAGTGTGCTGCTGATGTTCTCTGTAAAATTGGCTAAATTAGACAATTATAGTGTTGAAAAAAGGCTACCGCTAACTGAGTTTACACCGTCCACTGATGTGTGTTAATGATATTTTCTGCAACACATTGAATTATTCCTCCTGACACACTCATTGCAAGACCACTTTGTCTTCTCACTCTTAATATTGTTGTGTTTCAGTGCAGAGGTTTAAAATGCTCCCCTTTCTTAAATGAAAAAGTGAATTCTTGGCAGAAAGAAGAATTTCCCTTTCGGTTTGTGGCGCTAAAAAAGTTAGCACCTGTGATATGACTCAACTCTATAGTTGCAAATTGTGTTAGATAGTGGTACGGCTCTACAAAATA
Source organism: Muraenolepis orangiensis (assembly GCA_027704905.1). NCBI lineage: Eukaryota > Metazoa > Chordata > Actinopteri > Gadiformes > Muraenolepididae > Muraenolepis > Muraenolepis orangiensis. The sequence continues at coordinate 24,927,677 of CM051007.1, forward strand.
AATGCATTGTTATATTACAAATGCAAATTCTGTGTTTTTCTTATTATTACCACTGCTTGTTTTGTTGTTCTGATTGCTAAAATTGCCTGTAAATCCACATTTTAAAGCTGATAATTCAAAAAAATCTTACGGGGGAGCTGACCCCCGGACCCCCCTAGGGGGTTCGAACTTTGTCACCTTTTTTATCCATGATGAGTTTGCACCCCTGGAGAATATATAGCAAAATCAATAACCCCTCTTGCCCCCCATCCATACCAAAAATAAGTTATAAATATTTCCCTTCATCAACTGAGGTCTGTTATGAGGAGGAGGAGAAGGTGAATGCTGCCAAGACTCTCAGGACTGCTGAGGAGACCTCCTAGACTGCTGAGGAGACCTTTCAGACTGCTGAGGAGACCTGGAACCCTTTGGGGACCGCTCTGGAGTTTTACTTGGACAAGGACTGACATCTTTCTTGGATTTCATCCCCTTTCTCTCTCTTGTTGGAGACTCAGTGCTGTCTTCTTGGACCTCTAAATCCTCAGTTTCCTCTGCTTTTCTCTTCCGAGTTCTGTATTTAGCAGCCAGCTTCTTCCCCCTGCCTCTCCCTGCCTTGGGTGGCATGTTAAAGTTGAATTACATTTGTAATAAAGTTTAAATGTACTGTGTTCTGCTCCCAATAATCTCCGATCAGCAATTGAATTTCCCACGGTCAGCCAACGGTATACCATCTGGAAGTCACGTGACGCCTGCGTGACCTAGTTTGAACGCGTCGTACTCTCAATACGACGTCGTGTGGCCTTCGTGTGTAGTTCGGGTGCCATCGTGTGACCTTCTGTAGGCATCGTACTTGCTTCGGCTGTTGACCAAGTTCGGGGTCATCTTCGTGCAAAATTCAAAATTCCATATTCGTATGGCCATCAGTATGGATTTCTAAAACAATACTATAAAAATGGTCTACACAATAAAAAGAACAAAGTGTGGAATTGTGCAAAAAATGAATCATGATGCACTGCTCATGAATACAGTGCAGAACAGTGATACGTCCAGCAAAGTATGATGGTGTAATGTTAATGACAATGTTATGATAGTGGCAGCACTGCCTGTGGATAAAAACTAACTTTTGAACCTGGTAGTCCTTGTACGGATGCTGTCAGATGGGAGTGAGTGCTTGAACAAGAGAAGGCCATCACACAGGTCCTGTCAGCTGACCAAAAGACAGTAACAGTCCCCCCACACCCATTTGGTTTTACTAACATGTCTATGTTATAGGTTGTCTGGTATTGCCTTGTGTATTGCCTTATTTATTCATGTAAAGCCAAGTTGGCTCTGTTGAATGTTTATATCTCAACCTATTGGTTCACATAATAATTGTATATAACCCACACTTAGCCTTTTGGTTTCTTTAGGATTCAGTCCTAAGCAGAATACTCTTAAAACATTAAATGGAGCATTCTTAAATGTATATTGTGATAATGTCAATCAATATGAAAAAATATATTGTTAGAACAATTGCCCAGCCCTAGATCGGACAGTAAAAAAGACGACCCTTGGTGTGCATATCATGTACACCAGACATTAATTGACGAATGTAACGTAAAAGACAAATAAACTAAATAGCCAGGCTGAGAAGTTAAGGGAGAGAGGGCTCAACCATGACTGGGAGGTAATGTATACTGTTGCACTTTGAATGCAACAGTTCTAGTTTATTGAATCATTTTTATATGAAAATGTATATTCTACAAGATACAAGATTTTTATTGGCCATTTCTAACATACATAGGAATACTTACTCCCCATTCACTCCCGCAGTATAAATCTCAAAAACACCATAAAAATAATATGTACAATAAAGAAAGAGCAGCTCATAATCTCATCAGTATAGTAAGTTCATCTTAAACCTGTAAGGGTTGGGTCCTCTCGACCGTGTTCGTTTTACTAACTTACTGTAGAACTGGCAAACTGGTGATTAAGTTGAGTTTACATTTATGCTTGCAGTCCATTTATTGTCTATTTGCATTGCAATAAATGTTATGGTATAACTGACCTTGTTGAGTTTGTAATTCATGCTGCTTTTGTCACGGTTACGGTGGTTGGGGGGGCGTTGCCAGGCCGCGTGCACTAGAGGCGCACACACACGCACCTGCCAACCATTACCGTGGCTAATTGCCATTGATCTCACCTGGGGGGCTATTTATACAGCGGCGTCAGTGAGAGACGTCGCTCGTTCGTACTATGCGTAACCGGTACGCTACCAGTCCCCAGGTGACAGTCATCCCTGGCTTTTGATCACCCTGCTACGGACTATCAGAGAGATAGCCCGCTCGGCTGCTGTTCCAGCCCCTCGTCGGTCCAGACGATCGACGCACCTCGACTTCCCGGTAACCCGACCCATCGCCTGTCCCAACCATCCCTACGTCTGCTACCTGTCGGATCGACGCACCTCCTCGACGCACCTTGACTTCCCGGTAACCCGACCCATCGCCTGTCCCAACCATCCCTACGTCTGCTACCTGTCGGCTTGACGCACCTCGACCTCCCGGTCCCAGATCCCTCGTCTGTCCTGGAGATAACAATCGATTGTGTTTGTGCCGTAATAAAACCCCTGTTCTCCCTTTTCTGGTCTCCGCCTGCGTTCTGGGTCCAACCTCACCACACACCTTTGTGACAGCTTTTGCTATAATCATTTAGTGTGATTTGTTTAGGCCTATGTAGACGCCACCCATCTACAATGTAGGCGAAAGCAAATAGAGCTTGTTTTTCTACTTAGTTTTTGTTCGGAATGGCAGTTGAAATAACGTTCCTATTCCCTTGTATTATAATTATATCTGTGCAAATCTAACAGATTTGCACAGAAACAGCCGATTCAGTTCTTCTACTTTTATCAAAGAATTTTGTAACAAGTATCTGTACTTCTACTACAGAATGTGTGTACTTTTGCCACCTCTGTCCAGGACAAGGCCCAGCAGGAGCTGCTCATGGTGAGACAGAGGCTGGAAGACAAGCTGAGACAGGACAGCCATGCACTCTGTGCTGGTCAAGAAGAGGAGGGAGCTCATCTCCCATATGTTGCCTTGACCCTCCATACAAATTGTGACCATGACTCCTAAAACATCAGAGGGCTGAGGTAGTCCAGCACATGAGGACTGCCCAGAGCCTGGAGCTGGCCGACCCCATCAACAGCCTGGAGGAAGAGGCCGCCGTCGAAATACGCAAGGTGGCACTAATCTGTACCACAACACACACACACACACAATGGCAGATGCCTCACAATATGTGGTGTGTTTGTGTGCTTTAACGTATGTGTTTAACATTGAGGTTCAAGTTTCCACAGTTTTCTCAAATGTTGAACGACTAACTTTGACCACTGTAGGAAATATATATATTTGACTTTTTTCACATCATGTGTGTACTGTGCTTAAACATTAAGACATCTACTGGCTGGGCTTTTAGTTACTAAGACAACACTTTAATCTTAAAAACAGAACCTTTATTATTAGACTTTCCCTGACAGTGTAATATAAATACATATGCCCACATCCCGATTGTTAACATTATCATATCTAGCCTTAGTGAATTAGACATTTATTCTAGAGTATTCTCTCTCTACATGTATTTAAAGAGGCTGTTTTATTCACAATGTTTTAATCTATTTCACAAAATGTCAAAATGGAAGCAAACAGAGGTTGCCGGGAGACTGATAGGGTTTTAGTGTGCATCATGGTCACCATATTGACCACACCCATTTTGGAACTGTCAAAGGGCAAAAGGGTAAAAAGCCCTCCGCTGTCAATCATCGTTACCGCGGCTGACCGATAGAATGTTGTGATGTCACAATGGCCAGAGACGGAATTCCGATGTTATAAAGGCACCGTCTGGCAGTCTGATCTTCATCAGTTTACCTGGTGTTTCGTGCGTGCAAGTTGTGTTTTCCACTGCTTTCCGTGCTTTTCTTCATGCTTTTCATTGCTTTGAACATGCATTGTTTTGTTGAGACTCCAAGACCCTGCAAAGGTATATTTAGATTTGTTTAATTATCTGCACTTTTAAGTACAGTTAAAACCAATCAGCCTTACCATAGCCATCAAAGAGGCACTACAACAAGGGGATTTATAATCAGACCGGCCTAAAAGTAATGCAAATACAAATGTGATATCTAGCATGTAAACAGGAAAAATATTATCTGTCAGAAAGTGTTAGTATAACATGAAGTCTCTTCAGGTCATCTCGGAGACCCTCTGGACTTTGACTCCAAGCCGACGTCCTCCTCTGACGTTGAGGTGGCTGTTGACTCCACCCCTGCTTCGGCCACGCCCTGGCAGGTGGTGGTTTCTGGCCTCACCATCGGAGTGGTCGTAGGGGTCATCGGCCAGCTGCTGATTGAGGTATCCACGTTGCTCAAGCCGTCCCACATGGGGACCAGTTCTGTCCCCTCAACTGATGACTATTGCTCTTGACATAAATACATTAACTTTGACATGTTGGGGTAGCAATGATAGTTTTGCGTCACAGTGCAGTGTTGGCACACAGCGTGTTAAAAGTGACCTTAAAAGTAGCTGGATGAGCCTGGATCTCTCAGGGTTGTCTTGTGTCCTGCTGCCCTCCAGCTCGGCTCCAGGTCCCTCCCATCTGGGACTCCTCTGAAGATCCTCCAGAAGTCCAAGCGCCTCCTCTGCTCCTCCATCCCCTGGGTCAGGGTGACGGAGGACACGCAGCAGGCCAATAGCCTTCTCCAGCCCAACGCTCCTGACCAGGTCTCCACTCTCCACATGTTGGAATGAGATTCTACAGATTAATTAGTAAAATATAAGAGTCTTTTGTGAATGCATACATTTAATGCAGCAAAATTCAGTGCAAAAAAACCAGTGTTTCCTCCCGTTGTTCTTCTGCTCTTCTCTATCTCCTCTTCTACCTCTCTATCTCTTCTCTTGGTACCTCCACCTCTCGTTTGCCCACCTCCATTCTTCGGCAAATGGTGGTGCTTGTCCAGAGCTCGCTCAACCAGGTACGGGACCGGTTTCTATTGGCAAACGTGGACCACTGCAATAGAATTGTCGTCTTTATAAAATAAATGGACTTTCAATATTTCTCCTGACCAGCCATAGTACCATCTATAAAGCTTCTAATGTTTCCAGTACACTAGAAATAACACAATAGACAACCTAGTCAACCAATTGAGTTATATTTTAGTTAAACATATGACTGATAACTCATGAAATAGTTTAGCTCATCAACCTGCTGACCATCAACAAACATTTGTAATACTACCAGATTTTCTCTTCCTAAAAGAGGATCCATGACAGATTTGACCCCACAGATACAGTTGACCACAAGTCTCCTCCACTAAGACGTCTTCTCTCTACAGAAGGTCAAACACATGGCCTCCAGGCATCCTGAGCTCCTCTGCTCCATCCCGGGGCCGGTCCCCCAGGCTGTAATGGCCATATACCAATCTGTTAGCCCTGAAGGAACCTCCACCCCCACACCAGGTAATCACATGGAAGGACTGTACAGAACTAAAACATTACAACTTTACATGAAATACAATAAATATGAGTGGCCACATACCATAATATACACACACTATGTATATCCATTTCAAATAATTGCCAAATGGACCTTGATAAACTAAGAACATGTAAACAGGAAAACATATACATTTCTCCGAATATATTCGTATAACAGAATCTTCCTGAATTTGGTTGGTCTTCAGGTCATCTCGGAGACCCTCTGGACTTTGGCTCCAAGCCGACGTCCTCCTCTGACGTTGAGGTGGCTGTTGACTCCACCCCTGCTTCGGCCACGCCCTGGCAGGTGGGGGTTTCTGGCCTCACCGTGGGAGGGGTCATCGGCCAGCTGCTGATTGAGGTATCCACGTTGCTCAAGCCGTCCCACATGGGGACCAGTACTGTGCTCGCAACTGATGACTATTGCTCTTGACATAAATACATTAACATGACATTAACTTTGACATGTTGGAGTAGCAATGATAGTTTTGCGTCACAGCGCAGTGTTCAGCATACAGAATGTTAAATGTGACCTTAAAAGTAGCTGGATGAGCCTGGATCTCTCAAGGTTGTCTTGTGTCCTGCTGCCCTCCAGCTCGGCTCCGGGTGTCTCCCATCTGGGACTCCTCTGAAGATCCTCCAGAAGTCCAAGTGCCTCCTCTGCTCCCAGAAGTCCAAGCGCCTCCTCTGCTCCTCCATCCCCTGGGTCAGGGTGACTGAGGACACGCAGCAGGCCAATGGCCTTCTCCAGCCCAACGCTCCTGACCAGGTCTCCACTCTCCACATGTTGGAATGAGATTCTAGTCTTTTGTGAATGCATACATTTAATGCAGCAAAATTCACTGATGTTCAAACACAATATTGCTCCCTGCTCTCTAGTATTACTCAGAATGAGAAGAACCACTAATGTACAATTAACACATTTGTACATTTGGTTTGTAGATTGGAGTAAATATTGGACATCATGAAGTCAATGATTTCTTGAGGTTCTACTCTTAAGTGTTTCCTCCCGTTGTTCTTCTGCTCTTCTCTATCTCCTCTTCTACCTCTCTATCTCTTCTCTTGGTACCTCCACCTCTCGTTTGCCCACCTCCATTCTTCGGCAAATGGTGGTGCTTGTCCAGAGCTCGCTCAACCAGGTACGGGACCGGTTTCTATTGGCAAACGTGGACCACTGCAATAGAATTGTCCTCTTTATAAAATAAATGGACTTTCAATATTTCTGCTGACCAGCCATAGTACCATCTATAAAGCTTCTAATGTTTCCAGTACACAATGGCCATATACCAATCTGTTAGCCCTGAAGGAACCTCCACCCCCACACCAGGTAATCACATGGAAGGACTGTACAGAACTAAGACATTACAACTTTACATGAAATACAATAAATATGAGTGGCCACATACCATAATATACACACACTATGTATATCCATTTCAAATAATTGCCAAATGGACCTTGATAAACTTAGAACATGTACTCCACTTAACATTGTGAAATTCAATTGGCAATTTGTTGCAAGAGAACATTTTGTCCTGTGACGTTCCCTCCTCATTCATTTCTCATTCCTGTTCTTTGACATCACTTTGTTTCTCCATCTCAACAACATAGAACTTAAGGTTTTGCACTTCACTACATGTTGTCATTGTCCATCAAACACGGTGCGAGCAGCATGGCAGTGGGATTACTCTTGGCTTGATACAGATTAGAGTGTGGGGTTTCGTTATTCGACACACTTCCATCCATATCATGGCCTACCAACCTTCTTATAAGAACTGAGGTGGCCACACGTTTCTATTGTTTCCCTGAAACAGTAGGAACCTCTCCCTTCCTTCCTTCAGTGGAGGATGGAATGAGAGAGAACAGGAAAAGACAGGATCCGGAGGAAGAGCCAAACCCCTCCAAGAGGTGTAGGGTCAGCCCACGTCCTCACCCTCACCAGGTGGAGGAGGAGGTGGAGAAGGCAGGGGACTCTTCTGAAGCCCATGCAGACTCAGGACGCTCCTCTAGACGTGACTCCGCCATTAACCTCTATGCCCACAAGACCTACTACACAGGTCAGATAGATGGGCTGATGGATGGATAGGCGGGTGGGTGGAAGCATGGATAGATGAATACATTAAAGAAATGTCTGTTTTTCAGCTGACTTTGAAGCTCTTTACGAGCAGCTGGAGCCTCTGGGAGAAGGAGGCTACGGAAGAGTCTTTGCTGGCGTCCGCAAAGAGGACAATCTGCCTGTAAGAGTTCACACCAGAAAACCACACAAACCCATTGCTATGTGCACACATACACAGACTATAGTCTGATTCATGGTATCCTCTGTTCAACACTAAAGCAGTGAGCTTGTCTTTGTTGTGTAGGTGGCTATAAAGTACATCCCAGTGAACAAGGTCCCAATGACACAGGTGGTGAGTTACTTCATTCAGTTATTTCTCTTACTGTAATGTATGGCTCTTACTGTTATTATGGCTATCACACATGTTATATTAATAAACCTGTTTTCTGTATTCCGAGTCCAGGGTCTATAGCCAGGACCATAACCTATAGTTAGAATGTTTCAGAGCTATCTCACTATATATTTACTGTGTTTCAGACTAAAAATGGGAAGCTCATTTATTTGCCACTGGAAGTGTCTCTGATGCTGAGAGCCACTGAAGGTCAGACTGGCTCTGAGGGCCCAGGTGCCGTTGTCCTTCTGCTGGACTGGTTCAAACTTGACCAGGAGCTGATCCTGGTCCAGGAGAGACCAGTGCCCTTTGTCGATCTCCGAATCTACATGGAGTACAAGGGGGGTTACCTGCAGGAGCAGGACGCTAAGGTCTGTGGGAGGACAGCTTGGATGGGGGTTCAGTATAATATTTGTTTCCAGGGAGGGAGTGTGGGATGATCAAAAACATGATAGAAACAGCACAGTACATCCAAATAGTAGTGTGTTCAGGGGTTGGTTATATTATCTCTGCAGAAGGATGACCTGTGTGTGTGCTCTCTCTTTATCAGATGATTCTGCACAAAGTAGTGAGCGGAATGCTAGGGCTCCACTCCAGAGGCGTGCTGCACCGTGACATCAAGGCAGAGAACCTCCTGGTGGAAACCGGCTCTGATGCGCCCCGGGTCAAGATCATCGACCTGGGAAGCGGCTGCCTCCTCAAACAAGAGCTCTATTCACATTTCTACGGTGAATGCATTTTAAATTCATAGTTGGTCCAGTATAAAATGTATTTGAAATGTATTTAACCTGTGATTGACAGCCAGTATGGATCCCCTGAATAAATCAGGAACTGTTGCCCTGATTGGTCAGAAATTAGCACTAATAATTAGCAGGAAATTAAATTGTCTTATGCAGTCAACATAACAACATCATTTTTAAATCTTACCTACAGAACTTTAAAGTTGATTGATGCACACCTATTGGTGGCTAGCAATTAAAATTGAGTGAGCAAGCCACTCCATCAGCCTCTCTCTCCCTCTCTTTATTTCTCTCCCTCTCTCTCATGGTAAAGCCAGCAGGGTGTGTTGTATGGATGAGGGTTAGTGTGCTGTTGTCAAATAGCAAAGACAAAAATAACAAACACAGACATAACTTTATATCTATAGAATGCTGGGGCCAACCCGTGCAGGCGTTGCTCCTAGCTGCCCAGATGGGCCTGATTAGCCTGACGAGCCGTCAAACTGGAGTGATTTCCCACTACGTGTCATGTGTGGTGTGTCCACTGCGTGGTCCCCTTGGAGCTGGGTGGTGACACTGGTATATACACTGTGTTCCCAGGCACTGTCCCATACACCCCTCCAGAGTGGTTATTGTGGGGGTGCTACAGGGCTGGTCCCATGACCGTGTGGCAGTTGGGGGTGCTTCACTTTGACCTCCAGACTGGATGCTACCCCTTCGAGACCAACAGTGACATCCTCAATAAAGAGCTGCCATGCATCCAGGGCCAATTCTCATCAGGTGAGAGACAGACACATACATACATACACAAGACAGCCAGGTGTTCATATTTATTTACTTATTGACTTATTTATTTCGTTATTTACCCTCCAGACTGCCAGGACTTCATGAGGAGATGCCTGACCAAGCGACCTCAAAGGCGACCGCCCCTGGAGAGCCTGCTGCTCCACCCATGGCTGAAGTCATGCCCGTAGCCACATAAATAAATTGATTGTGAATAGTTTCAGTCTTGCTGTCTGTTTTACAGTTTTTTCAAATGACATCATATTTATCCACATTTAATCGGCTCTATGTCAGAGTTCTCTGAAGGCAGGAGGGAAACAACTCAAAAAAGTAAAAATGAGTAACAGCCAGGATGAGGGGAATGGTCGTGGCGCTGAGGTTAGGGTTACATTACAGTCATTTAGCAGACACTTTTATCCAAAGTGACTTACCTGATGTTGTAGAGGAGGAATCTGCAGGAGCGTGTCACCGACGCAATGTTTGCAGAGAACGGCAGTTGGTCATCCAGGGTCACCCAGATTCCTGTTGAGGACAAAGGAGAAGAACGCCGATGACTACCTATGGTTGAAAAAATAAATTAATATAATTTCAATATTTTTAGATAATGTTAATCAATAATAAATATGTATAAAAAAATGAATATAATGATTTGGTCAAGCTTCTACTGTCACACAAGCAGCCTTGGGGCGGACACCCCTACTCGTGCCAGATTCCATTACAAGATACAAGATTTGTATTTGCCATTTGCAACAAGTTCAATAGAATGCTTACTCCCCCCCGCTGGGGTCCGGCGTCCTCCGGGAGGAGCAGTATGTGAGCGAGGGGGAGCCGGCCCTGCAGCCACCAGACCCGGCGACACCTGACTGCAGAGACGCTGAGACCATCACAGGTGCTCTGCAGTGTGTGTGTGTGTGAGAACACTATTCTTCACAGCATACATAAGGATTAGATTAGATTCTAATGTATTGTCAGTGCACAGCACAAGGACAGTACAGCCAAAGAAGTTGGCATCTAACCAGAGTGCAGATGTAACAGTGAAGTGCCTGGTAATAAATAATGTACAGTGGTTAAATGAGACCTAAAAACAGTACTGTAGAACCGATGAATGGGAGTCGGAGGCGGCGTGCTTAGTATGGAACTCCACACTTTATTTTCCATTTAAGTTTCACAGCAGGGGAAACACATCTGCTACTTGCTACTGTCCAGCTAGCACAACACAACAACACGGTACGCACTCTAACAGGTCCGTGGTGCAACACACACTAAATACCAACAGTGTTCCCATAACGTTCCACCACACTACTAGGTATAAAAACGGGTGTGTATACAGTATATTTATGTACTGAGATAGATTGTAGGAATAAATAACAGAGCTGAGTAAACAAAGGACCACGGGGAGCTCAGCTTGGTTTTAGTTTTTTTCAGATTTTGTGAACTTGAGAAATATAGCCATTGAAAACTGATGACCGGTCGATCAATTGGATTGTCCTTTCTAGTGTGTAAAAATGGTACAGAAAACAATAGGATGACAATAGTGCACTGATAATAGTATGGAAGTATGTTGGAAGAAAAAAAAACACCGTTTACAGCGCAACATTTACAGTTGCCCACTAGGGGGCAGCTCAATAGCACCCACACACCGTAGCGTCTGTTTGTATGTTTGCCTGCAGGTCAGTAGTGTACAAGACACACTGTAGCCACTAGATAGCATCATGCGTTATCGCTTACCGTACGGGACCCCACCACCACCACCACCATCACCACCATCACCACCAAGTCTTCACTTTCTGTGTCTCTGTGTGTATCTTTTGTGTGTGTGTGTGTGTGTGTGTCCGCCGCACTGGCGTTATAGATGTTCGCCTAGGGCGCTAAACTGTAGAGGGAGCGCAGGGGGTGCACGCCAGATATATATATATATTTTTATTTTTTATTTTAATTATTTATTTATTTTTTAAATATATGTATATGTTTTGTTCTTTTTTTAGGCGCCCCCCAGATTATTATTTTGGTAGGCGCCCCCCAGATCAGGATTCATATGTTTTTTTGAGAATATGAAAAATAAAACGTAGGGGCGTCCCAAAACACTGCACCCCCCTCTATGTTTTTTTTGGTTTTGTCCATTTGTGTTTCACTTGTCCTGCACCTGGACGCGAGAGACGTAGAATTAGAACTTCACTGTTCACTGAGTCACTAAGAACATGAAGAGGGGCAACCCCAACAAAAAGCCTTCTGGGGCGCATTGGAAAAGGCGAAGAAAGAGGCGGGAGGAAAAACACCAGGAAAACGGAGTCTGATGACTGTTTTGTGTTTATTGGCATTTTTCAAGCAAATGTTTAAATCTAGCCAGACAGCTTAACCGGAAAACAGGTGTGAGCTGCTAGCTACCTGTCGTCATAGCTAGATAGGTAGCTAACTAGCTTTACCTTACTGATATTATTATTAACGCTATCTATTTTGGAGAAAAAGGGGGAGGAAAACCGAGTATGTCTCATGACTGTTGTGTTTAACAATATTGACATTTTTCAAGCAAAGTTTTAAAGCTAGCTAGCTATCGTTAGCTAACGATATAGACATGTGCTGTTAGCTAACGATAGCAGCTGACATATAGTATGATAGAAGCTGGCAGATGGCAGATGCTTTACCATCTAGCTAGATAGCTATTTTTACACCACTTGCACTGTGTGGGTTTTCTTGTATTCATTATATATATATATATATATGTATTCATTATATATATATATGTATGTATGTATGTATGTGTATATATATATATATATATATATATATATATATATATCCCTTTAACTGCCAGCACCACCATTTGGTAGAGCACATTTTGTGTCTTGATATCTTGTTGAAAAAAAAATAAAAAGGTTTAACTGATTCAGCCAGCTCTACCCTTTGGTTGACATGTTATGCACAAAACAACCTCTAGATGTCACTGTGGTTCGAACAGAAAGCCCTTCAGCTAGGTGTAATTCTTTTTTGAAACTTTTTTTATTATCTTTTATGAATATATCTGGTTGTATATATTGCTAATTTTCCATAAAAGAAACAAATGTATTTCAGTTTGTGTTTTATTTGAGTTTGATGCATACAAATACTGTACTGTATATGATTATTGAAAATGCACTTTTCCATAAAAGGCCAGCTCGACCAGTTGGTAGAGGCTCATAAAAACAAAACTGTGTGGTCAGTCAAACAAAACAAATGGTTTGTGGTTATGTGTGGCCCATTTGATAAGAAAATGCAAACAAATCTTTTTTCCATAGCTTTTTTCTTGGTCCGGCAGTTAAAGGGTTAAAGGTATCTATTTTTGTTCAATCTGTAGCTTACAAATGGTAATGGACACAAAATAAGTCTGCTGAATCATTAATGGTTAAAGAAGGTCAAATATTATATTATAATACTGCTCAGTATTATTGCAGATAGATACCTACTACATAATTCTCTGTGTAATTTCCAGGTGCAGTTAAAATATCTGGGTAATCCCACTCCCACCACTGCACAACCTGAGTCTACTGCATCACTGCCTGTAGCAGGTGAGTTCAGTCAAGTATTTTGTGATATTGCCTGTTGAATTTATTAGGGTGGTTGTAGTTCATACACACATTCACACCTGGAAGCTTCCCAGCACAGTACCACCGTTTTCTATTTTATTATTGCACATTACAATAGCACTTCTATTACTAATAATATTACTACTAATAATGTGAATGGCACACGCACACACACACACACACACACTCATAGTGGGTGTCTAACTGTATCCATGCATGTTTGACTGTGCCTGCAGGTGAACATGTACCTGTCCCAAGTGAACCTGCTGCTACACAATCAGCAGGAGAGACATTGATCCCCAGTACCACACCACAGCACAGTCTGCAGCACGTGACCCCATAAAGGCAGCAGCTGTTGACCCTGCCGACTGGCCATCCATATCTGATAAGGTCAGAACAGAGTGTGTGAGCAGAGGACCCTATCAGGCAAAACCACACTTCATTTTTCCAAAAAGACAGGATGGGAGAAGCTGCCACCACCACAACGTTTATAGAAAACTGGTAAATGGGGAAAGTATCAAGAGAAGCTGGCTATTGTACTCACAGAAAAACGATAGCCTTTACTGTTTTTGCTGCAAGCTGTTCTCCCAGAAGGAATACAAATTAATCAGTGCAGGACTAAATGACTGGAAAAATTGCCACCAATTACTGAAAACACACGAGAACACTCCAGAACATACTAAACACATGTCATCATGGAAAGAGTTAGAGTTTCGATTACAAAAGGGGCAAACTATTGATAAGGTAAAATCTCGCCTAGGGCAGCAAATTGTCTAGAGCCGGCCCTGCCTGCCAGAGTTTGAGATCATCAGCTTGCTGGAGGAGCAGCTGCCCGTGTACCGGCTGCGTGCCGACAGGGTGTACGGCTGCGACCATGACGACTGGCTGCACACGCCGCTCATCGCACCTGACGCCAGGCTAGACCTGACTGCCGAGCAGATCGAGGAGACGCTCAAATACTTTATTTCTATTTATTTTCCCTTTTGTAAAGAAATAATAGTACCGGAAGCAGAGAGAGAAAAATTGTATACACAATAAAAAATGAACATAAAAAGAACAATAAAGTGTGGAATTGTGCAAAAAGCATTTATAGTTCCAGTAGTGCAGCAGCATCATGAATACAGTGCAGTACAGTGCAGTAACTGTAATGAGTCCAGAAAGTCCAGCAAAGTATGATGGTGTAATGTTAATGACAATGTTATGATAGTGGCAGCACTCCTAGCAGTTCAGTAGGCACACTGCCTGTGGATAAAAACTAACTTTTGAACCTGGTAGTCCTTGTACGGATGCTGTCAGATGGGAGTGAGTGCTTGAACAAGAGAAGGCCATCACACAGGTCCTGTCAGCTGACCAAAAGACAGTAACAGTCCCCCCACACCCATTTAGTTTTACTAACATGTCTATGTTATAGGTTGTCTGGTATTGCCTTGTGTATTGCCTTATTTATTCATGTAAAGCCAAGTTGGCTCTGTTGAATGTTTATATCTCAACCTATTGGTTCACATAATAATTGTATATAACCCACACTTAGCCTTTTGGTTTCTTTAGGATTCAGTCCTAAGCAGAATACTCTTAAAACATTAAATGGAGCATTCTTAAATGTATATTGTGATAATTATCTATGTCAATCAATATGAAAAAATATATTGTTAGAACAATTGCCCAGCCCTAGATCGGACAGTAAAAAAGATGACCCTTGGTGTGCATATCATGTACACCAGACATTAATTGACGAATGTAACGTAACAGACAAATCAAAACTAAATAGCAAGTTAAGGGAGAGAGGGCTCAACCATGACTGGGAGGTAATGTATACTGTTGCACTTTGAATGCAACAGTTCTAGTTTATTGAATCATTTTTATATGAAAATGTATATTCTACAAGATACAAGATTTTTATTGGCCATTTCTAACATACATAGGAATACTTACTCCCCATTCACTCCCGCAGTATAAATCTCAAAAACACCATAAAAATATGTACAATAAAATAAACAAAGAAAGAGCAGCTCATAATCTCATCAGTATGAAGTAAGTTAATCTTAAACCTGTAAGGGTTGGGTCCTCTCGACCGTGTTAGTTTTACTAACTTACTGTAGAACTGGCAAACTGGTGATTAAGTTGAGTTTACATTTATGCTTGCAGTCCATTTATTGTCTATTTGCATTGCAATAAATGTTATGGTATAACTGACCTTGTTGAGTTTGTAATTCATGCTGCTTTTGCTATAATCATTTAGTGTGATTTGTTTAGGCCTATGTAGAGACGCCACCCATCTACAATGTAGGCGACAGCAAATAGAGCTTGTTTTTCTACTTAGTTTTTGTTCGGAATGGCAGTAATGTAAGTTGAAATAAAGTTCCTATTCCCTTGTATTATTGTATTATAATTATATCTGTGCAAAACTAACAGATTTGTAACAATCTAACAGATTTGCACAGAAACAGCCGATTCAGTTCTACTTTTATCAAAGAATTTTGTAAAGTATCTGTACTTCTACTTAAGTACAGAATGTGTGTACTTTTGCCACCTCTGTCCAGGACAAGGCCCAGCAGGAGGCTGGAAGACAAGCTGAGACAGGACAGCCATGCACTCTGTGCTGGTCAAGAAGAGGAGGGAGCTCATCTCCCATATGTTGCCTTGACCACATACAAATTGTGACCATGACTCCTAAAACATCAGAGGAGGGCTGAGGTGGTCCAGCACATGAGGACTGCCCAGAGCCTGGAGCTGGCCGACCCCATCAACAGCCTGGAGGAAGAGGCCGCCGTCGAAATACGCAAGGTGGCACTAATCTGTACCACAACACACACACACACACACACACAATGGCAGATGCCTCACAATATGTGGTGTGTTTGTGTGCTTTAACGTATGTGTTTAACATTGAGGTTCAAGTTTCCACAGTTTTCTCAAATGTTGAAAGACTAACTTTGACCACTGTAGGAAATATATATATTTGACTTTTTTCACATCATGTGTGTACTGTGCTTAAACATTAAGACATCTACTGGCTGGGCTTTTAGTTACTAAGTAGACAACACTTTAATCTTAAAAACAGAACCTGTTTATTATTAGACTTTCCCTGACAGTGTAATATAAATACATATGCCCACATCCCGATTGTTAACATTATCATATCTAGCCTTAGTGAATTAGACATTTATTCTGGAGTATTCTCTCTCTACATGTATTTAAAGAGGCTGTTTTATTCACAATGTTTTAATCTATTTCACAAAATGTCAAAATGGAAGCAAACAGAGGTTGCCGGGAGACTGATAGGGTTTTAGTGTGCATCATGGTCACCATATTGACCACACCCATTTTGGAACTGTCAAAGGGCAAAAGGGTAAAAAGCCCTCCGCTGTCAATCATCGTTACCGCGGCTGACCGATAGAATGTTGTGATGTCACAATGGCCAGAGACGGAATTCCGATGTTATAAAGGCACCGTCTGGCAGTCTGATCTTCATCAGTTGACCTGGTGTTTCGTGCGTGCAAGTTGTGTTTTCCACTGCTTTCCGTGCTTTTCTTCGTGCTTTTCATTGCTTTGAACATGCATTGTTTTGTTGAGACTCCAAGACCCTGCAAAGGTATATTTAGATTTGTTTAATTATCTGCACTTTTAAGTACAGTTAAAACCAATCAGCCTTACCATAGCCATCAAAGAGGCACTACAACAAGGGGATTTATAATCAGACCGGCCTAAAAGTAATGCAAATACAAATGTGATATCTAGCATGTAAACAGGAAAAATATTATCTGTCAGAAAGTGTTAGTATAACATGAATTCTCTTCAGGTCATCTCGGAGACCCTCTGGACTTTGGCTCCAAGCCGACGTCCTCCTCTGACGTTGAGGTGGCTGTTGACTCCACCCCTGCTTCGGCCACGCCCTGGCAGGTGGTGGTTTCTGGCCTCACCGTGGGAGGGGTCGTAGGGGTCATCGGCCAGCTGCTGACTCAGGTATCCACGTTGCTCAAGCCGTCCCACATGGGGACCAGTTCTGTCCCCTCAACTGATGACTATTGCTCTTGACATAAATACATTAACTTTGACATGTTGGGGTAGCAATGATAGTTTTGCGTCACAGTGCAGTGTTGGCACACAGCGTGTTAAAAGTGACCTTAAAAGTAGCTGGATGAGCCTGGATCTCTCAGGGTTGTCTTGTGTCCTGCTGCCCTCCAGCTCGGCTCCAGGTCCCTCCCATCTGGGACTCCTCTGAAGATCCTCCAGAAGTCCAAGCGCCTCCTCTGCTCCTCCATGACGGAGGACACGCAGCAGGCCAATAGCCTTCTCCAGCCCAACGCTCCTGACCAGGTCTCCACTCTCCACATGTTGGAATGAGATTCTACAGATTCATTAGTAACATATTAGTATTTTGTGAATGCATACATTTAATGCAGCAAAATTCACAGATGTTCACACACAATATTGCTCCCTGCTCTCTAGTATTACTCAGAATGAGAAGAACCACAAATGTACAATTAATACATTTCTACAAACGTTTGGGACATCTCTCCAGGTATAGGACCGGTTTCTATTGGCAACCGTGGACCACTGCAATATAACCGTCCTCTTTATAAAATAAATGGACTTTCAATATTTCTGCTGACCAGCCATACTACCATTGATAAAGCTTCTCATGTTTCCAGTACAATGGAAATAACACAATAGTCTACCTAGTCAACCAATTGAGTTATATTTGATAACCCTAACCCAGATTTCACTGATAACTCATTAAATAGTTTAGCTCATCAACCTTTTGACCATCAACAAACTGTTTTATTACATTTGTAATACTACCAGATTTAATTGATCTTTTAATCCAAGTTCTCTCTAAAAGAGGATACATGACAGATTTGACCACAGATACAGTTGACCACAACTCTCCTCCACTAAGACCTGTCCTCTTCTCTCTACTGAAGGTCAGGAAGCCGATGGCCACCAGGTTCCCTCAGGTCCTCTACTCCATCCCGGGGAAGGACGCCGAGGCCTACGGCCCAGAAGTCCCCCAACCCTGCCTCTCCACCACGGACACCGTGTGGATGGAGGGGAACTTTTTTGCAGTAAAGGACGATGAGGAAGGGACCTCGCCGCTGGATAACGTCACAGTGACTCTGCCTTCTCCGGGGCCCTGCAATGGTAAATCTAGATTTGATGAATTATCTGCACTTTTGAGTACAGTTAAAACAAATGAGCCTTCCCATAACCCTCAAAGAGGCAGTACAACAAGGGGATTTATAATCAGACAGGCCCAAAATAAACACAAATACAAATGTGATATTTAGCATGTAAACAGGAAAACATATACATTTCTCCGAATATATTCGTATAACAGAATCTTCCTGAATTTGGTTGGTCTTCAGGTCATCTCGGAGACCCTCTGGACTTTGGCTCCAAGCCGACGTCCTCCTCTGACGTTGAGGTGGCTGTTGACTCCACCCCTGCTTCGGCCACGCCCTGGCAGGTGGGGGTTTCTGGCCTCACCGTGGGAGGGGTCATCGGCCAGCTGCTGATTGAGGTATCCACGTTGCTCAAGCCGTCCCACATGGGGACCAGTACTGTGCTCGCAACTGATGACTATTGCTCTTGACATAAATACATTAACATGACATTAACTTTGACATGTTGGAGTAGCAATGATAGTTTTGCGTCACAGCGCAGTGTTCAGCATACAGAATGTTAAATGTGACCTTAAAAGTAGCTGGATTAGCCTGGATCTCTCAGGGTTGTCTTGTGTCCTGCTGCCCTCCAGCTCGGCTCCGGGTGTCTCCCATCTGGGACTGCTCTGAAGATCCTCCAGAAGTCCAAGCGCCTCCTCTGCTCCTCCATCCCCTGTGTCAGGGTGACGGAGGACACACAGCAGGCCAATAGCCTTCTCCAGCCCAACGCTCCTGACCAGGTCTCCACTCTCCACATGTTGGAATGAGATTCTACAGATGAATTAGTAAAATATAAGAGTCTTTTGTGAATGCATACATTTAATGCAGCAAAATTCAGTGCAAAAAAAACAGTGTTTCCTCCCGTTGTTCTTCTGCTCTTCTCTATCTCCTCTTCTACCTCTCTATCTCTTCTCTTGGTACCTCCACCTCTCGTTTGCCCACCTCCATTCTTCGGCAAATGGTGGTGCTTGTCCAGAGCTCGCTCAACCAGGTACGGGACCGGTTTCTATTGGCAAACGTGGACCACTGCAATAGAATTGTCCTCTTTATAAAATAAATGGACTTTCAATATTTCTCCTGACCAGCCATAGTACCATCTATAAAGCTTCTAATGTTTCCAGTACACTAGAAATAACACAATAGACAACCTAGTCAACCAATTGAGTTATATTTTAGTTAAACATATGACTGATAACTCATGAAATAGTTTAGCTCATCAACCTGCTGACCATCAACAAACATTTGTAATACTACCAGATTTTCTCTTCCTAAAAGAGGATCCATGACAGATTTGACCACAGATACAGTTGACCACAAGTCTCCTCCACTAAGACGTCTTCTCTCTACAGAAGGTCAAACACATGGCCTCCAGGCATCCTGAGCTCCTCTGCTCCATCCCGGGGCCGGTCCCCCAGGCTGTAATGGCCATATACCAATCTGTTAGCCCTGAAGGAACCTCCACCCCCACACCAGGTAATCACATGGAAGGACTGTACAGAACTAAGACATTACAACTTTACATGAAATACAATAAATATGAGTGGCCACATACCATAATATACACACACTATGTATATCCATTTCAAATAATTGCCAAATGGACCTTGATAAACTAAGAACATGTAAACAGGAAAACATATACATTTCTCCGAATATATTCGTATAACAGAATCTTCCTGAATTTGGTTGGTCTTCAGGTCATCTCGGAGACCCTCTGGACTTTGGCTCCAAGCCGACGTCCTCCTCTGACGTTGAGGTGGCTGTTGACTCCACCCCTGCTTCGGCCACGCCCTGGCAGGTGGGGGTTTCTGGCCTCACCGTGGGAGGGGTCATCGGCCAGCTGCTGATTGAGGTATCCACGTTGCTCAAGCCGTCCCACATGGGGACCAGTACTGTGCTCGCAACTGATGACTATTGCTCTTGACATAAATACATTAACATGACATTAACTTTGACATGTTGGAGTAGCAATGATAGTTTTGCGTCACAGCGCAGTGTTGGCATACAGCGTGTTAAATGTGACCTTAAAAGTAGCTGGATGAGCCTGGATCTCTCAGGGTTGTCTTGTGTCCTGCTGCCCTCCAGCTCGGCTCCAGGTCCCTCCCATCTGGGACTCCTCTGAAGATCCTCCAGAAGTCCAAGCGCCTCCTCTGCTCCTCCATGACGGAGGACACGCAGCAGGCCAATAGCCTTCTCCAGCCCAACGCTCCTGACCAGGTCTCCACTCTCCACATGTTGGAATGCGATTCTACAGATTCATTAGTAACATATTAGTATTTTGTGAATGCATACATTTAATGCAGCAAAATTCACAGATGTTCACACACAATATTGCTCCCTGCTCTCTAGTATTACTCAGAATGAGAAGAACCACAAATGTACAATTAATACATTTCTACAAACGTTTGGGACATCTCTCCAGGTATAGGACCGGTTTCTATTGGCAACCGTGGACCACTGCAATAGAACCGTCCTCTTTATAAAATAAATGGACTTTCAATATTTCTCCTGACCAGCCATAGTACCATCTATAAAGCTTCTAATGTTTCCAGTACACTAGAAATAACACAATAGACAACCTAGTCAACCAATTGAGTTATATTTTAGTTAAACATATGACTGATAACTCATGAAATAGTTTAGCTCATCAACCTGCTGACCATCAACAAACATTTGTAATACTACCAGATTTTCTCTTCCTAAAAGAGGATCCATGACAGATTTGACCACAGATACAGTTGACCACAAGTCTCCTCCACTAAGACGTCTTCTCTCTACAGAAGGTCAAACACATGGCCTCCAGGCACCCTGAGCTCCTCTGCTCCATCCCGGGGCCGGTCCCCCAGGCTGTAATGGCCATATACCAATCTGTTAGCCCTGAAGGAACCTCCACCCCCACACCAGGTAATCACATGGAAGGACTGTACAGAACTAAGACATTACAACTTTACATGAAATACAATAAATATGAGTGGCCACATACCATAATATACACACACTATGTATATCCATTTCAAATAATTGCCAAATGGACCTTGATAAACTAAGAACATGTAAACAGGAAAACATATACATTTCTCCGAATATATTCGTATAACAGAATCTTCCTGAATTTGGTTGGTCTTCAGGTCATCTCGGAGACCCTCTGGACTTTGGCTCCAAGCCGACGTCTCCTCTGACGTTGAGGTGGCTGTTGACTCCACCCCTGCTTCGGCCACGCCCTGGCAGGTGGGGGTTTCTGGCCTCACCGTGGGAGGGGTCATCGGCCAGCTGCTGATTGAGGTATCCACGTTGCTCAAGCCGTCCCACATGGGGACCAGTACTGTGCTCGCAACTGATGACTATTGCTCTTGACATAAATACATTAACATGACATTAACTTTGACATGTTGGAGTAGCAATGATAGTTTTGCGTCACAGCGCAGTGTTGGCATACAGCGTGTTAAATGTGACCTTAAAAGTAGCTGGATGAGCCTGGATCTCTCAGGGTTGTCTTGTGTCCTGCTGCCCTCCAGCTCGGCTCCAGGTCCCTCCCATCTGGGACTCCTCTGAAGATCCTCCAGAAGTCCAAGCGCCTCCTCTGCTCCTCCATGACGGAGGACACGCAGCAGGCCAATAGCCTTCTCCAGCCCAACGCTCCTGACCAGGTCTCCACTCTCCACATGTTGGAATGCGATTCTACAGATTCATTAGTAACATATTAGTATTTTGTGAATGCATACATTTAATGCAGCAAAATTCACAGATGTTCACACACAATATTGCTCCCTGCTCTCTAGTATTACTCAGAATGAGAAGAACCACAAATGTACAATTAATACATTTCTACAAACGTTTGGGACATCTCTCCAGGTATAGGACCGGTTTCTATTGGCAACCGTGGACCACTGCAATAGAACCGTCCTCTTTATAAAATAAATGGACTTTCAATATTTCTCCTGACCAGCCATAGTACCATCTATAAAGCTTCTAATGTTTCCAGTACACTAGAAATAACACAATAGACAACCTAGTCAACCAATTGAGTTATATTTTAGTTAAACATATGACTGATAACTCATGAAATAGTTTAGCTCATCAACCTGCTGACCATCAACAAACATTTGTAATACTACCAGATTTTCTCTTCCTAAAAGAGGATCCATGACAGATTTGACCACAGATACAGTTGACCACAAGTCTCCTCCACTAAGACGTCTTCTCTCTACAGAAGGTCAAACACATGGCCTCCAGGCCCCCTGAGCTCCTCTGCTCCATCCCGGGGCCGGTCCCCCAGGCTGTAATGGCCATATACCAATCTGTTAGCCCTGAAGGAACCTCCACCCCCACACCAGGTAATCACATGGAAGGACTGTACAGAACTAAGACATTACAACTTTACATGAAATACAATAAATATGAGTGGCCACATACCATAATATACACACACTATGTATATCCATTTCAAATAATTGCCAAATGGACCTTGATAAACTAAGAACATGTAAACAGGAAAACATATACATTTCTCCGAATATATTCGTATAACAGAATCTTCCTGAATTTGGTTGGTCTTCAGGTCATCTCGGAGACCCTCTGGACTTTGGCTCCAAGCCGACGTCCTCCTCTGACGTTGAGGTGGCTGTTGACTCCACCCCTGCTTCGGCCACGCCCTGGCAGGTGGGGGTTTCTGGCCTCACCGTGGGAGGGGTCATCGGCCAGCTGCTGATTGAGGTATCCACGTTGCTCAAGCCGTCCCACATGGGGACCAGTACTGTGCTCGCAACTGATGACTATTGCTCTTGACATAAATACATTAACATGACATTAACTTTGACATGTTGGAGTAGCAATGATAGTTTTGCGTCACAGCGCAGTGTTGGCATACAGCGTGTTAAATGTGACCTTAAAAGTAGCTGGATGAGCCTGGATCTCTCAGGGTTGTCTTGTGTCCTGCTGCCCTCCAGCTCGGCTCCAGGTCCCTCCCATCTGGGACTCCTCTGAAGATCCTCCAGAAGTCCAAGCGCCTCCTCTGCTCCTCCATGACGGAGGACACGCAGCAGGCCAATAGCCTTCTCCAGCCCAACGCTCCTGACCAGGTCTCCACTCTCCACATGTTGGAATGCGATTCTACAGATTCATTAGTAACATATTAGTATTTTGTGAATGCATACATTTAATGCAGCAAAATTCACAGATGTTCACACACAATATTGCTCCCTGCTCTCTAGTATTACTCAGAATGAGAAGAACCACAAATGTACAATTAATACATTTCTACAAACGTTTGGGACATCTCTCCAGGTATAGGACCGGTTTCTATTGGCAACCGTGGACCACTGCAATAGAACCGTCCTCTTTATAAAATAAATGGACTTTCAATATTTCTCCTGACCAGCCATAGTACCATCTATAAAGCTTCTAATGTTTCCAGTACACTAGAAATAACACAATAGACAACCTAGTCAACCAATTGAGTTATATTTTAGTTAAACATATGACTGATAACTCATGAAATAGTTTAGCTCATCAACCTGCTGACCATCAACAAACATTTGTAATACTACCAGATTTTCTCTTCCTAAAAGAGGATCCATGACAGATTTGACCACAGATACAGTTGACCACAAGTCTCCTCCACTAAGACGTCTTCTCTCTACAGAAGGTCAAACACATGGCCTCCAGGCCCCCTGAGCTCCTCTGCTCCATCCCGGGGCCGGTCCCCCAGGCTGTAATGGCCATATACCAATCTGTTAGCCCTGAAGGAACCTCCACCCCCACACCAGGTAATCACATGGAAGGACTGTACAGAACTAAGACATTACAACTTTACATGAAATACAATAAATATGAGTGGCCACATACCATAATATACACACACTATGTATATCCATTTCAAATAATTGCCAAATGGACCTTGATAAACTAAGAACATGTAAACAGGAAAACATATACATTTCTCCGAATATATTCGTATAACAGAATCTTCCTGAATTTGGTTGGTCTTCAGGTCATCTCGGAGACCCTCTGGACTTTGGCTCCAAGCCGACGTCCTCCTCTGACGTTGAGGTGGCTGTTGACTCCACCCCTGCTTCGGCCACGCCCTGGCAGGTGGGGGTTTCTGGCCTCACCGTGGGAGGGGTCATCGGCCAGCTGCTGATTGAGGTATCCACGTTGCTCAAGCCGTCCCACATGGGGACCAGTACTGTGCTCGCAACTGATGACTATTGCTCTTGACATAAATACATTAACATGACATTAACTTTGACATGTTGGAGTAGCAATGATAGTTTTGCGTCACAGCGCAGTGTTGGCATACAGCGTGTTAAATGTGACCTTAAAAGTAGCTGGATGAGCCTGGATCTCTCAGGGTTGTCTTGTGTCCTGCTGCCCTCCAGCTCGGCTCCAGGTCCCTCCCATCTGGGACTCCTCTGAAGATCCTCCAGAAGTCCAAGCGCCTCCTCTGCTCCCAGAAGTCCAAGCGCCTCCTCTGCTCCTCCATCCCCTGGGTCAGGGTGACGGAGGACACGCAGCAGGCCAATAGCCTTCTCCAGCCCAACGCTCCTGACCAGGTCTCCACTCTCCACATGTTGGAATGAGATTCTACAGATGAATTAGTAAAATATAAGAGTCTTTTGTGAATGCATACATTTAATGCAGCAAAATTCAGTGCAAAAAAACCAGTGTTTCCTCCCGTTGTTCTTCTGCTCTTCTCTATCTCCTCTTCTACCTCTCTATCTCTTCTCTTGGTACCTCCACCTCTCGTTTGCCCACCTCCATTCTTCGGCAAATGGTGGTGCTTGTCCAGAGCTCGCTCAACCAGGTACGGGACCGGTTTCTATTGGCAAACGTGGACCACTGCAATAGAATTGTCCTCTTTATAAAATAAATGGACTTTCAATATTTCTCCTGACCAGCCATAGTACCATCTATAAAGCTTCTAATGTTTCCAGTACACTAGAAATAACACAATAGACAACCTAGTCAACCAATTGAGTTATATTTTAGTTAAACATATGACTGATAACTCATGAAATAGTTTAGCTCATCAACCTGCTGACCATCAACAAACATTTGTAATACTACCAGATTTTCTCTTCCTAAAAGAGGATCCATGACAGATTTGACCACATACAGTTGACCACAAGTCTCCTCCACTAAGACGTCTTCTCTCTACAGAAGGTCAAACACATGGCCTCCAGGCCCCCTGAGCTCCTCTGCTCCATCCCGGGGCCGGTCCCCCAGGCTGTAATGGCCATATACCAATCTGTTAGCCCTGAAGGAACCTCCACCCCCACACCAGGTAATCACATGGAAGGACTGTACAGAACTAAGACATTACAACTTTACATGAAATACAATAAATATGAGTGGCCACATACCATAATATACACACACTATGTATATCCATTTCAAATAATTGCCAAATGGACCTTGATAAACTAAGAACATGTACTTCTTGATCACTTAACATTGTGAAATTCAATTGGCAATTTGTTGCAAGAGAACATTTTGTCCTGTGACGTTCTCATTTCTCATTCCTGTTCTTTGACATCACTTTGTTTCTCCATCTCCCCTAACAACATAGAACTTAAGGTTTTAGGCAGTGGGATTACTCTTGGCTTGATACAGATTAGAGTGTGTGGGGTTTCGTTATTCAACACACTTCCATCCATATCATGGCCTACCATCCTTCTTATAAGAACTGAGGTGGCCACACGTTTCTATTGTTTCCCTGAAACAGTAGGAACCTCTCCCTTCCTTCCTTCAGTGGAGGATGGAATGAGAGAGAACAGGAAAAGACAGGATCCGGAGGAAGAGCCACACCCCTCCAAGAGGTGTAGGGTCAGCCCACGTCCTCACCCTCACCAGGTGGAGGAGGAGGTGGAGAAGGCAGGGGACTCTTCTGAAGCCCATGCAGACTCAGGACGCTCCTCTAGACGTGACTGCAGCCTGTCCTCCGCCAGCAACCTCTATGCCCACAAGACCTACTGCACAGGTCAGATAGATGGGCTGATGGATGGATAGACGGGTGGGTGGAAGCATGGATAGATGAATACATTAAAGAAATGTCTGTTTTTCAGCTGACTTTGAAGCTCTTTACGAGCAGCTAGAGCCGCTGGGAGAAGGAGGCTACGGAAGAGTCTTTGCTGGCGTCCGCAAAGAGGACAATCTGCCTGTAAGAGTTCACACCAGAAAACCACACAAACCCATTGCTATGTGCACACATACACACACACACACACACACACACTAGTCTGATTAATGGTATCCTCTGTTCAACACTAAAGCAGTGAGCTTGTGTCTTTGTTGTGTAGGTGGCTATTAAGCACATCCCCGTGAACAAGATCCCAATGACACGGGTGGTGAGTTACTTCATTCAGTTATTGCTCTTACTGTAATGTATGGCTCTTACTGTTATGATGGCTATCACACATGTTATATTAATAAACCTGTTCCCTGGTTTTCTGTATTCCAAGTCCAGGGTCTATAGCCAGGACCATAACCTATAGTTAGAATGTTTCAGAGCTATCTCACTATACATTTACTGTGTTTCAGAATAAAAATGGGAAGCGCATTGATTTGCCACTGGAGGTGTCTCTGATGCTGAGAGCCACTGAAGGTCAGACTGGCTCTGAGGGTCCAGGTGCCGTTGTCCTTCTGCTGGACTGGTTCAAACTTGGCCAGGAGCTCATCCTGGTCCAGGAGAGACCAGTGCCCTTTGTCGATCTCCAAACCTACATGAAGTGCAAGGGGGGTTACCTGCAGGAGCAGGACGCTAAGGTCTGTGGGGGGACAGCTTGGATGGGGGTTCAGTATAATATTTGTTTCCAGGGAGGGAGTGTGGGATGATCAAAAACATGATAGAAACAGCACAGTACATCCAAATAGTAGTGTGTTCAGGGGTTGGTTATATTATCTCTGCAGAAGGATGACCTGTGTGTGTGCTCTCTCTTTATCAGATGATTCTGCACAAAGTAGTGAGTGGAATCCTAGGGCTTCACTCCAGAGGCGTGCTGCACCGCAACATCAAGTCAGAGAACCTCCTGGTTGAAACCGGCTCTGATGCGCCCCGGGTCAAGATCATCGACCTGGGAGTCGGCTGCCTCCTCAAACACAGGCTCTATTCACAATTCTACGGTGAATACATTTTTAATTCGTAGTTGGTCCAGTATAAAATGTATTTTTAATGTATTTAACCTGTGATTGACAGCCAATATGGATCCCCTGAATAAATCAGGAACTGTTGCCCTGATTGGTCAGAAATTAGAACTAATAATTAGCAGGAAATTAAATTGTCTTATGCAGTCAACCAGGACAGATATTCAGCTATTAGTGAGTGACTTTACCCTCAATAGCTGGTGGCTATGGCATTTTTGAATCTTACCTACAGAACTTTAAAGTTGATTGATGCACACCTATTGATGGCTACAATTAAAATTTAGTGAGCAAGCCACTCCATCAGCCTCTCTCTCCCTCTCTCTTTCTCTATTTATTTCTCTCCCTCTCTCTCATGGTAAAGCCAGCAGGGTGTGTTGTATGGATGAGGGTTAGTGTGCTGTTGTCAAATTGCAAAGACAAAAAGAACAAAAACACATACAGACATAACTTTACATCTATAGAATGCTGGGGCCAACCCGTGCAGGCGTTGCTCCTAGCTGCCCAGATGGGCCTGATTAGCCTGACGAGCCGTCAAACTGGAGTGATTTCCCACTACGTGTCATGTGTGGTGTGTCCACTGCGTGGTCCCCTTGGAGCTGGGTGGTGACACTGGTATATACACTGTGTGTTCCCAGGCACTGTCTCGTACACCCCTCCAGAGTGGTTATTGTTTGGGTGCTACAGGGCTGGTCCCATGACCGTGTGGCAGTTGGGGGTGTTTCACTTTGACCTCCAGACTGGATGCTACCCCTTCAAGACCAACCTTGACATCCTCAATAAAGAGCTGCCATGCATCCAGGGCCAATTCTCATCAGGTGAGACACACACACAGACACCATACACACATACATACCCACCCATCCACACAAACACACACACACACACTAATTCTTGACCTCACACTCAAGACAACTCAAGCATTCTTACAAAACACACACACACACACACACACACACTCTTACATTAAAACCATGAAAGCCATGCATCCTGTAAGACAGCCAGGTGTTCATATTTATTTACTTATTGACTTATTTATTTCGTTATTTACCCTCCAGACTGCCAGGACTTCATGAGGAGATGCCTGACCAAGCGACCTCAAAGGCGACCGCCCCTGGAGAGCCTGCTGCTCCACCCATGGCTGAAGTCATGCCCGTAGCCACATAAATAAATTGATTGTGAATAGTTTCAGTCTTGCTGTCTGTTTTACAGTTTTTTCAAATGACATCATATTTATCCACATTTAATCGGCTCTATGTCAGAGTTCTCTGAAGGCAGGAGGGAAACAACTCCATCCATCCATCCATCTTCTCCCGCTTATCCGAAATCGGGTCGCGGAGGTAGCAGCTCCAGCAGGGGACTCCAAACTTCCCTCTCCCTGGCAACATCGACTAGCTCTGACTGGGGGATCCCGAGGCGTTCCCAGGCCAGTGTGGAGATGTAATCACCCCACCTGTACCTCGGTCTGCCCCGTGGTCTCTTCCCAGTGGATGTGCCTGGAAAACCTCCCTCGGGAGGCGACCAGGAAGCATCCTTACTAGATGCCAGAACCACCTCAACTGGCTCCTTTCTACGCGAAGGAGCAGCGGCTCTACTCCGAGTCTCTCACGAGTGACTGAGCTTCTCACCCTATCCCTCAGGGAGATACCAGCCACCCTCCTGAGGAAACTCATTTCGGCCGCTTGTATTCGCGATCTCGTCCTTTCGGTCATTACCCATTGCTCATGGCCATAGGTGAGGGTAGGAACGAAGACTGATCGGTAGATCGAGAGCTTTGCCTTCTGGCTCAGCTCTCTTTTGGTTACAACGGTGCGCCAAAGTGCACCCAATACCGCTCCCGCTGCACCTATTCTCCTGTCAATCTCACGCTCCATCCTCCCCTCACTCGAGAACAAGACCCCGAGATACTTGAAGTCCTTCACTTGGGATAAGGACTCCCTCCCTACTTGGAGTAGACAATCCACCGGTTTCCTGCTAAGAACCATGGCCTCAGATTTGGAGGTGCTGATCCTCATCCCAGCCGCTTCACATTCTGCTGCAAACCGATCCAGTGAGTGCTGAAGGTCACATACTGATGACGCAAACAGGACCACATCATCTGCAAACAGAAGCGATTCAATACTGAGCCCACCATACTGAAACCCCTCCCCTCCATGACTACGCCTTGAAATCCTGTCCATGAAAATCACAAACAGGATGGGTGACAAAGCGCAGCCCTGGCGGAGGCCAACACCCACTGAGAACAGGCCTGACTTTGTACCGAGAATCCGGACACAGCTCTTGCTTTGGGAGTAGAGAGATTGGATGGCCCTCAACAATGACCCCCGCACCCCATACTCCCGCAGCACCCCCCACAGTATTTCCCGAGGGACCCGATCATATGCCTTCTCCAAATCTACAAAACACATGTAGACCGGATGGGCATACTCCCAAGCCCCCTCCAGGATCCTTGCAAGAGTGAAAAGCTGGTCCGTTGTTCCACGACCAGGGCGGAATCCGCATTGTTCCTCTTCAATCTGAGGTTCGACTATCGGCCGAACCCTCCTTTCCAGCACCTTGGAGTAGACTTTCCCAGGGAGGCTGAGTAATGTGATACCCCTGTAATTGGCACACACCCTCTGGTCACCCTTTTTGAACAGGGGTACCACCACCCCCGTTTGCCACTCCTCAGGCACTGTCCCAGACTTCCACGCAATGTTGAAAAGACGTGTTATCCATGACAGCCCCTCAACACCCAGAGCCTTTAGCATTTCTGGACGGATCTCATCAACCCCTGGGGCTTTGCCACTGCGGAGATGTTTGACTACCGCAGTGACTTCCTCCAGGGAGATTGATGTTTGCCGTCCTTCATCCTCCAGCTCTGTCTCTACCATTGAGGGTGTAGGGTGTAGAAGTTCCTCAAAGTGTTCTTTCCACCGCCCGATCACCTCCTCAGTTGAGGTCAGCAATGTCCCACCCTTACTGTACACAGCTTGGATGGACCCACGCTTCCCCCTCCTGAGGCGCCGGATTGTTTGCCAGAAACGCTTTGGTGCCGACTGAAAGTCCTTCTCCATGGCTTCTCCGAATTCCTCCCACACCCGCTGCTTTGCCTCCGCTACAGCCGAGGCTGCCGTCCTCTTGGCCTGTCGATACCTCGCAACCGAGTCCGGAGTCTCACAGGCTAACATAGCCCGGAAGGCCTCCTTCTTCAGCCGGACGGCTTCCCTGACCACCTGTGTCCACCACGAAGTCCGAGGGTTGCCGCCCCTTGAGGCACCAATGACCTTGAGGCCACAACTCTCAACCGCAGCTTCGGCAATAGAAGCTTTGAACAATGACCACTCTGGCTCAATGCCCCCAGCCTCCACAGAGATGCCCGAAAAATTCCGCCGGAGGTGTGAGTTGAAGGTCTCCCGGACAGGGGCATCCACCAGACGTTCCCAGTTCACCCGCACTACACGTTTGGGCTTACCAGGTCTGTCCAGAGGCTTCCCCCGCCATCTTACCCAACTCACCACCAGATGGTGATCGGTTGACAGCTCTGCCCCTCTCTTCACCCGAGTGTCCAAAACATGCGGCCTCAGGCCAGATGATACGATAACAAAATCGATCATTGACCTTCGGCCTAAGGTGCTCTGGTACCATGTACACTTATGAGCATCCTTATGTTTGAACATGGTGTTTGTTATGGCCAATCCATGACTAGCACAGAAATCCAATAACAAAACCCCACTCCGGTTCAGATCAGGTAGGCCGTTCATCCCCAACACGCCCCTCCAAGTTTCCCCATCGTTACCCACGTGTGCGTTGAAGTCTCCCAGGAGGACTATAGAGTCCCCTTCAGGAGCCCCATGCAGGACTCCATCCAGGGTGTGCAAGAAGGCGGGATATTCCGAACTGTTGTTTGGTGCATAGGCACAAACAACAGTCAGAGTTTTCCCTCCCATGACCCTAAGGCGTAGGGAGGCGACCCTCTCGTCCACCGGGGTAAACTCCAACAAAGCGGCACTCAGCCGGGGACTTGTGAGTATCCCCACACCCGCCCGGCGCCTCACACCCTGAGCAACTCCAGAGAAGGAAAGAGTCCAACCCCTATCCAGGAGTTTAGTTCCAGAGCCAGTGCTGTGCGTAGAGGTAAGCCCCACCAGATCTAATTGGTAGCGCTCCACCTCCCGCACCAGCTCAGGCTCCTTCCCCCCCAGAGAAGTGACATTCCACGTCCCCAAAGCCAGTCTCTGTTGGCTGGGTTTGGTCCGTCGATGCCCCCTGCCTTCACTGCCGCCTAACTGGCAGTGCACCCGACTCCAGTGGTTCTTCCCGTAGGTGGTGGGTCCGCGGGAAGGAGAAATGGCCACGTTGCTTTTTCGGGCAATGCCCGACCGGGCTCCGTGGCTAACCCGGCCACCAGGCGCTCGCTTACGGGCCCTCTTTCCAGGCCTAGCTCCGGAAAGGGGCCCCGGGCTTCCTCCGGGCAGGGTATCCTCAATTCTAGTTTGTTTGTCCATTGAAGTCTTTGAACCATTCTTAGTCTGGCCCCTCCCCTGAGACCAATCTGCCATGGGAGACCCTACCAGGAGCACTAGGCTCCAGACAACACAGCTCTCAGGTTCACAGGGACACCCAAACCTCTCCACCACGATAAGGTGATGGTTCCCGGAAACAACTCAAAAAAGTAAAAATGAGTAACAGCCAGGATGAGGGGAATCGTCGTGGTCCGTCAGGCGCTGAGGTTAGGGTAACATTACATTATATTACAGTCATTTAGCACACACATTTAGACACTTTTATCCGAAGTTGTCATATAATGGACATTATAAATTAATGGCATACGCCTTTAAGAGATTGTTGTTACGACACTGCTGTAGAATGTTTCTGGTTTTTCACGTGGTGCTTGCAACGTAACACATGGGTATTTTTGTGCTTGGATGCTGAATCCTATTCTTATAGTAAACTCCTTCATTCTGGTTGTCTGGACATCTTTACAAAAGTGACTCACAATAGTGTGTTTAAACAAAGGAAGGTCGTCACCAGAAGTCAAAAGTGCATTTAATTTCTAGGAGTTTGTAGGAGTAGTAGTAGTAGTGTTAGTAGTAGTAGCAGTAGTAGTAGTCATAATAATAATATTAATAACTAGCGCATTGCCCGTGGGATTCCACGGGATCTAGACGTAGTAGTTGCCACTAACTTTTCACATAAAAATGTTGTATAATGGAAAGAACAACCCGTACAAAAATACAAATACAGTTCATAAATAAACATTTATTGAACTTCAAATACACATTTGTTCAATTGTATAAATTCCTATTAACATATACTATGTTTTAGATATTTAAAGTTGTATTTATGATAACATCTGGAGTCCTCCGCCACAATAGCAACTGTTGTGGTGGAGGAGCCATCACGCTGAGAACGATGGGCCTGGACTGCATGGCAACTGTTGTGGTGGAGGCCTCCATTGTGGACGTTCTGGCCCCTGCCTGTGCATTAGGCTATGGCCCCTACATGAGCATTGTGTAAGATGATCACATGACTTCCATTGTTACGTGCCTCACATCTGAGCATTGAAACCCCTGAATTTTCCACTAAATCGCCCGCAAAACGAAAACTACTCGATCGAATGCTTAACAAATCGAACTTGGTCACGTTCGGACCACCCCCAAGCATCCCGCCCAGTAGGAAGATCCCCCTCAACCTGGAAGGGGGCGTATTTCTTGTGACAGACACACACACACACACACACACAGTCCGTTAGAGAATTATATAGTAGATAATAATAATGGCTAATTAGGAGAGAGCTTGTAGTAGGCCTTTAAAATGATCTGTTGGCGATCACTGCACTGCCTGGTGAATTAGGCTGGATTAGCTAATCCAGATAGCACTAGACAGAGATGGGAACAAGACTTCCAGATCCAGACAGACAATGAAGAATGAAGAAGAAAGCATTCATGTTCTTCTAACCTTAGACACACATGTGGTCAGTGTAAGATGGTGCATAGGATCTGTGATGGCTTCAACAACAATATAGTAGCCAGAGGGAATGGGACGCACACCAACATCTTTAAACGAACACAGTCCTATTTACAACACTAATGGATTTATTCTTCTTTAAATACAAACACAAAGTTCACCGTTCCAATTGCAATGAAATAACAAAACTAGTATTGCAATTATTTATTTCTTACTTCTGACTGCTTCTTTCTGCTTCTTAGTGGTCAACAAACTGTGTCCCTCCTGGCCTGCCAGCACTCACCTCGCTAATTATTAACCGATTTAAAGGAAACAGTTCAGAGCCGTGGGCGCCACCATACACTTTGTTTCTAATGTCCTAATAGTTTATACAATCATTCATATTTCATTCAAACATCATGATCACAATGTGATCATTCAATACATAATAACATTCAATACTATTAATTTGGCTCCAACAGTGTGTGTGTGTGCATTTCTATGTGTGTGCGTGTGTATTTCTATGTATGTATGAGTGTGTGTGCATGTGTGTATTTCTATGTGTGTGCGCGTGTGTGTGCATGCATGTGTTTGTGATTATTTATGTGTGTGCTTGCGTGTGCGTATTTCTGTGTGCGTGTGTGTGCTTGTATTTCTATGTGCGTGCGTGTGCGTGTGTGTATTTCTATGTGTCTGTGTGTGTGTGTGTGTGTGTGTATTTCTATGTGTGTTGCTACAAGCGACACAGAGACACTGAGGAACCATCACCCCCAAACCCAAACCCAGGGAGGAGGTCCTCCTGGGTAAATGTGGACTGGAAGGTGTGGATGAGTGTCAGTGTGTCTGAGGACCCTCCTCCATCTGGGGACACTCTGTAAAAGGACAGAGTGCCAGCAGGCCGGTCCACATACACTCCTACTCTGTTAGAGGGGGGGAGACCTATGTCTGTTTTACTATTGTTGTACCAGACAGAGTAACAACCATCATAACAATCAAGTCTCCAGGACTTGTTGTTGTATCCAAGCCAGCTGTCATAACCCTCTCCTCTCCTAGTGATTCCTCTGTATGTCACTCCTATATCAACACCTCCTTCCCTCTCCACCTCCCAGTAACAGCGGTCAGTCAGACCCTCTCTACACAACACCTGGTGATAGTAGTCAAATCTCTCCGGGTGATCAGGATACGACTTCTCCTCTCTAACCCTAGTCACCTTCCTGTTGTCCTCAGACAGAGAGAGTTCTCTGTGGGCTGTGTTTGGGTCCAGTGTGAGTTCACACGCATCTGATGGGAGAGAAGGAAAGAAGATGATGAGTCTTCACAGAAATAGTCCACATATAGTAGTATTGTATGGATAGATTTATTATTATATATTAATATATATATATTATTATATATTAATAGATATATTATTATATATTAATAGATATATTTTAGATCATGTTTCTGAATATAAAATACACATATAAGTATGATGAATATATTATTATATATTAATAGATATATTATTATATATTAATAGATATATTTTAGATCATGTTTCTGAATATAAAATACACATATAAGTATGATGAATATATTATTATATATTAATAGATATATTTAGATCATGTTTCTGAATATAAAATATGAAAGTATGATTAGCAGCATCCTGATTATGATGGTCTAATAATAATAACACTCCTAATAATCCTCAATGATCAATAATATTGTTTCAGTAATAATACCTGTTTTATTTTATAGAAGCAGGATTCATTGTGATGGTTATTAATATTAATATATTGATAAGATACATAACGGTTGAACCATCATGTATTTGATCAATAATAATATATTGATAAGAAACATGATGTCGACCATCATGTATGTTATCAATATATTAATATTGATACGATACATGATGTTGGACACCATGTATCTAATCAATTATATATATATAAACATACATGATGGTGGACATCATGTATATTTACAATATATTAATATATTTTTAAGATACATGATGTCCACCATCATGTATCTTATCAATATATTAATATATTGATAACATACCATCCACCATCATGTTCATTCCCAGTAGGACGTCACCTCCTGCTGTGTGGATGGACTTTTCATCTGAAGAGTTAGTGTGTTGTTGTGATGACTCAAACTAAACAGACACCTACACTTCTTTAGAGTCGACCTCAGGTCAGGCAGCTTCTTCATCTCCATGTCCAGTGTCTCCTTCAGCTGATCCAGGGATCTCCTAAAGGTCCCTACGTATGACGGAGGAGGGACCTCCACCCTGGTCCAGTCCCTGGTGTGTGGAGGATTCTTCAGGGATCTGAAGCTCTGGAGGAAGTGGAGGTGGTCTTCAGTGTGTGAGAGCTGCTTAACCTCTGAGCTCCTATTGGTCAGATCTTTAACTTCCTGCTCCAGCTCTTTGATGAGGTCTTCAGCTTGTCTCTCTATGGATTTCAGTTTCTCTTGAACCATTTGGTTGAGATCATCCCGACACTTTTCAATGCAGCGCATCAGAGCGGCGAGGACCTGCTCACCGTCGGCTAGCTCTCGGTCTGCGTCTGCTTTGCTGAGCTTCACTGCGTCTATGAACTCCTGAATCTTTATTTTTCTCTCCTGGATCATCTGCTGAACATCAGACTCTATTTTCCCCAGCTGGGGCATCTTCAGCTCATATTCCTCCTTCAGAGGTACAACAGGATGGGACCTGTGGTCCGTCTCTGTACAGAACTGACACACAGACACCTGTTCAGTCTGGCAGAAGAGCTCCAGAAGTTGATAATTGTGTTTCTTACACATCCTGTCTTCCAGACAGTCCTGAGGCTCCACCAGCTTATGTTTCTTCAGAACTGCGACTCTCTGATGTGGCTCCAGGTGGGAGTGGCAGTAAGAGATAAGACACACTAGGCAGGACTTGACAGCCTTCAGCTGGGTCCCGGTACAGACGTCACAGGGAACTTCTCCTGGTTCAACACAAGGCTGCTCTTTGACCGGTACGGACCGTCTAAACTGATCAACCATCTCTGATATGAAGGTATTGATCCGTACATCGGGTCTTGTGTGGAAAAGCTCGTTGTAAACAGGACATTTGAACTGGACCTTGTCCTCCCAGAACGTGGTGATACAGGCTCTACAGAAGTTGTGTCCACATGGTGTGGTAACTGGACTGTTGAACACCTCCAGACAGACGGGACAGGAAAAGTTCTTCTCAGACCAGGAAGTGTTGGCAGCGCCCATTCCTAGAAAACATTGTTGAAAGTTAATCTGAAGTTAAAAAACTATCAGATTATTTTAGTATTACAATGGTTATATTTGTATATATATATATTAGTGATGGTGTAGCGTAGGGCTTCATATAAACATATAATACACATATAATGCAATGTATACATGTAATACTACAAAATGGTCAACCATCAAAGTGTGTCCGTTGGAACAGGCTCCCTGGTGCAGAACTAACTCTTTGAAGCCCTTGGTCAACACTCACTACTCACCTTAGAACGCTGTCCACCGCTTAGTTGGAAAAAGGCTGCTTTCAAGTCACAAAGGGAGGAACTCTGTCTCTCTCCGCCTCAAGTCACAAAGGGAGGAACTCTGTCTCTCTCCGCCTCAAGTCACAAAGGGAGGAACTCTGTCTCTCTCCGCCTCAAGTCACAAAGGGAGGAACTCTGTCTCTCTCCGCCTCAAGTCACAAAGGGAGGAACTCTGTCTCTCTCCGCCTCAAGTCACAAAGGGAGGAACTCTGTCTCTCTCCGCCTCAAGTCACAAAGGGAGGAACTCTATAGTCTCTCTCCGCGTCGCGTCTTGCTGCTTTGGTTTCGGTGAGTTTCGTTTCCTCAAAAGTGACGTAATCTCGTGGCCCCGCCCCGCCCCTCCCTCCTCGCGTCTATCCGGGAGCAACGCGCTATGAGAGAGAGAGGAAGAGATGGAGACGCACACACACGCACACACGGCCGTTTCTAGGGTTCCTGGGGGCCCTAGGCCTATTTTGGGGGCGGGGGGAATCGCGATCGAGAAGTCCAACGGGGGGGGGGGGGATATAATCTGTCGTCCTCGGGGGCCCCAGGCTATTGCCTACTTTGCCTACACTGTTGCGACGCCCCTGCACACACCACACACACACACACACACACACACACACACACACACACACACACACACACACACACACACACACACACGTTATACCATCTAGTATAATAATGAGGATAGATAGAATACGTTATACCATCTAGTATAATAATGAGGATAGATAGAATACGTTATACCATCTAGTATAATAATGAGGATAGATAGAATACGTTATACCATCTAGTATTATAATGAGGATAGATAGAATACGTTATACCATCTAGTATAATAATGAGGATAGATAGAATACGTTATACCATCTAGTATAATAATGAGGATAGATAGAATACGTTATACCATCTAGTATAATAATGAGGATAGATAACTGCAGACTGTAGGATAGGCTGTATTGCTGAATGTATTTCTCACTTCTTTGT
The DNA here is from genome assembly GCA_027704905.1 of Muraenolepis orangiensis. Classification (NCBI taxonomy): domain Eukaryota; kingdom Metazoa; phylum Chordata; class Actinopteri; order Gadiformes; family Muraenolepididae; genus Muraenolepis; species Muraenolepis orangiensis. Next base: position 24,965,405 of record CM051007.1, read on the forward strand.
GCCCACAGCGTCTCTGATCGTCTCACACAGAACAGGAAGAATACGAGGAAAAGTATGTGAAAATCATGTGAAAATCATGTGAAAATGTCATGTGAAAATGATTGTGGAGTGTGTGGTTAGAGACTGATTAGAGTCTGGTTGAAGCAGCCTCACCTGGCCCCAGTCTGACTGATTAGAGTCTGGTTGAAGCAGCCTCACCTGGCCCCAGTCAGACTGATTAGAGTCTGGTTGAAGCAGCCTCACCTGGCCCCAGTCTGACTGATTAGAGTCTGGTTGAAGCAGCCTCACCTGGCCCCAGTCAGACTGATTAGAGTCTGGTTGAAGCAGCCTCACCTGGCCCCAGTCTGACTGATTAGAGTCTGGTTGAAGCAGCCTCCCCTGGCCCCAGTCAGACTGATTAGAGTCTGGTTGAAGCAGCCTCACCTGGCCCCAGTCTGACTGATTAGAGTCTGGTTGAAGCAGCCTCATCTGGCCCCAGTCAGGCTGATTAGAGTCTGGTTGAAGCAACCTCATCTGGCCCCAGTCTGACTGATTAGAGTCTGGTTGAAGCAGCCTCATCTGGCCCCAGTCAGGCTGATTAGAGTCTGGTTAAAGCAGCCTCATCTGGCCCCAGTCAGGCTGATTAGAGTCTGGTTGAAGCAGCCTCACCTGGCCCCAGTCAGACTGATTAGAGTCTGGTTGAAGCAGCCTCACCTGGCCCCAGTCTGACTGATTAGAGTCTGGTTGAAGCAGCCTCACCTTGCCCCAGTCTGACTGATTAGAGTCTGGTTGAAGCAGCCTCATCTGGCCCCAGTCAGGCTGATTAGAGTCTGGTTGAAGCAGCCTCACGTGGCCCCAGTCAGACTGATTAGAGTCTGGGGCTGGTGAGGCTACCCACCTGTGGGTCCTTGGTAATCCAAGGCCCACAGGTTAAACCAGCCACCACACACACTCAGGACCAGCGCTAGCATGTACCAGCTGCTCTGTTCATTCAACAACTACCAAACTCTCCAATAAACCAGTGATGTCATCATCTACTTGTGCCTTGGGCAGCGGCAGAGGAGCACTAAAGAAGCCATTTCACTGGCACATAGCAACATGGACTGCTCCATTTGGAGCCTGAACATGGATCTCTCCGACAGGACAAGGAAACGGGTAGACCAGTCCGGGGGTTTATTGGAGGGTTTGAGAATAGTTTGACAAGCAGCGCAGATGGTCCATGCTAGCTCCTCCTGGGTGTGTGTGGTGGTGGCTGCTATAACCTGTGGGACCACTGTCAAACCACACACTCCACAGGGATAGTACCAACAGAAGGGACCAAGGTCAACATAACATATATCTGTCCTACATCAGCTACATGTGTACACATATCATATATCATCTAGAACCTAGATTATACCGGTCTGTACCTTTCTGTTCTGGAAGGTACAGACTGTACACTCTGGAAGAGTCTGAGAGCAACATGGGGGCTACAACTGTTTTTGTACAAAGTGGCTAAGTCTTCTGGGAAGACAGACAGACATTACATAACAGTTGAAGTGCAAACACATCCAGGACTATGACTCACTACAAACAGAAGACAGCTACATGTTGTAATCAACCCAACCCTAACCCAAACGACTCACTCCCTGCATTCCTGTGGTCGACACCAGATGCCGGCCGGCATCTGGTGTCTCTGGAAGAAGCTACAGAATGAAGACTATTTACTCATCATGGACCAACATAAAACATACCATGGGATGCTTTCTGACCCATATGGGTTGGTGCATGTTGGTGTCTTAATTGTAACTAAAGTAAGTAAATCATCAACTTGTAATCTTGACCCTGTCCCCACAAAGTTTTTTAAAAAGGTTTTTAATAGTCTCTCTGAATCAGTTCTTAAAATAATTAATACATCCCTCGAGACTGGAATTTTTCCCAATGCATACAAAACGGCTGTTGTGAAACCGCTATTAAAGAAATCAAATTTAGATTATAATGTCTTAAGTAATTATAGGCCTATTTCCAACTTACCTTTTATGAGTAAGATACTTGAAAAAGTAGTTTTTAATCAATTAAATAACTTTTTAAATGAATGGTATCTTAGAGAAATTCCAGTCCGGTTTTAGATCTAATCACAGTACAGAACCGGCTCTGATTAAAGTAACAAACGATGTTAGACTTAGTGCTGCTGATGGCAGGGTCTCAGTTCTTGTCCTTTTGGACTTGAGTGCTGCATTTGATATCTGAATGTGCATTGAACTGGTTTTGAACATATTTTATAGAGAGAAAATGTTATGTTAGTTTGGGTGACTTTGTGTCTGAGGAACATGACATGTCCTTTGGTGTTGCACAGGGAAGCTGCCTTGGTCCCCTTCTGTTTTCATTATACATGTTACCTCTAGGATATTTAATCAGAAAACACAATGTTGATTTTCATAGCTATGCTGACGACACACAATTGTATATTTCTGTTGAGCCAAATTATCCAAATGCTTTATGCTCCTTGACTACCTGTCTGTCTGCAATTGATCGATGGATGAGCGATCATTTTTTTAAACTTAATGAAGACAAAACAGAAATACTTTTAGTAGGCCCTAAAGCCAAAAGGGAAGCACTTTTTAATGGGTTAGGAGGTTTGGCTCACCAGAATAAATCGGAAGTAACTAGCCTAATTGTAATTTTAGACTCTGATTTAAGTTTTAATACCCACATAAATAAGGTGACCAAAACAGCCTTTTTCCATCTCAGAAATATTGCTAAGGTTCGATTGTTTTTAACCCAACAGGATGCTGAGAAGTTGATTCATGCTTTTATTTCCAGTAGATTGGACTATTGCAATGCTCTTTTTACTGGTCTTCCAAAAACATCAATAGACAAGCTACAGCTAATTCAGAACACTGCTGCTAGACTTTTAACGAAAACAAGGAAGAGAGAGCATATTACTCCAGTTTTAGCTGCATAGCATTGGCTCAATGTATCTTTTAGAATTGATTTTAAAGTCCTTCTACTTGTTTTTAAAGCTCTTAACAATTTAGCCCCCTCGTACATTTCTGATTTCCTGTCTTTTTATGTCCCCTCACGAGCCCTAAGGTCCTCCACAGCTGCTCTTTTAAATGTTCCTGGGGGCCCCAAGGGAAAATTGGGGCATCTGCTTTTAATTTCTATGCACCACAGCTGTGGAACACAATCCAACACATATTAGAGAGGCTGGCTCAGTGGACATCTTTAAACGACAGTTGAAAACATACCTTTTTAATATTGCTTTTAATTAGCAACTCTTTTTATTATTTTTAATCATCGATTTTATCCATTTTCTTTGCTTGTGATTTTAGACTGTGTGGTTTACTTTATGTTATTTTTCTTAATCTGTTATTATTCATTGTTTTATCTTTCTTTTATCATGTAATGTGAAGTACTTTGGGCTGCATCTTGTATGAAAAGTGCTATATAAATAGTTATTATTATTATTATTATTATTATTATTATTAAAGCATCATGTCAACACTGGCAACCCTATAAAAACGATCAACACTATAGACACTATCAACACTATTAACACTGTCAACACGGAGTCTGAGTCAGTGAACTGAACTGGTTCTTTACTCACAGACTCACTGACTTTTTTTTAACAAACCAGCCTAAGTAGGCCTACAATGTTGAAAGATTACGTAGGCTATTTAATAACTAATGTTATTTTGCATGATTTATTGGTGATGTACTGAGTTTAGAAGACACTACAACCGGAAGTGACAAACCGGATGTGACACTGAACTAGTTCGCGAACGACAACAGACGCACACACACACACACACACAGACACACACGCACGCACACACGCACAAACACATACGCAAAAACACACACACGCACTTACAAATATATGTCAGTGTTTTTTGTCAGTGTGTGCCGATATATATATATTATTGTTGAGTGATTGATATAGTTTTCGTGAGTGATTTAAACAAGCAGGTATACGGTATATATATATGGGTGTCGCGATCGTGAAGTCCAACTGGGGGGGGGGTTGTCGCGATCGTGAAGTCCAACGGGGGGGGGGGGGTATAGCTGGGGCAAAATGGTATAGCCCCCCCTGGTGAAAAATGCACCAGCCGCCACTGGTGGGAAGAGACCACGGGGAAGACCGAGGGAAAGGTGGGAGGAGACCACGGGGCAGACCGAGGTACAGGTGGGAGGAGACCACGGGGCAGACCGAGGTACAGGTGGGAGGAGACCACGGGGCAGACCGAGGTACAGGTGGGAGGAGACCACGGGGCAGACCAAGGTACAGCTGGGAAGAGACCACGGGGCAGACCGAGGTACAGGTGGGAGGAGACCACGGGGCAGACCGAGGTACAGGTGGGGTGACTACATCTCCACACTGGCCTGGGAACGCCTCGGGATCCCCCAGTCAGAGCTAGTCCATGTTGCCAGCGAGAGGGAAGTTTGGAGTCCCCTGCTGGAGCTGCTACCTCCAAGACCCGATTACGGATAAGCGGGAGAAGCTGGATGGATGGATATGTATGTATGTGTATATGTATGTATGTACGGTGTATACCGGTATATACACCTTACCGGTATATACCTTATCATTATTATGTTTTGGTCAACGCACTGTAAATCATCTCACTGTAACTTTGCACTGTAAATTGTATTTCAAATTCTAATTCACTTTTCACTTTTCACATGTCACTTTTTCAGTATTCATCTGAGTTATTTATTAATATATTATTACTGCCAATTTGCACTATACGTATTGTTGTGTATTGTATATACCTACGTATTACTGTAATAATACTGTAAATGTATCTTCATCTATCAATACATTTAGATTTCATTTAGAATTATTTTAACTATATTTTTGTTTATACTAGTTTTATTTAGTTAGTTGTTGTTTTTGTCAAGTTGGTCGCTGTGTCTCTCCATTTCTATCTCTCCAGGTAACTGTTTTTATGTACTGTTACTTTAAGACTTTGAGTGTCGCGCGTTTGGCGCGATCTGTTGTTGCGCAATTACATGTGCAATTACGGTACATCGAAAAGTCTAAACCCCGATTTTAAAACGACCCCTCTTTTTCAGATTTTTTTTATAGGAAAAAAAACCCTTCTTATATTCGGGTCAATACGGTATATATACACACACACACACACACTGGCGGTCTGGGAGACCAGCTGGCCCGCGCCAGCGCTTCCCATATGCGGCTCCCGACATCTCCGAAATCGCCGTAGCATATTTCTAAACAGGCTTTATTTGGATAAACTGACTTCATATGTATAATCTACATAGGTACATTGTCGCGTAATAAAATTATAAAACTTAATAAAGTGACTTAATTACAGTCCTACAGCGCAATCTAAAACAGCTTTTAGCCGGGCTCAAATTCTCTACTGGTTGGTGCGAAATGCATTCTGGGATATTGTGGGACTGATTTATGTGAGTAGCTGTGATTACCACTGTTGTCCAGGGGGAGGCGCTGTTGCGCAGTTATATAAAGATGGGCAAAGCAGCTCCATCTGTCACTTGACAAACTGATTCCAAAGAGATCGGTCACTGAGTTTTCTCCTCCGCGAATAAACCAAGCCGAGATGGATGGTTAAACATAGACAACTGTCTGGACAGTACGATCGTTTTGAACTCTTCAGAATATTCACCTTACCGCTACGCAAGTAGACACAAGGTATAAGTCTTTACCTTGCTTAACACAGCCCATAGGAAGCAACCGTTGCTATAGAAACGGACTAAACGCTGGTCGTGGCCCGGCGGTAAATCGTGGATATTTGTTAAATATGGAGGCAGCATCTAAGGGCGAATCGTCGAATGGATCAGTTAACATCACGGTGCTGCGAGGGAGTAACTTGGTGAGTCTCCGTTTGGTTCTGCAAAACCACAACGACAACACATGACTGTTAGGACTCCTGTGTCAGAGAGACACACACACACACACACACACACACACCACACACACACACACCACACACACACACACACACACACACACACACATAGTATTACCATGCACTTTACTGCAACATTTGCACTCTGGTTAGATGCCTAATTATTTTCACTGTACTGTACTTGTGCTGTGCAATGACAATACATTAGAATCTAATCTAATCTTATCAATGGAAACAAAGGTTACATGAAGACAATGGCTACATTTACAAAGAGACGAAGTTCGATACTTTATATTCAAGACTCCAGATGTGTATTTGCCATACGTGTCACGGATCGTGTTAGAACCCAAATGAAGCGCACACGGGAAACCAGTTAGGGAAACATAGTTCGTGATATTTAATATTAAATATTACAGGTGAGCAGGTACGAGGCGAACAGAATGGCGAATCCGATCTCCACACCGACGATGTGTCGTTCGCGAACGAACTAGTCTTTACGAACGAATATTTTCAGTGAATGAGAGCGAATCGTTCGTTCCCATCTAGTAGTTCGTTCATTGGTTGTTGTTTTTAAATGATTGGTTCGTAGCAGACTTATTAAAGTGCCTTGCGGGCAGGATCGCTCCCTGATTGGACTGTGGTGCAGCATAGGGAGGGCTTTAGCCCAAAATAGTAAATTAGGCTGTCTTATTGGTCGAGCTGGGCATCTGATTTGATCTAGGAGGCGGGATATTTGTTGATTGACAGGGGCCGAAATGGACGATGGATGTATCCCTGTGCATGGCACATTTACTGAAAGACATATGCAACACAATTAAACTTGAACCCGACTTGGACATTAGATTAGGCTTAAAACTAGATTATACAATATGTTTACATTTTATTATTGTACATACAGTATATTTGATTAATGAAAATAAAGCCTGTCCAACAGGGCTGTTTTAATAAGCCAGGTTTTTGTATAGCCTACGTGTGGTTATTTCCTCCTACTATCAGCGTCCGCCTTTCATGTTCAGTAAAGAACGAGCGGCCAGGCTCTTTAGTCATCACCAGTGATCGATAAGTCAATGGTCTCACTAACAAGTTCCGATTCCACCACTCTTGTTCGTCACCCATAAACTAGCCTTTATAGGGTCAGTAGGCATCTTTATTGTACATTACGGGAAGTGTTTCAGATCTATTTGATGCAAACCGGAAGTGACAAATAATAATAATAAGCGAACCACTCAGAAGGCACGGATCCGTTAGTCGAACTGAATCAAGTGAACCGTATCCCAGAAAGGTGTCGTTTTAACCATCTCTAGTGAACAGGGGTATGCGTTTTAGACTGACTGTAATGGACCGCAGCTGGAGTCACCCCCCCCTTAAGGGACGGCTCCACTTCACCAAAACAAGCAGCACAAAAACAATAAACAACCATTTGCAACAAGTCCAACGGAACGCTTCCTCCCCATTCCCTCAAGTCCTCCTCTGAACGTCCATCTCCTCCCCGCCGCTTTCTGGGGAGTCCTCCTCCGAGGATGACGTAGTCAGACGGGGGGGGGGCAGCGCGGCGTAGTCAGACGGGGGGGGGGGGGCAGCGCGGCGTAGTCAGACGGGGGGGGCAGCGCGGCGTAGTCAGACGGGGGGGGCAGCGCGGCGTAGTCAGACGGGGGGGGGGCAGCTCCTTGTAGATAACTGGTGAAGGATCTTCCATGTAATCTGGTCACCTCCGTTGACCTTCGGGCTACCTTCCATCGTTGTCTGATTAAAAAGACTAGGTGCAGGATTAAAAAGACGGGGGGAGGCAGCGCGGTGTAGTCAGACGGAGGGGGGGGGCAGCATGGTGTAGTCAGACGTAGGGGGGGGGCAGCGCGGCGTAGTCAGACGGGGGGGGGGCAGCGCGGCGTAGTCAGACGGGGGGGGCAGCGCGGCGTAGTCAGACGGGGGGGGGGGGCAGCGCGGCGTAGTCAGACGGGGGGGGGGGGGGGCAGCGCGGCGTAGATAACTGGTGAAGGATCTTCCTGCATGTAATCTGGTCACCTCCGTTGACCTTCGGGCTACCTTCCATCGTTGTCCGCTGACGGGGGGGGCAGCGCGGCGTAGTCAGACGGAGGGGGGGGCAGCGCGGCGTAGTCAGACGGAGGGGGGGGGCAGCACGGCGTTGTACGACGACGATGGGGGCAGCGCCTGTTGTCAGATTATAAAGACGGGTCAGGATTTAAAAGACGGGGGCGGCAGCGCGGGGTTCAAGTGGGTCAAGGGGGGGGGGGGGGCAGCTCCTTGGAGAAACCAGTAAAGGATCTCCCTGCAGGTAATCTGGTCACCTCCGTTGGGCTACCTTCCATCGGGATGATCTGGAGAGCCACCGTTTTCGCAATTCGTTGGTGAAAAACCCCTCGCCAATCTTCACACAGCTGAGTGAGGAAAGCCTCGAGCGAGGTGTAGTGGGGGGGGGGGCAGCGCGGCGTAGTCCGGGGGGGGCAGCTCCTTGTAGATAACTGGTGAAGGATCTTCCTGCATGTAATCTGGTCACCTCCGTTGACCTTCGGGCTACCTTCCATCGTTGTCTGATTAAAAAGACTAGGTGCGGGATTAAAAAGACGGGGGGGGCAGCGCGGCGTAGTCAGACGGAGGGGGGGCAGCGCGGCGTAGTCAGACGGAGGGGGGGGCAGCGAAGCGTAGTCAGACAGGGGGGCAGCACGGAGTAGTCGGAGGGGGGGGGACAGCGCGGCGTAGTCAGACGGCGGGGGTGGGGGCAGCGCGGCGTAGTCAGACGGGGGGGGGGGGGCAGCGCGGTGTTGTACGACGACGACGACGGGGGGCAGCGCCTGTTGTCAGATTAAAAAGACGGGTCAGGATTTAAAAGACGGGGGCGGCAGCGCGGCGTTGTCAAGGGGGGGGGGGGGGCAGCTCCTTGGAGAAACCAGTAAAGGATCTTCCTGCAGGTAATCTGGTCACCTCCGTTGGGCTACCTTCCATCGGGATGATCTGGAGAGCCACCGTTTTCGCAATTCGTTGGTGAAAAACCCGGGTGAGGCGGTGGGTGAGGAAAGCCTCGAGCACCGGCCGAGGTCGACTCTTTGAAGAGAAACATGGCATTTCCTCCTCCTTGTCCTCGTCGACGACGTGGTAACAAGAATCGCCCCGAACAAATCTACGCAACCCGCGTCCAGGACTGAGGTTCTAGGGGTGGTGTATGGTGACGGGCCGGTCCAAGGCAGGCAGGGTCGTAGGACGGCGAGTCCACCATTAGTCGAGGACAATCTGGGTAAGAGGGAGCGAACAGGTCGGCTTAAATAATAGACAGATTCGTAATGAGACACAGCTGCGGGCAAACACTAACGAGGGGGCGTGGCTATCCGGTAGCGTGTAGTGGGAGGAGGAGACTGGAATGAGGAATGTGGTTAGGGGGCGTGGCTATCCGGTAGCGTGTAGTGGGAGGAGGAGACTGGAATGAGGAATGTGGTTAGGGGGCGTGGCTAACTGATCGAGTTCAGTGGAAGCGTGGAGACAGGAATGCAGACTGTGACAATATGCAACAAGTACAATGGAATGCTTATGTACTTTACTTATACTATACAACACTATACTATAACACTATTGTACACAATACAAATAACAATAAAGTGTCTGATATACATGTGTTTAATTGTGCAAAAAGCATTTTAAAGTGCCAGTAGTGCAGCAGCATCACTAATTCAGTACAGTACGGTACAGTGCACAACAGTGCAGTAACTGTAAGTGTCAGTGTGTGTGTCTTACATATAGAATAAATCCAGCTTAGTATTGTTATCGTGACTCACGTTATGCACACAAAGGGGCATCCATACCATGAATAAGAAGAATTGTCTCTTTCCAGCGGGGCAACAAATCCGACCCGTTCCACCACTTTGTGCGTGTTGAATTTAACGGCGTGGTCGTGGGAGAGTCCGCCCGGAGACAGGACTTGGTGGACTACGACTTCACCTGCAGCTTCAGATGCCCGGACGACGCCCACCACCTGGACGACGTGGCCCACAAACCTCTCATATGTAAGCAACGCATTCTCATGAACCGTAGGATTCCCTACGAAAAAACGCACTTTGTTTCGTAGGAATTGTACGTACAATCAGTGCAATCAGTGCGCATGCGCCTCAATTTCGTTTACGCCCCTTTCAGTCGGCGAACAGAGCAGCTGAAATCATGTCTAAAATAACACTTATACATGAATGTTTTTAGGACTTTTTTTCCCAATGTTAAGGTTACTCTAAAAATACGGTTTGATAACATTTCTAGTGTGAAATATGCAGTTAAGTTGAAAAATATTTGTTCAATGAATGTAGTCTGTTAGCTATGGCGAAGATTCCGCAACATGTATATCCGTTGCTATGGTGACACACGAAAGTGCGTTTGTGTCACGCACCCCCTCCCCTGTTAACGTTAATTTGTGTGAATTTGTTTGTTTGTTTTGATCAATTATCATTATTATTATTTACATGTTTAGGTCTAGATTTTATCTAGGTAGGGATTTAAGTGCCCTCTGCAGGCTTGTTGAGACATGATAATATTAAGTTTAATTGGAATATATGTATGTTAAACAATAAAATCGAGTCTAAACTGGTCCAAATTAAAAAGTATGACTGTGCATAAGGCAAACATCAATATCTTGAACACATTTGGCTACTTCATACCCCTTTAAACATGTTTGACTGAATTTATCCAGCTTGGCCCTAAAAGGCTCAGAGAAAGTACACCTGCAAGTAGCCTTGGCCTTGGCTGGAAGATGAAACTTAGTCGTAGGACAACCATGAAGAAGACAATTGAGGGCATCACTCAGCAGGGTCACAACCTGTAAAAAACATAATTTCACCCTCTTACAAATAAGAAAGATCAAATCTGACCACGCCAGTGTGTTTCCCGGCCAGTAAACCCTATGATAAGATTGCAATGTGTGGGGGGTTCCTGCTCCTCAGGGGTGCCCTTTAAACATGGAACCTGTGCCACCTTTGAAGGCTTACAGGGAAGCCAAAAAAACGTGCAACAGACATGGGATCAACAGTTTTGGAAAGCTCTTGACCTCTACTACCATAAGCAAGGGCAAACCAATTGGGGGCGTCACTCAGCAGGGTCCCAACCTGTACAAAACATCTTACAAATAAGAAAGATACAATCTGACAACGCCAGTGTGTTTCTCCGCCATTAAACCCTATGATAAAATGGCAAGATTCCTGGTCACAATTTTACATTACAGGGAAAACACATTAGAACTACAAAACGTGCACGCTGCAAATTGTAGTTCTTTGCACACGTCCGGGTCTCGTCCCTCGATCTATTTGTGTTAATAATGTGGTTTATATATATTTTTAAACATATAATGTGGTTTCCGAACGAGACGGTGCAGCTGTCCATTCCGATGGATTAGTAATACACGTAAAAATAAACGTAACAGAACAATAAGGCGGCAGTGATATCAGCATAGCCATACCTAGATAGAAACCTGAACAAATCTTCGTCATAACTCAAAACTAAAGATCGTATAGATTCACTGAACAAAGCGTGTGAGAGTAAAACACACATTTCTCGCTAGAAATGTCATCAAAACATATTATAATGCCCAAACTATCTATCTATCTATTACATTTTCCACTGAGAATAAAAGGAAACGTGACTGTGCTTGACATTATAGCTGCAGAAGATCACACTTTCCTGTTTTTTCCGTAGGGAATCCTACGTATCGTTTATGAGACCAGCCCGATGTAAGAGAAGCCAGCCGTGCTCTGGCACTGGGGCAGGGAACACTGTTAGCTATAGTTTTGGTTCAGTTTAGCGTTGTATTTCTTATTTCCCCCCCATTTACCTAGAGGGTATCTCAGTATAGTGCAGGCCTCTGCCACACCAAAAAGTCCCCTTATCCATTTTCGATGGCGGTGGTAAAAAATATCATTGTTTTCTTGAGAAAGTATCCACTGAACAGTCCCAGTGTGACGACCTTGTTGCTGTCTTCTTTGGGTCAGTGACGGTGATTGAGATCCTGCCCAAGGAGAAGAAGCAGAAAAAGGAGGAGAGGACGGCCGTTCTGGGCCAAGCGGTCGTGGACCTGCTGCCTCTTCTGCACGGTAACAGAGCGACACTCTTCACCCTCTATATATTTCTATGTATATGTTTGCCCTAACCATGAAATATCACCAAGGCCAGAGCTTCTGTCCATGGAAGAGTGTTTGGTATCTGTATTACATTACATTACATTACATTACATAACAGTCATTTAGCAGATGCTTTTGTCCAAAGTGCATTTCATTCCAACAAGTCTCCAAGAACTGAACCAGTCCTCAGGTAATGTTTATAGTATTCAGTGCTCTGTATGGTTTTCTTCTTCTTCTTCTTCTTCTTCTTCTTCTTCTTCTTCTTCTTCTTCTTCTTCTTCTTCTTCTTCTTCTTCTTCTTCTTCTTCTTCTTCTTCTTCTTCTTCTTCTTCGTCTTCGTCTTCTTCTGCAGGTCAGTGCAACATCTCATTGCTTGTTCCACTTCACCCCGCTCCTGGTTCCCCACTGGAAGCTGTGTCATCGGACAACAGCGCTCAGGTTCAGATTAATATATCTACATACAGTGTGTGTCACTATGTGTCATTAAGAAAAGCTGTTTTAGATAACAAGACCATCACCATGTGGCCTTTGGTTGGTCCTTGTATGTTTAGGCTCCTTCTTGTGTTCTTTTGTGACATGGTGGACCACCATGTACAAGACCCTGCTGTTAGACAGCAGTGCAAATTACAATTTAGTTCTCCACATGGATTACATCCATTTCTTGAAAAAGGTTTCCCTAACAAAAAAGTTTGCCTCCTCAAGTGGTTATGAATGTGCAATGTTTAATAATTCTATATTCCAAATCCAAAGGGAAGGCATTACGATTATAACCATCGTCAGGGCAACATGTATACTCACGATAATTCTGGGGAATTTGATTCTTAAAATCTCATATTTGATCATTTTAAGGGCATATCTTCCCATTGTGATACATTTATTTGATAGATATCTTCATGTCATACTGGCACAGTGCCATTCAAAGACCATAAGCTACCATGTATCACCCAGCCCAGATCAACACAAAGCTCTCTCCTCTCCAGTGTGAAAGAAACCTTCTCCTCCGCAGTATGAATTTCTCAAACAATACTATAAAAATACTATACACAATAAAAATGAACATAAAAACAAACATAAAGTGACCGGTGGATGATATGTACACATCAACACATGATTTAAAAGCATGTTAAAGGGCCAGTAGTGCAGCAGCATCCTGAATACAGTGCAGCGCAGTGCAGAACAGTGCAGTAATGAGTCCGGAAAGTCCAGCAAAGTATGATAGTGTTATGAATGTCCAATGAGCTTCTCTTGTGTTTAGCAGCGGCCCTCGCTGGAGGTGGCGGTCAGCACCCCCACTCCGCTCCTGTCTGAAGCCCAGCGGCTGGCCTCCAACCTGCTGGCGGTGACCGTGGAGACGGCCTTCAGTGTCCCAGAGGCCTGGAGCCTGACGCCTGGCCTGGAGCCCTGCTGCTCCTACGTAGCGGCTATGCAACTTCCCCTCGCTGCCGAGGTGATACGCTCTTCTAACTGACTGATTAGAGTCTGGGGCTGCTGGGTGAGGCTGCACACCTGTGGGTCCTTGGTGATTTAATGCCCCACAGGTTAAACCAGCCACCCCCACCACGCACACACACTTGAGGAGGAGAGCTAGCACGTACCATCTGCTCTGCTCATCTTACAACCATAAACTCTTACAATAAACCGGTTTCCTGATCACCCTGTGTCCTTCGGGAGGAGCTCAAGTAGCCAATTGAATGTCTTGTAGCAGCTTGGTCTGCTACAAAATCCCATTCATATTCTTACTTACTATTCTTAGTCTTACTAAGGGTGACCGGAATTTATTCATCCCGCGTCCCCCATACGATGTCCCGCATTTTGAATGACTCTAGTTTTTGTTAGTTGTGGATGCTTAGAATTAAGCAACAACTGGAAAACAATACAATAAAAAGAACATTAAAAATATTAATAAAGTGATGTTAATAATAATGTTTACGTGTTGATGTGATGTGAGCGATGTGGCTCTCCTGGCTGGGAGAGAAACCCCCTACAACCTCTCTTCACAATCCTGCCCAGCTGCTTGTGTGTCTTTCATGCAAATGTCCATAACTGGTGTCTCCTTCCAGAAAGAGGTGGTTCTGATGTTCTCCGAGGGCCAGCTGAGAGCAGGTGGGGAGAGAGAAGCTTCGGACAGACCCAGGAGGTGGCCCCAGGCTGGCTCTCTGGCCCCTGGGGCTCAGGTCTTCCCTGGGGTGGTGTCCATCCAGGAGGTCCTCTTGGATGAGCAATGCGGAGACCTCACTAACCCGGAGGTAGGCCACCCATCAGGTCCGCTGCTGAGCAAGCATCCAGTGGAGTTCCTTCATTCCGAAGTTTCCTGAGGTCACCTTTACTCAGCTACTGTTAGGACTCTCAAAGGCTACCACTACTCTACTTCAGATCACACCCTTGTGGACCGCGGGGCTATATTTGGTATTGGGTTAGGCTGGTCCTTGGCCAGCAGGTCTGCGTAGCAGGTCATGCTAAAGCGCTCCCTGTGTGTGTTTACAGGACATGGAGTTCTGCCGTGAGGCAGAGATGACCAAGAGGAGAGTGTGCTGGGACATGGTGCACCGCTGCTTCCTGGGTGCCGGGGGATCAGCCAGGTCTGTCTACGTCCCATAGATCAAGGTCCTTGGTGATGTTCATTGTCTGTTGTCTGCAGTTTATTTGTTACTCAATGTTCTTCCTGGGTTGGGGGGTTTCAGGTTGTCAGAGAGGATTGAAGAGTGCAGACTGTGTCCGCTGGAGATCATGAAGGCCCCGCCCCCTCCAGTAGTCCAGGGAGGAAAGGCCAGTAACCAATCAGAGAACAGTGCACATGTCCCGCTCTCTTTATGCAGCCAATCCACTCTTGACGGTGGATAAGTATGATACTGTCAAGTATTTAAATACTTGAGTAGAATGCTCAAGGACTCATGTCTCTTTCACTTACTTTTTAAAGCTGCTGTGCAAAATGATTTGAGAATTGTAAAGAGAGACAGCAGCGAAGAGCAGAAGTTTTCCCACCATTGAGTGTTGCATTCAAACACCTTTGATTGACAGGCAAGTTGGATTCCCTGGACAAATCATGGACAAGCTGCCCTGATCGATCAGGAAATGAGCCGGGAGAAGTATAAAAATCTTTTGAGTTGAAAAGGCAGGCGCTGTCAACTCGAAAATAGCTATTCTCACTTTGATGGCTAAGTTATTTCTAACTAATTAAACTCAAATAAAGCTCTTAAATCGTACATACAGTACCCTCAAGTACTTAACTTTAAGTCATTTTCCTAAGGTTGTTTCTACTTTTCCCACCGCTGTTAACATATGAATCCATGCGCCCCTGTCCGTCCGTTTAGGGATCCGAGCCTGAGCAGGAGATCTCTTTCCATGGTGTGGCCTATGTGGACATGGGGCCCCTGCTGTACCCAGGGGCCACCCGCATCCGTGGGGCCTACAGAGTCCACCCCTTCTCAGAGTCAGACCTGCTGGCCAAGGTAAGGGGCAGCACAGCGGGGAACGTGCAGCGACACACTGACTGATGGGGCTGTGCGTTCCATGGAGGGCAGTACACGGTGCACCTTTTCACTACGTCCACTGTAACGTCTCGTGTTACCTCCATTTGCTTATGGCATCAGTTGATGATGATGATGATGTATATATTAACATATATTTTATTTATCTTTATCTTTAACTCTAGTAGTAGTTACATACTACATCATTTCCCCACCATCTTGTCTGATCTGATCTTACAATTGTTGTACCATTACTTCAGGGAAAACAGACACACAACATACACCATAAGTCAAATGCAATCTGCCTTTATTTATAAAGCACTTTTGCACAAAACAACAATAGAAAGTGCTTAATAAGGGAGACAGCATAACAAGAACAATACAAGTCAGAATCACAGAGCTAATGAGCAATGGCAATCCGCAAAACACAGCATATACCATACCACAGCTCAGTCTGCTGGGACTTGGCTTGGGAAACACCTTGTTCTTGAAACACCTTGGCACTACTCCCTAAGGTGCCCTTGAGCAAGGCACCAGACCCCTACACTGCTCTCCGGGCGCTTTATATACAATAGCTGCCCACTGCTTCTAATACTAGGATGGGCTAAATGCAGAGAAATAAATGTCACTGCGTACGTGTGTACATGTATGTGACCAATGAAGAGGATTCAACCCTCCATATTTAGATTCAGATGTAGCCCATACCTATGTAGCTAGCAGCCAGCTACACTATGCCACGTTTGTGCAGGCCAAGCGGACGGTGAGTGTGCTGAGGGAGCAGGCCAGAGCTGGGGCCGCCCAGGGTAAACCACGCCTGGGCTCGGCGGCAGGCTGCCACAAGGCAGGGAACAAGGCGTCCAAGGAGGTGGCGAGGAAGCCCAGCGTGGTGAGGAACATACCAGAACACATGTCACCCTAACCCTAAAGGATATATTCTCTCTGTGTATATTTTGTCTAATAACAATAATAACAATTGTACATGCAGTATTTGAACAGGGAAAAATCACATTGGAGTGAGCCCTGTATAATATAATTGTAGAAGTAATTGCAATAATACAAATATCAAAGTCAAAACTTTTTATACTGAGCAATCGACAGTTTAGTCACTGAATATCCATTCTTCTTAGATGTCTAATGCTTATTTAAGAAATGTGTGCCAAATGATGGACTTTCTGGTCGTTAATCTGAATGACCGACAGGTGGCAGTAGAACCGCAGCCGCCCTCCAAGACAGACGAAGATCCACACCAGGTGCTACCATCTTAAATAAGACTGAAATAGAGTAGATTTAAGTTAAACCACCAATCAGAGGCTTTAACCCGCCCCCTGACTTTTGATGGATACAGTTGACACATTTACTTATTTGACTACAGCAAGTTACACCATGGATAAATAAGTGTATATATACTGTACATGAATAACATGATAAAATGAATGAAAATACATAAATATATGCGTGAATAAATGAAGTGAGTATAAGTGTGATGATACATGTTTAAATATATAAATAGTACAATAATATAAAAATATATAAATAAATTCACAAATAAATGTAACAATGAAGAATGAAATGATCCATTAATAATCATCTATGTATAAAAAATATTAATTCATCATGCATTTGTTCATTTATTAAAGCATTTTATTACATAAATATGTATTTATTGGGCATTTAATTATACAATGATGTTAAGTTTTAGTTAGTTATGTCCCTCCAAAGTAGCGGAGGTTGTCACACTGCGTTCCCTGTGTCTGTTGCTGCACAGGCAGCCGGGGGAGGGGGCGATGTGGAGCCACAGGTGAAGCCAGAGACAGGACAGGTATAGGCTGCACCCACAACACGCCCACATCCATGCATGGTTAAAAAAAATGAAAAAAAAAGCTTGAGGATCCCATGCATGCAAGCATTTAAGGACCAAGTTCTAGCATGCACGTGGCTTTGTCGAATGCACAGTCCATATTCAGTTTGATTGTCCCAACTTAAACCCTCTTGGAGATGTACGTGGACGCCGGAACCTACGTTGTCGTGGAGATCACCTTAGAGAAACCCCTGGTCCCCAAGAGACGTCCCGTTGAAGTAGCCAAAAAGTAAGTGATCATTTGTTTTTGCATGGCGGGACATACCATCCAGATCCTGTATATGAGCAGTGACATTAAGAAGCTACATTCGGTGTCTTCTTCTGTGGTTTGCTTTTCGCAGAGTGATGGAGCTCATTCCTCCCAGACCTCCGCTACCTCATTGCACTGCCGGGGCTGAAAAAGTAGAACACACACACACACACACACACACACACACACACACACACACACACACACACACACACACACACACACACACACACACACACACACACACACACACACACACACACACACACACACACAGATGTAAATATAGCATGCCAGAGTGACCTCTCTCTCTTCTCTCGTGTGTTGAGGCAGTGCAGGAGTTTCACAACCAGGTCACCAGTGTGGTGGGCCAGGTCTTGGATCAGTACCAGCAGCTGTTTGCCGCTGCCTTCCAGCCCGGCGCCGGGCCCCTGGACCCTGACACCCAGGAGCACCGCAAGAGTCAGCTGCTGGGGGAACTCAACTACTCTGGGAAGTACTTTGCGTTGAAGGAACAGATGAAGGTCAGCCCCCCCCCCCCCCCATATAGAGACTCAAACCTACCGTTGTTTACAGTCAAGAAGCATCGTTCAGAATTATGGGTGAATGTTTTAGAATGGCACATATCATATGGCCGCCTGTTCTCACAGTGGGAAAGTTAAGGGAAGGTTATTTCAACAAGTTTAAGTGAAGGATAATCAACGGGTAGGTGTGCGTTAAGGCACGATGTGGTTTATATGTCTGCAGTCCATTGGATTATCCCGCTTATACCATGGATCATATACCAACAATAGAAAATAAAGTGCATTATGTGCATCTTTTTTTGGTGAAAGTTTTGTGCTCAAAATCCAAAGGTTATGAAGCCACGAATAATTCTAGTTAGTAACAGTATAAACTACAATGGGTTGACAACGGCTCCATCGCTACAGTTAAAAATCTAGCTTAAAATAAAGCTGGATTTATAGGTCAACATTGTCTCGCAGTGTGTTTAGAACAGTGGTTAAACATGAGCCGAACTACACGTGTGCACACAACACACAGTTTTAACGCACGCCGGTGAGTTCACCCGGAGACGTGGTATAACTTTCCGCTGTGCTGTACTTGTGCCGTGCAATCGACACTTGAATCTAATCTAAGCTCATAACGAGAGCTAAATCGGGATCCGTTTGTTGTTCCAGAGCTCCGTGGTGAGGGTAGTGCGGGAGAAGATGCTGAGGACTGAGGCCTTCTCCAGCCCAGAGCAGCTGCAAGCCTTCCTCAGACAGCTGTATGTCTACCTGGTGGACCAGATGCACCTGGCTCTCAACAAGGTCACGACCCCCCCCCCCCCCCCCCATCTGCTCTTCGTCACTCAGCCGGGCCGACCCACTTGTCACAGCTGGATCTTGGTATACGTGCAGTGCGTGACAGTCTGACCTCTGACCTCTGACCTTTCTCTTCTCTCTCTCTCTCTTTCTCTTTTTCTCTCTCTCTCTCTCTCTCTCTCTCTCTCTCTCTCTCTCTCTCTCTCTCTCTCTCTCTCTCTCTCTCCCCCCCCCCCCCTCCATTGGTCATCAGGCCGAGGAGTCCCAGGAGGAGGATGCGGGGCTACGGGTGGTCCTGTACGTCTCTCAGCTCAGACACTTTGCCGGGGAGGCGGAGCTTATCGGAGACTTCCAGCTGGCCGCCCAGTACTATCAGGAGGTGTTCGCCAACCCTGTTCTCTCTTTCATCTCACTAATTCTATATTGACTTGGGATATAGTATATTCATGGGAAATGAGGGTTAAAGGGTACTGTTGCCTGATCTTCCCCAAAATGTGGTATGATAATATGGTATGGCAATGGGGTATTCTTATGGTTGACTATGGTTATGCTACCTCCGCCATCAAAGATGGGATGGAGGTTATGTTTTCACCCCTGTCTGTCTATCTGTTTGTCTGTTTTAAGTCATCCATAAGATAACTTTTGGATGTATCGAATGTATGGAATTGGACACAACTTGGTTAGATTACATATGGGCCAATGAACAGTGGATTTTGGCACAAATCAGAATCCAGAATCCGGATCAAGGAGACTTTTTGGAGTGCCCTCTAGTTCATGTTATGTGATACGCTAAATATGTAGTGGCATGCTAATGGTTCTGCAATGGTTGTGGTCCTGCAGCGGCTGGTCCGAGAGCAGACGGAGCCCTCCCACTGGTCCGACTACGGTTCGTTCTACATGCGGACCGGGGACCGCGTCAAGGCTGAGGAGTGTTTCCACCGCGCGATCTCCCTCCAGCAGGCCCACCTGCCCAGGTACGCTGCGGCTCTCCTCCCACATCTCCTGCCACCCTCTGTTTAGACACGACTCCTCAGACCCCCTGACCCCTCTTCATAGCTTGCTGATGTGCGGGGTCCTGGCGGAGATAGAGGAGCGCTACGAAGACGCTGAGACCTACCTGGAGGGAGCCACCTTCTCCCCGCCTGGCAGCGTGGTGGCCTGGACCCTCTTTGGTAAGGGGCTCAAAATTGACATTGTCATTCAATCAACCAAAGAGAGGCTTCCACACTCTGCTGACATGCTTTTGAGCAAGCTGCTGTGACCTACGCAGCTCCTGTAAAAGCAATGTTCCCTCTTTTTAACTATATATATAATAATAATAATAATAATAATAATAATAAAGAAGTAATGATAATAATCACCATAATGGACCTCCGTTGTATTGATCATCCTCATGTCTGGGTCCTCCCTCCAGGGATGTTCCACCAGGGTCAGAACAACCACTTCCTGGCCGAGAGGTGCTTCATGACGGCGGGCAGGCTGTCGAGGACCAGCCCCGCGGGGAGAGGTGAGACCCGTGAGGGGAGAGAAGGCCCACAGGGCGAGGGGCCCAAACTGGAGGGGCCCCAGCCGCAGGGACGGGAGAACGAGGAGCGGGAGGAGAAGATGGGAGAGTGGATGGAGGAGGTCAGGCCGGCAAGTACCAAGCCAGGTCAGTCCGGTGTATTGATATGGACAAAAGTATGGTGTTTGTGGATATTGTGGAGTAAAACAATGGCCACATCAAGCATGTTTTCCTATTAAATGTTCTATCTAAGTATTCTGGACATTTTTTACAGGTAAGAAGTCTTCGATACAGTTTATTCACGCAGGCCTTTACCACAGATACGGCTTCACAGACCCCAAGATGTGAACGTCTTATGAACGGTGAAGACTGTGGCCCATTCTCCGTTCACACAGAGCGCATCGACCAGGAGCCGGAGAGAGAGATGAAGGCCGGCACAGAGATGCCAGCGGCAGATCACCCGCCCACCCTGGCTTACGACAGAACACAATGTGCACCACCTAGCCTCTCGGCACCACCTAGGCTCTCCATCTACATGGAGACCGCCCAGTTCCTGCTGGAAAACCATTCCCTGCAGGTATATACTGTCACACACACACACACGCACACGCACACACACACACACACACATCATTACCATTACCTGAGCGAGCAGCTGTCAGTTTGAAGGATGAGTTTGAATTCATAATGTATCTGGGTTGGGATTTAGTTATTTACTCGCTGTACTCCGGTGTGAGTAAGACGGCCCCTTGTTTTAGATTTAGATTATTTTCTCAGATGATCTCACATTGCGGTGTGTGTGTGTGTGTGTGTGTGTGTGTGTGTGTGTGTGTGTGTGTGTGTGTGTGTGTGTGTGTGTGTGTGTGTGTGTGTGTGTGTGTGTGTGTGTGTGTGTGTGTGTGTGTGTGTGTGTGTGTGTGTGTGTGTGTGTGTGTGTACACGTGTGTGTAGATGGCCCAGAGAGCTCTGGCCCAGGAGCTGCTGACTTCAGAGGGGGGTCTGACCACTGCTTACCGCCTGGCCACTGCTAAGCTGCAGATGCTTAGCACGGACTACTGCAGTGCTGCTGCCACCCTGCAGGAGGCGCTAGCTCACACCTGCGAGGTACTCACCTTAGCAAATGGAATCGCGACTGAAGTCAGCATGTTTACTTCACTGAAGTAAGGCAATATAAGTCGAGACTGATAGTTATGCCTTACTAGCGTCGACCTCAGTTAATATCAATGTGGATGATGTACAATGAGAGAGGGGGGGAGGGGATTTGGAGAAAGAGAGTTGGTTGCTAAGCATGGGGTTGCTTGCCGGTTAATTTCAGAAGTCTGAGGTGTGGGCTGGGCTGGGTCACTGTAGCTACCTGAGCGGCGACCGGGCCGAGGCCCGCCGCTGTTATGAGAGGTGCCTGGACTACCTGCAGCCTCCTGCAGACACACACCCCATCTACCTGCGCCTGGGCTCTGTCTACCTCCAGGACGGACAGGTAAGACAGGTAGTAACCCCCTGACAAGGTCAAGGACAGGGTTTTGGAATATGTTACTTTTGGCATTATATTCAGCCGGTGTAGTGTGGACATGGTCTTAATGGCCTGATAGGACAAAGGTTAAGTGTTGTATTTTGCCTATTTAGACATCAACCAGTCAGGACCGAGGGATTAACCAAAAATTAACACACACTAAGTAAATAATCATGAAAACATTGGAAACACCTCACACGCTGTGTTGGTTCACCTTACAGTTCCAGAGTGCCAGAACCACATACCTGAAGGTCTGCGCCAGCTCCCCATCCTGTCTCACCTGGCTGGGCCTGGGCATCGCCTGTTACCGGGTAACGAAAAATACAAATAGAATAAACAGGGTCTCCTTTTTACAACCTTACACCTAGAGTTCAGTGAGATCAGTTACTTTAATATATATATATATGTGTGTGTGTGTGTGTGTGTGTGTGTGTGTGTGTGTGTGTGTGTGTGTGTGTGTGGTGTGTGTGTGTGTGTGTGTGTGTGTGTGTGTGTGTGTGTGTGTGTGTGTGTGTGTGTGTGTGTGTGTGTGTGTGTGTGTGTGTGTGTGATCTGCTCCTCATAGTTGGAGAACCTGGGAGAAGCTGAAGACGCATTGACGGAGGCCAACACCTTGAACAATTTGAATCCAGAGGTGTGGGGATACCTGGCCATGGTCTCCCTCAAGGTGAGTGACCTGAATCCCACATGGTCACAGCAGATTCATTCCTCATTTCTGATTTGCTTTCTAGACATCATCATCCAATCGTCATTGGATTTGAACCAGCAACCAACCACATCTTCATCTCTCATCATTAAATGGGAAAACGTTGGGCAGTGTGCCTACTGAACTGCTAGGAGTGCTGCCACTATCATAACATTGTCATTAACATTACACCATCATACCTTTGCTGGACTTTCTGGACTCATTACAGCCGCTGCAGTGTTCTGCGCTGTATTTATGACGCTGCTGCACTACTGGCACTTTAAAATGCTTTTTAAATGTTTTTTTGCACAATTCCACACATTTACATATCATCCATCAGTCACTTTATTGTTATTTGTATTGTTTTTTTTATTGTTATTTTTATTGTAGTGTTTTATAAAAGTCATACAGTGGGAGGGAATGGGAAGTAAGCTTCCCATTGTACTTGTTGCAAATGGCAAATAAAGATCTTGAATCTTGAATCTTTGTTTACTTATTCTTCTTTGATTGTTTCTTTTAGCTTGGCAGAAGAGTGGAAGCAGAGCAGTCCTACAAGTATGCTGTGAAGGTATGTATGCTACTAAATTGTTCTGCTCATTTTCTTGAAAACTAGACAAATTCCTGAGTCATCCTGACATCCTTCTTCTAGATTTCCATATGACAGTTTGAATGATTGTTTAACATTGTTCTCCTCTTCCCAGCTGAACCTGCAGGACGAGCCCGTCCTCAGGGAGATTAAAGAACTCCAGGACCAATTAGGCTTTGGGGACCCTTCCTTCTAACTTCTCTGAGTTGTTCGATGTTTGCACACATTTTATATATAAATAAAGGGTTTTTTCATGTTTAAATTGTTCTACTTTTTTCATACATATTTTCGACTGGGAGGCGAGTACGTTGGTTAAGCTTCAGATCAAGATGATCACTCACCCTTAACTTTGTATAACTGGAAAGGAATATATATATATTGTGATACACATTTGTGAGGTGTTCCCTAAAATATTTCACTATATACAACGTTTTTATCCAACCTATTAAACTGGTAATCAGCTGGTAAAATGGTTCTAGCCCCAGTGTCTGCTGTCTAACTGTTCACATTCTTGAGCAAGATACCACACATCACGACATTCTCATTCATTTATTTTTGGTTTGGATAAAAAAATTCTGTAAAATAACAGAAATTATATCCCAAATGGGGATCTTGAAATCTTTCAAATCTTACATTTTTTTTAAACAATTATTGTTCCATGGTTTTCCATTGAAATGTAGTTTCAGAATAGGGAGAAAGTATTTATTTGTACTTATTTGCATATGGTAATTATCTTGAATAGGGCTATTTAGGTAAATCTAGATCTACAACGAAAATAAGTTGGCATCTAACCAGAGTGCTAATGTTACAGTAAAGTGCAAAGAAATATACAATGTATGTATAAAATAAGATGTAAAAACGGTCTACTATTTATAAAAACAGGTATAAAATAACTTAGTAGTTAGGTAGAGTAGGTATGAGATATATAATATTGATATATAACATAATATAATATTATAATAATATATAAATATATATGTATATTAAGATATAAAATATTATATATATATATATATATATTATATTTAATAGTAAATATATTATATATATATATTTAATATCTTAATAATTAATTAATAATAAATTGTATATAATATATATCATTTAATATATATAATATTATATAATATTGATAAATTATATATAGATTATAATAACACGTTGCAACAAATGTTACGTTATATGTTGGGATTGTAGCTCTTCCTTTACTACTCTTACTTTAAGGACTTTCCAGAAGTAGACTGCCACGGTTTACAATTGTGTCATATAAAGACACACTTTTATACATCTATAAGTGTATTTGGAGCTTAAAAAGTAAGATCAAACGGCGGCCATAATGATCTAGTAGGGCTTTTAGTAGCTCCCATGGGATATTAATAATTATAATTGGCAGTGGTGGGGTTACGCTCTGCTTGTCAACGCGGCATCTAGCGGATCACCCTGAGCGGTGACTCGGTGGTTCGGGCCACATACAAACGTGAACAGTGTGGATCATCGTTTCGCATGCACGTGAACAGGCTCCGCTGACGATCCGATGCACGGTCGCGGGACGTTACATTGGGCTGTTGACTCATTTACTCTCTATATCATCTAGTCAGCCTATTTATGTGCTCACCTTCCTGTGACATAGCAGGGTCGTCGGAGGAAAGGGACGCCGGGTTAGTGTTTTATATCAGTTCATCCGACGCGGAAAAAGGATCGTCTAGTTTGCCGTCACGAACTGGACATACTTTGGCAAGACAACAGGCGTGAAGCAAGAGTCAGGAGATGATTTGACAATACGGCGACTAGAGTACCGTGCTGACATTTGAAGTATGGGATGAGAGTAGGGTACAATGAGGACACATAGAGTGAAGTGGGGGAGATAGGTAGTGAGTCGTGTGTATAGATAAGGCTCTGGAATGAGAATCCGGTTGCTCTCAAGATAGAGGGAGAGAGGAAGTGGACGTGGGAATGTGAATTGTGAAGACAGGACAGAGGAGATTAAAGAGAGAGATAAGGACGCTACATTAAAGAGAGCAGGGTAAAGTGGGGTGTAGAGGAGGGAGAGGAGAGGGCATTCACAAGTCGCGGGTGTGTTCATCGCAGGATGAAGGTGGAGGGATCACAGATAGTAGAGCAATCGATGCCCGCTTAAGGAGGGGTATTGTCAAACAAGCGGTGTTAGGTCGGTCGTTCATCTCTTGAGTACGGCTAGTCTTAAAATAGGCACCATTTAAGTAAAGTCATTAATAATGTCTTGACCCGTTCCAGGCTCTCGTTGATGGACCCTGCACCGGAGTGAAGAGGCAGTCCATGCCATTCAAGTGCATGCAGCTCACAGACTACGTTATCAAAGTGCCCCACAGGTGAGACACGTGTTCAGGTACTAGTCGTTAATGATGACTGTAATCTCATCAGTGTGTTAACGCCTTATTATAAAGCTGATTAAGAGTTAAGTTAAGAACTATGAACCGCAGCGCTTGACTAATGACCGTGTGTGTGTGTGTGGCCCGTATTCTTGGTGAGATGTAATATAGATGTCCACTAACATGTCTCTTGTTTCCACAGTGCCCGGCAGAAGTTCGTCAGGAAAGCCTGGGAGAAGGCTGAGGTCAACCAGAAGTGGGAGCAGAGCAGCTGGGCCAAGAAGATCGAGGCCAGAAAGAAGGTGAGCCGTGCTGCTGCAGTCTCTTGGCATGTTAAATAGTGGTGCTTTATGTGGAAGCTCCTAGATGTAGGTTTCTAGTTCATCCACAGGCAGGGCACACGATTGACCACAGCCATCAGCCCAATAAGAAAGTGGCTGGTAGGTTTGTGACAGTTACCAACCTACTAAATCATGGTAATCTGTTCATTGGCTGGTAAAATGGTAACTTTATATGGCCATTGGAGCATGGACAAGTAATTTAATTTGCATCCTGTTTATTTGAGCTTAATTCAAGATTTGTACGTACAAATTTTGATTGCTTACTCCCATTTCCGCCCGCAGTTTAAATATGAAAAACTATATATATATTTGTTTTAATAATAAACTCCATAAAAAGACCGATACAGTGTCTGATTTAAAGTGCTAGTAATGCAGCATCATGAATACAGACACACACACGTGTAGGAGTGTTAACATGGATGGAGAGAACATTGGGGTGCAGTGTATTCTGGAGCTGTAATGGGATGGGAAGATGTATGTATCAACATCCAGTCAATTAAAAAAAAAAGTAATTTATCCCTATAAATTTAATTGATCCCTCATTGCCCTTCATAACTTGGTTCTTTGGATGCTTAAACCTGTCAATACTGATGGATTAATCCAAATTAGTTTTGAAAGTAGAGTAGCAGCTCAAGTTTCAAATTTGACTGTTGACCACTGTCCTCTGCTTGTCAGAAATAGTCAATAGTCTAAATGATGTGTATAGTAAAAATGGACACTGACGTCATGTTTGTTATCTTCAGAGGGCTCAGATGTCTGACTTTGACCGCTACAAGGTGATGAAGGCCAAGAAGATGGTAAGTGAATTAAAGTGTATTGTTTCATGCATGCATGATTGTAAAAACATCTAGCCTATTGATAAGTGTGCCATCAATGTCAAACTGTGTGGTTGTGTTTTTTTTTTGTCTACAGAGGAACAGAATCATCAAGCACGAGGTGAAGAAGCTCCAGAAAGAGGCAGCAAAGCAGTGATTGGTTCCACAAATAAACATTTTGAAAATATTTATCTACGGCGGTCTGTTTGTACAAATTTGGCGTAGTGTCACACAATATGGATTTGCTGATTGAGGGGGGATTTTAAGAAGGGATTGGGACTAATTAGTTCTGCTGCCGTTGGTTTTAGCAGTAGCAAGGCTCTGGGTTGCATCTCTTCATGAAGGTAGTTTTATAGAATATAAATATTATATTTTGCTGTATTTTAATGGAAGATCATTGACTATATCAAGGCTAAATGACTGAGGCTCTTTTTTAAAGTGTTTTATTTGTGTAGCCCTTAATCAGTTGGTTTAAAAGAGCACTGTCTGCTAGGTATGTAATAATCCAACAATTGGGTATTTAAGACTGTTCAAAAACAATGGCAGGAATTGATTAAATCTGCCCGAAGTTACTATATTGAATTTCTCCTAACATGTACTAAATATATTCATAAGTTAATAGTTGGACTGTTTCACATCTCAACAATTGTATCGTAGCGCCAGTCGCTGCGCATTTAATTAACTTAAAGGTAACAAGCTTCCGTACAAACCTCCTGTAAGGCGATAGTTGTCCACTAGGTGGCACTAAAAACATTATTTTCGATGCGCGATGATGAATGCACGATCCCATGCTAGCTTAGTGGCTTTCCACAGTAAAGATGTATCCCACTTGATCCATCAGTCCTGATGAGTATTTCATCAACGACATCCCAGGTGTAGTCACTGTCACAGCGGGTCTGTGGAGTGAACATGACACTCCTAAACACGCCCTGTCTCACTGTTCATGCAGTGTATTTAACACGGTTACATTCATTGACTCGTTATGGTTTCACAAGCACAAATGAACACAGATTGGCTTCGATGAGTCTAGACCTAAACGATCAGATATGCAAGTAATACAGACGTATTGACAATATATTCGATTCTAATGTATTGTGTCGTTGCACGCACAAGTACAGTACATCGAAAGGAATTTGGCATCTAACCAGAGTGCAAATGTTGCAGTAAAGTGAATGGTCATATATAATGTACAGTTGAGGAATATGTAAAAACTACTACTAAAAACGTATAAAATAACTTATAGTGTAGGTATATGTGAAGAATTATAGGTATATATACAAGGTAAGTATAAACGGGTAGTGAGCAGGGGTATGCAGTATCAACAATATAAATGTATATACAGCAGGTAGGAAGCAGGGATGTGTAGTTATATCAGCAGTTGACGAGTAATATATATCTCTATACATAGACATATATATATAAATATATATATATATATACGGTAAGTACAGTAAAACTGTACATGACTATCATACAGGTATGTCAACTATGAATATGTCAACTATAGGTAGAGGAATGGAGTTAAGATGCAGTTGAAGACGGTGAAAATAGGAACCCGCATAAAAAAAAAATATGCATCAATACAAAACGATATTGAAAATATTTTTGAAAATGTTTTTCCACAAAACAAATACAATGCGTTCATATTTAGAAATACACGTCCACACATTGGGGTGGAGAAGAAGCTGTAGTCTCCACGTGTTTCTATGAATTGCCCACATGAACCACACACACACACACACACACTCTCTCTCACACACACACATGCGCCTTCTTGGATAGGCCTGCGTTGTCCTGACGTCACAGGTGAGTTAGAACTATGCCACTATGCGCAGTGATAGGAGGAGATGGGCAGCACCGGAGAGAGTTTTGTCTACAGATTGGAGGACATAAACTGATAGGATCCTGACGGGTTGTGTGGTTCACCGAGTACACAGTACAGATGTATAAAGAAGTGTATGGGAGAGTTACATTAAGACAAGCTGCCGTGTAACACAATAGTCCGAATAGCATTTCTCTAAACGGGCAAAAAAACACGCTTGGCACCGATTCATAGAGCGCCTCATTCTGGTAAGACAAACCTCTTTACCGGGATATTTACACTATTGTCACTATCCTTTCACCTTTAACGCAACTGTAGCACACTAGAATACGTGTTGTGTGTATGTGTGTGTATATAGAAATACAACGCGTGTTATTGTTAGGCTCCCGTAGTGTGTGTATCTTTTAATGCGTATCATGGGACCGTTTGAGCGTCGACCCCTTTCTGGTGTTGTTATCACAGACTGCGTCCGATGGGGACAGGGGGGGGGGTGTCCCGTATGGGCAGCACAGCCTTTTGCGTCCTGTTTGTCTTCTGTTTATTATTCACCATTGCCATCAGAATGTGTAAAGGCTATTCCACTCGCCAGTTGTTGTTTTTTAAAAAAATGTCAACAGAAGACATTTGCCATTTGAATCAGAAGTACCCTGACGCAAAATGCATGGCGCAAGATTTTAATTATCTAGGCCAATATGTGAAGTGTGTGTGTGTGTGTGTGTGTGTGTGTGTGTGTGTGTGTGTGTGTGTGTGTGTGTGTGTGTGTGTGTGTGTGTGTGTGTGTGTGTGTGTGTGTGTGTGTGTGTGTGTGTGTGTGTGTGTGTGTGTGTGTGTGTGTGTGTGTGTGTGTGTGTGTGTGTGTGTGTGTGTGTGTGTGTGTTCAATGTCTAATGTCTCATATCAGCCGACTGATGTCTGAACGACCAATCCCACTAACCAACCGACACATAGGCTATCTGTCACAAAGGCCAAGGTCTCCTTCTCCGTTATCAATCTTAAGGGCTATTAAAGTCCACAGTAATCTCTTCCTCCACACACACACACACACACACACACACACACCCCCCCCCATATATATCTCCACCGTGCCATCTAGCGCCATCTGTGTGCTTGGCACTTTATATATACAGCCCTGCGTGTGTTTTAAGATGCACACCAACACAACCCGCGGTTTACTCTTCTCTGCGTCCTGTCAATATTAAACCCTCTTATCTCAGAAGGCCGATCTGCACTAACGTTTAAGAACCAACCAGCCCTGGTGGTTGATTGGACTGCTGTCACACAGAGAGATGGGCATGGGTGGGCGGGGACCCGCCTATGCATCATGCAAATTGGGCCTCTGAATGTATGACAATGTATGCCAAGACGAGGCTGATTGGATTGACTAAGCTTATTAGCCTGAAGACCCATACAAAGGGACCTGATCTGGCTTCCTGGCTAACGCTGAACCCCCGTGCTGCCCGACCACAAGGCCCATGTGGAGCTAAGCAACAGTGTATCTCAGACCTTAATTGCTGTATTAGCTTTGAATTGTTAATGACAGCAAGGTGAGTGTTCAGTTCAGCTAAGGCTGCCTGTCTTGTGTTTAAAGAGTCAGAGAGGTGAGGGAGGGAGGGAGGGAGGGAGGGAGGGAAAGAGTTAAGAGGCCAGGCCTTTTAAAGTGTTGGAAAGGCAGAGGGTGAGAACGAGAACGAGAGAGAGAGAGATGACAAGAGTTGGAGATGGCAGGCTGCTATTAAAAGCCACATGAGTCACTCTTCTTCACAGGTACGGCGGCAGACTATTGTCTCAGAAGTGGTTCTCCGCCACGGGGCTGCAGGGATTTAGAAATGAAGCCAAATTGTATTGTATTGTTACTCAAATATGTTCTGTGACAGCACAGCTGGGTGCCAGTGGTTCTCAAACTTTTTGTTGTGTGTGGTCACGGTGGAATGACTGAACCCCCACCCTCATTCAAAGTGTTGAATTGAAGTGAAAGCCTGTAGTCCACCAATTGGAACATATTTACAGCAAATCCTCCCGCAGAGCGTCGCTAATCCGTTGATATTTCCAAGAGGAGCTACGGAGGGGGCCCATCTGCCATACAATAGACAGACAATATAACCATCATCCTCATCATCACCTCATCTTCCTCAGTCACAGAGACCACATTGTGTTGGTTTGGGCGTTTCTTTCTGTCTGTGTGTGTGTCTGTGTGTGTGTGTGTGTGTGTGTGTGTGTGTGTGTGTGTGTGTGTGTGTGTGTGTGTGTGTGTGTGTGTGTGTGTGTGTGTGTGTGTGTGTGTGTGTGTGTGTGTGTGTGTGTGTGTGTGTGTGTGTGTGTGTGTGTGTGTGTGTGTGTGTGTGTGTGTGTGTGTGTGTGTGTGTGTGTGTGTGTGTGTGTGTGTGGAGTTGAAATGCGCGTAGGCGGGTGTTTCTGGTTTCGGTTGCCGATTGGTCGGTGGGCGTGTTTCCTGGTATTGGGAACAGAAACCCCGCCTCTGGGACACTCACCTGTCAGGAATGTTCTGGCAAACACATTCCCTTGTGTCTTTGCCAAATTCTAGTTTTTACACGCATGGGCGCCCTCGAAGTGAAAAGCGATGCCTGCCAGGTCTGGGGGGGGGGGGTTTCTTTGTTTGTGTGTGTGTGTGGTAGGTAACCGAGGTCGCTCAGTTCAGTGGCTACTGCCATCTGGTGAACTTGGTGTCAAGTGGTAGAGACTTGACTTCACGGATTCCCTGGAAACATGTATTTATTTTCTTTGTATTACAAAGATTGGCTGTTCTTGGTTTTGGCTGAGCTGGTTAGACACGTGTCCATCCAGCCATGAACAGACGAGGGGTGAGGCGTCTCACGGGAGGAGGAGGCTTGTCGCCCGTCTGCTTCTATGTACTTTACTCCTCTGTGTGAACACCTCATGACACACGTCAATATATCGATCCAGGTACAACGTCGTGAAGTCCGCCCCCCCCTCGGAGGAACATGGGAAACTGACGAGAGAGAGGAGAGAGAGAGAGAGACAGACAGTGACACAGACAGAGAGAGAGAGAACTCCTCCTCTGCTCTACCGGCGGCCTGATGGCTGGTCTGAAGCGTGGGCACGACGTGAAGATCGCCGGCCTCTATGACCTTGACAAGACCCTAGGCCGCGGACACTTTGCCGTGGTCAAGCTGGCCCGGCATGTCTTCACAGGGGAAAAGGTACGGCACACACACACACACACACACACACACACACACACACACACACACACACACACACACACACACACACACACACACACACACACACACACACACACACACACACACACACACACACACACACAGTTGCGCCCCCCCCCATCGAAACAACGTCCACATCACAAATGGAGCCGATCCATTAGATTTGACCTTTTTAATTGATTTGTTTTTAGAAATGCTAGATTTGTAGAAACTGTATAAAGTGTCTTCTATTGAAACATTAGGTACGGTTGTTTTACCTACCCGGCAAACACAGTGAACGCAAGCGGGCGAAAGGCAACAAGGTAACGGCACCACTTGTTATTGGCTCCTCCTCCTCCATCCACCCCCCCCCCCCCCCCAGGTGGCCGTGAAGGTGATCGACAAGACCAAGCTGGACGCGGTGGCGCGGGGACACCTGTTCCAGGAGGTGCGCTGCATGAAGATGGTGCAGCATCCCAACGTGGTGCGCCTGTACGAGGTCATCGACACCGCCACCAGGCTCTACCTCATCCTGGAGCTGGCCGACGGCGGGGACATGTACGACTGCATCATGAGGCACGAGCAGGGCCTCGCAGAGGAGGTGGGTCCCCACGCACGCAGACAGGCAGACAGGCAGGCAGACGGCAGACAGGCAGACAGGCAGACGGCAGACTGACTGACTGACTGACTGACTGACTGACTGACTGACTGACTGACTGACTGACATAACATTACAGTCATTGAGCAGACGCTTTTATCCAAAGCGACTTACAATAGTGTGTTTCAACAAAGGAAGGTGAGAGAACAACTCGTCACCAGAAGTCAAAAGTGTTCATTCCTTACAAGTCTCCATGAATTGAGCCAGTGCTCAGGTAGAATAAGTTCAGGTAAAAGTACAGTAAGGGAAAAGTACAATAAGTTGGCAAACAATATAGAACATCGAGAAGAATAAAGAATATCTAGAAGAATATGTAGAAGAATATCTACCTAACAATCTACTTAGATTATCTACTTCGTAACACACTAGTAAAAGTGCTATAAGTGCTACACGGTCAATTCAACTCGGCTAAACACTGTGTTTAGCCTACCTATACCCATAAGCTTGTGTGTATTATATATAGAATAGCTGATTTTCCGCCCCTAAGATTTAAGATGTTTTTCATTTGCCATATGCTACAAGTACAATGGCACGCTTACTCCCCATTCCCTCCCGCAGTATGAATTTCCTACAATTTAACACTATATACTTTACAACACTATACTATAAAAATACTGTACACATATAAATAACAATACAGTAACTGATGGATGATATGTACATGTGTTGAATTGTGCAGAATCATGAATACAGTGCAGTACAGTGCAGTAACTGTAATGAGTCCAGAAAGTCCAGCAAAGTATGACAGTGTAATGTTAATGACAATGTTATGATAGTGGCAGCACTCCTAGCAGTTCAGTAGGTGCACTGCCCGTGGATTAAAAAAAACTGTCCTTGAACCTGGTAGTCCTTGTACTATATATATATATATATATATATATATATATATTAGTATATGCTGTATATTCTGGACTCATTACAGTTACTGCCTTGTTCTGCACTGTATTCATGATGCTGCTGCACTACTGGCACCTTAAAATGCTTTTAAATATTTTTGCACATTTCATTTCATGTACATATCACCACCCATCAGCCACTTTATTGGTCTTTTTGTTATTTTAGTGTATTTTTATAGTATTGTTTTAGAAATTCATACTGCGGGAGGGAATGGGGAGTAAGCTATTCCATTGTACAAATAATAAATAAAAGGCAATAATAACCGATTTTCCTCCCCCCCCCACCCACTCCCCCACTCCCTGTAGTTGGCCAAGTGCTACTTTGCCCAGATGGTCCACGCCATCTCCTACTGCCACCGGCTGCGCGTAGTTCACCGGGACCTGAAGCCCGAGAACGTGGTCTTCTTCCAGAAGCAGGGCCTGGTCAAGCTCACCGACTTCGGCTTCAGCAACCGCTTCCGGCCCGGGGAGCACCTGAGCACCTCCTGCGGATCGCTGGCCTACTCTGCACCCGAGATCCTGCTGGGGGACGAGTACGACGCCCCGGCCGTTGGTGAGTCCATCCATCCCTCCCTCCCATCCATCCATCCATGTGTGTGTGTGTGTGAGAGAGACTGGGAGAGAGAGGGAGAGACTGAGAGACTGAGAGACTGAGAGAGAGACTGGGAGGGAGGGAGACTGGGAGGGAGAGAGAGAGAGGGTGAGACTGGGAGGGAGAGAGAGAGGGTGAGACTGGGAGGGAGAGAGAGAGGGTGAGACTGGGAGGGAGAGAGAGAGGGTGAGACTGGGAGGGAGAGAGAGGGTAAGACTGGGAGGGAGAGAGAGAGGGTGAGACTGGGAGGGAGAGAGAGACTGAGAGAGAGACTGGGAGAGAGAGAGACTGGGAGAGAGAGAGACTGGGAGAGAGAGACTGAGAGAGAGAGACTGGGAGAGAGAGACTGAGAGAGAGAGACTGGAAGAGAGAGAGACTGGGAGAGAGAGAGACTGGGAGAGAGAGAGAGAGACTGGAGGGAGAGAGAGAGAGAGAGAGAGAGAGGAGAGAGAGAGAGAGAGACTGGGAGGGAGGGAGACTGGGAAGGAGAGAGAGAGAGGGTGAGTCTGGGAGGGAGGGAGAGAGAGAGGGTGAGACTGGGAGGGAGAGAGAGAGGGTGAGACTGGGAGAGAGAGACTGGGAGGGAGAGACTGGGAGAGAGAGAGACTGGGAGAGAGAGAGGGTGAGACTGGGAGGGAGAGAGAGACTGGGAGAGAGAGACTGAGAGAGAGAGAGACTGGGGGAGAGAGACTGAGAGAGAGAGAGACTGGGGGAGAGAGAGGGTGAGACTGGGAGGGAGAGACTGAGAGAGAGAGAATGGCATAAAGAGAGCGGGGAGAGAAGTAATTTAAAAATAGCCTCAGATCTATTCATCTGTCGTTCCAATCATGCGTGTGTGTGTGTGTGTGTGTGTGTGTGTGTGTGTGTGTGTGTGTGAGCATACATAATGCTAACATGTTAAGAAAGCTGCACTCAAGTATGCCTTCTGGTCGTCGTCCCCAGTATTAGCGTCACCTCGCTCAACCCAACAGTGAGGTCGTAGGATGCCTACTGCAGAACGGTGGTGTGGTCATTGATATTTTTACAGTCAGAGTCGTAGAGTGGACGGACGCCGATGATTGATTGCGTACTAAGTATTGCAATATAGGGGCGTTCCCCGAGAGATGGCGATTCATAACCGAAACAACCTGTGAAGAGAAGAAGGGGGAGAAGTAAGGGGTGCCAGGTGTGCTATCAGAGTGGTTTATACAGATGAATCATCAGAGGCACAGGCTACTGCTGTGTTTACCTTTGGCTCAGTGTGTGTGTGTGTGTGTGTGTGTGTGTGTGTGTGTGTGTGTGTGTGTGTGTGTGTGTGTGTGTGTGTGTGTGTGTGTGTGTGTGTGTGTGTGTGTGTGTGTGTGTGTGTGTGTGTGTGTGTGTGTGTGTGTGTGTGTGTGTGTGTGTGTGTGTGTGTGTGTGTGTGTGTGTGTGTGTGTGTCCCCTATTGCTCTACTGCCAGAGAGTCCAGGGTCCAGTGTGTGTGTTTCTTCTTTATGAAACAGAACACAGAACACCGTGTCCTCCATGCTAGCTGCCATTAGGGCTGGAAAGTAATTAAACATTATTGTTAATCTCATTTGAGTGAAACCGTTTTCTGATGATATGAACGTGACGTCGTTGGACACAATTCTGTCTACCTTGTTGATAACAAGCACATTCAATAATAATTATAAAATATCAAATAAAAAAAGTTTTGTCAGACCCATAACACATGGCATTCAAATACAGTTCAATTTGTAGCCATGTCACTTTCATTTTGTAATGTGTGATTTTGCCATGTCATGATAGCTATCGATATTGCCAAAAATCCTTGATGATTATCGTGATACTGGTTTCTGGTGTCGTCCTATCGTGTGTACACACACCGCCTGAACTAGAGGCTAATACTGTCAGCGCTACGCTAATGGACGAGAGTTGTGGGAGCCACACAATATAACAATATACAATAAAAAAACAGAATATTTGCAAACACTTAACAAAAGCCCAGTCGTTTAGCCTAGTAGTTTGTGTGCAAAGCTTAATTTATTGACTTTTATTCAGAGAGAGGATTTAGCTTCTTCTTTCTATTATTATTGAAGGCGACTGGCGGTTTGCCAGCATGTAATGAAATCTGATATTAGGTCATGGTAAAATGGGTTTGGTTTTTATTTTCTCTCTGTTATGTTTATCGCATCTCTCAGTTTAATAATTTAATAATATGCAACTGCACCAGTTTAAATATTACATTATATGCAATTCTACCATTCTGTTTACTATTGAATTATATTATAACTATAACAGTGTGTGTGGAGAGGGGAAATTGTGAGGTGGGGGACGAGAGAGAGAGAGAGAGAGAGAGAGAGAGAGAGAGAGAGAGAGAGAGAGAGAGAGAGAGAGAGAGAGAGAGAGAGAGAGAGAGAGAGAGAGAGAGAGAGAGAGAGAGAGAGAGAGAGAGAGAGAGAGAGAGAGAGAGAGAGAGAGAGAGAGAGAGAGAGAGAGAGAGAGAGAGAGAGAGAGAGAGAGAGAGAGAGAGAGAGAGAGAGAGAGAGAGATGAATTTTTTTTTCCATCTGAGTGGATCTGCTGTGGCTATTTTCTGCTGTCTCCTCTCTGCTTCCTCTCATCTTCTCTTTGCAGAGAGAGAGAGAGAGGGAGAGAGAGAGAGAGAGAGAGAGGGGAGAGAGAGAGAGAGAGGGGGGAGAGAGAGAGGAGAGAGGATTTATCAGCAGTGGTTCACTGCTATAGTTCCAGGCTGCACTCAAGCCTCCACCTTGGTGTATGTGGGGTGCGCTTGCTGCATGCACCTCGGTCATCAATCAATAGCAAAGGGACAGTCCCGGGCTGGCCTTCTGACATCACCGGGTCCTGTGTGCGCGCTTGACCCAGATAACAAGCAAGGGATGTACAGTTGTGTGTGTGTGTGTGTCTCTCATTCATGGGAGGGCGCGTGTGTTCATTCATGCAGCCATGTGTACTACACAGCTGGCTGCACCGCTGTCGGAGATGATGAGGACGAGGAGGAGGATGATGATGACGAGGAGGAGGAGGAAGATGATGTGTTTGTAAGGAAGGATTTTTCATCCAACCAGAGCGTTCGTAATCGGCCTGGCCCGCTTGGAGCTCAGCGCAGCGGCGAGGTCGACGTTGAAACTCTCTGAAGTAGGAAGGCCTTAGAACTGAGCCAGAGGGGGCGGGGCCAGGGATTATTGCGGTCGCCAAGGGAACTCCTGGCGGAGGAGATTAAAACGGGGGAGGGGGGGATGGGGGTGTCGTCCCAGAAGATGAAACGGTTTCGTATGGATACGGTTTCAAACTGCTGCCACTGATGACGAAGAGCTGATCCACAAGGGGGGGGGGGGGGTGTGTGTGTGTGTGTGTGTGTGTGTGTGTGTGTGTGTGTGTGTGTGTGTGTGTGTGTGTGTGTGTGTGTGTGTGTGTGTGTGTGTGTGTGTGTGTGTGTGTGTGTGTGTGTGTGTGGTGTGTGTGTGTGTGTGTGTGTGTGTGTGTGTGTGTGTGTGTGTGTGTGTGTGTGTGTGTGTGTGTGTGTGTGTGTGTGTGTTCGCAGAAGTGAGGTAGCTGGAAAAACTGAAAGGGGCACCTTGGTCGATTGCAGCTGTCACCGCTAATGGCTAGGCGGTTAGCGGCGGCAGAAGTGTTAATGTTAAAACAACTTTGTCCTGCTTCGTAAAAGTAGACCCATCGTGTGTGTGTGTGTGTGTGTGTGTGTGTGTGTGTGTGGACTGCAGCAACACTTCTCACCTACCCTGGCAGCTCGCAAGCTGACTCACTCCTTCACAGCCGTGGCGATAAATAGTCGCCACCCACAATGCACCTGCATCCACGCCAGGCACCACAACTCACGCCAAGAGACGCACTGAGCCGCCAGGGCCAGCGAGCCGGGGACCAATCAAAATGTAGTGTACTTGCGAAGGCCAATCAAAATCTAGTGTCGATGCCAAGACCAATCGGCCTTAAATGCAGAGACCAATCAAAGTCTAGTATATGTGCAAAGCGCAGTTGACTATACTCACTCAAGGGGACCAATCAAAATGTACTATATAAACATCTAAAAGACCAATCAAAATCAGTGATTCACGCAGAAACCAATCAAAATCAACTACACACTACACACTCAACTACACACACAAAGACCAATCAAAATCAATGATACACGCAGAAACCAAATCAAAATCAATGATACACGCAGAAACCATCAAAATCAACTACACACACACAAAGGCCAATCAAAGTCAATGATACACGCAGAAGCCAATCCAAATCAATGATACACACAGAAACCAAATCAAAATCAATGATACACACAGAAACCAAATCAAATCAATGATACACGCAGAAACCAAATCAAAATCAATGATACACGCAGAAATCAACTACACACACAAAGACCAATCAAATCACGTGGCTACACCCAGCATGCGCAAAACAAGGAGCACCAGTCAGGATCCACAAGCGCAAACCATAATTATATATATTTTTAAATGATAGCCTTGGACTGAACCTGTGTGTGTGGCTGGCTGGCTGGCTGGCTGGCTGGCTGGCTGGCTGGCTGGCTGCGTGCATGGTGGTATGTGTGGCGGGTATTAATGGCGTCGAAGGACTAGCGTGGAATGTGGGTCAGTGGACCGTATTACCGGCAAACGCTGTGCTGTACTGCGTGCATAACCCATAGATGGGAACGGATGGGATGAGTAGTATGGAACTAGCATGCGTATGAATCAGTGACAGATGAACACATCAACCCGAGAGAGAGAGAGAGAGAGAGAGAGAGAGAGAGAGAGAGAGAGAGAGAGAGAGAGAGAGGAGAGAGAGAGAGAGAGAGAGAGAGGAGAGAGAGAGAGAGAGAGAGAGAGAGAGAGAGAGAGAGGAGAGAGAGAGAGAGAGAGAGAGAGAGAGAGAGAGGAGAGAGAGAGAGAGAGAGAGAGAGAGAGAGAGAGAGAGAGAGAGAGAGAGAGAGAGAGAGAGAGAGAGAGAGAGAGAGCGAGAGAGCGCGCAGAGAGCATTTGTGGCGCCAGCAGGCAAGATACAGCTTCGCCATTGGCTGAGCAGATGTGGTTTGAGCATATTTATGGAAACGGCTCTTTGATCAAATATGATTCATATTGTACCTCTCTCTCTGCCTCATGCTTAATTTGTCAATGGGATCAGAGAGTATGTGTATGTCTCTCTCTCTCTCTCTCTCTCTGTGTTCCTGCTGTGTCTCTCTCTCTCTGTTCTTCTATCGTATGTTTGAGTCTTTCTCTGTGTTTCTGTGTGTGTCAATAAACAGAAAAGCGGACTCTTTGCATTGTTTATCCTATATTCCACTGTGGTGCTTTCTCCTCCTCCTCCTCCTCCTACTACTACTGTAGCTGTTGAAAATTAAAGTCTCTCTCTCTCTCTCTCTCTCTCTCTCTCTCAGACATCTGGAGCCTGGGTGTGATCCTCTTCATGTTGGTGTGCGGTCACCCCCCCTTCCAGGAGACCAACGACAGCGAGACCCTCACCAAGATCATGGACTGCAAATACAGCGTCCCCGCACACGTCTCCCACGCATGCAGAGAGTAAGGAGCACACACACACACACACACACACACACACACACACACACACCTCATTATGCACACACGTCGTGCATACATACATAGACACACCTGGCATGTGTGCACACGCACACTCTCTCTGCAGGTGCTGCATATTTCCTGTTTATAGATGAGAATGAAAAGAAAAGGGAGGAGGAGAAGGGTGGGGGGAGGGGGGGGAAGCTGAATCATCGTTCCCCACCCCCGTCCCGTCCCCTCCCTCCTCCTCCTCTCTCACGTTGTCCTGCATCTCCCCCCCCCCCCCCATAGTCCCTCCACTACTAACAATCTTCTGTATAACCTTTCGGTTTAGTCTCTGACGTCTCTGTCTCTGACGTAGCAGCGTGGGCGCACGGGGCCACACTCGTCTGTTCTTGTTCCCTGAGCCACACACCGCTTTGGGCAATTAGGGTGATTTCATGTGAGAAGTTGCTACATTCCAATTTAGTGTCATTGCAAAGCACAAGTACAGTACAGCAAAAATAATTAGTAATTAATAATAATAATTAAATAGTAATCAATTGTGGTTTAATAGGATGTAAAAACAGTCTACTAGGTATAAAAACAGGTTTTAAATAAGTATGTATGACATATGTGCAGATATATATATCTATCTATAGATATATATATCTATATAGATATATATAGATATATCTATCTATAGATAGATAGATAGATAGATAGATAGATAGATAATAGATAGATAGATATATCTATAGATAGATAGATATATCTATATACATAGATAGATATATCTATATATACAGGTAAGTATCAGGTAGTGAGCATGGGTATGCAGTTATATCAACAGTGGTAGATAAATATATAAAAGGTAAGTACAGTAAAAAAAATGTACACGCTATCATACACACATGGGTATGAAAACAATAAATGTGTAAACTCTAGGTAGAGGTGGGGAGTTATGATTACAGTGCAAGGCAGTCGAAGACATTGATGGCGATGAGTGAGCGGAGTTCAGAGTTTGTACGGTGGGCATCACCGTATATATACTATACTATAGTATATACTATACTATATACTATACATTATACTGTACCACTGGATTGGTGCCGCCTTGGACGTTCTTAACCGTGGTCCCGTGGTTCCCAGTCTCATAGGCCAAATGCTGCAGCGGGACCCCAAGATGCGCACCTCGCTGGAGCTCATCGAAGATCACGATTGGCTGCGGGGCGTCGACCCCTCCCCCGCCACCAAGCTGGCCACGCCCCTGGTGTCCCACCGCAGTCTCTCAGAGGAGGAGCATGCCTGCATCGTCCAGCGGCTGGTGCTGGGGGACATCGCCGACCGAGACGCCATTACCGAGTACGTGTCTTTTGACGTGTCTTTTGACGTGTCCTTTTGACTTTCCTAATTGTTCAACATTGATCAACATTTAGGAAAGTTGTAGCTAAATATTGGTTGGCTTTCACTACTTTTAGTACCCCTGATCTTTTCTTTTGAGAACAACAGCAAAACCAAAAGTCCACTATCTCCACTATAGCAGAAAAGCCCAACGTTTGTCTCATGACAACAAACGCACACATAATATTTAGTAAATCCGTCTCATTTGGCGATCGCTGGAAATGCGCCCTTCTGTGCTAGCACAGCTGGCACCATGTCTAACTGATTGGCGTCATCTGTGTAATTGCCATCAGCCGCCAGTTGGCCCGGTCTATTCCTGGATCATGCCTCGTCAAATTACACACCCAACCTCCTGTTCGCCTCGTTTGGAGAGAGCGGAGCTTCTCGATCCGTTCGGCAAAGGGGGTGCAAAGGGGTGGGGCTTGTGTCTCGGGTGTTTGTCCATGCTGAGAAGCTCATCGGTTCCTCCTGTGGTTTCTCAGGGCGCTGGAGGCCAACAGGTACAACCACATCACCGCCACCTACTTCCTCCTGGCCGAGAGGGTTCTGAGGGAGAGGCAGGAGAAGGAGAACCACAGCCAGACACGCTCTGCCAGCCCCGCCAAAGCCCAGTTCAGGTACAACTAGAGGCCCCTCAGTACAGCTCATACCTCCACCACACCAAAAAGTCCCCTGGAGCCAAGGAACAGTTGACTAGAAGATCTAGATCTGCATCCACAGATCTGGATCTTCTTATCAACTGTTCTTGGCCCAAAAGTAATCTAATCATCACCAAGTTTTGTCTTGCTGATACGTTGGTCTTCTATGTTGAACCCCCAGGCAGTCGTGGCCCACCAGAGTGGACGTGCACCAGGACATGACAGACGGACTGGGGGGGCCTACTATCTCCCACCCCGGAGGTCCCCAGTCCCCAGCTCGCAGCGCAGAAAGCCTCCACAAAGGCCCCAGGCCCAAGACGGCACTGCTGGACCTCAGCCAGAGGAAGGACCTCGCCACCCTCCTGCAGCCCACGTCCCAGACCCACGAGAGGGGCATCCGGC
Organism: Muraenolepis orangiensis; assembly: GCA_027704905.1. Taxonomy (NCBI): domain Eukaryota; kingdom Metazoa; phylum Chordata; class Actinopteri; order Gadiformes; family Muraenolepididae; genus Muraenolepis; species Muraenolepis orangiensis. Next base: position 25,007,120 of record CM051007.1, read on the forward strand.
CGCTGCCGGTGCCCCAGTCCAACCCTCTGAGGCTGGGCTCGCTAGCGCCACAGGGGCATCCCGGCAAGACCCGGAGTCCCAGTCTCTTCAGCGTGGAAGAGGATGAGGACGAGGAGGAGGAGGAAGGCGAGCCCAAGGCGCTCCCCATCCAGGTGGTGCTTCGCACAAAAGCGCCGGCGTCCTCGCGGTCGGCAGCAGCCCGGCTGACGTGCCGCATGAGTGCGCCGATCCTCAACCAGATCCACGAGGAGATCAGCGACGAGGAAGATGAGGGCGAAGAGGTAGGGAGGAGCAGAGTGACACCGCGTGGACCCGCCGTGCCTAAACACCTTAATCTGCCCTCCAGACTCTCGTCTCCATCCTGTGACGCGCAGTCGCCCGACCCCATAACCGCGACGACACCGCTCTCCGTGGCAACGCCGAGCTTGGAGACCTCGGAAGACGACTCGCCAGACTCCTGCGAAGCGCGGCACCTGGGCGGGCCAGCGGCGACACTCATCCCAAGCGGGAGGAGGGGGAGCTCAAGAGAGCCCATCATCCGAGCTCAAGAGCGAGAGGAACGGGCCGCGGAGGAGCCGGCCAGCCCCTCCAATGCCGGCAGCCCGGGAGGCACCCAGGGCAGGGGATCGGCCAAAGCCACCAGCGGCCTGGTGGAGAGCCTGAAGCTCATGAGCTTGTGTCTCAGCTCGCAGTTCCACAACCTGACGGGAGGCGGCGGGAGCGAGGACCCCCACCAGGAGCGGCCGGTGTGGAGGATGTGCATGGGCGGCTCCACTGGCAGCATGGACAAGGTGTCCCTACTTGGTGGGCCCACGCCCAGGGTGACCCTCCACCGCTCACCCCCCTTGGGAGACTCATTCCTGGGAGACCCCCTGCTGGACGGGTCCTGCTCGGGCACCCTGAGGCTGAGTGAGCTGGACCTGGCCAGGGAGAACCACCGGAACCTGAAGAACCGGGTGCTGCAGCGGCCGCTGAGTGACAAGACTCTGTCCGTCAACATCCAGCGAAGCCCCAAGGAAGGCCTGCTATTCCCCCCCACGCCCCACAGCTGCTGCCAGGTCATCTGAAGGCCTGCAGAAACCCCACCCAACCCCAACCTCACCCGCCTGGCTGCTACCCCTCCACCCTACACCACCACCCCCCTCTACCTCACCCCGCTCTCCCCACTCTCTTCTACCTCGCCCCTGTCTTACCCCTTTTCCCGCCACCTTCTTTCATCCCTTCTCTCCTCTGCCCCCTCTCTCAATGTCCCCTCTACCCTCGGAGATCTTCCTCTCAACCCCCAGACACCACCACCACCATCACCCCTTCCCATTTCCCCCTGAACGTGGGTGAGGAAACACAACTCACCTTCACTACACACAGTACAGTACAGTACAGTCGGTACGTCAGTGCTTGTGTGTGACGCATTCACAGCACCACCTATTTAAGCATCTTGTGTGAGATGACCGGGGCAGAGACGAAACCACATGTTGTACCACATCCCCCCTGGAACAGGGAGGGGAGGAGGAGGAGGAGGAGGAGGAGGAGGAGGAGGAGGAGGAGGAGGGCTGCGGCTGCGGCTGCGGAGCAGTGACCATGAAAAGACTGACCAGCACACAATGCATTGACTGGCTGATCCATGGAACATGTAATGCAGGTAATGCACATCGCAACACGGAGACGGCCGTTAAATCAGGGTTTTAGAGAGAGAGAGAGAGAGAGAGCGAGAGAGAGAGCGAGAGAGAGAGAGAGAGAGAGAGAGAGAGAGAGAGAGAGAGAGAGAGAGAGAGAGAGAGAGAGGAGAGAGAGAGAGAGAGAGAGAGAGAGAGAGAGAGAGAGAGAGAGAGGTTAACTTTATGTCGATCACTCATTCAACTTGAGGTCTTCACTTTGTTTATTTTGCACACTCCGGCCTTTACAACCATGCATATCTGCCTGTAAACAGGCACAAACACACGCATTACATTTAAGATGTTTACACGTTAGGCTCCAATTTTTATTATTCATGTGAAACCTATTTTTTTAAATAAATATTTTAGGCAGTTGTCTTTTTCTTTTTAAATGATTACGGCGGACTGATTTGCACTCTTTTCTTTGTTTATTTTAAATCAGTCGCTATTGTTGTGTGTTCGTTATGCGCTCTCCGGGTTGGGCTCTGCGGGTCTCCCGCATAGACACACACACGTTGTCACGGGAGGGCGACAGACTTTTGTAAATAGTGTGAATATTCAAAGACCTTTTAGGGGTATTATAATTGTATTTACGGGCGTGAGTACAGTAAATAGCAAAGCTAATAGCAATCTACAGTATCTACGTACACTTTTAAAACCTTCTAGAACCGCATTTGCTCGTTTCCTTATTCTAGACGGCCGCTGGACGTGGCAAAAAAGGGTGATTGATAAACTGAGCTGAACATAAACGAAACCAAAAAAAAAGAATATTTAAAATATATATATATATATTGACCATGTGGAATAACTATTGAGGTGGTGATGAATATGTGAACGATGATGAAATATATTTAGATTTAAAAAATATATATTATTTATTTTTTTATTCATTTATTTAAAGATGGATGCTAATGGAACGCGGATGACAGTGCCGTGTAGATGGCTGAAAGTCGGCTTACAAAAAAACCGCTTGATCCCGACCCAAAACACACCGCTGGACGTGCATTTTCGTGGGTTTAAGAGCCAATAAACTCAGCCGCAAAAAGGGGGATTGAAACACTGACGTGGTGATGAGTTGAACATGGGATGGCTAAGGGACGGGACGAACTAGGAGACGAAACCAAAAAAAAAAAGAATATTTTTGGAAAAATATATATTGACCATGTGGAAGAACTAACTACTAAAAATCGATGAATGATAAAAGATTAAATATATTTAGATTAGTAGAGAGCGAGAGAGAGAGCGAGAGAGAGCGAGAGAGAGAGCGAGAGAGAGAGAGAGAGAGAGAGAGAGAGAGAGAATATTAGCATTGGGTCAGAACCCAAAAAACAACAACAACCTAAAACACGCACGTCCTCCGTGTCAGCTTTCAAGGACTATCCGCTTGGTGTGTTGTGTAGCATATTCCAGGACAGGGGGTAAAAAAAAAAGAATAATAATAATAAAACGGAAAAAAACACCAAACCAAAAACGTGTGTGAATAGATATTTGACTTGTATACCCGGACCAGTGCATGTGTTTAACCGTTGCAACTTCTGACGTCATACCGCGGTCCACACCCCGCCTAGCGTATCTATCTATCTATCTGAATATTAGCTGACGTTGTCACCTCGCTGTATACCAACGATGGCTAAATGTACCAAGACACATGGGCGTGGTGCCATTGGCACTATTGGTTTTGGAACATATTGTACTGTATGAAATATGACCTATAATATCTGGATATTATAATAAAAAATAAATCATGTGAATGGAATAGGACATGCTTTTTAATGTGTTGTTGTATTCCCTGTATGGCGTATTTAATTAAACAAATTAATTAGATGAAATACACACACTGTTGCAGCCAGCACTGCCACACATCCACATCTGGAGGATCGAATATACCCGGGCGCCGTATATAATATATACCGGTATATCATATATAATATATATATATGATACATATCATATATATATCATATATATCATATATGATATATATATATATATATATATATATATATATATATATATATATATATATGATATATATCTCGATATGATATATATATATATAATATATGATATATATCATATATATATGATATATATCATATATATATGATATATGTATCATATGATATACCGGTATATATTATATACGGCGCCCGGGGAGCAGTGTATAAGGGGTCTGGTGCCTTGCTCAAGGGCACAGCAGCAGTTTGGTCCAGGTGTTTTGGGGGACTTGAACCGGTGACCCGCTGGTTCCCAAGCCCAGTCCCAACCAATCCTGTCGCCCAAACCGTTAAAGTCATTAAATCCATTAAAAAGAAAATGGCTACTTCAAGCTCCTCCTCCACAGGAGGACACAAGCCACCGGGTGATGAGGAAACAGGCTTATTGCTGAGTTTTCGTTCTTGAATGATGACAAAGCAGATGGTACACGCTAGAGCTTCTCCTTGAGTGTGTGGGTGGTGGTGGGTGGTGGCTGGTAACCTGTGGGGGGGGGGCCTTGATTACCAAGGACCCACAGGTGTGTGTTAAAATCCACTAAGTCACATCTTTTAAATGACTAAATGTAAATCCTTCACTGTCAACCACAGTCCAGCTTGTGGTACTGCTTAGATTCACCACCGGCTAGAAACCCCTACAGGTTTCAATCTATCCTGTCAGACAACCACACATTCTGTGTGTAGCTTATTTTCCACATGGTTAACAACAGGTGAGCCCCAGACCACACACACACACACACACACACACACACACACACACACACACACACACACACACACACACACACACACACACACACACACACACACACACACACACACACACACACACACACACACACACACACACACACACACACACAGCTCAGAAATGAGATGACATTCAGTATTTATGTTAAAGGGCAAAGAAAAAAAAAATAACAATTCAAGAGAGAGAGAGAGGGTGTGTGTGAGTTGTGTGTGTGCAGTACTGGAGTGTTGATGGTGTGTGTTTGTGCTGTTATTTATGTGAAGGATTGTAAAAGTTTGGAGTGGTCATCTCGGGAACATCTGTGGTCCACCTGGTGTGACACATACAGTATGCAAATGCACAAACTCTATGCATTCAAATAAATGCACACATTTTGCATGCCTGTACACACACACACACACACCCACACTAACACACATCCCCACACACATTAACACACGCACACACACACACACACACACACAAACGCACACAGACACACGAAAATATGTAAATGTGTGTGAAACTGAGACAGGTGCAAGATCAAAATTCAATCATCTTATTTTATCCACTGCATCACAAAATCTACCCCTCTCTCTCTCTCTCTCTCTCTCTCTCTCTCTCTCTCTCTCTCTCTCTCTCTCTCTCTCTCTCTCTCTCTCTCTCTCTCTCTCTCTCTCTCTCTCTCTCACTCTCTCGCTCTGTGTGTGCAATATATTACTATGGTACAGGGGGGTATCACGCAGGAGGTGAATACTAATTCAACATTGATCTGAGTAAACAAAGGGCCCCACTGTGTGCATGTTGTTGTTCTTGTTGTTGTTATTTTGGTCGTTGTAGAGCCTATAGGGGACCACGGGGGGGGGGGGGGGGGGGCCACGCCACCGCCGCTAATCAGCCCGGAGATGAGCTGGTGATGAGGGCTGGCCGGCTGCCAGGGAGCCGCTGATGGAGTCGGTGATGCGGCTCCCGAAATAACACAAAGCAACTCATCACCCCCTGTTGCTCTTCTGCACACGCCCTTGCTCTCCGGCGAGGTAGAGAGACACACACACACACACACAGGGGCAGAGAGAGAGAGAGAGAGAGAGAGAGAGAGAGAGAGAGAGAGAGAGAGGCACAGAGGGGCACAGAGGGGCGTAGACAAGTTTATCTCACATACTCAGACAGGCAGACGGGTCAATTGTGTGTTAAATGTGTTTTTATCTCCTGGAAAAGGCAGAAAGCTACTCTGGGGGTAGGCTGAGGCACTGTAAGGGCAAGAGGGTGTTGCTGATTAAGAGACATTTAAACACAGTGCACAGTGACACACACACACACACACACTTTATATGAGAGATTGTTAGTTGATGACGACAAAAGGCAGACACATTGAATAGGCTGGCCAGATTTGCCACTTAAAGGCTCAAGATGAAGGCAGGCGAGTGGGAGAGAGATGGCTTGTTTTGTGTTATCTTTGCTCTGGAGAAACAATCTCCATGAATATGAGGGGCCATGTAATAATATGGGCCATGTTTTAATGGAAGTAGAACCTCACACAGCTTGGCATTTATATGATAATCGAAATATTTGCACCATCCCAGAATATGATTGATAGAATAACATTTTCACTTGGATGTATAATTGATAATGTATAATAAAGATGTATATGGTGTGTTTACATATTTATGTCGGTTGACAGCCTTTGGGATCACTGGACATCTTGACAGATGAACAGTGAGTTTGTTCAAGTTGCATTGGTGCAATTCAATTTTTGAACAGCGAGCGGAATCTTATTTTTTCCGAAAACTGCTTATATTTATGTTTTTGATGAAACACATAAAACTGTGTGTTTAGGAAACACATTGAATGACACAGATTTGTACGTCAACAACCGTAGAAGCTTCAAGATTCAAGATCTTTATTTGCCATATGCAACAAGTACAATTGAATGCTTACTCATCATTCCCTCCCGCAGTATGAATTTTTAAAAACACAATACTATAAAAATACTATACACAATAAAATGTACAATAAAAATAACAATACAATGTCTGAGAGATGATATGTACATGTGTTGAATTGTGCAAAAAGCATTTAAAAGCATTTTAAAGTGCCAGTAGTGCAGCAGCATCATGAATACAGTGCAGTAGCTGTAATGGGTCCAGAAAGTCCAGCAAAAGTATGATCTTGTAATGTAATATGGATGACAATGTTATGATAGTCACATCCAATGGTTCAGGAATGATCTGTCACTGGTTTTACGTTTTCCTCTGTGTCTCCTGTAAGGATGCTGGCTTGAGCAGGATAAAGTCACTTCCTGTTCCTGTCTTTTAAGTTAAAGTTGTGTTGATGCGCATACGTACGTAAATGGAAGGTACCCGGTATTTTATACTAATTCGGTTTTAACTCAATGCCACAAGTATGTCACAAGCACTTTTATTTTAAGACAACTCATATTCACAAGAATAACAGGCATTCCCTTTTAGAAAATATACAGCTGCACACTACATATTAACACGTAAATGAAAAGGTACATTGAAATAATCAAAATCCATCAAATAAATAGCCTATATTAAATACATAGGCATACCTCTGCTCCTACACAAAATCACCTTCGTTATATGGCGATATATCCAGATAGAGCCACAAGACACAATGTCGGGGAATTGTATGATTCGGATTTAGACTTCTTCACTGTAGTGTTCATTCACTAGTTGAACCACATCGCCTTGACCGACTTTTGGAAGGTTATGCAGCGATGTTGTCCAGCGATAACTGTCCACCATGGTGAATGCCAAGATGAATGCATTCACCGGAACTTGGGATACACTGCTTCAGCGATTTTTAACGGGTACTTCCGGCTTTCAAATCTAACGTGATATAGGCCTATTACAACCACACCGTTCAAAGGCACAGCATCTCTGCATATTTGTAGCCAGCCAATCAGCTGTCAGCCTCTCACAGTCCAGAGACATCCTCATCCCTCACCAGATTACTTGTTGTGACTTTTTTTTGCACTTGATGTTTAGCAAATACCGATAGTTGTGTGACTCGTACCCATGTTTCATCGGTATGTCAGACAGAAAAACCAATACCACACAACAAAGTCTCATCCATAACCAAATATTAATAACTACAAAAAAGAGGCCATTTGTTTATCAAAATCAAAATCTGGAGGATTGAATCCTCTTCATTAGTCACATACATGGACACACACACACACACACACACACACACACACACACACACACACACACACACACACACACACACACACACACACACACACACACACACAGTGAAATTAGTTTCTCTGCACTAAACCCATCCTAGGATTAGGAGCAGTGGGCAGCTATTGTATATACAGCTGCCTGGGGAGCAGTGTAGGGGGTGTCTGGTTCCTTGCTCAAGGGCATTCAGGCAGTGCTCATGTGTTTCGGGGACTTGAACCGACGACCTTCCGGTTCCCAAGCCCAATTCCCGACTGACTGAGCTGTCCTCCAGCCCCATGGCGATTCAAGCGACAAAAGTCCAAAACCATCCGCAACTTCAGCCTTCATCCACCCACACACACGAGTCCCAACGAATCCGAACAAAGTGAGAATGGGTTCCCAAATGGTGGAGCACAGCAGCATCATCATCATCATCATCTTCACAGCTGCAGTTGTTCTCGGCAGGGCTGCAAGGCATAAAAGTAGGAGATATTTTTGGGGCGGCAGTATAGCTCAGGAGAGAGAGCAGGGTTGTCGCACAACCGGAAGGTTGCTGGTTCGATCCCCCTGGCTCCTCCTCCTTAGCAAAAGTGTGGAGGTGTCCCTGGGCGAGACAAACCTAACCCTAACTGCTCCTGACTTGCTTGCATGGCTCCGCCGTCGGTGGTTGAATGTGTGAATGAATGAATGAATGAATAATGTGTGTGTGAATGGGTGAATGTGAGGCATGACTTGTAAAGGGCTTTGGATAAAAGCGCTATATAAAAGGCAGACCATGCGCATCGACTGCTTTTACCATCGATCACCGGGCAGTGAGTTACTATGGCTGTGTGTGTAGAGACTAGTGGAGGGAGAGGGAGGGAGGAGGGAGACGTGATCTACGCCCCTCCTTAAAAGCGTATGGTTGACACTGGGAGGTGGGGGGTGGGAGGTGGGAGGTGGGGGGGGGATGGAGGCAGCCTGAATGACGCCTGTGGTGCTTCATATCAGTGGGACTTTTCTCTGTGCTGTGGTGACAGCTCATTTTAAAGCAGGGGAGGTGGAGGTGGTGGTGGTAATGGTGTTGATGGAGGTGGAGGTGGTGGAGGTGGTGGCGGTGGAGGAGGTGGAGGAGGTGGTGGAGGTGGAGGTGGAGGAGGTAGTGGGGGTGGTGGAGGAGGTTGTGGTGGGGGTGGTGGAGGAGGTTGTGGTGGTAGTGGTGGTGGTGGAGGAGGTAGTGGGGGTGGTGGTGGTGGTGGTGGTGGAGGTGATGATGATGGAGGTGGAGGTGGTGGTGGTGGAGGAGTTGGAGGTGGTGTTGGTGGTGATGATGATGATGATGGAGGTGGAGGTGGTGGTGGTGTTGATGGAGGTGGTGGTGTTGGTGGTGGAGGAGGTTGTGGTGGTGGTGGTGGTGGTGGAGGTGATGATGATGGAGGTGGAGGTGGTGGAGGTGATGGAGGTGTTGGTGTTGATGGAGGTGGAGGAGGTGGTGGTGGTGGTGGTGGTGGAGGAGGTGTGCCTGCTTACACAAACATAATCCCAATGGTGTTGATTGCTTATCTACTGTTATACGACACGTCTAGGCCTCAGAGACCCCACTCACCTCGCGCTCACGTGGCATCCTGATTCCTGGCTGACTGTTCCCTGACTGCTCCCCCCCACACACACACACACACACACCTTCATTTCCTCGACAGAACACACCATCATTTCCTGACGTTTCCTTACTTTTTTCTTTTTTTCCCTCAAATATTTGGTTCACTGGTCTCCGTGGCTACCCTGTTGCCAGGAGACAGGGTGCCGGGGGGGGGGGGGGGGATGTGGGGGGGGGGGGGGGGGGGGGTTGGGGATGGTGTCAAAGACGCGACAGAAATTGGTAAAAATGACAGAGCTGTTAAATGCTGGGGTGTGTGTGTGTGTGTGTGTGTGTGTGTGTGTGTGTGTGTGTGTGTGTGTGTGTGTGTGTGTGTGTGTGTGTGTGTGTGTGTGTGTGTGTGTGTGTGTGTGTGTGTGTGTGTGTGTGTGTGTGTGTGTGTGTGTCTTTATGTATCCCCTTGGAAACCACAGTCACTTCAATCTCTCAAACTCTGAAGTTAAGACATTAATGCCATCTGTGCCCTTTTTTTTTCTATGCCCGTTCTTCCATCTCCGACTGTGCGTGAGGAGGAACGCTCTCAGTTAAGTGCATGAACATCTGGTGGGTTACGGTCCCTGTAGTCGGGGGGTTCCGTCGCCATATTTCGCATTTCGCATTTTGAAGTATCGCATTAGAAAAAATGTTGATGGAAACGACTAAATTCGAATCAACTTCCTCTGATTCGCATCAAATGATATATACGATCGCTTGATACGCTGGCTGGTGGTGGTTTTTTGACTGATTCTAATCGAGTTTGTTTGCAAAAAAGCAGAGATGGAAACAACTTTGCCGAATCAATTCTAAATTAGCAAACTACGCTGGCAGCTTCTTCTCAAGCATTACTATGATCCAAAAACATGGCTTATGATGTCACCGCCTGATATCATCACCGTCATCGCTGACGTAGTTTGTGCGCTCCAACTAGTTGATGGAAACACATCTTATTGGCATTTCCTTTTTTTTGTTTTGTGCTAAACTGCCGAAAGTTAGCTTAAAATTTGCTTCGGCTGTTAGATGGAAACTCAGCTAAAGCCGCTGTCACGCCTTGACGATTTAGCCAGCGTATCCCCGACGTATCAACAATTCTCTAAAACGCTGGCATACGTAGAATAAGTTATGGGTACGTTTTGGTATAAGTTAAGAGGACGCTGAAGCACGCTGGAATACGTCGTAGTACGGCTCATACGTCGAGAAATCTTCAGCATGCACAACATTTCTCGACGTATGAGCCGTACGCTGGCATACGCGGGCCATAAGTTGTAGGTAAGTTGACACGTTCACACACGTTACTTGTAAGTTACTCATAAGTCGTAATACGTCGAGATAATGTGTTGCGTACCCAAAACTTATTTCTAACCTATGAGTAACGTGCTTTGAACCTATGTGTAACTCATCTCCAACACATATTGACGTATGTAGACGTATTTAACATGTCCCGGACGACCACAGAACTTACTGAATGTGTTTCTAACTTACAGCTACCGTATTATGGCGTATTGGCAGTGTTCTGCGTTCTTCGGCATATTGATACGGTGATGTTGATAGATACTGCGACGGTTATGTTGATACGGTGATGTTGATAGATACTGCGACGGTTATGTTGATACGGTGATGTTGATAGATACTGCGACGGTTATGTTGATACGGTGATGTTGATAGATACTGCGACGGTTATGTTGATACGGTGATGTTGATAGATACTGCGACGGTTATGTTGATACGGTGATGTTGATAGATACTGCGACGGTTATGTTGATACGGTGATGTTGATAGATACTGCGACGGTTATGTTGATACGGTGATGTTGATAGAAACTGCGACGGTTATGTTGATACGGTGACGTTGATAGATACTGCGACGGTGCGACGGTGATGTCGATACTGCGATGTCTCGTGCGGTTATGATTTGAATCATCGAGGGCCAGCCTTTTTATCGGCTACAACACGTGAACGCCGGCAACACGCTAAGCATTTGTTGGTATACGTTATTGAACGCTCTATATAAGTCACTAATACGTTAGTATACGTTATGTTTAAAATGTGCCATATGCCGTATGCCAGCGTTTTAGAGACATTTTGATAGGTCGGCCATACGCTGGCTAAATCGTCACGGTGTGACAGCGCCGTAATAAAGCTCAGTCACCGAACAGTGCTTACTTTTAATGTATCTGTTTCCTTCAGTCGGCGGGACCTTTGACAAACAGTAGGTAGGCCTACGTGGCAATCAATCGATCAGTATGGATTACCTCCAGATTTCTTTCATTCATGTGCTTTCAAAGAACTATTTGAGCAGACTATTAGTAACTCTTGGAGGCAGCAAACCTCTTCTTCTAAAAGTATGCATTTTATCGTAATATTGGACCATATTTTTTTAAGAAAAACATTGATATGTTTAGTTTTTGAGTTTGTATAACACCAATTAGCCTACAACAAAATGATTAAAGTGTATATGTAACAAACAAGCCCTTTGGCTATATGCAGCTGTGATTTGAACAGATGTTAACATATCATTTATACTGCCTGTGCCTTGATGACTTATAACTATTCAGCCAACCATGTGTTCATTACCGTACCGGCACCATTTACAGTTTAATCTAGTATCTCCACCCAATTCCCACAGGCACCCATTCAAAAACAGAGGAAATAGGATATTTTGAATATTTTGAAGTGGATGGATCACAGACATCAGGAAGTCATGCCATGCAAATGATATGCAACCAAATACTAAACACGAGTGTATGTGGGTTTGCCATGACAAAGGGCATGAATACTTATTCATTAACTACTTGTTAATTTAAGTTTTTAATTTGGACTGTGCTAGGGGTGAATACTTTTACTACTATACTTACCACACTGAACCCGATAGCGAGATTAAATTCACAGTTAATGATTGATTTGATTACGAGTTACGAAGCTTCTTGCATTGTTCGCACGTTCGCATTCACATGTGAGACTACTAGCAGCTCTTCTCCCTTTGCGTTTCAGCACCACCCTTACCCTTAAGCTCCATTTATTTTTCCACACAAAAAACTTGCCTAGCCGATCTTAGGTCCACTCACCTGTCAATCAGACGCTGCATGCGTCTGATTGACAGGTGAGAAAGGGAGAGGAAGGGAAAGGGGCGGACCAAACCCACCTGGACCAAAGTTTATTGGCCAGCCACCACTAGTGCAACTATCTAAACATCTAAGCTGTCATATTGAAGGCCCACCCCACCTTGTGGGCCATTGGCCACAACGCTGTGTCTTTTTTTTTGTTCGTTTTTTATATATATATATATATTTATTACCGACCACTGACCCAGCGGCACACACAACTCCCCGTACTCCCGATGTCCAGTCCGCCCCTGCCCGTAGGTGACAAAGCTCAATGGGGCTTGAGCGCTCCTTGCTGCTCGGCCAATCAAAGCGCCACACCACGCGGTAGAACAGGAGGGTGAACAGTGCCAACACCGCCATCTGCAGGCCGTTGTTTGACACTGCACCTTTGGGGTGGGTGCCTTTAAGTAAAGTAGCATCGCACGTGGGATAGGACCTTTGTCCTATTTATTACAGAACCGATTGCATCTCTGTGTCAAGAAAGAGAAGGGAACATACAGTGCTCCTCTGGTCTGCCTGCATTTTTTTCTCCCGAATCTAGGGAGGCATGTTACATTTTGCCACGTGTTGCCCAACAGTTTCTCAGAATTGGTACTACCGTTAAATGTTTTCACAATCAACAAGCCCCCCCCCCCCCCCCCCCCCCCCCCAAAAAAAGAACAAGGACAAGCGGAATAACAAGTGCATTAAATGTTTATTTACAAAAACACATTGACACAAGACTTTCACGTGCTGTAAACAATGCTTGCTGAGAATCCAGTGCTGAACCTTGACCCCAAGGGTTCCACAAGCGAAGTGATTACCGGGAATCGGCTCGCTTTGTAGCTGTATTGCGTTGGCACTCTGAAATGTGTGATGAGTAGAGAGAGCTAGACTTCGGTTGTGTGAAGGGGAGGAGGAGGAGGAGGAGGGGGGGCGGAGGAGGGGGGGGGTTGTTGATTGGCTCCATCAAAAAGCGGGCACGCTCTCCGTATGGCCCTCAGCTGCCCCCCACATCCGCTGGCTGAGTGGCGGAGAGGATCTCCAGCACAGTCCGGTTGAAGTCCTCCGGCTGGTCAGCGAACACGTAATGACCCGCTCCTTGGATCACCTGGGTGGGTGGGCGAACCAGCCAGCCAGCGCCACACACACACACACACACACACACACACACACACACACCTTGATTCCCACGTCCGGCCGGTCTCTCTTGAACACACACTTTGGTATATAGTATATTTATAATATAGCACATAGTCTAATATATAGTGTTGTTTATAATATATAGTATAGCATATCATAGATAGTATAGTGTTGTTTATAGTATTGTTTAGTATAGTAATGTTGTAGGAAATGCATACGGTGGGAGAGAATGGGAGTAAGCGTTCGACAATCGACAATAAAAAACATCTTGAATCTTTCCATTGCCAGCGTTTCGCTGACATCTTCAGTTGTTTGTGTTTTCAGTGTTTTTTTTTGCTGCCACTAAACTCTCCGAGTCCCAGAGGGCTCCCCGCTCCACCCACCCCCACACCCACCCCACACACACACCCACACCACCCCACACCCACCCCCACACACCTTGATTCCCACGTCCGGCCGGTCTCTCTTGAAGGCGTATCCCGAGTCACTGTGGATGCTGGAGCGTGAGCCGTAGATGAAAAAGATGGGTATATCCGGCTGGACGCAGCCCACCCTCTCCAGCATGGGGCGCTTGGCCCAGCCGTACGGGATGGTCATGTTCTTGAACCCCGTTTCCCCGCTGGGATACAGAGGGAAAAGAAAACACATTTTTGGTGGGGACAAAAAAAAAAAGTAAGGCATCCAGACGTTCGACATACTTTAAATGCTTTTTAATCTTTTTTGCACATTCAACAGATGTTCATACCATCTATCAGTCACTTTTCTGTCCTTTTTTGTTCATTTGAATTTTTATTGGATATATTATTTTATTGTATTGTTTTTTGAGATGTTTACTGCGGGAGGGAGCAAGCATTCCAATGTACTTGTTACAAATGGCAAATAAATATCTTGTATCTTTGTATATTTGTTCAATTTTTGTTAAGTGCTTTTATCCAAAGCCACCGACTTCACCAAATTCATAAACAGGGCATTAAGCAGTCAGGGCTTAATAAGGCAGATGTCTTGCTCGAGGTAGGCCGTGTGACTTTGGGAATTTAACCTGACATTGAACCTTTTTACGGCTGGGAGTTGCCACAACCATCCTTCGGCATCTCCTCACCTGGGCGTCTGTGCGTTGAGATGGTAGATGTAGTCCGACACCGTGTTGTCCTCGAACACGGACAAGTACTTCTGCTTGAAGTCCGACCTGATGGTCTGTACCAGCATGGGACCTGAAGCCCCGCCCCGGAAAAGAACCATGGAACACATGGAGAGCCAACCACTGAGTCTACAGAGAATATCCCAAGGGTTTGGTGACGCTAATGTTTTTCGTAGCGTAGGGGAGCTCAGTCTAAGTGGTATTTGGACGACCCAAAGTTTTCCAACCTTTATTTGTTTTTAATAAAACATAGCTTTCAATATTGAATGAGTTAAAAAAAAAAATGGAATTATAATTGAACATTCAACGTGTGTGTGTGTGTGTGTCCCCGTCCCCGTCCCACACTAACCGAGTGGGCCGGCCAATCTCAGTCCAGCCAGGGGGTTGAAGGGGCTCATGGAGGCCCCGAAGGCTCTGATCCACACTGGTATGGCCTCGTGCTGAGGGTTGTCTGGTCGTCCTGGGAACCCCCAGGGCTCCACCAGGAGCAAGCTCTTCACCCTACACACACAACACACACATTACTTCATGTACATTTTTAGGTCCGAAAAGCGATATGTGTGTGTTTGGGTCTATAGGTCCTAGACTTGATTTCACATCTAGTGTAAACACGATCCTGGTATGACAGACAGAGCACACAAACAATAACACATACTCTCATTTTCTTTTTACGTTAATGCACACCTCTATTCTATACACCCAGGGTCCAAAGTCTTACCTGCCGAACGGTAAAATCTAAATCAGCCGTTTTTTGCTGGTGTTAATTTTTGGACCCTGTTTCTCACACACACACACACACACACACACACACACACACACACACACACACACACACACACACACACACACACACACACACACACACACACACACACACACACACACACACACACACACACACACACACACACACACACACACACACACACACACACACACACACACACACACACACACACACACACACACACACACACACACACACCACACCACCCCCCCCACCCCCCTACCTGTGTGGGTGTTTGAGTGTGTAGGCCGTGGCCAGGTAGCCCCCCAGGTTGTGTCCCAGCAGCACCATGCTCTCCAAGCCCACCCTCTGCCTCCACTCCTCTAGGGCCCAGAGGAACTGCTCCTCCACCTCCTGCGGGTCGCTGCTGAACTGCGGCCGGCTGCTGCGTCCGAAGCCCAGCAGGTCCAGGGCGTAGACGGGCCCGCCGCCCGAGAGCGAGTCAAAGTTCCGTATCCAGAGGGCCACCCCGCCCCCGAAGCCGTGCAGCAGCACCAGGGGCGGGGGGCCGGGCTGCTGGGGCCGGGCGGAGCCGGGCAGAGGGAGGGTGTTGAAGGCCAGTGTCCACAGGTAGTTGTCGTTGGAGATGCGCACGTGTTGCCTGGAGAAGGGCCGCTTCACGCCTGAACACGACCAGGTGGAGGAGGGGGGGGGGGGGTGGAAAGAGTCAATGAAAGGAACAGCTCCATCCTACCTCCAGGCAATGGTCAAGCCCTACATCCCTGCCTGTCCACTTCGCTCCGCTACTTGGGGCCGTCTGCTTGCCTCCTCGCTTAGGGGCCCTTGTGGCCGATCTACACCGATCCACCAATGTAGGGCCAGGACAGAGAAGAGCCGTGGCCCAAGTTGGTGGAATGAACTCCCCACGGATGTCAGGACTGCAGAGTCACTGCCCATCTTCCACCGCAGGCTGAAAACTCATCTCTTCAGGAAACACTACCCGGATCCTTCCTCCTAGCGCGTCCTTCTATCACTTTTTACTAGTGAACTAGCATCTTACTAAGTTGATTGTTTTCTTGTTAGTAAGTAAGATATTGTCCAACTTATTGTACTTTTACTTGAACTTATTGTAATTTTACTTGAGCACCGGTTCAGTTCTAGGAGACTTGTTGGGAAGGAAATGCACTTTTGACTTCTGGTGATGAGTTGTTTGTTGAACGCACTATTGTAAGTCGCTTTGGATACAAGCGTCTGCTAAATTACTGTAATGTAATGTAATGTAATGACTGGGTGGATGGCTGAGAGACTTTTATTGTGAAAGGGAAGTTTCCGTTCACTACGATACGCCACACTGCTGAGGTAAATTGAGAAGAACTGTAAGGTGGTGCAAAAACATTAATGAAATGTTTCGGATGGGTTCGGTCAGAAGAGGGCTGTGATGGCCACCGGCAAAAGCTTGAGTCTTTGACGACACTGACCAGTACCTTTATCTTAACGAACGGCTGGATGGATGGATGGATAGATAAGAGGAATGGATGGGCATGCACATAGAATCAGGTGAAATAGAAGGAGTAGAAGCAGTGCTGCACAAACACCACACACTTACTCTTGAGCATTTTCTCCTCTGCGTCTTTCAACTGAGAAGCAGAAGTAGGACACCAGGACGGCAGCCAACTGGATATCCAGGAGCTGTGAGTGACACACACACACACACACACACACACACACACACACACACACACACACACACACACACACACACACACACACACACACACACACACACACACACACACACACACACACACACACACACACACACACACACACACACACACACACACACACACACACACACACACACACACACACTTTACAGAGCATTGTGTTGAACTTTGAACTCAATGCCTTCAGCCGGTTTTGTTTGCATTAGATCTGGCCGGTTAGTTCCCTAGTTTGTTAGAATCTCTGTCTGTACAGTACAGTATGTACTACACATTACCGATACATTCTGGAGCTTTCAACGTAAACCCTTTGTGTCCAACACTGACACCAATCCCACCTGGCCTCTCTCGCTCTCTCTCTTATCTGCAACATGAGTGAGTCATTGGTCATTCAGCAACAATAACATGGGGCGGACAGGAAAGTAGGTCATGGTGTTAATACACGCAAATTCAAGTCATGTCAGAAGTGAATTTAATAGTTGACAATTGGCAGCTGATTTTTGAGCGGTGGAGGTGTTGCAAACGGTCGAGCAATCGTATGGGCTGCTAAACTTTTGTTGTTTCCAGACAATCTCCGATGGTGACTAATATCGCCCGTTTAATGAGCCCTAGTGATGAACACTAGTCCGGTAGGACTACACCTGTCAAAAACAGATATCCATGCCTCAACATAGTGGTCTACAATACCATATGATTGGAAACCCAGGTAAACATACAACACAACTATCCAACTAGTATAATCGTACACATTATAGTTATTTTCGCTGTACTGTACTGTGCTGTGCAACGACAACACATTTGAATAATATAATATAATCTACAGTAGACCACTATTGTAGATCTGGGGGGGGGGGGGGGGGACGGGACACAACAAGTGTCACTAAAGTGGGACATTTCCAATTCAGCCAAGAGAGCACAAGAAGAATATAACTTTTTGTAACGTACAACCGCGTATCGACCGCCTATACACACAAAAGACGACTGTAGTTCACGGAGTTCAACATTAAAGCCACTAATGACCTCACCAACGTGCACCCAAAGGACCGTGAGGTCAAGGCGAGGAGGCTACAGTGAGTCACAGTCAATGCCATAATACATACATATATATATAAATATAACATCCAAGTGAGTCAGAGTCAACGCATTCATATATACATATAACATCCAAGTGAGTCAGAGTCAATGCATACATATATATATATATATCTATATAGATATAGATATAGATATAGATATATCTATATATATATCTATATATATATATATAGATATATATATATATATATAGATATATAACATCCAAGGGAGTTAGTCACTTTACCTCTGCTCCGTGAGAGGTGGAAGCTCCTCCGCCATCCTTCGCATGGTGATTGGGGAGACCGAAGCGTCTCCATGACACAAAGCCTGAGTGTCGAAGTTCACGGAGGAGGAGGAGGAGACGGAGGAGGAGGGGTGGTAGGGGAAGGAGGAGGAGGGCTGAGCTGACATATCCAGTCGATTGTATCCCGGGCGGACGAACCAAAACGATCAATAAACACGTGTTGCGCAAGTAGTCTGTGACTGACCGATGGTGGTGGAAGAGTCCGTGAGGCAACGTCACGTTTCTTCTCCTCCTGACCGTCGTACATTGAACTTCCCATGAACTTCATGACGTCATGTGGGTAACATTATATATACCGGTACTTATAGTACAGATAGGTTCGTTTTCTTTCTCGTTGTTGTTGTTGTACAATTAAGCCACACACACACACACACACACACACACACACACACACACACACACACACACACACACACACACACACACACCATTGGCAACTATTTTCATGAACATTGAATACAACATTGAATTACCACATTGATGTGGTAATTGCAGTGTGTGTGTGTGTGTGTGTGTGTGTGTGTGTGTGTGTGTGTGTGTGTGTTTCTCCCAACGGTTCGAGGCGGGGGGACGAGTCGACGCCAAAGATCGGGACAGGCAGGGAGAGACGGCGCTATGGCAGACCTTCACCACAAGGTGGCACTCACACTCACCGGGAGGCGTGCACAAATTAAAAACTCAGACGCGGGGCATGCAGGGCTGCAGACAGACCTATCTCCCTCTCGTACCATCCGCTTTTAGTGGCTCGGCTCGTGGGTTGAGGGGCCGGCTTGAGTGCTTCTAAATAGACTCAGAGCACTCAAACTCCTTCCCCGCAAACTTACCGCACAGACACACACACACACCGACACACACACACCGACACACACACCGACACACACACACACACACACACACACACACACACACACACACACACACACACACACACACACACACACACACACTAATTTCCATTCCCCTCCCCTCCTAATAGATCTCCTCTTTCAACCACTTGTTCTGCAACACAGCGCACACCATATGCTTCTGTTGGCTGTGGAAAGCTGTGGGCTTCCGTATCCCACCAGCCAACAGACAATGAGGCGGGAGCCCATACCCCGAGTCACCGTTCTACCAGGTTATGGCCGTCTAGAGAGCACTGACTGACTAAGGGAGGAGGGCTTTTTGCTGTGGCGAGGGTGAGGGCGAGA
Source organism: Muraenolepis orangiensis (assembly GCA_027704905.1). Classification (NCBI taxonomy): domain Eukaryota; kingdom Metazoa; phylum Chordata; class Actinopteri; order Gadiformes; family Muraenolepididae; genus Muraenolepis; species Muraenolepis orangiensis. Next base: position 25,026,687 of record CM051007.1, read on the forward strand.
GGGGATGGTGGGTGGGGGTGGGCTTCTGCTTCTGCTGCTGCTGCAGCGTGGTGCCAGCCTGCAGTGTCAGACCACGCAATGCGTCTCCGCAATTAACTTGTCTTGTTACTGAAGGTTAGCAATTACTCCCTTTCATCTCGTATGATAGAACTGGATCCCCCCCCCCCTCTCGCTCTCGCTCTCTCTCTCTCTCTGTATCTCTTTCTCTCTCTCTCTCTCTCTGTATCTCTCTCTCTCTTTTTTCTCTCTCTCTCTCTCTCTCTCTCTGTATTTCCGTCTCTCTCTCTCTCTCTCTCTCTCTCTCTCTCTCTCTCTCTCTCTGTGTATGTATCTCTCCCTCCCTCCATGTGTCTCAGTCTCTCGTCCTCCTATCTCTGTCTGTCTCTTCTCTTCCTGCGTGTGCGGCCTTCTATCCGTGGACGTAACGAGTCTTGGTTAACTAAGTTTGTGCGTTCAAGATTTGTGCTGCGATTATGAAAGTGATTAGTCAACCCACGGTACACTGAACAAATGTATTTCTAGTCTTTGGAAAAAAAAACATGAAACATTAATTTCTCCCTTCATTTCATGTAAACGTTTGCTGGGCTGGTCGTCATACAAACCAATACAAAGAAACCATTTTGTGCTAATTGGTTAGACGATATTTATAACACCAGGGGCGGGGGGGCGGGGGGCGGGCTGCAGACTTGAGGCGTTTTGATCACAAAATGTATCCCAATTATAGACACAGAACCAAATGTACTAGGTTTACCTTGAGTTCAAGGTCATTCTAGCAGGTGTGGAAGTATAAACACATTGGGGGGGGGGGGGGGGGATTTTGATCGATATCAATAACAAAGACGTCAGGCCTGTCGTCAAGCTCAAAGAAAATGTTCCATCCGATGCTGAACTAAACTCTTCAGTCTTCAGCCTGTGAAGCGTGGCCTTCTCTAAAGCCACGATTACATTCATCTTATTACATTGTCAGTTATGGGGCTATGGAGGAATTCATCACAACCTACAGCCGGGCCTTTATCCACTGACGGGCGACATAATGACATGTCTTCAGCCTTAACCCAAGACAAGGCTACACCAGCAATACACATATATATATACATATATATATATATATATCGTTTTCTAGCAATATCTTTTGTGTTGACATCTATGCGATGGTACCTACAAATGACATCTCATACGGTGTTTATTTTTATTTGACTTTTCATGACAGATCTCGTAACGAATTTTTTATTTTTTTTATAAATGATACGATAGTCATTTTTTGTTTTGTTTGACATTCAGCAAAGAAAATATGACTCAATACATTATTTAGATAAATGTGAGAAGGAAAAAAAAGAAAATAGAAAATAAATCAACATTATTCTATTACTAATTATTGTATAAATGGCTAATGGCCCTATGGCTAAAACGGCTTGCACTGCCCTCCAGTCGGGGCTCTGAGTGGGGGTGGGGTGGAGGTGGGGGTGGGGGTGGGGGTGGAGTGGGGGTGGGGTGGAGGTGGGGGTGGGGTGGGGGAATGAAAAGAACGCTCCAAGGATCAATGTCTGGATGAGAGGCCATAAAGCACCTCCTCCCCCTCCCCCTTTTCCTCCCCCCGCCCCCCCGCCTGTTGTCTGTCTGGGAGTCATCCCAGAGACGGACCCCGCGAGCAATCTCACAGCCGTTAGTTACATCGCAATATGGCCCCATAGAGATAATAAGGCTCCGCCCGGAGGCCAGTATTCCTTATGCAAGAGAGATAAGCGGAAGGATAAATGGACTCCCGGCTCATCTTACCACATTCTTCTGTGTGTTATGTGTGACCTGTCGAATATATCCAAGTAGAAACGTTCGGTGCTTGCAGGGGAAGGTAAATGAGGAAATTTATCGTCGTAGTGAAACGGTCGAGTGTTTTCCCGCACTGGGGCTCGAACTCACGGCCTCCGGCGTGAGAGGGGACGCTCTAAAGTGAGAAGCTAAAACCCGTAGGCCCTATAGCTTCATCGCTAGAACGTCTATGTAGGCGTCGCAGAGTGAGGTTTACCACTGCACAGCGCCCCCTGCTGGCGTCCGTTCCAGTTACAAACAGTTTGAAACCCGAAGCAAGAGTTTGTCGGTTTTAGCTTCTCACGTTAGAGGGTCGCCTCTCTTGCCAGAGGTCGTGAGGGACGCTCATTGTTACACAATCACGTTGCTACATACAATAAGTAGATAACCCATCCCCCCTCCCCTGCCATCTAGACTCTCCTTGCTTGCCTT